>CM052538.1:177884352-177902326 GCA_028533065.1 Trachops cirrhosus
ACTATGCCTAAGGTACTTCAGCCTCCCTTTCTCTGCCTCTCATCTTTTAGTCCCTTGCACCTGTGGGTCTTTAATAATGACTTATTGATTAATTACTAATATTATTAGCTCAAAAGCCTTAGATCACCAATAAAATGAAATAAAATAAAATGAGAGCATTAATTAAACTGTTTATAAAAGGGGCCAGAAGGAAGGCATCACTAGCCTGTTTACCCTCCCCACCACCTTTAGTTTGCTAAGTATAAAGGGGAAGCGTTGCCTGAGGTTCCTCGGGTCTACTGAAGTCTCTGGATCATGGCAAATGATTTCAGAGACTGAAGCCTCTCTCCAAGGAGAGCCCTGGCTCCAGCTCCATGGAATGTAAATCTGGGGACCTTGGGGAAGCTCAGGCTAATGGGCACTAATGGGCAAGAGTGTGAGTCCAGGGGGAGTGTCACTAAGGTAGCCAGAACCCCAGCTCTGAAGGTTTTGTCTGGGTTTGCAAAAATCCTAATCGCTTTCCATTTTTAAAGAGGGACTCCACAAAGTAGACTCAGGAGAAATGTGCTTTGGAGCTATGGTCTTCAAAATCCAGAGTTCAGTTTCCTGGGCCCCATCATCCAGAGAGTCTGATTCAATAGGTCTGTTGTGGGGACCCTGGGATCTGCATTTAGTACCGTGCTTGTACTGACTGACTTGATGTAAATAAATACATGGGGGTGGTTCTAGAGACCACACTTTAAAGAATTACCACGCTTTTATGCTTTTACGTGGAGTCCTGAGTGAGGCCTGGGTTCTCTGAATTGGTCTGATTGTCTTTGATATGTTAATTACCCCTTTGCCAGTAGCTGCATTTTCTCAAGCAGGCTGGGTCCTTAGTTGACTTTAAGCTGTGCCTACTTTCCCTGATATTTTAGAAGGAAGAAAGGAGACTTAAATGCGTTCATTTATTCGGTGTTTACTGAGCATCTGCTTTGTTCCAGGTGCTTTTCTGGCCACTTGGAGTAAATGGGGGTGAATAAGACCAAGACCCTGTTCTCTTGAAGCTTCTGTTCTAGGGGCTCTGGGTCTATATTCCTGGGCACAGGAGTCCCTTCTCTGAAGCTCTAAGACAACCCCCCAGGGCTTTAAGTTAGCCAGTGTGGGCTTGGCACTTGTGCAGAGAGGTCTTCTGCTCCTCATTTTATAGATGAGGAGGAAAGGAAGAGCCTGGAGAGGCTGAGTGATTTATCTCAGGTGAATCCTTGTAATAGATGTACAACAGGTAGTAGATCCTTTCAGTTCCTGACTATCTTAAACACTTTAATTAATGTTCTGAAGGGTAAATACAACATAGGACCACCACAGGGCTCCCTCTTATCTGCTGTCCTGTGAGAGCACTTTTGGGGCAGGTGGCTAGGGGACAGATCCTCTTGGGTACAATGCACTGCACTGGGACAATGACTTTCTGCTAGGGTTCAGGGATATCATTTAACCCTACGCACTTCCATCTCTTCCTGTATACATTTTGATGGTGTTCAGATCATACATATATTTATAGCCTAGGTGCTGTTCCATTGTTCAAAAATTTCTAAGAAATTCTAAGATTTCAAGCATTTTCTGGAATTCAATCTAAGCCCTGACTTGTGTTCACTTGGTATCTGCCTCAGTGGTATCTTAAAATGAAAAGTTGTTGCTTGCTATAATATTCACTTCTGGGGGCAGGTATCAAATATGCCTTCATGACAGTGGACATATTTGGGAGCAGGGAGCAAAAGCCCAAATGGAAGAGGGAGATGGTAGGTTCGTTGATTGTACAGAGGGAGGTACATGACCTCCCTGTCTTTGACCGAGAGCTTGGGGATATCACCCATTTTCATACCCTCTAAATCCTGGTGTCCTGGGCCAACGTGCCTGTCCCTTGTTCTAGGTATGGCTCTTGTTGGGTTGTAAGTACCAATGATAAATAGTGGAGAAGGTTATGAGGGTTTAGAGCACAGATGGCAAACACAAGGCCTGCAGATCGAATCCAGCCCTCCACCTTTTTTTTATCTGGCCCGACACCTTGTTTCTACCTGGCAGCAGCACCGAGCTCTCATTTAACTGGTGAGGAGTAGTTACATTTATACAGTCCTAAAATTACATTAGGCCCTGTGAAGGCAACCGTGAGGCTGATGAGGCCCCTGGTAAAAACAAGTTTGACACCCCTGGTAGAGAAAGGAAAGGTGATGGGGAGAGCAGGAACAGAGTGAAGGCAAAGCAGCTTTGGAGATGATAAAGTCAGTGCTGACCTGCTTTAAGGGACAGCTTTCTGCCTGCATCGTCTGGAGGGAGCCAGGCAGTCCTTGGCCCACTGGTGGCTGTGTGCTTGTGTACCAGGGCTGGCGCTGGGCTTGCAAAGGTTGTCCAACCCTGTGTCAGAGCCCTGGGAATCTTCTCTAAAGTCATAAGATACAAAAAATTGCACTCTTTCAAGCATCCTAATTTATTCTACACTCCTGGAGCCCTGGAAAGGCCTTGCTGTGTGATGCGTAGTATTGATATTATTATCCAAGGAGTTTGGGGTCTTTATTCTTTAACTTCCGTTGTTCAGAGTATCCACAGTTGAATAGATGAATAAGGAATATTTTGGGCAGTGAAGTATGTAGGAAGATGGGCTCACAGTCAAAGTCTAAGACCCTGAGGGTCATTTCTGACCCAGCTTTGGCTCCCCTGGAGTCTGTGATTTCAGAGTCCCTGGTGGGAAGGTGTGTAGGCGGGTGAATTCGTGGGGGGGATGGGTGGATGGAGTGTGTGGGTAGGTTTTGTATATTTCTCTCCTCCCCTTGGTGATTATCAGGCTGCTATTGCTAGGAGTGAGCCAGACCTTTCTGCCACCAAAGAACAAATCATTCCCAGCAGGGTAAACGTTGTCCACAAACCTATTTGTGACTCCCACCAGCTCTGCCCTTTAAGTTGCTTGTCTATAACCTTTCCCGTAAAGTGGCATCATGCCATACAGTGCCACTAGCTACCTGTGGCTATTTATATTTCAATTACTTACTATGAATTACAATTTAAATTTCAGTTCCCCATTCTCACTAGTCTCATTTCAACTGCCTACAGCCACATACAGCTAGTGGTTAATGTAAAGGACAGTGCACAATCATATTTCATTTCTGTCATCACAGAGATTCCTATTTGGCAGAGCTGCTTCAAAGTCCTTGGGGGACTAGGACCCCCTTCCTTAGGCCTGTGTTTGCAGGTGGGGAAGTGGGTCCTTCCTTTTCAATGGACCTGGGTAGTCACCAGACACCTGGGCCACCTGATGGCCAGCACAGGAGTGTAGCTGAGCGACTTAGAGGGCACATAGTGGCATGGAACGTGTTGGAGCTCCAGAAATGGATGAAATGAGCCGTCGTGGAAGTGAGAGGACTAATGCACTCAGGGATAAATTAGACTTAAAAGGAAATGGAAGCAGAATCTGGGCCCGGAAAAATACAGTCATTGGAACTTCCAGGGTAAAATCTTGGACTTCACATTTGAACGCTCGAATGGGGTCTTTTGTGGTGGTTTTATTTTCTTGTATTTTAGAGATGAGGACATTCTATGCTTGAGATGTTGAGCAATTTGTGCGAGGCAGTGGAAGTGGTTAGGTCGAGAGGAGGACCTAGAGTTCCTGACTTTGGATTCTTTGCTTTTTGGGTTGGACTCTACTGCCTCTCAAAGAAAAGGAAAGATTATGGTCTGATTGGCCCAAGGCAAACAGATGAATTGGGAATCTTTGGTTCCACTAAGCCATGTGACACTCTAGTTGTAGAAGTTGAAGGGGAGAGGGGAATGTTATTTTTGAATCTTTACCCCATTCTAGGTCCTGAGCTTGATCATTAAAATATATTGTCATGTGGGAAGCAGATATGGTTTCCATATTTTACCAGATGAGGAAACTGAGGGTCAGAAAAATTTATCATCTTGCCTGATGTTTCAAAGCTAGTAAGCAGATGGGATACAAATTTAGGTCTAAGATAGACTTGGTTGCAACTATTCAGCTCTGGTGTTGTATCAGGAAAGCAGCCATAGACAATATGTAGTCAGGAGGGGCATGGCTGGGTTCTAACTCATTTACACTGCTGTCTAGGGCAGGACAGGATTTGGCTGAGAGAAGGCCGTGACTTGCTGACCCCTGAGTGTGGTGATTCCATTGCACTCCCTTTTCTAATGAGAATCCCTACTGCAAGGGAGGGAAGACTTGTGTTTCTTGGATTACAAGTCTGCGATTTCAGGGACTCAGAAATGGTTGCCCTAAACCCTCATCCTCAAGTACAAATCTCTCTCTGCTCATCATTACTTTGTCTTCAACTGATAATTGGTTCTCTATTGAAATATAAATTCCCTAAACTAGCAATCCTGTTAAGCTAACAAACAGCATTTACATCCCAGAATAAATATATTTAGGATCCCTTTTGAAGGGGAATAGGAGAAGAGGACCCTGCTATAGGAACAATAAGGTTCTGGCCATTTACATTATTGTCTAAGGTAGGGACACCTGTTCCTTACGTTGCTCTCCCCCTTTAGGGTACACTTGCCTGTGTCTATAATTAAAACATTCATTTTACTGAAGGGTATTCAGGTGTGCAAAAGAGAGGACGTTTGATCAAGTCTCCTAATGGAGAGATTAGGGACAGATTACCTGGGATGTGGAACTTTCAGTGCTAAAACCCCAGCAGTTTTGGGCAAAGCAGGGTAGAGAGAGTGAGGGAGAAAGTCAGTGAGTGTCTGAGATGGTAAATTCCCACAATAATGACTTGGTGACAACACAGCACATCTCCAGTGAACTCAAAGGTACTTAGAAGAGTCTCCAAGGAATATCCATTTTTTTTTTTTTTATTTTACTTGAACTTTAGCTAGGAGGCACTGTCACACGTAATGCAAGCATAGAGCACAGTCTTCTGTGCAAGGAGCCCTTTCCTGGCCCCCTTCCTTGGTATAAGTGGGACAATTGTGTTTTTGATAGGATATTTTACTTCACTGAGCCTGTTTCCTCATATGCTTGAAAAGGGGGTGTGCAGTTAATTAATAACACTTAGATTGTCCATTTCGTTACCCATTTCCTCCTCCCTACTTTTTTTTTTTTTGCCACAGGCCTAATTGTCTCATTCTGCAGGGTAATTCTCTACCACCCAAGAAAGTTTGGTGTAGTTCAGTGGTTCTCCAAGTGTGTCACTAGGCCTGGGAACTGTTAGAAATGCAAATTTTTTGAGTCCTGTCCTAGACCTACTGAATCAGGAACTCTGGGGATGGGGCCCGACAGTCTGCAACACAGTATGAGTTGAGAACCACTGGTACAAGGAAAGAGCCTGGGGCCTCAAATCAGCAGAACCAAGATGAATTTTGCTTCTGCTATTGGGGGGGATGTTCTCATCAACCCCACCCTATGCACTTTCTGAGACTTTGTTTCCTGTTTTCTGATATGAGGCATCATAATTTCACTATTATATCTAGGGTGAGGTCAAATTGAGGAATGGTGGAAAAATGCATTTTAAACATTCAAGCATTGTTTTGTCATTATTATCTGCCCTTGGGGTCCTCTTCCTCATAGCCCATGCTCTCCCTTCCTGCTGGGAAATAAACCCTGTAGAGACTTATTTTTGGCCAAGAAAGGAAGGGTATAACAATATTTATATAGCAGGTCACTATTTTTAGAGTACTTTTAAATTATTTGATTTAATTTTTATACCAGTTCTGTAAGATAGAATTATTGGGTTGGTCAAAAAGTCCATTACATTTTTTTCTGTAAAATAAAAAACACATTTTTCATTTCCACCAATAACTTTATTGGTTTGGATATTTTGAGTATGTCAGCTATCTCCCACTGTTGGTTTCTAGTGGGTGAGGCCAGGGGTGCTGCTAAACATCTCCCAATGAATAAGGCAGCCCCACAGCAAAGAATTATTTGGCCAAAATGTCAATAGTACGAAGAAACTTTGCAAACCACTTTTGACATGTTTGATCAGTCACAGCACCTTCTCCATACACTGCACACATCTTTTTTTAGCATTTCCATTGTGTTTTTACCTTTCTTGAAATAATAAAGCATTATATGCCAAAAATGTTGCATATGCTCTTCCATCTTCAATATTGAAGTGGCTACACAAAAGTTCACTAATTTTGATAAGCTTTTTTGAAGGCACTCTGATATGACAGCTGTCACAATACAATCTAACAAAATGGTTTTGAATGAAGTTAAAGACAACTAAGTGCTACTAGAGTCATCATATGGAAAAAACATAAAGGACTTTTTGGCCAACCCAATACAAAGAAGCTGAGGCCTAGAGTGTTAATGACTTGCCCGAGTCGCCACAGCAAGTATTTGGCAAAGCTGAGGCTTAATTCAGTCTCCTGATTCAATCTCCAGTGCTTCTCACTAGATCACTCCACATAAAACCAGAGACAAAAGACAGGCAGCTGTTCTCCACCTTGGCAGCACATTGTAATCACCTGGGGGGGGGATTTTAAAAGTCCCTAGATCAATTATTCTGAGTCTCTGGGCATGGGACCCCAACATCACTACGTTGTAAAGCTCCCAGAAGGTTCAGTTGTAGTGGAGATTGAGCACACAGCATTAAACTCCGTGGAAGTTCTATTACACAGTGATGCCTGACTCCAGCTGCACATTAGAATCATCTGAGGAACCCTAAAAAAGTACCTGTGCCTGGCCCCCTCCCCGAGCACAGAGCCGGGATCTCTAGGGTTGGCAGTTACTATTATTTTTACTTCCTCAGATCATTCTACTATGGAGCCAGGTTTGAAAACCACAGCAATACTCCATCTCTTTGGCTCTAAGCAGGCTTGCTATATACCCTCCTCTTCTCCCAGTCTCATTCCTGGGCAAAATGTGGAACCATGCTGTGTAGTTCAATGCAGTTCAATGCTTATCCAGCTGTGGTTTTGTGTTCTTTCTATTCATAACCAGCAGCAGCTGGTGATGGAGGATTATCCTGGGAACCCACCCCAAGTATTCCTACCTCTGGGCACACAGGAGTTTCTCAACCAACATGTACAAAGTATGCCAATCAGCATTTACCTCTAGCTACTACATTTAGGATTCTCTTGCTTGGTGAAGTTTCTTTAATAGGTAGCCAAAGCCCGAGGAAGAGATGCTGAATATATCAAAATTCCTTTGGGCTGATTCACTGATTGACAACACATGCTCTTAATAGAACTGAGAAGCATCCTGCCTCCCTCCTGCATACAAGGCACACGAGTTCCCAGAGGCCAGGATAGCACAGTCCTCAGGGTGGTGGGAGCTGCCACTCTGGAGGGGCTGCTTTGACCTGAGGCCTCTTGGGGAACATGGATAACCAAGTCTTCTGTAATGGAGGCTGAGTCAGCCTTGCCTCTTCGGAAGTCACTCTGCCCTCAGTGATGGTGCAGGGACAGGGCCCTGGTGGCCATCCGGCCAACTGCATCCGTGCTGATACAACCTCAGGCAAGTCTGGTCCCTTGGATCTCCTGGGGTTGCTGGTTATAAATGCAGGATCTCAGAATCTCAGGAGGGGGTCGGGACAGGGAATCTGAATCCTTAGCAAGGGTCCCAGGCCCTTCCTGCCTTTTTGAAGTGTAAGAGTCACCGCACTAACAACATGAGCATGTCTTAGAAAGCCTGGATTCACCAGTTCTTAGGAGTAAACACGTGAGACCCTGGGACTGGAGAGCATTGGGTTGGGCAGGAAGGGCTCAGTAGGTTGGGAGCAGAAAGAACTGTGGCAGTGTCTGGGGAACTTGATAGGGGAGGGCGTGTGCATACCAGTGGCCCAGCCTTGGGGGCAGCTGTCCCATCTGCTGCTTAGGTATTCATAGCCAATTGCTTCCATTGTTCCTCAACTTTATTAGCTTTTGCCAAGTAGTTTAGCTTTTACTAAGGGCACCAGGTTTATGGCAGCAATATTTCTCACAGTGTCAGAGATAAAATATCAAGCCAATAACAGACTCCCTGCTGATGTAAATCGCAGGAGGAAGGCAATCTCGTGCAGGAGGAGGCCTACCAGAGAATGCTAAGTCTTAAGATTTTGAGGGAGCAGTCAGTGGGATTGGATACACTTTGCACTTGCTAAGAAGATGAAATACCATGATTTGTAGTAAGTGGTAACAGCTGCAGAAAAAAAGCATTTGTCTACACCTGCCTCTTTCTAAGGGACTAGGGGCTCCCAGGGGCTCAGGCAAAGGGCCAGAGGCTTAACTGTAGGATTAGAGAGACTCTCTTTTCCACTCCTCCCCCTCTTTTATTGCCACTTCACAGCCTCAATGGGTGCGGGGAACCAGCTGGTTTCCCCCACGTGTTATAAACAGGAACCCATTACGAGATGATGGGGGACCTGGGAGGTCTCTTGGCAATCTCTAAGATTTCCCTTCCCTCTTCTCAGTTACATTCAGGCACCTGCTGGGAAAACCTACTGCTGCCACTTGTTGCTGGGAATTTTAACAAGGCTTGGGGGAAGAGGGGGGACAGGATACTGAGTCTTCAAAGAACCTTGGAGAGCAAAGATGCTGCTTTTCTGTTTCATGAGGTCCCTGAGGCAGGACCGAGTGTCCTGGTTATGCTGCAACTCAGGGCCTGGGGTGGGTTTTTGCTTGAGAAGGGCTTTGGCACGTCTGGGAGCTTGTGAGGTGATGCTCAAAGGAGGAGGGGCTGTAGGTGAAGGCTCAGTAACAGGGCTCTGGAACTGCTGACATATGCTGAGTTCTAAAGCAGGGCCGTGGGAAGCGGGGCGTGGTCTGAGGCATTATTGTCCCAGGAGGCCCCAGAGCCACTGGTTACTCTCCAGTTGCAGTCTTGACCTCTGCTTTTGCCAGCTTGGAGTCACCAGAATCAGATACCCATTTGCCCAACACCAAACAACTGAACTAATTCTAATATTTTTATCTGCTCCTGAAGATGAATCCCATCTTCATGACTCCCTGTCCACCTGGTCCCTGGCCTACCTCAAGAACTCACAAGCTAACTTGCTCTTTTCATTGGGGGAAAATTGGAGGGAAATGTCAGCCTTTCCGTGAGTCAAAGTCAGCCTCTCAGATCATCTCATTCCCACCTCGAACCTGTTTCAGCCGTCCTGTGCCCCAGGGAGGGCAGGTATCAGGGCCTCTGCTGTCTAGGTGAGGAAACAGGCTCCGACAGATTAAGTGTCTTACCCACGTTCACAGACGGGATTCACAGTCCAGCAGGGATGAGAGGAGGTCTCTGAGTTTCAGATCTGTGATCTATCCAACACTCCACCTTACCCAGGGGAGCCTTGCTCTGTTACTCTCCCATCAGCACATGCCCAGAATTTTGCACGAACCACCTAACTCAACACACCCCTGTGCCAACAAGACACGAGACTGGGACAGAGCCCTGAGACTAAACGCTTGCCACCAAGGGGGCAGGGGCAGTGTGGATCCTCCACCTAGGACACCAGTGGGAGGAGTGGGAGAGGGTGGCCTATAGGCAAGGGCTTTTGTCCACAAGATGTGAGAAGAGAAGCAGTCACATTTTTGTGTGCAGGGCAGAGAAGGACTTGGCTGACAGCTGGGGGTGATGGATGGTGTGGGAGAGTGCATGGGGCGTGAGCAGTAATGTGATACAGGGTGCACATTACGGGCAATTACAATTTGCATATGTTATCAATGGAAGGAAGTTGAGGAGTAGAAAGCTGTTTTATTAACCCCCTGAAGTTACGTTCACAGCATTCTGAAAAAGTTTATGAATTGCTGTGAATTACAAGCTGGGTGACAAATGCTGATGTGGGAGAATCCCTGATTGCAGCTGCTGTGGCAGGCAAGGGCTTACGGAGGCCATTTCAAACAGCAGTCTTACGTATTTCAGAACATCAAAGGAAGAAAAAGAAAGAGCTCAAGAAGCACGGTGAATTTGCCTGCCCACGAGCATACTTTGCTATAAATCCTGCCTATGATTTTTATCTGTTTTCCTTCTTCTGACATTGCACATTTCTCTAGGCGCACTTCCAAGAGCTAAGATAGGTCCTGTGTGTCATCCCAAGGGGTTTTTATCAAGTCACTCCCTGGATGAGAATAGAACTCCAGCTAGTACTTTCTAAGCTGTTGTGCAGAAGTCTGCCCCTGCCTGGCCCACCCCCAATATTTCCACTTCAAGATAATAAAAGGTCAAGGAAGTAGGAGCTACTCATTTCTTTAGGACTCTGGCAGGGCTCTGCTAATTCTGTCAGATGGTGACACTGTTCCTGTGTTTTCTCCGACCTAAACTGGAACTGTTGGGGCCTCAGTCCCTGGAGCGTGGGTGGGAACGTTCAGCTTAGCAGCGGGAGCCCTTCCCTGTATCTGAGACGGCTGCAGGGTGGCGACGGACTTAGTCTATCAGTAGCCCTTGATTTTCTCACTGTGAAATCAGTTTAGAATGTCAGACCTCCCTAGCTCATAGCTTGGGTGGTAAGAACTGAGAGAAGGTGGGTGAAGTAGTTGAGGGTTTTTGTGGAGCAGACAAGGGGGTGCTGAGATGCTAAGTGGGTTCTATATATTGTTTATCTCATCATTCTATGGGGCAGGTGTCATCCATACTTCAGGATGAGGAAACAGGTTCTGAGAGGTTAAGCAAATTGCCCTGGGAAAAACACATTGGAAGCACATTGGAAACCCTTTGAACCCAGTTGTGTCTGGCCTAGTCGTGACAGGCATGTGTCCCGCTATACCAGATCCTCTGTGCTTACACAGAGCTACTCCACAGCAGCAGCATCTGGAAACACATTAAAAAGGCACCTTTGGCCCGTCCTAGACCCAGCATTCAGAGACTGCAGCTTAACGAGATCCCCAGGTGATTCCTGAGCACGCACTTAAAGTTGAGAGGCACCGTGGAGGCAACGCAACTGAGGGGCTGGTGTGCTCTGCTTATGGCGAAGGAAGAGTTTATGACCACATGCAGAGGGAGGTGGTCAGTACTGCCCCGGGCTCTGGAAACCCGTGTTATCTGTGTGCTTAGGGAAAGGAGCCTCCCCACCTTGCAGCATGGACTGGTCAGGAGAGCCCAGGGAATAAGAGAGAACAGGTTCTTGGGTGAGGAACGAAGTGGCCCACACTCAGGTCATTTGGACAGTGCTCTGTCATGGACAGAACATGGGACTTGGAGGTACAGAACCCTTGCTTGAATCTGAATCCTCCATGTCTTGGCCAGGCTGCATTTCACAAGCCTGTACCTCAGTTTCTCCTTTTATCAGATGTGGTGGTGGCACCCCTTTCCTGGCATTGGGGTGAGGGTTCATCAAGATGTGGAACCGCTTAGCAAGGCAGCTGACTCAACACATGTTCTGTGAAGCCCACTGCCCACCTCACCAGGTGTGGCCTGGAAGTTTGCTCAGGGAACATGGGAGACACCAAGGTCTTTCCCTCAATTTCCACTCTTGCCATTGGGGAAGGTGTTAGCTTGGAGTGGGGGGCTGGATATCATCCTGTAGCTTCCCCAAGGGTGGTCTGCAGACCATCAGTGTCAGCATCGCCTGCGAACCTGTCGGAAATGCAGAATCTCAGGCTGCGACGCTTGACTTGATGAATCAGAAACTCAGGGGTGGGACCCGTCATTCTGTGTTTCACAAGGTCCCTGGTGACCTTAGAACCACTTCAGGGGCTTGGTGATCAGACACCTGAGAAGTGCCAAGTGGTCGTGGGATATTGGCATGTAAGTGCTTGACTCCGGAGCATGCCTTAGTGGCAGACCCCACGAGCTCCAGTGGGCCCTGAGGCCATGTTACAATTAAATGATCACTTAGAGGCGGTCACTGTGCAGAGGGCACACAGGCAGCCAATTCATTAACCGAGAGCAACTTCCTGCAAATTAAAAAATGTTAATGATCAGTTTTGAAGCATTGAGAGTCTATCAGGGACCTCATGCCTGGAATGAGCATTTACCATATGGTGCCTTTGGAAGCTAATATTGATTCTCATTATTTTAAACGATTACAAACATTGCAGGTGTTTTGTAATAATCTCCATTGTCTAATTAGAACATGCATGAAACAGGCTCATTCCGCCTGCTAACGAATATTGGTTGGAACAGCAGAGCCCTGGTACAGGGCAAGGATTTGGGCTGTCTGGCCAAGTTGCCAGCCAGTGCCAGCCCCCTTCCCCCCAAATTATTAATCGCGCAGTCACACAGCTTTGATGGGCAGGCATCATGGGGACCTTAACCCGATTTGGGCCTCCTTCTGCCTTCAATGTCTATTCCTATCAGGGCATTGGGCTGGGAAATTTGGAATGAGCCTCAGTACTTTTCTGGCCTTTCTTGTTTTCTCTTCCCCCATTTCTCTTCTTTCCCAGTTCCTCCCTCTTGTTCATTTTCAGCAACTCTGTATTCAAATGCTTTAAGGGAAATCTGGAAGCGGGCATTACATTAGCTTTCAGTCATATACTACCTAATTATAAGTATCAGGTTGCCTTGTATCTTAGTATCCAACAAGATCGGAAGCTCCTTGAAGGCTTATGTCCAAGCCTTATTTTGCATTTCCCCTCAAGACCTAGCAAGTGCATTATAAACACTCAATCGAGGACTGTCATTATTAGTGTTATTCGTAGTCATTGGCGAATGAATGAATGAAACAACTCTTAGGGTAAGACTTTGTGCTCAGGGGCATATTGTCTATGCATTTCAATGTATTAATCTGATGAAATTTACTGAGCGCTAATTACAGAACAAGGGAAAGAGCTTTATGAGTCAAAGTTCCTATAGACTGGAAGCTTGCAATCTTCCTGGGGGGTGGTGTTTGGCGTGGGGTGAGTTCAGTGTGACTGGTTGGAACAGGGCTCCCCGGGAGGCTGGGGAAAGAGCCCAGTTTTGCAGGCAAAAGGTGATGGCTGAGCCCAGTGTTGAAGGGCAAACCACAGTTTAGGAGTCCTACATAAAGGCATGCAGGGGCAGAGTGCCGGTGTGCTTGTGGGTGAGGAGGGGCAGGGATGGTGGCATTGGGGGCCAGAGAAGGAAGCACGGGCTGGGTTATGGAGGACTTTGTCTACCTTGCACAGAGACTATGATTTTATTCTGAAGGTGAAGGGTGCGTTCTAAGAGTTAGATTTTTGTTTCGTGTTACATCTTAATAGGATTTGTATTTCAGAAAAACCATCCTGATAACACTGTAGAAGTGGAAACTGGAGGCAGGGAGGTCAGTAATGGCCTGTTGGAGAAGAGACGAGAGTCTGAGCTGAGGCAGGAAGATGGAGAGGACACAGCATAGACATAGTTAGGTGTATTTAGGGGATGAGGGTTTACGTTTAATGTGAGAGCACTATTTGCTTTTCTGTCCTTAGTTACAAACAAATTAAAATAGAAAAATCTGGGGAACAATGTTATGAATACCTGTGTGCCCATCACTCGGGATGAACTAATATTTATATTTTATCACGTTTGCTTCAGGTCTCTTTTGCATTAGAAAATATTTTAAAAATACAGATAAAGTTTCTCTGCTTAGTTCCATTCACTGTCCCTCTGCCAAAGGCAACCACTGTTGAGAATCTGGTGAGCATCCTGCTGTCCAGGTTTTCTACATTAGTCTCATATTTAAGTATTCATGAATATAACATAGCATTTATGGAAGTGGTCACCATGGTTTTCTGCAAATTGTTTTGCTCAGTGTCAATACGTGACTCTAGTTTATCCATTTTGTCTGCTGCATAGTATTCTATCACATGAATATATTATGTCATATGATATATGTTATATTCTATCATATGTGTTATATCATGAGTATGTATATGTTATTCATTCCCTCATTGGTGGACATTTAGAGTTTATGGTTATTAGCTTTCGCAAACAATTCAGCTAGTGTGAACATTTTTCACACTTCTATGCACATGTATGAGGGTCTTTCTAGGGTATGTACTAGAAATGGAATTGCTGGTGTTAAGAAGGACACATTTTCAAATATAACACAGATTGCAGCTTGTCTGGTGTGGTTGTACCAATTCACACTCCTGCCGACAGTCTCCTTCTCCATGTCTTCTCCAACTTTGGGTCTTTAGAAGTATGGCACCTGATGTGGTGATTGTTTTTTGCATTTCTTTGATTACTAGAGATACTGAGTCAGTTTTCATATGTTTATTGGCCTGAAGGTTTCTTTTGCTGGGAGTTACTTGTTCAAACCCTGTGCTCATCTTTCTTTGAGTTGCAATTTTTAAATTGATTTGTTAGACTTCTTTATTGGGAATACCAATCCTTTCTCTGTATATACATATACATACATGCATGCACACGTGTGTATAAGATATCAAATGCATATGTGTATGTGTCTATATATGTAAATAATATCTTCTCTCATATTATCTCTTGTTTCCTTAACTTTGTTTATGGTATGTTTTGCCAAAAAGGTTTTCAAAAACTGATGTTTTCAGATATATTAATTTGGCTCTCCATGAATTGTATTTTTTATGCCTTGTGTAAAAAATCTTTTCTGATTTCAATATAAAGCTAGTAGGCATTACCCTGTATTTTCTTCTCATGGTCTGAAAGTTTTGCTTCGGACCATGAGGTCTCTGATGCAGTAGGAATGAATAAATAAATAAATAAATATCCCCCTGTCCTTTACCCACAGCCTTAAAGTGCTTCGCTCATTATATACACAGATCCTTTATAGATCCTAGTCTCTCTGAGGACTTTCTCTTCTGTCCATCAGTCTATGTACTTATCCCTAAGCATATACCACAGTGTTTTTAAAACCCATCACTTTACCCCTCCAGCATAAGTTACCTCCTCCTACTGATGCTAGAAAACTCCAGTGAAGCCTGAGACTCTCTGTGACCCATTGTTGGGAGAACCTTGTCTCCTGGCTGAGCTGCCTGGGGGCGTTTTATCATCTGCCCTCCTGTCAACAGGCTTTGTGTGAAATCAGAGCCCGAAAAGCAAATTCCTGGTTTTTCCACCATCTCAGAAATAGTCTGGAGATAAAAGAGAGATTTGCATTTGGCTGAGGGAGTGAGTGCGTGAGGACATAATCTGAAAAAGTCTCAGCATTGCAGGCCTGCGTGACATCTCAGACCTAAACTGTAAGCAGGGAGCACACAGCTGACAGTTGGCAGGTCCTGGGAGAGCTTGTCATCAGCACGGCTCTGGGAAGCTTCGGCAGCCAGGCATCATCATTCTCGAATTCAGGGGTAGAAGGAATTTAGGCCTCCTCAAACCTGTATGGAATTATACACACAGTTTTGTTTTTATGGACCCAAACTTCTATATAGTTGGCTCTGACTGATTTCTTTAAAGATTTTACTTATTTATTTTTAGAGAAAGGGGAGGGAGGAAGAAAAGGAGAGAAACATCAATGTGTGTTTGCCTCTTGCGTGCCCCCTACTGGGGACCTGGCCTGCAACCCAGTCATGTGCCCTGACTGGGACTCGAACCGGTGACCATTTGATTTCCAGGCTGGCACTCAATCCACTGAGCCACACCAGCCAGGGTGCAACTGGCTCTTCTTAACACAGCGAGTCAAGTGCTTGGGCTGCTGGAAGGAGGATGTGACCAGACCACAAGTTTCTGACTTTCCCTCACATGGCCAGGGAGGACAGATCTCACCCTCTGTCAAAACAGTACAATCCCAGACCCTTAGGACCTGTCAGGTGCTCTTATCCATCCAATGTTTTGTGTTTGTAGATGAGGAGAGTGAGGTGGTGAGAAGTTGGGTGGCTGGGCCAGGTTACAGTGCTGGGAAAGGCAGGAAAAGCACAAGAATACAGTCTCTGGGATCCCACTTGAGTCCACTTTCCACTCTGCTACTCTCCTGGATGAGAGGGGAAAAAAGATTTAGAGGAAAAAACCCTGCAAAACTGTTCATGTGTGTGCCCTTTCCCCTAGTGGCCTTGAGAGAGTGGGGGAGGCTCTGCTGAGGGATGAAGGGAGAGGTGGCGTTTCTGGGGATGTTTGCACCTGGAAACGGGCAATTCCAACATCCTCAGCGATGGGCCCCAGGGGAGGCACAGATTGAAATTCAGAGGGGGATAAAATAAACCTGCAACAATCTTGAACTTCTGGTTTCTCATACGAAAAAAGCATTTCGCGTCCCTTAGGGGGCCATTGATGGAGGGAAACTTCACTCTGCTGTTATATTCCTTAAAAAGGTCATTTGTAAATTGGACCTCAAAAAAATTGTCTCTATTCCCATTGACCTAAAGTATTATTTGAAAAGTCTTCCAGCTTCATTTGTGATTGATATTGACTTGTTAGGGACTATTCACACTCAAGCTTTAGGTTCTTCTATTTCAGCAGATGCCATCTAATAGTTATACCCACAAAGAAAATTGAGAAAACCTGTCTGAAATGGAAAGCATCATTTGCTATAAGTATAATCATCAAACTTAATTATATCTGTATCTTCAAAAGAGGAAGCCTCTGTAGAATTCTGCAACTTGGAAGAGAAATGATTCCAGCACCATACCCACTGTGTCCTTGTGTTCTATTGGTTAAAGCAGCCACAGGGCTCAGAGTCAAGGGCAAGGAACATGGGCCCTGTCTCCTGGTAAGAGAAATATCCAAAAATGTGTGGTTGACACAGTTCCCTCTCTACATGTTTTCATCTGAAACCCAGATGGTTGCCCCAGCCTCTCCCGCCCAGTTCCACAATCGATATATTGCAACCACATCGCCCACCCTGAGAGCTAGAGAAGTCTTACAGGCCTCGTCTGTCCCCCACCCAGCTCTCAGCTTAGAACTCAGTCCAGACAGATACAATCTCGAATGACCACAGGGCAACTTTTAAAGGAATTGTTCCTCAGCTGCTGAAGCGCTTTTGAACACACGCAGGCGTTTCTGAGACCAGGTCTCCCTGTTTCTAGCACGGCTCACACTACCACTTGGCACCCAGTGGTAAAAAGGAAGGATTTCTTGTTTTATTTGTGTTTTAATCTTTCCACACCTAAAAGATGTGTGTTTGCTGAGATAAAAATTTTGAGATAAAAAATTAACTATCAATAACAAAGCTTCCATGCTTTCTGAGGGAACAAGGACTAGGAATCTCTGAAGAGGTTGAGACTTCGGATTGAGGAAGATGTTAGTGCAAAGTAAGTGGATAGAGGTAGTGCTACCTAGGGGCGGAGAGAGTCCCTTTCCCATGGTGAGACGTTAACAGTCAGCACTTAAGTCCCAGGGGATGGTGCCCAGCAAGGTGAAACAGATAAACTAGGAGAGCTGACCTGAACCAGGAGAAGCAGTTAGAAGGGCTGCGACCACCACTCATGTGAGAGCCCTTCTCCCTTTTTGAAAATTATCCATCAGGCCACATCATTTCTTGGCTGGATTATGGCAGTAGCCTCTGAATTGGTTTCCTCACATCCTTAATATTTTCAAAATAAAATCTTGTCACATTACTTCCACCTTTCTCCTCTGCTAATAGCCTCCAAAGCTCTTAGGATAGAAGCAAGACCACAAACATGGCCACTCACAAGGCTTGCATGATCCAGCTCATGCTTATTTCACTGCCACCAACCCCCATCTGACAGCATGCTCCCCCTTGTTTTCAGGTCTCAGGCTACACAGGCTTCACATGAACCCCCTTCATTTAGCCACAGAACCTTTACATATGCTGTTCCCTCTGCCAGGAATGCTTTTCCTTGGCTCCTTCTCTGACATCCCACGAATTCACCAATCACTAATCATTCATCACTCATTAATGCATGATTGGTGAGAGGGGTGAGTGATTCAGATGGGCAACAATGGAGTACCTTCTTCCCCATATAGCATCCAGATTTGTTCCATTTGTGAAGGAAATCGGCCAAAGCTGGTGGTAACCTTTCTCCTAAACACAGCCTTGGAAATAGGCAGTAGAAATCTGAACTTAGTCCTGGACAGTATGCTTGAGACAAGAAAGGAGGATTTAACAATAGGAATGCTAAAGAAAAGGACAGTTGTCAACATAGAAATTCTCTGTCACTTTGTTCTGAGCTGATATGGCCCTCTCAGATGGTCTTAGCTTAGCTTTTATGGTTTAGAAAAATTACTTAGTCCTAACTTCCCTCATTTTACCTAGGTGTGATTTGTCCAGGGACATCCAGTGAATTA
>CM052538.1:177902826-177958594 GCA_028533065.1 Trachops cirrhosus
AGCTTTTATGGTTTAGAAAAATTACTTAGTCCTAACTTCCCTCATTTTACCTAGGTGTGATTTGTCCAGGGACATCCAGTGAATTAGTAAGAGAGGTGGCACTGGAATTCAAGCCTCTTGTTATTTTTTTTCCATCACCATTTATCCTTCCTATACCCTCTTCCACCTCCAACTGCCCCCATCCCCTTAATATTCAAGCTTCTTGACAACTGGTCTAGTTCTCCTGACAAGGAACATTTGAGTCAGTGGTGGATGGGATACTTCTACTCTAGGCCTTGCTTAAGAGTCTGAGAACTCAAGGTACCAAATTTACATGTGACTTTGCTCTGTTTCAGAAGGGTAAGCTTGGGACTCCTCCCAGGTCTCTATTGACTCCCATACCCCTTTGGACCCTTCCTCCCTCTCCAAATTTTTCTGCTTTTGCATTCACCCAGTCTCCTTCCAAGTGGAAACTCATTCCTAGGGGTAATCAATGTCCCTCTCAGCCAGAACCCTGTTACCAGGGCAACCATTCCAGGCAGCAGACTTAGGGCTCATTGAGATGCAGCTGCAGAGCCCAGGGCCCACATAAGGGCAACTGCTATCAGAGTGGGCAGTTTTTGGCAACGATGGAATGTATTGTACCAAGTGGAACATGGTAATTATGTATTTGTGGCTTTCATTATGTGCCAGTTTAATTGTCATGGCTTCATTGTTGTTTTTTAAATTTTTATTTTTTTCCCCTGGACCACTCAGCAAAAGAGGGAAATTGGTGCCATAGGGCAGGTTTCTTTCTGGAAGAGACACTTACTTGGGTGGAAAAATAAATCCAGTTACTTAATGCTATCTGATTGGTCAGGAAGTTATTTCTAAATGGTAGGGTTACAACCCCAGCATGGCTGCCTGTGGGCCCCCAGGAAAGGCCTAGCACTGTGTCAGCATGAATATCAATGATAAAAGGTGAGTTGGGTTTGGCATGGTGGTACAAAATTTCTCTCAAAGAGAGGGATCTAAAAAAGACAGAAGGTCGCAGTTCCTTTTTCTTTAAAGCTTCATTTCTGTGCTGGCCAATCTCTGGCTGTGGGTCTGCAGATTTTTGAAGTTGGACTTCTTTTCTAAAATTACTTCTTTGTCCTATCCCTCGCTCATGATAGCTTGGAAGTATGGCTTCTATTATTTTAAGCATAGCCAATACAGCAGGTTCCCAACATATGCATGGGATAATTTAAGTGGGTGATTTTAGTCATATTACCAGGGAGAATTCTGTTTTTACAAAAGGTTGGAGATTAGATTTCTTAAGATAGCCCACCCTTCAAGTAAGTCTCCAATATGGTGGATATAGTCAGTATACATGCAATTTTCCTGGTAGTTCACCAATGGTACGATAATGATGGCAATAATAATAATAGCTACATGCAGTGAGTGCCCATGATGTGAGAGACAGGTCCCTGCTTTCCCTAGTCATCTCCTTCAATCCTCACTTACAGCATGTTGTGATTGTGCCACATGCCACACCGGAGAGGCTGCAGACAGGGTCTCTGCTCAGTCCTCAAGTTCAGCGAAATGAAGAAGTTGAGAATGTAAGATGGAAAACATGGGTTCCAATCCCGGCTCTACTCTTACTGGCTTGTGGAACCTGGAGCCACTCACATTTGTCTGGGTAGAGTGGGAGAAAAGTGAGCCCTGTGTATTTTGTGGAGTGCCGTAGTGGTGGTGGCAATGGTGATGGTAGCAAAGCTAATGTTTACTGAGTGCTTACCGTGCACGAAGCACTCTTCTCCACTTAGCCCCATGCAGGGATTATCTTATTTAATCTTCAAAGCAGTCACATGGTATTTCATTAGCTCCATTTTTCTGGTGAGGAAACTGAGGCACAGAGAGGTCACGCAGCTAAAGTGGTGGAGCCAGGATGCTAACCCACGACCTCTACTTTAAAAGCATTCCCTGTCACTCTTTTGCTGATAGGTCATAATGAAAGGCCTCAGTGCTTGCTGTTATCCTGAAGGGCCACTCATGGTGGTCTCTATAATTTGCCTCAGCCCATACTGCTTGCCTAAAGAAGCACTATGAAGAAATTGGCTTCCCTAATCCATTTAGGGTCTCAGATTCCTGTGGAAAGGAGCTCTTCTCCTTAGATGGCTGGGTTTGTTGCTAAGAACCCTTGGGTAACTATGCATCTGGCTGGGAGCCGCCCAGCTCTGCTGCTTGGATGATCATCCTCATTTGATTCCATCTCTTGGGATAAATCTCAAGCTTTGGATTTGGTGAGGGTCGGAATCTACTGCCTTAACAGAGCATTCTGTCCAAAGCTCACTGTTGCTCAGAAGGACCTTGTATCATGCATTATTCAGAAGTGTGGATGAGTTCTGGGCCAGTGCCTGGACCCAGGAAGAAATCATCTGGTAGAGCCAAGAAGATTCAGAGTCCTTAAAGGAATTTAACATGGTCTCCATTGCTCAAGTTGCCTTTTATTTTTGTTTGGCTTGTATGGCAATACATGTACTTATTATAGGAAGAGATTTGCATTCTTTTCTTCTGTAGTAATAATTTGAGCCACTTTATAGAAATGGGTAGGAGGAGAAATCTGATTCAGTAGTGTACAAGTAGATCTATAGTTCATTTTGTGGGACAATTATATTTTTTTCCAGATAGAATTCCTTATTTAAAGAAAGTAATTTTCAAAGCTGCTATTAAGTCAGATTCTATGATGAACAAGCAGTGGCTTCTCAACCTTGGCTGTACATTGGTATCAATGGGGAGCTTTAAAAAAATTCTGATGTGTGATCCTCACCCCCAGAAGTTCTGGTGTTAATTGGTCTCAGGTGCGGCCTAGGCATTGGAATTTTTAAAGCTCTACTCCCACCCCCAGGTAGTTCTAATGTGCAGCCAATCAGGACTGGCTTTATGGTTAGGTAAAATGCAGTCACACAGGACCCCATGCTCAGAAGGGCCCATACTTGGGTTAATGCTCTGCTGTTGCCATCTTGGAATTCTTAATCATTTTTGTACAAGAGGTTCCACATTTTCATTTTGTGCTGAGTCCCATAAATTATGTAGCTAGTTCTGCAGGCAGGGAACTAGGGAAACAACCCACATAAAAGAAAGTTTGGTAGGTATCAGTGATGGTCCTCTTAGGAACAACATAACAGTCAAGCATAGCACTAGTTCCCAGGAAGGTTGGAACATGCCGTGGTCATGTTGTACCCTATAGTTCTTTTTTTCTTGTCATGGAACTTTGAAAAACTGTTTCTAAGATAGTTATTAACCTTGCTATCCAGCAGTGGTTGGGCAGTGCACTCTTGGACTTGGAGACACAGTGCCAAGAGGCCTGGCGTGAGCCTATCTTTCTGGAAGGCCTTTCTCACGATGGAGCTTTGGCAGGAGGACTCACTGCAGCTGCCGTGAAACCTTCTGCCTTTTCCAGAACCTTGTTCCATCATCAGTTTCTTCTGGTCTCTTTTGAATTTTTAATTCTCCTTTTCCTCTGGCACTTTCCTGTTTCCTAAAAATAACTTTCCTCAAAGTACTTCCCCAAGAAGCATTTTGGAAGAGGAGCTGCTGTTCACTGGCTTCAGGACCTCAGAACCATTTCTGAACTCTTCATAGCTTAGCTTCTGCCACCCCAGCTTCCTGAAAGGACCTTTTGCAAGGCTGCTAATTCTCTCCCACTCACTGAAATGGAATGATCCTGACCTTCTCTGATAAATTTAACAGTGTAAAAAAGATGTTTCTAGCCCTGTCGAGGTGACCCAGTTGGTTAGAGCATCTTCCCGTCGTACACCAAAGAGGTTGTTGGTTTGATCTTTGGTCAGAGCACATACCTAGGTTGTGGGTTTGATCCTTGGTCAAGGTGGGAATGGAAGGCAACCGATCAATATTTCTCTCTCACATGGATGTTTCTCTCTCTCTCCCTTTCTCCCCACCCCTCGTCCTTTCTGAAATCAATAAACATATCCTCAGGTAAGGATTTAAAAAAAAGATGTTTGTACATGTTATAAATTAAGTTCATAGGCCCCACCCAAACTCCTGAATTGGAATATCTGGGGAAGGGGGTCCAGCAATCATTCCAAAAATCTCTTCTGGTGGTTTCTGTGCATGCTAATGTTTGAAACCAATGCTTTCTAGATGTCTATGGAAGCAACTGTGTCTTAGCTCTTTTAAGATTTAATGTGGCCATCTTTTGTTTCTCCTTTCAGGTGTTTCCTTTATGTCTAAGTTACATAAAGTTGGAAGGTGGTTGAGATGAATAATTAAGAGCAGGAGCCCTGGTGCCACTCTAACTAGATTGGAATTCCAACTCTGTCACTTACCGTCTGTGTGCTCCTGGCTGTCTCGGTGTCTTCACCTCTACCAGGGGGTTACACTGGCACCCACCTCATAGGCTTGCAGGGACACTTAGGTGTAATCCATGTAAGGCCCTAGAACTGCTTATGGTGAGGATTCAATACAAGTTCGCTTTTAGACTTGTATGTATGCTTTTTAAAGTTTATATTTAAATTTTTTTCTTCCCAAAGCTAAGGTTAAAATGATCAACAAAGAAATCCTGATGAGTTAACATCTTTCACAGCTTTCCCTGTGGTTAATTGCTCCTGGCATTGGGACTGGGAAAGCTGTCTTTTCTCTCTTAGTTTAAATAGTCCTCAGCCATTTTTTAAAATTTTGTTTTCAGGAGCCCCAGTCCACCTGAGATATATATCATGCTCCCATCAGCAATAATGATTCCTCACAGCAGGGCTTCTCAGCCAGCTCCTCAGCCAGCCAGGATTTACTGATTTATTGTCATCCAAGATCTCACTCCTAGTCTGGTAGTATTGAGTTAACTTCAGTATGGCCAACAAGAAAGCATTCAAAAGCTGGAGAAGGAACAGGACTGTTAATGTTGTAAAGAACTGATTTTCAACCCTTTCTGAACATTAAAATCACTTGGATATGAAAAAAACAAACAAATCAATAGCGTCCAGATCCTATCCCAGATCAATTAAGTAAAAATCTCTGGGCATGAGGTCTGGCACTGGTGTATTTCAAAAGCTCCCTGAGTGAATCCAATGTGCTACCAGAGTTGAGAATTATTGATGTAGAGTAAGACATGGGATGCAGCATTGGGACGTTGGGACTGGGACTAGTTTCTTGGGAAAAGGACTAAGCCCTCATATCTGTTGACCTCCACAACTTACTTGGATAAAGTGGCTCAAATATATCGAAAGAGGAGAGCCTACGAAGGGCAAGAGGGAAATGGAGATGGACTGGATGATTTAATGGGTCATCTCTTCTGTAGTTAATTTCTCTAGATCTCTTGTGCCATATTGATTTTGTAAATCACTCTTGTCACATCTGCCCCTTCTACCTCTGGGAACCTGTAGGACTTAAAAATTGAATTGAGTGTAGGGGGGGTGTGGTGTAGATTAATCAATATCAAGATTTATTGTCTTGGGACCTTTGTATTAACTGTTGTGAAGTCAAGATTAATTTGAACCTTTTCAATACTTGAGTAAGTGGCATAGTTTGTATATCTCCAAGGTATTTTGCAAATTTTATCCTTCATGGATTTGGAGTAGCTCTCACCTCCACTTCCCGAAATGACTCCCCTTGTTTGTGAAGCTATTAGGGTTTATATTATAATAGCAATCAGTTCAAGGTGCTTTTCAAAGTCTAAGTCACAACTAGGAAGAAACTCTAGTTTCTGTTTGCATATTACTTCTTATAGATTTCTCCCTTCAAATACTACCCCCCACCCCCAGGGTTAAATTTTCAGCTAGCTTATTTTCAGCAACAGGAACCAGAGATACACATATTATAAAAATTCTTTTCATTATGGAAAATTTGCCTATTGCATTTAAAAAGTCAACAACTACTTTAATTAAATAATGAATGCCTCTTCTTTTACCAAGAAGGATTTACTCTATCTTTTCAAAGGGCATCCATGAGAGTACTTCAAACACAACCTGTTCTTAACACGGAGGTGTTCCACATCATTATGCATGAGCAGGGCTTGCTGTTACGAAGGAAAGAATTTTGAGCAGTCTAGTCCTGGTGAGGGGGATGTACTGAATTATCCACTTACCTATCTTTCTTGGTGCTCTTGTGAAAAAATAAATAAATGTAGGAATTATGGTTTTGTTTTGTTGGGTATAAGGTTGATGAAATCTTGTGAGTCGCTCTGGGACCTGTACATGTGACTTTGGACTTAGTAAACAGCTTACAAGATGCTCTACAAGGATGAAAAGATGCCATATTAACAGGGATTGTGGCAGTGGGGGCACTATTGAGAGAGGCCTTCTGGTTGTTTCTTGAAGGGGCAGAGTTTATTGAAATGTGAGCTATGGAGAGCTAGGTTGCTCAGGTAGGGGTTGAGACCACTGCTATTGCCTGAGAAAGGTTAGACTGGTTGTACTGACTTCAACCAAATGGTTAAAGAAGTAAGAATTGCTTGTCAAATCATCCATGCTTTCTATCTTCCTCTTTGCTCTTCACCCACTTTAGTTAGGGTGTCCTTGAGTCAGGAAGGTTATTCCTGCGACTGACTGCCAGCTGCCTACCTGCTGCCCTGCCTCCAACCTGGCCAGGGTTTGTTGCTTGGTTTTCACTGCTCATCACCCGTGACTTCTCAGCAAGGTCTTGCAGGGCAAGAGCATTCACTCTGCATGACCCACCAGGAAGCACTTCTCTAGCCTCTGTTGATAAGCGCTTGCCAAGCCTTTCTCTTAAGTACTTGGCAGATGTTAGCTATGCCTCATCTATTTCTTTTTAAGGACGGGCTAAGCAAGGGCAAGAATAGTGAATGATAATGATTGTGAAGCAGATAACTATTTATTGAGAATCTATTATATGCCAAGTCCTAGATTATATCATGCACAGCTGCTGTTTCATTAAATCTTCCTAAGCATGACACAAGTAGGTCTTATTGTTTGTACTTATGCTAAAACTGAGGTACCTACAGGTTGATTAAATTATCCCAAAGCTCGTCAGTGTCAGAGCCTCATCTTGAGTGCAGCCCCTACTTCAAAGCCCACTGTGAGGCTCTGCCCCACCCTGACTATTCAGCCCCTGGCTGGGTGCTCTCAGCCTGTGTATTCCTCACTTTTGAAGTGTCCAAGAAGCTTTGTTCCTACAAGTATCCACTATAAGCTTATCTTCTTAAGGCTATTGATTGAAGGAATAAAAATCTAAAATGTGTTAGGGTTTTTCTTGTCTTGTGTTGTCCTAAGTTACTCAAAGTTTCCTGGAAGACAGCATCAGATAATAGGCCCATTGTGTTTGAGAACCTCTCTTCTCAAATTCATGCCAAGTTTCCCTGTGGAACACTCCTGCATGTCCCTGAGGCAGGGCTATACGGAGTCTTTTTTCCCATAGTTCTTTATTATTTTTATATTCCTTTCATAGCCCCTAGGAAGTAGGATATGCATAACTGTTCCTGTCCCATAGAAAGGAGACCGAGATGCAAAGTTACATGCTGACTTCATTGAGGAGATAGTCAGGTGGAACCTGGGTATTATAACTCATAGTGCCCCCTCCCCCAGAGCTTGTCACCACATCACACTGTCAGCCAGTCACTTGCTTTAACCATATGCATTTACTTGAGTTGGTAAGATAGGATTTTGTGTCTACTATGATTTGTTTTAGGGGAAATCAAAGGGAGCTTAACTAATATCTCACAGTGTTTCTGGGAAAAGAGATCATGGCTTCTAGTCCATATGAACCAGGAGAAATCTGGCTTTAGGGGAAAGTTGAGGGCTAAAGTGGAAGAGAACTTAGGTGGTATGGTGTCCATCATCTTACTCAAGGCATAGTGGGGAGGCAGGTCACGGACTTAAAAAATTGAGACTACTAGGATTTGGATGTCCAAGACACTGTGACAGAACAGTAGCCTCAAAAACAGAGTGTGCCTATTGCAGGGTTCATATGTGCTAAAACTTCATTTTACTTTATGATGAAAAAGGAAAATCTTAACGTTTTTAATGTGTGGCTTGATGCTAGCCTCCTGAAATGATCAGATGTGAGATGACTACGGGGTATCATACAGTAGTCACATACCCTGAAGGGAGGGAAAGTGTGACATTGGTACCTTAATATGTTCATTTGTCCTCGGTGAACTGGGACATATCACATTTTAGTTGTGTCTGGTAATGTGGATTTATGGATTCCATGATCTAATTTTTATGAATTCAACCTTCACAAAATAGACAAGTGGCTTATACAGACTCTTTAAAGGAGACCTTGGATTGAAAATAATACCAATATTATAAGTGAGCAGCAATAAAATAGCACCCTTTTCACCTCTACTTCTAATTTGAGCTCTTCGTCAGCCATGTTATGATTTAAAAACAGGACTGACACCGAGTTAGCCACTAAAAAAATCATCAGGAAGACCCTTTGAAATGTAGATTTGTTCCCATCATTGTTAATGACCAACCTTTCCTGAAGTCCCAGTGTGCCTCCTTGAAATGCTGCCTAGTAATATAATACCACGGAACCATAATGATTAGCAAGAAACTTAAAAATATTTTTACTTCATCTGTATCTCATTCTTTCCAAATTTTATAGTTTGATGTATGTTTTGTAATTTATATAATGTTGTAGATCTTGTACATAATTCATTAATTTTATATGCATATATATACATATTACATATACATACATATATTATGTATGCTACTGCTTGCTCAAACAATTTTAACCAATATAGTTATATAACACAACTCCAAGATCTACTGGCTTAATAAAATAAAGGTTTACTTCTTGCTTATATCTAGGCCCAGTGTAGGTCAGCTGATCATAGCAAGGGTCTATTCCATGCATATGTTCAGAGACCCTGGCTTCTTTCATCTACTGTCTGTCATGCATCCAGCTGGCAAATGAAAAAAAAAAGAATATGAGTATTGCAGATTAGGCTTCTACAGGTCATATTCGTTTTATTTTATTTAAAGATTTTATTTATTTATTTATTTATTTATTTTAGGGAAGGGGAAGAAGGGAGAAAGAAAGGGAGAGAAACATTAATGTGTGGTTGCCTCTTGCACGCCCTACCCTGGGCACCTGGCCCACAACCCAGGCATGTGCCCTGACTGGGTATCGAACCTGTGACCCTTTGGTTCACAGGCCAGTGCTCAATCCACTGAGCCACACCAGCCAGGGCCTTCTACAGGTCATATTTAGAAGTGGAAACATTACTTCTGCCATATCCCTCGGGCTAAAACTCAGTTGTAAGCCACTGCCAACTACAGGGGAAGCTAGGAAATGTTGTCTAGGTATGAATGCAGTATGTGAAGGAAAACTGTTTGGGGAGCAGTAGAACTCCTAGCCAGTAGAACTGCACTGATCTTGATTTTAAAAGTATCGAGACTACTTTGCTTGTAGGAGCTCATCAACTGCAAAGATAGAATGTTGTGGTTGGAATTCAATGTATCAGAGTGTATTCATCAATCCCACAAATGCTTATGGAGGAGTGTCCTGTGCCAGGCACTGTTTGGAGCTCTGGGGACATAGCAGTGAACACAAGTTTCTTCTGCTAAGAAGCTGACGTTTGAGAGGATGTCCTGAACAAGAGAGGCTCAAGTGTGTGTAGAAGGCTCAAGAAGCATTGCTTGAGAAGCCTAAAAGGAGATGAGAGGTGATGTTCGACAAAATTATTTTGATTTTTCCAGAGTGGTGTAGAACCATGGACTCAGACAGATCTGGGTTTATATCCTGGTCTTGATAATCACCTTCTTACCTTGTGTTCTTTAGCAAGTTATGTAACCCATCAAGTCTCAGTTTCCTCCTCTGTAAGTGGGGATAATAGTAATGCCTAGCATGTAAGTATGTTCTGATAATTAAATAAGAGAAACATAAAGCACTTAGTATACTGCCCTAACACAGAGTAACCTCTTAATAAATGGTGGCTCTGTTAATATCACCAATAAAAATAACAAAAAACAATTATTAGGAAGGACAGTGCTGTTGCCCATGCAGGTTACCTGGGTTAATGATTTGCCAGAATAAGTTAGGCTGAGAGAACTTTCTCCTTTTGTCACCCAGCTTTCTATAAGCTCATTCTTGTACCTAATATTTAATGTTTAAAAAAAATTAAAGTGCATATTAACAAAAATTTGTGTGTTTAGAATTAATGCCTACCTGTTGTTGAAATATTGAAACTATGGCAAAGATTATGGGTAATCACTCCTATTCATACATACCACTTTTATCATGTTGCTATATTTGCTTCCTGTGTTTTTGCCATGTGGGCTCAAGAGACACAGAGTGAGATCCTCAGCTTGGCACCAGAGATTCAGGGCCCACCCACAGTCAACATTGTCCCTTGCCCCTCCCCAGTCCTTCAGAGAAGAGGTTCTCTGTAGCCGGAGGGATAGCTCTTCACTGCAGTGGGCCCTTTGCCACTGTGGTTATCATTCCTGATGCTCTCTGACTGTACAATTTTATCTCCTTTATTTGAAATATGCCGGAAAATTCTGTTCTCTGAATACTAACCAGCATTTTTCATTTTCCTGCTGCCCTGTACTTCTGGACAGTTGATGGAATAAGTTGTACTTATGCATCTCTCAAAAGACAGAGGTGGTTTCCTGACCTTTTCTTGCTTCATCCATGGCCATCTAAGACCTACCTTGGGTCTCAGAAATTACTAACCTCCATGGGTTAAATGAAACTTATCAATAAATCAATCCCTGTCCATCCTTTGAAGAATGAAGAGACCCAATACTTAAGATGTTCTAGTAGTCACCTGCCTCTCACCCTCCAGTGATACCAAATGTATGCTTACAATTCTCAGTCTCCAATCTACAATTCTTCTCAGTATCAACTGCTATGTGCTGACCCTGTGTGTCAGGTCCTTTCATATCTGTGCCATTATCTCTTAAGAGAAACAGAGGCCGAAGGATAGAGGAATTGTTCATTTGAAACCAAAGCTGCCTTAGGGAAGGTGAAACCAAACCTGAGTTAGGGAAGAATTTTCTTTTTTTGAATAAAAGGAATAGGCCGGCAAATGTACATTTGGAACACCTTGACATTTTTCTGAATCTGATCCTGATTTCATTTGGATTTTCCCTGTCTGAACCCAAGTTTACTTTTGCGTCTCAAAGGCTTTTTTTCCAAGCACTAGATATTGCAAATTGAAACTGTAAACAAAGCTGGGGAGAAAGATGGGTACTTATTCTAACACTAAAGACAAATATTTCCCCTATTCCTACCACTAAGTAGGTTTTCAACAAAAGTCTAGGGAATGACTTTAAAAGGCCTCGTAAGCACCTATTGCGTCCAAACAATCGATATTCTAACTACAAGCCTCTCTACCTATTTCTTGAGGCTAGTACTCCAAAAGTTTTACTAGCACTTTGGCAGTTTTAGCTATGAGGAAGTCAGAAAATGACTGTTTACAAAACCATTATTCAGTCCTTTCACTAAATTAGATTGGCCTTCCTTATCCTTTATCCGATTAAGGTTGCTTGAAGATTTTATAATTGCACATGTAAGTGAAGTGTGTTTTACACGGGGAAAAATTCAAGAGCACTCACAGAACAATGTAAGAAACCACATCAATGACCAGGATGCAGCCAGTGGGAATCCTGCAAGCCCAGCCCCAGTTTCAACCAGAGGTGTCTGAAGTTAAATGCCCATGCCCTGTGGGACTTTGTTTCAATGCATTCATGTGCTTCCTCAAATGGGATGTAAAAGTTGGAGATGTAAAAATGGCCATTTGCTATGAATTTAGACAACATTGAACTGTTATGATTTCCAAAACCCTAAGAATTGGTTTCTGAGATTTTAGGGAGTCCTAAGAAAGACCTGTGATATGTTCATGAGAGGTTACTCTTAACTTCTAGACCTCATAGTTGAGCTAAAAAATGGGCAGGGTAACAGAGTGAAACAACTTGTCTATGTTTTACAAATTGCTCCTGACCTGGGGTTACATTCTGGTCTTCCAGGTTGGACTCACTGAATTGGGAGTCAGAGAAGCCCAGCTCCAGCCTCGTTCTGCAGGTTCTGGGGCCCCTCAATTAACCACATCATCTTCTGTACATCTTAATTTGCCTACTGTGAAATAGAAGTGATAAATTTCCCTCTTCATCCATATTTTACAGATAAGGAAACTGAGCCTCAGAGAGGTTAAATCATGTGTCAGACATCACACAGCTGTTAAGTAGCAGAACTGCCAGATGTTTTGTTGGTAAAGGTTCATCTGAAGGAAAGTGATAATTTTATATGTGTGAAGGCAGTCTTCAGAATTCCAGCAAGGCTAAACTTCTTTACAGGTGGCTTCTCCCACTTCTGGAGTTTTGTTCCCTGCTTCTCAGTGCCTGGTGTTCGATTGCTGTTCCTATCTTGTAGCTTCCGTCATCTCATTCCTTGCCTGGCCTTTGTGGAGTTTGCTGCCTTGAGCAGTTTTGGGGGGGTTCTAATCATGGTAATGAACCCATTCTGTGTGCTCCTTCAGATTTGGTCCTCCTAGCCTGTGCTCTGCTTTTCTGTTACTTGAAGTTGGTTAGTGTATTAACAGCTAAGGTCAGTCATTTGCATTTTAACAGGTATATATTGGCAATGCTTTGACTCAGAGTCCAAAACAAAGATGTGTGTGTTGGGAAGCCAGGATTTATGTGTGTGTATATATATGTGACCCCAGTTAACATTTGTATGCTAGCATAACTTCTGGTAGAGAGGACGGCCCCTGCTTTGCTGTAGGGTTTAGTTAAGTGTAATTGATGATGTTATAGGATTAGTTCAAAGAAAAAAGATGTAAAAGCAAAAGCCAAAGACACCATTAAAAGGATAAGGCTCAATAATTCCAATTAGCAATTGTTAAGCACTAATTGGAGAGGGGTTCTATGTAATCATTAGCCTAGTTTAAAAAAGAAAGTTCACTCTGTGAGTCTGCTCATGTTAAACACATCTCTGGAAAAAAGCAGATTAGGGTGTTTGGGGTCATCTTTTCCTCCCCTCACCGCTCATGTGTCACCAGTCTAGCCCATGCTACTTTCTGAGGATCTGTTGCAGGTACTCATACCTCTCCATCCACAACACGGATGCTGAGATCATGCTGTTATCCTGCCCATCTCTTCTGGTTCTGACCAGTTTCCTTGTCTCCAACCCCCAGTTGCTCCAATCATTCCATCCTAGTGATCTGGACTCTAAACTTAGTTTTCCTTTATCAACTGTTGACACCCACCCAACGTAGCCCATGCTCCAGCCACAGAGATCTTACTGATTTTACGAGTACACACTTTTTGTGTGCTGCACATAATGTTCCCTCTTCCTTTAACTCCTCTCTTTTGTAGCTGCTTTCTCATCCTTCAAGATGTTCTCAAATGTTACCTTCTTGGGATGCTTTCCCTGAAATAATTAAGTGGTTCTTACAACTTTCATTCCATTTGTTATAGCACATATTGCATTATATTGTAATCACTCACTTAACTAATCTTTACTCACCTCTACTTTACCCAGCACCTATGATAACCCTAATTTTTTGAAAAAAGTGTGTCATGAAAGAATTAATAAATGAGGAAATGAATTACTAGGAAATGAACAAATTATTAGGAAATTAACAAATCTTAACTTTACACAATCCTCATAGTTTGAGCAACATCAATTGCCATACTAAATACAAAGTCTAGAATCTACATCCAAGAAGAGGAAAGTAATGGGAAGAGTGAGAATCACTGGTCTACCACAATTACCCACAGTTGTCTAAGATTGGACTTAACTATAAACTTTGGAAACAGTGCTTACAAGTCTAAAGATAAAGGTCTTGAAGGATGGAGCTCCTTCTACATTGTGCTGCAAAGAAAGGAAAGGGCACCAGTCAATAAAAGAATTAATCCAGCGAACTATAGGGTACCCACTTTTGATCGCAATAGGAATACAAAAAGTAGACTGTCTTGATTCTCAAAGAGTTTATGCTCCATCTGCGAAGCAGATTTACAAAAATGACTAATACTTTCATAGTGCTTAGCATGTATCAGGTATTGTTCTAAGCTGTAATTATGGTAACACATTTGATCCTCACTAAAACCATGGAAGATAGAGTAGGCACTAGGGTTCACCCTCCACTTTATAGGAAATGCAGACACAGTGAGTGACTAAAGTCATGGGAAGTGATGACCAGGCCTTCTGGCTTCAGAGCCAGCTGTCTCTAGAACAGTACTGTGACATACTCACAGTGACACAGGTGTACCCTACAGAACTGCACAACAATATGAGAGAGCATGGTGTTGAAGAAAGCCTAATTTCTATGGAATCCATCCTGGATTTGGTTTCCAGTTTTATTGCTTGCCAGAAATTGGCGCTGTGCACACTATTCGAGTTGAGTTCTTTGAGCGCATCTAAAAATTAAGGATATAAGGTATGTTGAAAACATTGTGCACAGCTACTCACACATGTATTTATTTTGAACTGTTTTCTTCCCAAATGTACAGTTCTGATCTCCATTCTCATGAATGAAGTGAGGTGAAATATGAGTGTTATAAAAAATAAATGGCAGTGTATCACAATGCAGAAGACATTAGAAGAAGCCAGTTGTAATGATTAGGGCAGGAAGCTTAGGTAAAACAATGAATTAATTCTGGGTTAACACACCAGAGTTTCTATCAAATATTCATCACCATGGTTCTGGACTTCCTGCAAAAGAAGTGTCTAAACTGGCACGCAGTCTCAAGACCTAGATAACCTTGTCCTGTTTAAACCATGAACTTTAACATTTGAAGTATTTTGAGTATATTAAGCACCAGAGGTCAGGGATGCCAAGTCCGAAGGAAAAGGGAGCCTTTCGCACTGGAGATGTGTGTTTGTCTGAGGTCAGTAGGTTGGGAGCAGGAGGGCTGAGGTGGGGAGGGTGCAGCAACCTCAGGCAGTGAGCTGTGAAGCAGGTGTCACATACTCTACAGCATCAGCCCAAGGAAATGGCCTTTTTTTGGTCCTTAATATCCTCTTTTTGCTCTGATGAGCAGATATTTCACCTGCATGGAGATAGCTTAATGCAAAACAGCTGTGTTTTAAGTATATAAACACTCACCGGAAATCTGTAAACCAGGGACAAAGCCATATGGCTGTGTATCTTTTCCGTGATGCCTGTGAATTACAGGTGTTCATAGAGACAGCATGTGTATTGTGCATCTCCTGGATGGAACAGAGATAAAAAAAAAAGGTGCCTATTCTTTGTTCCATGTGGTGATCCAACATCAAAGGAAGGATGTGTGGGGGTGGGAGTGGGAGGAGGAAAGAGGGTAACGGGTGCCACCCACACATGACATGGAGCCCTCCTGAATGCCTGGCAGAACCACTGAAAGGGGATTGAGAAGGAAGATGGGAGAACTCATCGCCCACTGTTACTGTATCATCAGTGTGGGAGGAAAAGGACCTGGATGTTATAGGCTTTTAGCTGGATCTGAAGGAGATGGCTCACTTGACCTTCCAGAATAATATTTGCAATATTTTTTTAAAATGTTGGTTTTGAATGTATGCCTACTTGTATGCAGTGTTAGGAACAGGGTTGTTGAGTTGTTGAGCTTTTGTGGTTTGCTTGAGAATTAGAGATGGGACATTTTCAAATGCATGTAAGCATGAAAATGGGGTGGTGAAAATGGATCCCTCGTGGGTCCTCAGGCTTCCCACACACTGAATCATGTTTAGGTACAGTGGGCACTAGAATTATGAAATAATACTGGAAGTATAGGGATCAATACCTGGGGTTCTTTGGTCACATATCAGGCTAGAGAAACAACTGCTGAGCCAGAAGTAAGTGTATGTGCCCAAGGGGGCTTTGCCTCCAAGGGACTCTTTGGTATGAGTTTGGTTGTTTATTACTTAAAATTGGAAAGCTTCATGAATCAGTGGTTGTCAAAAGCCAGGGTTATTGAGAGCATATCAAATTATAACTAGGAGTTTTTGTTTCTTTAAAGCTTGTCTATATTGTTCTTTAAAATATGTCATGTGACACAGTTCATAATTATCTTAATGCTGTTAAAATCCATGTTGACTAAAACATAATTTCTATAAAAATGTGCTGTAGCCAGTAAGATGCTTATTTGAGATAAGTTCTATAATCACAGCCACCACCAATTAGTAGTTGCCCAAATCAAAGTCATAGTATCTGCGAGGAAAGAGCTTTAAACACACTAATTTAACATTCAAAGCCATATTGGGAAAATATCTTTATTTTTAAAATAATTATAAAATGTTTCCCATCCTGGTTTCTAAATAAATCTAGCTGTCCTTGAGTTGCAATTGTAACACACTTAAGTAAAAAATCAAGTTTTTCACATTTCATACTAGCAGGGACTTGAACCTTTTTGATGGATTTATGGTTTCCTAAGCTCTCTGTAATTAACCATCTTAAACTGACCCTCTACCTCTGTGATTCTGTGTCTGGTGATTCCTGGAGCTGTGAGAACTGAAAGCCCAGCTCTGTCTGCTGTAAAATATGTTAAAATTGTGGTGTCTGAAGGGACTTTGGAAGGTACCCATTCAAAATTCCCTCACAGAGTTAGGATTCTTTTTACAACTGGCCCTTAAAATGGTTATCTAGTCCAGCTTAACCACCTCCAGTGACTGGGAACCCACTGTATTTCACTGCTGAAGAATCTCTAGTTATTAGAAAATTCTTTTTAGTGGGAGCTAATTTGTCTCTTTGCAAGTTAACTACAGGGGTATCATTTGGAATGACATGGGGAATATTTATCTCCTCCCTCTTCCAATTGAAAAAAAACCTTAAGTATTGAAAAAAGTGATCATCCCACCTTTAAATGTCTTCTATCTCAGATCACTCAGTTGTCCAGCATTTTTTTTTACTTTATTGTTGTTCAATTACAGTTGTCCATATTTTCTCCCTACCAACACCACCCTCCCGCCAAACCCACCTACGTCCCCTGCTTCCACCCTCCCCCTTGGTTTTGTCCATGTGTCCTTTATAGTAGTTCCTGAAAACCCTTCTCCCCTCTGTCCCCTCCCCCTCCCCTCTGCCTGTTGTTAGATTGTTCTTAATTTCAATGCCTCTGGTTATATTTTGTTTGCTTTTTTCTTTTGTGGATTATGTTCCAGTTAAAGGTGAGATCATATGGTATTTGTCCCTCACCTCCTGGCTTATTTCACTTAGCATAATGCTCTTCAGTTCCATCGATGCTGTTGCAAAGACTAGCAACTCCTTCTTTTTCTCTGCTGTGTAAAATTCCATTGTGTAAATGTATCATAGTTTTTGATCCACACATTTGCTGATGGGCACTTAGGTTCCTTCTAGCATTTGGCTATTGTAAATTGTGCTGCTATGAACATTGGGGTGCATAGGTTCTTTTGGATTGGTGTTTCAGGGCTCTTAGGGTATAATCCCAGCAGTGGAATTGCTGGGTCAAAAGGCAGTTCCAGTTTTAGTTTTCTGAGGAAATTCTATACTGTTTTTCATAGTGGCTACACCAGTCTGCATTCCCACCAACAGTGCACTAGGGTTCCCTTTTCTCCATATCCTCTCCAACACATGTTTGTTGATTTGTTTATGATGGCCATTCTGACTGAGGTGAAGTGGTATCTCATTATGGTTTTAAGTTGCATCTCTTTGGTGGCTAGTGATACTGAGTATCTTTTCATTATGTCTCTGGGCCCTCTGTATGTCCTCCTTGGAGAAGTGTCTGTTCAAGTCTTTTGCCCATTTTGTCATTGGGTTTTTTGTCTTCCTGGACACAGGAGTCATCTGAGTTCTTTATGTTTTGGAAATCAAACCCTTGTCCAATGTATCATTGGCAAATATGTTTTCCCATATAGTTGGTTCTCTTTTAATTGTAATGCTGTTTTCTTTAGCCATGCAGAAGCTTTTTAATTTGATCAGGTCCCATTTGTTTATTTTTTCCTTTATGTCCTTTGCTTTAGGGGACATATCAGTGAAGATGTTGCCACGTGGAATGTGTGAGATTTTCCTCTAGGACTTTTATGGTGTCATGACTTATATTTAAGTCTTTTATCCACCTTGAATTTATTTTGTGTATGGTGTAAGTTGGTGATTGAGTTTCATTTTTTCACATGTAGCTGTCCAGATCTCCCAATTTGTTGTTCAGCATTTTTATGGTTATAAATGCTTCACTATCCTATGCTGAACATTTTCTATTTGTTCATGTTCTTATTAAGATGTCTCATGATATGAAGCATCCATTCATTACATGACTATTAACCTCCTATTATGTGTCAGGGGATACAATGATGAATAAGACAGACAAAGCCTTCATTCACAAAGGTTTGGGCAACAAACAAGTAAACAGATAAATGTGTAATGTGTTTTTAGGTAATGTTAAGTGCTGTAAAGAAAAATACAGTAAAGGATAGAGAGTGTTGGCAATAGTGAAGGGCTATTTTAGATAGATAGGTATTTTAGACAGAAAGGAAAGATCTAAGTGGTATTAGACCTAGACCTGAGTTCAATGCAATGTATGTGCAGTAGTTTTGTGGAAGAACGTTCCAGGTGGGGAAACAGCAATTATGTTGATTCTGAGGTGGGGATGATGTGACAGGAGGTTTACTAATGGATCCATGTGCACAGCTTTTCCGCCTTCCCACGACTGAAAGCTAAATCTACATGGTTCAAGCTCTGTGGCAGATTCTGCTTTCCTACTGTTGGACTTCTCCCTTCCTCCATGATGCACACATATGTATAGGCACATACTTATACTCACATACACATGTTCTCCTAAAGATAATATCATCTCTGTTAATCAGTTCTTTGGAATTTTGTGATACAGAATTGAAAGACGGAAGAGAGAGAGAATTAGAGTGGCAGGAGGGAAATGGCTGTGCTTAGCCAGGGAGGCATCATTGGAAGTAGCAAAGTCAAATTCTTACTGAAGCTAAGGATAACATAAATTAGCCATGCGGGTTGGGTGTAAAGCCATGAAGCGTCATGGCTCCAATTATGGCATATCCCACATAAACAGGTCTGATCCTGCTCAGCTAGAGAATATTGCTGGAATGCATAATGCAAACCCAGTATTGCCATATGTTTCAGTTTTTGCAGAACAGTAACAGATTTGTTTTTATAGGAGATTTTCTAATTTTAAAAACACTGTCATAGGGACTTCCACTTTCAGGAAGACAGGGTAGACATACTTGTCCCTATTTTATCCATTAAGTATAACTAAAAACCCTGGAAATTATAGATTTTTTTAAAAAACAAGAAGATCCTGAAAGAGAGAAAAGGGGAAATTAACTATGGACCTGGGAAGTGTGGGGACACAAGGAAGTATACTCTGGTAAGTTATCTGAATTATCTTTTTGCCTCCTATATTCCAGACTTTGTGACAAAGAAGCTGAAAAACTGGAAACACCAATGGGCACAGATAAAAAAAAGCCCCAAGGAAAACATACTCTATCTGGCCCCCAAATAAGAAAGAGGAAGCCTAGTAAAACAGAAAATTGTTATAAGTAATTGCTCTATTCCAGCCATAGAGTACAGAAATATTTAAGACAACTATACAATAAACTGGAAGGGACAGTTTGTTTCATAACAATATAGAAGAACTGAACACCATCAGCTGGCAGGATCTAATTGACATTTATAGAAAACTCCACCCAACAGCAGCAGAAAGCACATTTTTAAAAGTGTCCACAAAAGTGTCTATACTTCACTTGAACTGTTAAAATAATGATACTAGTAGCTTGTAATAAGTATGTATACATAATGTAATCCTTAGAGCAACTACTTAAAAAAGCTACATAAAGAAATATATTCTGAAACACTATAGGTAAATCAAAATATGATTTTTAAAAAATGTTCAAATCGACATAAAAGCAGGAAATATAAAACAGAGAAATGTAACTCAGAGATAAACAATAAAACAATAGACTCAAGCTTTAATGTATCAATAATTACATTAAATGTAAATAAATGTAAATTGTCCAAATTCACCAATTAAAAGACAGAGATTGGCAGGATGGATTAAGAACATGATGTAACTATATACTATTTATAAGAAACTCACTTCCAATATATTAATATAGGCAGAATGAAAGTTAAATGATGATGAAAGGTATATCATGCTCACATTAATAGAAAGAAAATAGGAGTGCCTATAATAACATAAGATAAACTAGAATTCTGGGGAAAGACCTTTACCAGAGACAGAGAAGGACATTGCTCAATGATAAGAGAGTCAATGCACCAAGAGGCAATAGCAATGCTAAATGTGTACACCCCAAACAACACAGCTGCAAAATATGCGAAGCAAAAACTGATAGAACTAGAAGGAGAAATACACAAACCCACAATTATACCTGAAGGTCTATTCTTCTCAACAAGTTAATAGAGAAACCTGACAGGAAATCAGCAAGGATATATGTATTAATCTGCTATGGCCATCACGACAAAATACCACAGACTCGATGGCTTAAACAACAGAAATGTATTTATTTTTTTCAGTTCGGGAGTCTGGAAGTCAAAGATCAAGGTGTCAACAGGTTTGTTTCTCCTGAGGCCTCTCTCCTTGCCTTGCAGACGGGGGCCTTCCCACTGCCTTTCCTCTGTGTGTCAGATGTCACTAGTGTCTCTTCCACCTCTTGTAAGGATACTGATCCTGTTGGATTGGGGCCTACTCTTATGACTTTGATTAATGGAATTACCTCTTTAAATTCCCTATTTCCAAATATAGTCACATTTAGAAGTTAAAGTCTTAACATATAAATTTTGGGGGCGGGAACATAATTTATATCACAACAAAATAGAAGAACTCAGTACTATCAGCTAGCAGGATCCCACTGACATTTATAGAAAACTTCACCCAATAACAGCAGAAAGCACATTTTTAAAAGTGTCCACAGAACATATCCCAAGATAGACTACATCTGGGGCCATGAAACAAACCTCAACAAATTTAAAAGAATTGAAATCATACAGAGTGTGTTCCAACCAAAATGGAATAAAACTAGAACTCAATAGCAGCAAGGTAACAGGAAATTCTCCAAATAGTTGTAAACGAAACAAAATACTTCTAAACAACCTGTGACTCAGAGAGGAAGTTTTAAGAAATCAAATAATACATTAAACTGACTAGAAATAAAAATACAATGCATCAAAATTTGTGTGACACAGACAAAGCAGTGTTGAGAGGCACATTTACAGAACTAAATAGATGCATTAGAAAAGAGAAAAAGTCTCAAATTAATAATCTAAACCCATACCCCAAGAATCTATAGAATGGAGGGCAAAACAAATCCAAAACAAGCAGGAGAAAGGAAATAATTGAGATGAGAACAAAAGTAGGGAAATTAAAAACAAGAAAGCAGTTTAGAAAGTCAAAAAAAGAAATGGTTCCTTGAAAGGTCAATAAAATTGACAAACTTCTAGCTTGGATTATACAGAAAAAAATAGAGAAGACACCAATTCCTAACATCAAAAATGAAATAGAAGATACCAGAACAGGCACCATAGACAACAAAAGATAATAAGGGACTACTACAAATGAACCCTACACATAAATTTGACAGCTTAGAAAAAATGGATCACTTTCTGGAAAAACATCTACTACAATTTAGCCAATATGAATAGACATATAACTATTAAGGAAATTGAATCTATAATTTAAAAACTCCCCCAGAAGAAATCTCCAGGGTTAAGTGGTTGCACTGCAGAAAGCTCCCAAACAGAAGAATCAGCAACAATTGTATACATTCTCTTCCAGAAAATAAGGTAGAGATCACTTTCCAATTTATTTTATGATGTTAGTATCAACATTTTTTTATGATTTTCATTTCTCTGATGATACGTGACATTGAGCATCTTTTCATATGTATATTTGCCATTTGTCCTCTTTGGAGAAGTGTGTTTGGGCAATTTTTTAATTGAATTGTTTTTTTTCTTGGCATTAAACTGTATAAGTTCTTTATAAATTTTGGAAATTAACCTCTTATTAGATGTATCATTGGTGAATATGTTCTCCCATTCAGTGGGTTGTCTTTTCATTTTGTTGATGCTTTCCTTTGCTGTGTAAAGCTTCTTAGTTTGATGAAGTCCCACTTGTTTATTTTTTCTTTTGTTTCCCTTGCCCAAGGAGATAGATATATCAGAAAAAAGTATTGCTATAAGAAATGTCTGCCATTTTACTGCCGGTATTTTCTTCTAGGATTTTTATGGTTTTGCAAGTTACATTTAAGTCTTCGATCCATTTTGAGTTTTATGGACTCAAAAATCTTAAACAAAATATTAGCAATTCAGCAATATATAAAAAGAATGATGTACCATGAAGCAAGGGATGCAAGGCTGATTTAATATTGGAAAATCAATCAGTGTAATCTACTATATTAATAGGCTAAAGATGAAAAATTGCATGACCATGTCAATTGATGCAGAAAAAGTACTTGATGAAATTTAACTCCCATTCAGGATCAAAACTATCAGAAAAATAGGAATAGAGGGAAACTTCTGGCAAACACCTAAAGCTAACAAATTTTAATGATGAATAACTGAATGCTTTCTCCAAGATGAGGAACAGGCCAAAGATGTCTGATCTCATTGCTATTATTAACACAGTGCTGGTAGTCCTAGCCAACTGAATAAAGCGGGAAAGGAAATAAAAGACATGCAAATGGGAAAGAAAGAAATGAAACTGTTCCTATTTGTAAATGACATGATTGTCCATGTAGAAAATCCCAAGAAATCTACAAAAACCCTTCCTCTTAGAACTAATGAGTTCAGCAGTGTTACAGGATATAATATAAACATAGAAATATCAATTGAATTTCTATAATTAGCAAGAACACATGGACATCAAATTGAACATATTTATAAATGCTCAAGAAGTGAAATACTTATGTATAAATCTGGTAAAGCATAACTTGTATGCTGAAAACTACACAATGCTGATAAAAGAAATATCTAAGTAAGTGGAGAGAGCCATAATGTGTCCAGTTTGTTACGTTGGAAGACTCCATGTAATGAAGGTGTCAGTTCTTCCCAAACTGATATCCAAGTTGTAGTGGGGGGAATGGTGGCTCCCAACCATGGTATACATGTATCTACATCTTAATTCCTGAAACCCATAAATATCACCTTATTTGGAAAAGGAGTCTTGGCAGCTGTAATTAATTTAAGGATCTTGGCATGAGATTATCCTGGGTTACTTATAAGAGACACACAGAGGGGAACAGAGACACAGAGAAGGCAATGTGGAGGTGGAGCAGAGAGAGAGAGATACAGCCACAAGCCAAGGAATGCCACCGGTGTCATAGCCTGGTTGAGCCAGGGAAGGATTCCCCCCACCAGAGCATCCGAAGGGAGTGCCAGACTGCTGACACCTTGTGTTCGGACTCCTGGTCTCCAGAACGGAGGATAAATTCCTGCTGTTTTAAGCCACCAAGGTTGTGGTAATTTGATACATCAGCCACAGAAACTAGTACACAGATTTAACACAATTCCTATCAGAATTTCAGCAAGATTTTTTATAGAGATACACAAAATTATTGTAAAATTTATATGGAGAATAAAAAGAACTGGAATAGCTAAAATGATTCTGAAAAGGAACAAAATGGGAAAAATTAGCCTACTCGACATTAAGACATTATGTAGATATAGTAATTTAGACTGTAGTATTGATGGAGGAACAGATCAGTGGAACAGAATAGGGAACCCAGAAACAGAGCCACACAAATGTGCACAAGTGATTTTTCAAAAAGGTGCAAAAGCAGTTCAACAGAAAAAAGACAGCCTTTTAAACAAATGGTGCTGGAACAACCGATATCCACAGGAAAAAAATAAGCCTTAAGTCTCACAACTTACATGAAAACTAGACCAAATTGGATCATAGGCATAAATGTGAAATGTAAAAGTATAAAATTTTTAGGAAAATAGGAAATTTTCTTCAGGATCTGGGGCTAGACTAACATTCCTTGATACTAAAAACACAATCCCTGAAGGGAAAAATTAATAAGCTTTATGAAAATAAAGCTTTTGCTCTGTGAGAAACCCTATGAAGGGGCTGAAAAGACAAGCTAAGGCATGGGAGGAAATACTTGCAAACCACATATCTAGCTGGCAATGGAGAGAAATTTTACTGAATGGATCTACAGATGCCAAATAAACTCATTAAAATGTGTTTTCCATCATTAACCATTAGGGATATCACTATATACACATCTATTAGAATAGCTAAAATCAAAAAGCGACTTACCAAATGCTGGCAAAGAGGTGGAGCCTCTGGATCACAACCAGAAATGATACAGTCACTCTAGGAAACACTTTGGTAATTTCTTTAATCGAACTAAACATACAATTACCATATGCCCCGGCAATCGCAGTCCTGGCCACTTCATTTCAGAGAAATGAAGACATGTTTACACAAAAGCCTGTACATGTCTGTTCATAGATTTTATTCTGTAGCAGCCCCAAACTGGAGATAACCTACATGGCCTTCGATGAATGAATGATTAGATAAACTGTGGTACAGCCATCCCATGGGATATTTTCCAGCAGTAAAAAGGAACCAACTATTGACACATGCAACAATCTGGGTGTATCTCCAGAGAGTTATGCTCAGTGTAAAAAGCCAATCACAAAATGTTGCTTACTATATGATTCCATGTGCACACCAGTCTTTAAACAATAAAATTATAGAAGTGGAGAACAGGTTAGTGGTTTCCACTAGGCAGGGACAGGGGGAGGAAGGAGTGCATGTGGCTATAAAAGAACCCTTGTGATGGAATTGTCCTGGACTTTGACTGCATCAGTGTCAATACTCTGGTTGTAATATACTCTAGGTTTTTAAAATTTTTTTGTTATTTTTAATTAATTTTTTTGTTGTTCAAGCACAGCTATCTCTATTTTCCCCCCACCACTCCTGCCCCCTGTCCCACCCATCCCCACCTCTCCCCTCAATCCTACCCCCCTTGGCTTTGTTCATGTGTCCTTTATACATGTTCCTTGACAATCCCTTCCCTCTTCCCCCCATTATCTGCTCCTCCCTTCCCTCTGGTTACTGTGAGTTTGTTCTTTATTTCAATGTCTCCGGTTATATTTTCCTTCCTTGTTTGTTTTGTTGATTAGGTTCCACTTATAGGTGAGATCATACGGTATTTGTCTTTCATTGCCTGGCTTATTTCACTTAGCATAATGCTCTCCAGATCCATCCACACTGGCGTGAAGTGTAGGAGCTCACCATCGGGGAAAACTGGGTAAAGGATACTTGGGATTGCTCCATATTATATTTTACAACATGCATGTAAATATGGCATTAGTACAAAAATATTTAATTAAAAAATTACTATAGGCCAGTGAAAACATATTGTCTGTTCGCTAACTTTGCGCCCTTTGATCCACATGATGAACCATGGTGAGGGCTGAGAGAGGGCTGGGGAAAAGTGTCAAGTAAGCCAGAGTGGGAGAGATTTGTGAACTGGTGGAGAGAATGTTTTAGTCTAGAAGAGCCATGGCACATGTACAAGTGATAGAAAAAGAGGATATTTGTCAGAGATACATTTTGTTCTGTGTTTGGGGGACCTTTCTTGTTTTCCAAAACTTTCCAGAAAGAAATCAACCAACATATCTTTTTAACTGTGATATTGTAACAAGACGGAACCATGTAGGATCTAGCTTTTTGAGGGTCACAAGTCCATGTTAGAAAGTCTTGTGGTTATAATTAATCCTTGGAAGAGACTGAAATATATGTAAATAGACAGGAGATTCAAGGAAAAATGACCAAATGTGTGTATGCTAACAATAGTGGACATTGCTTGCCTAGCAGACCCTTACTATCCATTTTCTATTGGCGTATGATCTTGGTTATTGGTCCCTTTTGCTAGTAAGGAGAAACTTGGTTCTGAGTAGATCCCATTCCCCCTCCTGTTTTCAATTTGTACCTAGAATTCTACTATAGGTAACAGTGCTCAGGATACATGTAGAAATATTATCTCCTGGGGCCTGTGAAGCTGGATGGAGGAAGTTGATGGGGTGCCTCAAGGTCTGGATGACCTGTCTGACCTCAGAGAACACTGCAGAAGGGGTTTGGGGGAACCCTATCTCCATCTGCTTATCATGGTCACCTTGGTGTTCACGTGCCATTTAAGCCACTGACTGCTGGTTCTGGGCAGAGGGTAAATGAGCTCAGGTGCGTGGAATTGGAAGGTAATGAGAATGATTAATCAAATTCCTTCCAGTAAAGGGTGCCATGTGCCAGACTCTGTCCTGGATAACCCTCCTACATGTGAATCTGGGGCCAGGCTTTGCCCTCAGGTGTCTGGTAGCTGAGAGTAGACATCTGTGCTTGGAGCAAACTGAGAGTGACTGGAGGCCACTTCTGGCGTGGTATCTTTGCTTCATCATGCTGCTCTGTCAAGGTTTGTTCACAATCTCCTCCGGCCATGCTCATTTCGTTATGGAAAACAGGGCGAACATGAGCAGTGGGAAATGCAGTTAGCTGTTGGAGCAAGATGGCCCTGGTGGTAAGCCTTCTGCACAGTGGAGAGCCCTTTGTAGTAACTAAGAAGGTGCCATGTGGTTTACATGAATGTAGAGGAATAATTAGAGAACAGAAAACTCTGTTGTCATATTTATCTATCTAATTATATCTGTCTATTTATCTTTTATGTAATCTAATTTTAGATAAACAGATAGAAATGAGTTTTCCTTAAAGGACCTAGGTGTAGAACTTTTAGGATTTCTTGGTAAAAATCTGTACAGCAGGTGTCATAGTATCTTTTAGGGGATGACTGTCAATCTGTAAGATTAAATGAAATCTAGAAGGAGGTATAAACTGTTTAAGTCTCTTCACTTTGAGGTCAGTAGTTTCTGAGTACTATTTCTGACTCTGCAACTAATTTATTAGTTATTCTTTGGGGTTAATTTTCCTCACCAGTAAAATAGGCACCATACTGTCTACCTACTAGAGGCAGATAGGGTAAAAAGTGATGCTGAATGCAAATGTTAATCCTCACCTGTATCCAACTTCCCACCTAGGAAAACTGCTATATCTTGACTTTATAGTCTTGACATCCCAGATGAGTCTATTCAAGTGGGGGTATATCTTTTCCCAACCAAGGGTAAAGATTTATTCTATGTGATATCTATGTGGCAAAAAGCCAACTGGCTTAACAGAGGTGCTCCATGGTGCAGAGGAAAGAGAAGTGGTGAGTAGTAAGGCATATTGTGTTCTAACATATTCTGTGTATCAGGAAGTGCCATCTGTCTTAAACATTGACTTATTGGTAAAGGACGGAATCACTGGGATCGTAGAGAAGCAGGTGATGAAAACAGATAGAAAGCAAGGGCCTTTGGGGACGAGGTAGCAGGAACAACAAAGCCAGGCCACTGTCCCTGGGAATATATTTGAGAATCATTTGCTCTAGACTCAGACTGGGAAGAGGGAATCCAATTCACTGCGCCTGTGCCATGTGTCCATGCCCTGCCTGCTTGAGCATGGGGAAAAGGAGATTATGTCCAATTCTATTTTCATAGCATACTCTACACAGTAGGAGTTTCTCCTGAGATGGGAAGGGGATGGCATACTGGGTAACCACCTTCCCCAAATGACAAATATCCACTATGCTCTGACATTTTAATTAGCTGTGTGACTATGGAAAGTCATGTCACATTCCTGACCCTCAGCTTATTCATCTCTAACATGAGAAGTCTGGACCATACCAGCAATTTTCAACTTAATTTTCTTAAACAGCTGATCAGTTTTATCAAATGAAATCTTATTTTGATACCCAAGATGTAGAATATGCAAAAGCCAACTGGCTCTGGCTGGGGAAGAGGTAAGGGTGGATGGAGAGAATTTTGTTCAGTCTCCTCATTTCTCATCCTCTATTCCATCGCCACCCTGTCCCTGTTCCCCCAAGCCTTGGAAGCTCCTGGGGTACTTTGAGGATCCTTCACAATTCCACAGAACACAATTTGAAAACTTCTGGATTCTGCAGTTGCTCAGGTCTCTTTCAAATGTAACATTTACTGACTTGATAATTCCAGGATTTAGAATGCTGATAATTCTACCTGTATTTGTTAATACCTACTCTTGGAGAGGTAGGTTAAGACTTTGGTTATCTTGGTTCAGCATTTAACAAATTAAGCAGTTTGATTAAACTTGATTTTCTTTTATTTTCAAAAAATTTGAACCAGGGAAAAACATTATGAAAGCCCCAATGTTTATTTTGTGTACTTCTCATAGTTTATGAGCCAATGCTTGTCCTCTATGTGATCTGACCAGAGGAATCTGCTAAATAACTGAGAAGAAATTTGGACTTCCTCTCTAAAACCACCATACTGTATTTTCACCCACACACAGAAAGAAAGAAAGAAAGAAAGAAAGAAAGAAAGAAAGAAAGAAAGAAAGAAAGAAAGAAAGAAGAAAAGAATAAAAGGAAAGAAAAGAAAGCAAAATACTAATGGGATACTTTTAGATATTGGGGATAAGGGCAATTTTTATTTTTTTTTTTACTTATCCCTATTTAGGAACTTTTAGCAACACAGATATATAGCTTTTCTAACCATACAAATTTATTAAAATGAACACATTTTCATTTAAAAGTAATTAAGTTAATTTAAAAGATTATTAAGTCAGCACAAAAATTGAAATTAATAGTGCTAAAAAGTAGCATTTTATTGACTTTAAAATCAATGAGCCAGCACAGTTATAAACATAAGAACCCACATTTCCTGTTACCTCTTCATATGGTGAATGTGCCTTATTCCTCCAGGGAGAGAAGATCAGTGATTGGAAAATGTTCTGTGTATGAGGTGGCTGCTGGTCATTCTGGTTGCTGCACAAGAGAGGATTCATGCTTTTGGATACTAGTGTCTGGCTTGGTGCTGATGTTTAGATCAGTGGCAGATTCAACTTAAGACATCTAAGAAGTAATCTTGTTTCTTGGTACCATATCCTAGACTGACTTGTATGACCTAGAAGGTAGGACACTCTTCATCCCTTTCACGTGCTATAGCCTTGGCCTAATGACACCCCTAAGAAACACTTGATAAATGCTGTGAGATCTCAAGGTCAAGGATAAGCTTTTAGGACTATCTGTGACAATCATTAAAACACATCTTGACCTTCAACTCCTGTGAAAATCAAGGTGGAGGAAGAATAAATGAAGAAAATTCCTCTACATTTTATTCTTTTCTTCCCCTTTATAGGGAACTCCAAGTTAATTAAGTTTAACTTCATTAGCAAAATAAAGAGGAAAAAAGTCCCATCTTCAGCATCTGACTGTCTCCTTAAAGACAGATGAGAAGATAATAGATGGATACATAGATGGGGGCAAAAAGAAATGGTTACAGTAGTCAGATCTATATTCAACTTAATATTGATTTTCAGAGTTAATTGGGTGTTTTTCCTTAAAATTGTTTTTCCCCCTTCTTTCATTTTGCTGTAATTTAAAAGAAGAAAGGCAACAGTGAAGAAAAATCAATTTTAGGGTTGCCTTTCCAAAGTTGTCCCATGGTCTCAGCGGTCAGTGACTCAAACCCAGCAGCATGTAGTCACATGCAGCTGGCTGCACTGTGGCCCCATGGTGAAGGTTCTTCATGGCTGCGGGCAGAAGGAAGCATAGGAAGGTGGGAGCGAGTAGCCCAGAACACCTCACCCAGGGGACTAGAAGCCACATTATAATTTTCTGTGGGTCTTACTTTAATATCAGATCCCATGTTTCTGCCAGCATGACAATGCCTTATATTTGTTTCAGAACACATTTGTGCTTGTCTTATGTAATTCTCTTCTATAAGCTAGAGATGGCTATTCTCATTTTATGCATGAACACACTAAAGGCTAGACTATATAAGTGACCAATATCACAAGACTAGCATGTGGCTGAGCCAGAACTGGAATCCTGGACTTTGGATTCTAAAGACAGTGCTGTGTTTGCCTCACTCCTTAGCCGTGATAAATAGATTATACCTTATCTCCTTGTGGGAGTTCTCCACCAGGCTTGCCCCAGATCTCAGTACCAATTGAAGTGCTTTGTGTATAATAAATGCCAATAAAGTTGCATTTTATTCTTTAAGTCTTTTTGACCTCAATACTAAAAGAAATAACATACTTTGTTTGGAAAATGTCACTTATTCTCATCAAGTAAGACATAAAAATTTATTTAAATACATTGGGGTTGGCTTCCTGAATTCCTTGTGAAGTCATGCTGAAGTGAGGTTATGGGACCGAAGATGATCTTCCCTTTCTAGTAGAAAAAATATTCATCTAGACCTCACATGATCCTGAAGTCACCTTAAGTAAGTGACTTAGCCTCTTGGAACTTCTTATCTCCATAAAGGGCTTGATAATACTTGTCCTTCATCACTCATAGGATTGTTTGGAGTATATCAAGTTGTGACTAAATGAGTACAGAGCCTTGGTTGCATGTGCAGTGACTGGAGCTCCTGGCTGAGATATGGCTCAAGTGGTTTCTCTTCTGGGAATAGAGATTCAGTTTATGAACGAAGGGTTCCTTGGGCAATTCTTTGACAGACTAGTCTCTCTTGCCATCTTCAATCCACATTTCTCCTAGTTCTCCCCACTCCCAGAGCTTCTCTAACTCAGTTTTGGCTCTCTAGCAGGGATGTGGAGAGTGCCAGAGAGCAGCCTACTCTCCTCTGGCGTTAATGTTCATAATATATATAGTCCTATGCATTTTGTTGCTTATATAAATTATCAGGCCCGTAGAGTAAAAGCCATCAACATATGGATGTCAACACCAGAGCTGCATTCTTAGGTCAATTGATAGTTACGTGATTTGGGTGAATAGAAGGTTTCCAGGGCTTTTCTACTTGATGTTGGCAGCATACGTCCTCATCAAAGTATAATTGGCTCTCAAAGATAACTTTAGTATCTTTCAAAGAATATGCCACTGATCTCTGATGAGTACCTAATACAAGGGGGAACATCCCCCCAAATGGAGTTTATTTGTTAAATGGTATCTATTTATTCTTCCATGTTTAAACCTCAGTCATCTTCAAGTACTCTCCATTGGATGCAATACACCTATCAAGACGTTTTTCCCAATGCTCAAAATTGAAAATCAGTTTTTGAACTCATTGATTTTGATACCTTTTAGTGCTTCTGCCTTTTTTTGTTTCACCTCTTCCACATCAGCAAAGTATTTCCCTTTGAGGACTTTTTTCACTTGGGGAAACAAACAAACAAAAAAAGTCACTGGGGGAGAGATTGGGTGGAAGGGGAGGGCATAGAGGTCATGTCATATTGGCTCAAAAACTGCTCAATGCTCAGTGTAGTGTGGGCAGGTGCACTCATAAATCATCCATTATGAAATGGGTAAATGCGTTGAGCCTTCAAAAAAAATTTACTGAAGCTGAATGCACCCTCTCACAACAATGCCAGCTGGTACACTGACACAGATGGGTTCCTAGAACACACACCTATCAGGGGAAGCCTGTACCACAAGGGACCAAACCTGAGGATAATTCCATTTTGGGGGGTGTCCCCCTGGTATGTGTCAGACCAGGAACAGATACTGTCACATAGGACCTCATTAGGGATTTGCCCGTATGTGGTTAATGTTATGATTATTATTTTACAGGTGAAGGAACTGAAGCGCTGATTAAAAAATGTGCTTGAAATCACTTATCTAGAAAGTGGTTGAGCCAAGATTTGAACTTCGGGTTTCTGACTCCAGGTGCAGGGCTCTTTTTACTACACTTAGGCTTATGGGGTGTACACTAGTCATAATGAAATGAAGCTGTGATGAATCATTGCATTAATTACAGGTGAGAAATCAATTTAAAACCAACATTATACCAATGATCCTAAAATTTGGAGGGAAAGAGAAGAGGTACAGTTCTGATGAGAAAATAGTAAATACCATCTATTAAAAATCACTTTAATAAACATAACATTTATTTTTCTTATTATAAAAAGTAATTTGTGTTCATATAGAACAGAGTTGTCACACTGAGACCTGTGAGCAAAATGTGGCCTGCTTTTTATTTTTATAAATAAAGTTTTATTGGAACACAGCAATGCCCATTTGTTTTCATCTTGTTTCTGGCTGATATTTTTCTTGTTTTGATTTCTTCAATTGCTTTCTCTGTGCTCAGAAAAACTTTCCTCATTCTGAGATGAAATAAATATTCATTTGCATTTTCTTATTTTTTATGCTAACTTTTTAATCTTATATAATTAATTTTTGGGATAGAGTACTAAATTGAATTACTTTTTTTCATTTTTCAAATTGCCCTCTCCTGGCACAATTTATTAAGTAATTTCTCTAGTCTCTTACTGATTTCTGGATTCCTGTATAACATACATTTTTTTAAAAAATTATTTTTTTTATTTTGAGAGAGAAGGAAAGGGAGAGAGAAAGAGAGGGAGAGAAATATTAATGTGTGGTTGCCTCTCGAATGCCCTCAACTGGGGACCTGGCCTGCAACCCAGGCATGTGCCCTGACTGGGAATCGAACCAGGGACCCTTTGGTTCACAGGCTGGCATTCAATCCACTGAATCATACCAACCAGGGCTATAACATACATTTTTGTATATACTGGGTTCTCTACTATGCTTAGTTATATTTCACTGATGCTTATACCAGTTTTATACTCTTTTAGTTGTTATGACTTTATAGTACAGGCTAATACTTGGTACGACAAAATCCTCCTTTATTCTTTATTTTTATGTATACTGTTTTTAAAATATAAGTGCTTATTGGGATTTAACAATCAACATCTACAGCAGGGGTTGTTAAACTATGGCCATGATCCTGTTGTGGCCCACCGGTTGCTTTTGCAATTAAAGTTTTATTGGAACACAACCACACTCATTTGTGTACATATTGTCCAATGTGTTCTTTGCACTACAGTGACAGAGTTGAGTAGTTTTGACGGAGACTTTATGAACCATAAAGCCTGACATATTTACTGTCTGGTTCTTTGTAGAAAATTTCCTGATCTCTATTCTAGAAGATTTGAGATAGAAATTTAAGGAGACAGGAAACCAACACCACAAGGTCCAGATGTTCATTTTCAGGACGTGCCCAGATTCCAAGTGGGACTTGGGCTATTGCCTCCAACTTATGGCATCTCTGCCTTCACTTCCTCAGTTAGGAGGAAGTTAAGATAGAGGTAACACTCTCTTATCTGCAGTTGGTCTTCATCTTTCTACTAGCTTTTTCACTGTATTGACAGAAAGCATTTTTTCCCAGTCTGATTTTTCTCTACAACTCTAGACACTTCTTTTCGGAGGTGTTATTATCCACTGCCATGTGAATTGATTGCTTGAAAGATCATTTCATAGCCAGTGAAGTATTTTAGATAATCCGATGCTTTGATGATCTCATCCTTGTTCCTCTCCATTTGCCCAGGTTTGTAGAAGTTGCCTGTATGTCTGGATTAGCTGAGGGCTCAAGATAGGGGAGTCTGAGAGCTTTGATGGGAGGAGCAAGCCGTAAGAGCTCGTGAAAGATAACAAAGGTCACTCGTAGGTTAACTCTTCAAGTGTGCGGGTGTATCTAAAAGATCTTGCATGACCCTTCTCTGGGCAGATGTGGGCTGTGTGCTTATGGAGTGTTTGAGGAACCCTAAAGCAGGACTTTCTGTGTATCTTCAAAAATTGAATGGTGATATCACCACAAAGATAGACCATACAGCACAGAAAATACATAAGTTTATGTTTGGTTGATTTTTTTTACAACAGTTTTGAAATTCTGGCTTGTCTCATTAGGAAGTCTAGACTTCTCCTTGTGTAGTCTGGGGTGGGCTCTTATGCATTCAGCAGCCTGCTATGAAGTATTATTGTAACTGGTCAGAGTTCCATAAAAGGCTGACAGGAATGCCTAAAAATTTGTGTGTGCAAGTGCACACACACAGAGAGAAGAAGAGAAAGTAGAAAAAAGGAGGTTTTTGAAAGGTCACATGTATTTTCTAGAGAAAGTACTCATCCCCATTAATGAATTGCCACAAGAAGACTTTGATTCTAGAGAAGTCCAATAAACACGTTTAGTGTCCAGTACCTCTTTGAATGTTAACTATGGGTGAGAGTGGTGGGCTGGGTGGAGGGGGCCAAAAGGGAAAAAAAAAAGAAATTGGTCAACTGTAATAGAATAGACAATAAAAAAGAAAAAGAAAAAAAAAAGAAAGTTGTGTGGGTATATTTTGGGTACTATCTTCTTTGGACTAAAACTGTATCACATAGGATAAAAGAATAATATTTTGCTAGTATGGTACTAGAGACTTTGATCAAAAGAAGGTGTGGTGATTTATTTTGGGGAAGAATGAGGCTAAATATTAAAGCAATTTTATTCACTGAAAGAATAAGTGTAAATCCTGGTGAATTGTAAAGTGGGTAAAGTAAGGAAGATTCAGGTAGCTTATCTTTGAGAATCTGAGAATTGGAGATGAGTTTGAAGACAGGAAGTTCTGCTTTTCTGAGCCCTAGATTGTTCACTAATCTACTGGAATAGAGAAGATGCTTCTTTAGTGATTATGCCTTGTAAATAGGAGAAAGGCTCATTTTACATACAGAGAGTTCCAGGAAAATAACCTAGGCAGTGAAATAATCAGAGAATGTATGTAAACCCTTGTCTCATACCTTAAAATTCAACTTTTAATATTGAGATAATTTCATATTCACATGCAGTTGTAAGAAATAATACAGAGGAATCTTGGTTGTCTTTGACATAGTTCCCCCCTATGATAACATCTTGTAAAACTATTTATTGTACAGTAGCACAACCAGGATGTTGACATTGATAGTGTCAAGATACAGAATGTTTTCATCATCACAAGGATCTTTCAAGTTGCCCTTTCATAGCCAGACCCACTTCCTTCATGCCTTACCCCCTCATTAAACCTTGGCAACTAATTGCTAATGGAGAACTAATCTGTTCTTCATTTGTATAATTTTGCCACTGCAAGAATGTTGTACAAATGGAATCATCATTATACAACCTTTGGGATTAACTTTATATTCACTTCCCAAAAACATATATCACAATTTATTCAATCATTCACTTTGTTGAAGGATATCTGGGTTTTTCCAGATCTGGCTATTATAGAAAAAGTTGGTATAAATATTCATGTACAAACTTTATGTGAACACACATTTTCATTTTGCTAACATAATAGTGCCATTTCTAGGTGGTTTGCATGTTTAGGTTTTTATGAACAGTTGCTGTGTGTACCCTGACTAGCAATGTATGGATGATCCATTTTCTCCACTGCCTGACCAGGTGGGTGTTGTCTCTTTTGTTTCAGCCATGCCGACTAGTGATATCTCATTGTGGTTTTAAATTGCATTTCCATAATCAATAATGATGTTGGACATTTTTTCATCTGCTTGGTTGCCATCTGTATATTCTCTTCAGTGTAATGCCTCTTCAGAACTTTCGCCCATTTTCTAAGTGGATTTTTTTCCTATTGAATTTTGAGACTTTTTTTTCATATTTATGATTCTAGTCCTTTGTTAGATTCATAGTTTACAAATAGTTATTCCCACTCCATAGATGGTCTTTTTAGCCTTTTTAAATGGTCTTTCACAGAACAAGAGTTTATAATTTTGATGAAGACTAATTCATTAAGTTTTCCTTTTAGGCATTGTGCTTTTTTGCTCTCAAGTCTATGAACTCTTTGCCTAGTCTTATATCCTGAAGATTTGCTCTTAGGATTTTTTTCCTAAAAATTTTACACTTTTACATTTTAAAGTAGTTCCATCTTTTCTGTGCTTTTTTAAAAATTGATATTCAAGTACAGTTGTCTCCCTCTATGGCCATACCACCCTGAACGTGCCTGATCTCGTCTTATCTGTGGTTTTGCTTCCTGTTGGTTTCAGTTACTTGGGGTCAACCACAGTCTAAAGATATTAAATGGAAAATTCTAGAAATGAACAATTCATAAATTTTAAATTGCATGCCATTCTGAGTAGCATGATGAAATCTTGTGCCATCTTGCTTTGTCCTACCCAGGACGTGAATCATCCCGTTGTCTAGCATCTCCACACTTTGTGTGCTCCCTACCCATTAATCACTTAGTGGCCATTTGGTTATCAGATTCACTGTCAGTATTGCAGTGCTTGGAATCAGGTAACCCTAATTTTACTTAATAATGGCCCCAAAGCTCAAAAGTGGTGATCGGGTAATTCAGATATGGCAAAGAGGAGCCATAAAGTGCTTCTTTTAAGTGAAAAAACTAAAAGTTCTCAACTTAATGAGGAAAGTAAAAATCATGCTGAGGTTGCTAAGATCTATAGGAAGAATGAATCTTCTGTCTGTGACTTTGAGAAGAAGGAAAAAGAAATCCATGCTAGTTTTGCTATTGTACCTCAAACTACAAAAGTTACAGCCATAGTGTATGATAAGTGCTTAGGTTGCAAAAGCCATCAAATTTGTGGCTAGAAGACATGAACAGGAAATATCTACATGGGGCTCCATACTGTTTGCAGTTATCTACTGGGGGGTCTTGAAATGTATCCCCCTTGTATAAGGGGGCCTGCTCTACTTTAAGTCTGTGATCCAGTTTGAGATAATTTTTGTATAAAGTATGATGCTTAAGTTGAGCTTCAGTTTTGCCTGAACATATGGGTGTACAATTGTTCCAGCAGCATTTGTTGAAAAACCTATTTTTCCTTCATTGAATTGCTTTTACACCCTTGTCAAAAAACATGAGCATATTTCTGTAGGTCTATTTATGGGTTGTCTATTCCATTCCATTGGTCTGCATAGAATGGAATAGACAACCACCAGTACCCTAAAGTCTTAATTACTGTAGTTATACAAGTTTTAAAATTGGGTAGACTGATTCCTCCTTCTTCATTCTTCTTTTTCAATATTGTTTTAGCTATCCTAGCTCCTTTGCCTTTCCATATAAATTTAAAAATAGTCTTGGCTATATCTACAAAAAATCTTGCTGAGATTTTGATAGAATTCATGTTAAGCCTACATATTAATTTGGGGGAATTGAAACATTTACTATGTTAAGTTTTCCAATCCATGAACATAGTATGTCCCTTAATTTATGATCTCACCTATAAGTGGAACCTAATCAACAAAACAAACAAGCAAGCAAAATATAACCAGAGACACTGAAATAAAGAACAAAGTGACAGTAACCAGAGGGGAAGGGAGTGATAATAGGGGAAAGAAGGGGAAGGGTTGTTGAGGAATGTGTATAAACGATCCATGGGCAAAGCCAAAGGGGGTAGGATTGAGGGTAGGAGGTGGGGGTAGGCAGGACAGTGGAAATTGTTTGGTGGGAAAATGGAGACAGCTGTACTTGAACAATAGTGAAAAAACCCCTGATTTTTAAAATCAGCATTGTATAGTTTTCAGCATACAAGTCCTGTTAGATTTATATCTAAGTACTTATTTTTTCTGGGCAATTGTACATGTTGTTATATTTTTATTTTTGGCATCCACATATTTATTTATAGTAAATGGAAATACAGTAGGTTATAGGTTTATATTTTGTCCTGTGATCTTGCTAGAGGTGTGTGTGTATGTGTGTGTATCCTTAGAATTTCCTATATACAAAATTATGTCATCTGCAAATACAGTTTTATTCCTTCATTCAATTCTGTATGCAGTGTGTTTTCTTTTATTTCTTTAATTCACTGGATAGAACTTCCAGTACTATGTTGAGTAGGAGTGTGAGACATTCTTGCTTTGTTCCTGATCTTAAGGGGAAAGCATTCAGTCACATACCACTGTTAACTATAGGCTTTTAAAACATTTTTTTTTGTAGATGCCCTCTGTCAAGATAAGGGTGTTTCTTCTTATTCTTATTTTTCTGGGACCTTTTTTAAAAATCATGAATGGGTGTTAAATTTTTGTTAAATGTTTTTTTCAGCATCAATTGATACAATTATGTGGATTTTCTTTAGCCTGAGGACATGGTAGATTACACTGATACATTTTTGAATATTGAATGAAGCTTGCATCCTTGGGATTAACTCCAGTTGGTCTTAGTGTATAATTCTTTGGATATATTGTTAAATTCTATTTGCTAACATTTTAAAAAGAATTTTCACGTTTATATTCATGAAGGATATTGATCTGTAGTTTTCTTTTTTGTACTTTTTCTCATTTTCATATCAGGATAATACTAGCTTTGTAAATGAATTATAGTGTTCCCTCCTCCTCTATTTTCAGTAAACTATTCTATAGAATTAATTTTTAAATTTTTGGTGGAATTATCTGGTGTAACCATCTAAGCCTGAAGATTTCATTTGGGGAAGTATTTCAATTATGGAGTCAATTATTTCAATTGTTAAGTGACTATTCAAATAATATATTTTAAACTGAGTGATTTGTGGTAAGCAGTGCATATTTAGGCATTGGTCCATTTCATTCAAATTGCCAAAGTGATGTATGTACAGTTGTTTGTAGTATTCCTTTTTATCCTTTTGGATACAAGTAGTCTACAAGTAGTTCCTCTTTCATTCCCGATATTGATAATTTATGTCCTCTTTCTTTATAAGTCTTGGCAAGAGGTTTTTCTAATTTTATTGATCTTTTCAAAGAACTTCTTTTTGTCTCATTGATTTTCTAGATTTTTTTTTATGTTCGTTTTCCTTAGTTGTCGCTTTTGTCTTTATTCTTTCTTCTCCTTCCTTTGGATTAATTTTGCTCTTCTTTTCCTAACTTCTTGAGACGTGAGTTAGATAATTGATTCAAGACTTTTGCACTTTTCTAATATATACATTTTCGTGCTATAATTTTCCTTTCAGCACTGCTTTGGCTGTGTCATACAAATTTTGATACGTTGTATTTTTACTTTCTTATTTAATGAGTTATTTGACTTTCTTGAGACTTCCTCTGTGACTTGTATGTTACTTAAAAGTGCTGTTTAGTTTATGACTATTTGTAGAATTTCTGTTTTATTCTTTCTAGTTTGATTTCATTTTGGTTGGCAATGTATTCTGTGTGATTTCAGTTTCTTTAACTTTGTTGAGTTTTGTTTCATGGCCCAGGATATCTATCAATGCAAATTAGATACTGTTGGTTGATGGTGGCATAGAGTTCTTCTATATATTTGTTATTTTCTACCTTGTTCTATCAGCTGTTGAGAGAGGGGTGTGTAGTTTACAACTATAATTGGATTAGTCTATATCTCCTCTCAGTTTGAACAGTTTTTGCTTCACATATTTTTTAGCTCTGTTGTTTGGCACTTTCACATTTAGGATTATGTCTTCTTGGTAGATTAACCCTTATATTATATATTTCTGTCTGTATATGGGAATTATTTGCTCTGAAGTCTAATTTATGTGATATTAATGAAATCATTCCAGCTTTTCTTTGATTAATGTTTGCATGGTATATGTTTCTCCATCATTTGACTTTCATCCTATCTCATTATATTGGAAGTGAGTTTCTTGTAGATAGCATTTAGTTGGGTCATATTTTTAATCCACCTGCCATCCTCTGTATTTTATTTTGTATATTTAGACTGTTTATATTTAACATCATTACCTATACATTAGGGCTTAAGTTTATCATTTAGTTAATTTTTTCTTGTTTGTTCTCTTTTTTATTTCTCTTTCTCTTTCCTGTTTTTCTGTTGATTACTTGAACTTTTTTAAGATTTAGTACTTTGATTTACCTATAGTTTTTTAGCATATTTTTTGTACACCTTGTTGGTGGTTGCTGTGGTGTCATTTAAGTGTACATGAAATGTACAAACCTCATAAACCTCCCTTTATGTCTCTTTACCCTCCCCCATTTACAATATAACCTTAAATATTGTGTCTACATGCATTCAGAAGTACATCAGTGTCATAATTTTTATTTCAATTGTAAAATATAATTTTAAAAAGTTGAGACAGAAAGTCTACTCTATTATATTTTGCTTACTGCATTGTTTCTTCCTCCCTGATATTTAAGATTCTTTTTATTATTCCCTCTATTTAGAGAACTTCCATTAGCCATTATTTTAAGGTAGTGGAGCTGACAACAAATTCTCTCAGTTTTTTTCCATCTGAAAATATCTCGATTTCCCCTAATTCCTAAAGGACATTTTCATGAGACAAAGATTCTAGGTTGACAGTTGTTTTCTTTCAGCCTTTGAAAAATGTTGTGCTGCTTCCTTCGGCCTCTATGGTTTCTATTGAAAAATCCACTGTCATTTAAATTATTTTTCCATTAGTGGTAAAATGCCTTTTTTTCCTCTGTTTTCAAAATGTTTTCTTTCTCCTTAATTTTGGAACTTTGACTATAATATGCTGTCTTATTCAGCTCAGGCTGCCATATCATAGACTAGCTGGCTTAAAGAACAGAAATTCACTTTTTCATAGTTCTGGAGGCTGGGAGTCTGAGATGAGGGTGTCAGTATGGTTGGGTTCTGTTGAGAAGTCTCTTCCTGACTTGTAGATGACTGCCTTCTTGGTAAATCCTCCTATGAGGACAGAGAGAGATCTTTCTCTCTTCCTTTTCTTATAAGGTCACTAATCATATTGGAATAGGACCCCAACCATATGACCTCACTAAACCTTAATTAGCTCCTATCAACCCTGTATTCAAAAACAGATATTTTGGAGGTTAGGGCCTTAACATAGGAATTTTGAGGGACACAGTTCAGTATATCACATATGTCATGGTGTGGACTTTTTGAGACTTAATCTGTTTGATGATCACTCATCTTCTTGAATCTGTAAGTTGACATGTCTTACCAAATTTGGCAAGTTTAAGTAATTACTTCTTTGAGTACTTTTATAACAGTGCCTCTTTTCTCTTCTTCCCCTGGGACTTTGATGATTTGTTACATCTTTTGTTATAGTACACAAGTCCCTATGGGTCTGTTCATTTGTTCTGTCAATTTTTAGCTCAGTTTTTAATTGTTTTTTTTATTATAGTTGTCCCAAATTTTCCCCTTTTGCCCTCCTGTTCCCATTCCACCCCTCACTCCCACAGTCAATTCCCACACTGTTGTCCATGTCCATGGGTCATTCATACATGTTCTTTGTCTAGTCCCTTCCCCTTCTTTCCACCATTATCCCTCTCCCTGCTCACCTCTGGTCACTGTCAGTCTGTTCTGTTTCCATGTCTATGGTTCTATTTTGTTCATTAGATTCCTGTTATAGTTGAGATCATATGGTATTTGCTTTTACCAACTGGCTTATTTCACTTAGCATAATGCTCTCCAGTTCCATCCATGCTGCCACAAATGGTAGGAGTTTCTTCTTTCTTTCTGTTATGTAGCATTCCGTTGTGTAAATGGACCATAGTTTTTTGATCCACTCACTTACTGATGGGCATTTAGGCTGTTTCCAGCACTTGGCTATTGTAAATAGCTCTGCTATGAACATAGGGGTTCATAAGTTCTTTTGAATTGGTGATTTGGTATTCTTAGGGTATAATCCCAGCAGTGGAATTGCTGGGTTGAAAGGCAGTTCCATTTTTAGTTTTCTGAGGAAATTTCATACTGTTTTCCACAGTGGCTGCACCACTCTGCATTCCCATCAACAGTGTACTAGGGTTCCCTTTTGTCCACAACCTCACTGGCACTTGTTTGTAAATTTATTAATGGAGGCCATTCTGATCAATGTATGTTGATATCTCATTGTGGTTTTAATTTGCATCTCTCTGATGGCTAGTGATGTTGAGCATCTTTTCATATCTCTGTGGGCCCTCTGTATGTCCTCCTTGGAGAAGTATCTGTTCAGGTCCTTTGCCCATTTTTTATTTGGATTGTTTGTCTTCCTGGTGTTGAGTTGTATGAGTTCTTTATGTATTTTGGAGATCAAACCCTTGTCCACTATATCATTGGCAAATATGTTCTCCCATATGGTCAATTCCATTTCCATTTTGATGATGGTTTCTTTAGCCATGCAGAAGCTTTTTGTTTGATGTAGTCTCATTCATTTGTTTTTTCCTTTACTTCCCTTGCCCTAACAGATATATTGACAAAAATATTGCTGCATGGAATATTTGACATTTTCCTGCCTATGTTTTCCTCTAGGACTTTTATGGTGTCATGATTTATATTTAAATCCTTTATCCACTTTGAGTTTATTCTGGTTTATGGTGTAAGTCTGTGGTCTAGTTTCATATTTTTTTGCATGTTCTATCTTTTTTCTCTTTGTTGTTCTGATTAGATCATTTCTATTGCTCTATAGTATATTTTAATTTAATGATTTTTGTCCTCCATTCTGCTGTTGTGACCATTTACTGAGTTTTTCATTTGGTTATTTTATTTTTCAGTTCTAAAATATCCATTTTGTTTTATTTATACTATCTCTTTATTTGCTAATTCTTTTATGTCTTTGCTAAGATTATTTTTTCATTCATTTCAAGTGCATTTGTAAGTGTTCATTGAAGCACTTTTATGATGGCCATTTTAACATCTTTGTCAGATAATTCTAACAACTCTGTCATCTCACTGTTGGCATCTATTGATGTCCCATTTCATTCAGTTCAAGATCATCTTGGTTCTTGCTATGCCTCGTGATCTTCAATTAAAATCTGAACATTTTGGTTAGTATGTTATGAGACACTGGATCTTAATTCAAACTCTGTTTTACCTGGCTTTATCTGACACTGCTCTCTGGGAAAGGTGGAGTTAGCCACCTTACTGCCTGATCTAGGGAGAAGCTTAGTTCCCTACTTGCCATTGATGCCTGAGTATGGGGCTGTCACTCCTTGGCAGAGATTGAAGACCAATCTCCCCAGTAGCCCTCCACTGATACCTCCTGAGAGTGGTAGGAATGCCTTGTTACTGCTTGCCACGTGTTCTCCACTAACACCATGATGGTAGTGGAGGGGGTGCTTCTGACACAGACCCAGAGGGGATGAAGAGTGGTGCCTTGTTACTGCCAAGTGGGGGTGAAAAACAATCCAAGCTCCCCATGTGGTCTCACTTGACACCATGCAGATGGAAATTTTTGTTATTGCATGGCAGTTATAAAAGTCTTGGCTCCCACTAGCCCATGTCTGACACACACGGGGGAAATTTAGAATGCCTCATTACAACCTGGCAAGGACATAATGAGCAAAAACCCTTTGGTCTTTGCTGGTCTGGGTAAGAGTGGAACCATACTTTTTCTATGTGGTGTTTGGCTGTAGTATAGTATTTACTATTTAAATGTCTAATCACTATGTTGTACACTTGATACTAATATGATATTGTATGTAAACTGTAATTGAAAAAATAAATTTTTAAAAAAGTTTTCTATCTTCCTTGACTTTTCCTGATTTTTTCTTTCTTGCACCTTATGGTCTTTCCACATCCAGTTTTGCCAGCATCTAGTCTGAGTTAGATGAGGAAAAAAATTAAGGAACTCATTGCTAAGTCATTTTTTAGAATATGAGGTCCCTAGTCAGACATTTTCTCCACTTTTCAGAGTCTTTTTAGGTTTGTTTTATATGTAATGTTTTTATTTGTACTTAATAGAGGCATAAGAACAAGTACGTCTACTCCATCCTCCCTGAAGTTGAAATCTGTACATTTGTTTAGAAAACACCAACGTACTTGATAACTCGTGGATCTTTTGATGGTCAATTACAGGCTGACATTACAGACTCAGAGTGGGGCTCCTTTGGTGCTGTCCAAGGTACTGGACACTTTCTCAAAGTTCTCTGGCTCAGTGCATGAGAATGTTTCGTGCTTTGAACAGCCTGGAACCTTCCCTCTGCTTTCACTTATTCTTGCACCAGACTCCAATGACTCTGCCCTGCCCTATCACACTCAACTTTTAATGGACACCTTGTGAAGCCATGCTTAGCTGGACCTTAATAAACACGTACACATTGGCTATTTTTGTCAATAATTTGTATTTGTCATCACTCTAGCAATCCCTTAGTCTGGCTGGATCCTTGGAAAATCCACAGCATTGTTATGGTCCTCAGTTGCTGTGTCACTGTTACCTCCAGCCATTGCATTGCCCTGTTTGTGGAATAGTAGAACAAGTCCTCTTGTGGAAAAATGCAAAGCAGAATAGAGGCTCATCCTTCAATATACTAATAGTTCCAAGGGAAACAAGAATTCATTTTAACTAGGAGAAATTTTCTGGAACTTTTCATCTATACTGAATTCATTTTTATTTACTTTTAAGGTGTGAGGAACAGAAAATAAAATAAATGATTGGCTATTTTGAGTTTTGCTCTTTTCTTTTTCCCTCAATTCTGGGTTTTTGAAGAGAAATAACTGCAAAACATTTTACTTTGTTCTACTGGGAATATTGAAAGGAGATGATGCAGCATGGCAAAAAAAGACATTTTCCTCCTTGAAGAGAGATTTCTCTCAGAAATAGGAAAAATATAGCAGTCTCTTATTATGAGTTGACCTTGGAACCAAGAAGTAGTAGTTATTCCCTCCATCTATTCCATTCCTAATGCAGTAGGTAAAAGGCAGAAAGATTGGTCTGAAAATTTTAGTGACCTCTAAAGAAAGTTTGAGCTGACTATGTTTATCTGATGGTATTTTTACTGGTTGTATTTTTAGGACTTAACATTCTCCTTCCCACTTCCCCAATAGGCCACAGTTTTCCCCTCTTGAGCTTTGTGGGAATCTTTTACAGAAATTTTACATAGCCATCTCTCTATTAACCCTCAAGGATTTAGTATGTTTCATGGGATTACAGAATTGGAAAAGGCACTGTGAAAAATACGTGGACCTGAGGGTTCTCAAAGAGCTTGGATTTTGGGGAGCTGGTACAGGGTCCTGAGCCATTCCACCTACTCATTAACTGGACTGTGCATGATGCCTTGTAGGTGCTATTTATTATTATTTTTTATTTATTTAGTTTAGAGAGATGGGGAAGGGAGGGAGCAAGAGAGGGAGTGAAACATCAATGTATGGTTTCCTCTAGCACACCCCATACTGGGGATATGGCCTGCAACCCAGGCATGTGCCCTAACTGGGAATCAAACCAGCGATGCTTTGGTTCGCAGGCCTGTGCTCAGTCTTCTGACCTACACCAGCCAGGGCTGTAGGTACTATTTAATGAAACCTCATGATTCCCCATGATATGGATTTAGTATGTAAATGTTGTCTGCCTTCAAAGTGGAGATACTCCTTCCACTGTATTTAAGGAAATCATTGAATGATTGCTGAGCTGGGCACCTGCGTTGGACTGCTCTGTGATCAGCAGTGATGGACTTTCATGATTTATTCTCACCAGGCTCCTCTGTATTCTCCATCAGATTTTTGTGATGAAAGGCAGATACTATACCCCTTCACTTGCACAAATAGCTAGTGTCTGGCATGGACCACTTTCTAACTTGGATGAAGCTAACTGGCTCATATGAGCATTAGTCTATAACTCACATTGAACTCTGATCTAACCAGCTTAACTAATCAGCACAGTCCAAAGGCAATTTGTGACAGGAATACAATCATTAGTTTATAAGTAACTAGTTTTGGTAAGTTTTAATGCTTGACCAGATCAAAGTAGTAAGTTACAAGACCTGGATTTGATCCTAGATTTGTTATATTCCACACAACTTTAAAGAGTGAGTTCTTGGGCTCTTTAAAATGGTTTTCAGCCTCACTGCATGTAGTGAATGATGAATCTCTGAATGGATGATGAACCGTTCTGAACAATGTGGTTTATTGCACATCGCACATTGTGTTCCGTGTGCCACTGACCCACTTAGGGTCTGTGCGTGTTCTTCTCAATATTGATAAGATGAGGCAAATGGCACTTTCTATCTGCTCTGAGGAATTATAAGTATTAATAATCTAGCACATGTGAATAAGAGGTCTACAGGCACACATTCATTATTTGATAACAAGAAAAATCTAAATTAGTGAAAAGTTAGAATAAGCAATTGCTTAGAATTTTTTAAAAATCACATTCAAGAACATTTAGTAATGAGAACAATGATTTATCTAGTGGATTTATCGATTTTTGTTATTGAATATTTAATAATTCTTAGGATTTTATTTTTACATGAATTAAGCAAGTAGGAGCTGCCCAAGCACTTACAAGCAGTGTGTCCCTTTAAGAAACTTGGTCATTCTTTCTCAGACCTTGAACACATGATTCTATTCCTTAACAAACCTTTTTATATAGCAAAAGAGCAACCTGAAGGTGAGTTACCTGTAAATGTCATGGATTTCAAGTATGAAAGATATAAATGGTTTAGGATTTACTGTGAGCATCTATTTCATGTGGTAGAGTAGAGCCATTAAAGTTACTTCTAAAGTTAGATCAGTCTGGATTCCAATCCTAAAACCACCCTTAATCATGTGCCTGTAACCAGGTTACTTATTTCCAATAGTTATCCTCATTTCTAAATAGGGAGAATACCAATCACACATATCTCATAAAAGTATGGGGGTACTAAATGAGATAATACATTAAAAGTGCTATCAACAGTCCTTGCAGCATAATAAAGGCTAACTGCTTCTATTATTAATATTACTAACATTGTTAATAAGTAGTAAAAATGATGCTCTTCTCTATAAAAAGTTGGGGTAATAACTGAGTCTGTGTGTTAGCATCACACGATGATAAATCCATATAGTACAATATCTACTCCCTATTTTCTGTTCAAGGCAGGAGTAAAGAAATGATAGACTCAATCCAAAATATGCTTGGGTAGCTCAGCTAATCCTATGATTAGGTCAGGGTTTTAGGACTACTAAATGACCCGTGTCATTGGTCTGAAGTAAGGGCATTTCAAGACCCTTGCCTTTATTCCAGAGTATGATGTGAAATGAAACTCTGAACCAGCCAGTGGGAAGAAAAGGAACTGTGTCCAGTAGAAAGAATGCTGGCTTTTGCTTTGACTTCTTTTCTCATTGCAATAGCAACTCATCTTCATAATGCACATGCTAGTCATGCGTTCTGGTCAAAGTAGTTATTTAAAGGTTGTGACTATAGGGGCTGGGTGGAGGTGGGCAAAGGTGAGGAGTGAGGGGGACATCTATAATAGTGTCAACAACAAAAAAGTTTTTTTTTAAAAGGTTGTGGCTAATAGGAGAATGGATACTCCTGGTATTTCCCGGAACAGAGCTTGCATTCTGGGGGTCTTGGGTCCGTGTGACTTCCCGAGCCTGCAATTCACACCGAGCAAGGAGAGAGGTTTGGTGTGACACAATCTGCAGATTCAGATAAATCCCCTGGGAGAGGACAAGGCTGCCCAGAGTCCCCTCTGGCCGGCTGAAGCTCCCAGTGTATGCACGAAGCACCCTGTCCCAGGCCCCAGATGTGTGCAGGTTTCTAATTGCTGGCACTGCACTAGGATTTGAAGGGTGAGAGAGTTGCAAAATCACGAACACTGAGGGCGGTGTTAGGAAAGCAGCTTCCTGCACACTGTTGTAGGTGTTAGTGAGATTATCAATTGCTCCGGGAGAGACGGGGGACTGGAGGGCTTAGGGAATGTGGTGGTCCCTCCCTTCGCTGTTTCTGCTCCCCGAGGTTGTGCTTTCCCAGAGATATGCACCCTGCACTTTCATTTCTGCAGTGAAATTAACTCGAGCTTGGCAGGTAAGTCTTTCAGATCACCTTTGAAATAAAGGTATGTGAGCTGCAATGGGGGTGGGCTGTACCCCTTTTTCTTACATAAGATGTGTTTTATTAGTGCAAAAGTGGTATTTGAGAGCTTACATGTGGAGCAGATGTTGGAAGCAGCCAGATGAACTACGTGGCCCTTGGGGGAGATGTAGGGACGTGAACGGAAGGAAGGGAGGGGGACTCAGACATTTTCTCTCTAATCAATCCCCCGTTTTTCTTGGAAATTTTGCCTCTAGGCTGGTGCCTGGCTCTCTATAACAGGGTCTTTGGCATGGGTTATGACTGTGATCTTTCCTGTTTTCCTTTTTTTTTTCCTTTCTAGTTACCACTGCACGGGAACAGGCAGACAGAAGCAGGGTTGCACGTTGTCAATACAGGCTGCAGAAGTCAATAAGCAGCCAGACAGGGAGTGAAATTAGAGGAGGCAGCTATAGATTTCTTAGGTTATTTCTTGTGAGTTTTTCAGAACTTGTGTGATTCGGGCTTGTCAGATACTATTTTGAGCTGGGCTGAGACAAACACATTCCCTTGGTATACCAGATGTTCTCTGCAGCCTCCCAGAGGGTTGGATGTCTTGGGGGCGAGGGAATGTCCAGGCAAGGGATAGGAGTAAGGGACTGAGAAACGACCATGAGGAAAGTGAGTGTCCTACTGCTTTGGAATTTGGCAGAAATTGTAACTCTGGAGATGATTATTAAATTGGCTTGAGAAAATGAAGGACTCTGTCTCATTCAGTTCAGTGTGTGGATTAGAGTGGATACTCAATAGATGCATACTGCTTCAATATTAGTACTAAAATGTGTACTTTTGGGGTGAGTTCAGATTATATGCTGGGTCCTGCATGGAATGACCAGATGGAGTAATTGGAGAGACTAATGCTGATTGGTGGATAAATTATAAATAGATGAGTTCTGTTGAAAAGTAGAATATCCTCAAGTGGAATTATCTGACAGGGACACACAGAACCTGCTTATCTGTCTGTCTGTCTGTCTGTCATCTACCTATCCATCTACCCACCCACCCATCCAATCATTTCTCTCTCATTTATTAACCACTTGGTTCCAGAAGAATTTCAGGCAACTTATAAGACAGACTTAATGCAAATTAACATCACCAGAAATAAAAATGATGAAAGATAAGCCTTCATTCACAGGTTGATTTCTGTGGTTTTACATTTACATGGCATACAGATAACTGATATGTAAGAGTAACTGCAATTTGTAATTTAAACATTTCCTTCAACCTCCTTTTCCACCAACTTTGTACCTAATACTGCAAACATGGAGGAAAGTAGACAGATACTCCGGTCCTGCTTTCTTGGAGTGTCATGAGGTAAAACTAGCAAAGTGCAGGTAACAGTCGCACATGACTGAGTAACACATGGAGGGCCACTTGAACATTGTGCCTTTGGGAGGTGATAAAGCAGATAATTGGGTGGTCCTTCTCTGTTATTCAGCCTGAGCTGCTCTTTTATAGCTACATGGTGCTTTGATTGCTTTTTCTCCTTGTTTGAAACTGAAACAGAAAGAGTATGGCCCCTCTCCCCATCCTGCTTAATAAAATATTCCATTATTTTCTGGGCTACTAAAATATTCTATTATTGCTGATCATTTTCTCCTTGGCCCCATGTGTTTGTTAGTTACTGGCCACATTTTACATAATAACACAGGCTGGCTGGGTCTTGAATTGCCTTTAGAGCTGGTGCTGAGTTGAGGGGCGTTGAGGGTATGCTGATGAATTCCTACAACTGCCAGGGCTGGGAGCCTGGCTGGGAGCCAAGTGCATTGTGGACAGATGCTTTACATGCTGGGTCAACTTGGCTCAGCTAATATTCCTGGGCTCTGACCTGGATCTGGGGGGGGGACATAGTCATTCACTCAGCATGCACAAAAATATTGACTTAATGTCACCATGGGCAGGGCATTGAATTCTCGGCCCACTTGGTAGTCAACCTCAGGGGTCCCTTTCCCCTAAGAAGGGTACTCTGCTGTTTCACAAAGCAGGTGCTGTTCTGTTGTCTCATTTATTTCTCTTGGGAGGGAAGAGAGTTTTTTCCCATTTCACAGATGAGGAAACTGGGGCTCATGCTTTCAGCACCTTGCCTAAGATCACACAGCTAGTGAGTAGATGAATCATGGTTGAAATTGTTTACTTTGAAGTATGTGTTTGTTCCAAGAACATCACACATTGTAAGGAAAGACATGTTCAGAAAAGACTCTTTTGTGAGACAAGTTAAAGGCAGGAAAGGGCCTTGGCTAGGGAAGGCCCTTCAGGGAGTAGAGATTAAGGTAAGCCTTGAAGAATGAGCAGAAGACATAGAAGCCCAACCCAAACTGAGCTTCAACAATGAGGGTTTATTGGGTCGTGTAATTGAGAAGACCAGATAATATTACCAAGGTCTGGACTTATCTCTGTTCTTGTCTGCTGCTGCATTGGCTTTATTCCTGGGGTCTGCCCTTTGCTGGAACCCTCCCCCACCACCAAGCAGCTGAAGGTCCTCCCCAGCAGTGGGGTGACACAGAAGTTTCAGGTCCCTTCACACAGTTCCTTACGCTCACTTTTCTCCACTGGACCCAAATGTGGTTGGAGAAAGACCAGAGATAACAGGCCATTAAGCACCCTCACCCTGAGGCATGGGAGAAAGTAGCAGAGAGACAAATTTCCCAGAGGAAAATCAGGCTGGGAGAAGGGGGAATGAATGCTTGGCAGCCCACACACGTCCCCCAGCAGAGGATTTAGAGAGGCAAGGGGAGCAGAAGATACTGCATGAGTGGTGTTAACAACTGGGGGTAGTTGGGTCTGGGTCAGGAGTTCAGAGGCCAGTCCCGCAACTCGGCTTTTGCCACCTGTGCCTTCTTCTTACCAGTGCCGTCTGACCCTTGGAACCACAGAGTGCAGCTTGATAGCTCTCTTCTGGACCCTAGGGGGTCTAGAATAATAAGGCAAAAATGAGTGCAGCCATAGAGTGGGGTCATATTCCTGATTGCTCCCAAGATGCCACATTGGTGCTCTGAGGCTGCACAAACCCTGCACCCTAATGGCCCATGGACATTGGTTCCTGACCATCTTTCCAATATAATCTGGGTCTTAAAGGCTAGCAGCTGCTCAGGGATAAAGCAGGGTCCAGGGATACAGAGAGGGGGGTCTCAGGGATTGGCAGCCTGTTGAATGGCCCTAAGAGGATGCAACATTCATTGTTTCACTAATGCTCTACCAACCAATGCCTAGATTTGCTCAAGGGGCTTATGCATCTAGGGGCATATGCTGAGGTCATGAGTAGGAAGCTCTGTGTTCGGCCCACTAACATGTAAAGCTTGTGTGACTGTTCTTTATCAGAGAAACACCATGGAATACTCTTTCATGAGGAAAAATACTGTCCTAGGAGGAATCAAGAGACATGAATTGGTATCAGCCTTGAACCTATTATTCCTCGTTATTTATTTATTTGTTTGTTTGTTTGTTTGTTTACAAGTTGCTTTAGTTTCTGAGCCCCAGTCTTATTTGTGAAATGGGGGTCAGAATTCCTTCCATGTTTGTGAAGATCAAATAAGAAAGTAGGCAAGAGCATGCCTGTCAGTTAGCCCCCAACAGAGATTTACTTCTCGTCCTTTATCAGATAGAATTATTTTACCTGCAGGCTTTGTTTTGCTAGCACAGAAACCAGGGTTGTGCTTTGGAAAGCCATTGCTGGCTGTTTGAAGCAAATTGGACTTAGCAGGAGCAAAGGGCTGCAGAAGTGACTTGATGGTTGATAGAATTACAGCTTGGATTCAGAGGGGTACTGGGAGTCCTGAGCATTGACTCTTTGAGTCCCACACTGCAAGCATCCTTTGAGCTTGCCTCACCTGTGCTCCATTCTTTGGTGATCCCACACCACCCCCAGTTACATTGGGGAATGATCCTAGATTCCACATCTTTGCCTCTTTTTTTTTTTTTTTTTTTTTTTGCTGCTCAGCCTCTTCATGCTGCCTTCACACATCCCATCAGTCAACGAAATCCTATTGATTTTATATTCAATTCCCTTTTAAACACCACCAGCTTGTTCACCCCCAATGTTCCAATGCTGCCACATCCCTCACTGGGCTCATAACTGCCGCTTCATTGTGCATGGCCTAAAGAGGCCCTCAACAAGGGTTGCTGAAGGAATGAGGAATGAGATCATGAGACAGGTGGAATTTAGTGAGACTTTTAGGCTCTGTGTTCCCAAACTTCTCCTGATCGTGAGACAGCCATGGGTCCTTTTGCCTTCAACTTACCATGTGTCTGAAGTCACCAATTTCCATTTTATGGAGACTTTTAACGTCAACCAAGGTGTGTATGCCCACAGGAAAGCCCTTCCCAAGTCTCCCCACCTCCCAAGGGAGATACTGTGCCCTTTCCTCCTGCTGGGATGCATTGCACCATCCTCATTCCGCCAGCCTCTGGGAAACCTGAACTAAGCCTGGGAGATGCTAGAAGTGCACGCTTAACAGCTTGGCAGGGAGGAGAGCCGATTTACTTACCCAACTGAATTACCTGTTTACACTTCTGATCTCCCAAGCATATGTCAGAACAAGAAGATAATGGGAGAAATTGTTAACATGGGATGGGCCTAGTGAGTCCACATGCAAGAGAAATTTAGCACATAAAATGCGTTTTTATTTGGTGGTGAATCTTTTTCTCATCAGAGCTGCCTTCCTCCCCTCATTTGCCTTGCAACAAATTTTCCTTTATCGTATCTTTGTTCAAGGTTCTTTCCCTCAGAAAACAGAAACACCTCACTGACAGCTCACAACTCTCTACAGGCTGGATAGTAGCCTAGGGACTGAAGAACAAGTCTATTCTCTAAGTGCCTCTGAGGAGCTGACTTTAGGATGCTGGAAGACCGGTATCTGCTCAGAAAATCTGCAGCACAGCAACAGTTCTCTAAGCAGAGAGAGGAGAGAATTCCTGATGGGTCTCACCTCTACATGTTGGAGGAATGAAGAAACATGTTAAGTCAAAGTCATAAGTCAGGTGGAGGGTGGAGGTTTCTGGAGGAGTCAGATGGGGATTCCATCTCAGGTTGAGAGCTGTTCCTGAGTGGCTGTCCCATTTGACTTTGTTTGTTTCTCAGCTATTAATAGAAACTACCAAAATGAGGATGGATGACTTGCTTGAGAATCTCTCCCTCAATGCCCTACTTCAGGGCTTGAAATCCCATGGTTAGAGATCCCATTCATAATACCACAGGATAAAATATACATATATAAATCTCTTTAGAGCATCCCTGCCAAGGGTCATTCATTCAATAAATACTACTGGAGCCAGGCGCCAGGCTGGTTGCTATAAATACAAAGGAAAGTAAGTTACATCATAAACCATTCAGAAGTGTACAATCTGAATGGTAATGTCCATCCTAAGAACAAGGATTACAGGAGCTAATACAGGTAGTGCTCACACTATGCCAGGTATTGTTTTGTGTGCTCTACCTACTTGAGTCACTGCATTGTCACAATTACTCTATGTGACTCTTATTTGTCCCTTACAGGCAAGGAAACTGGGGCACTGGGTCATTCAGAACCTTGCCTAATGTTGCAGAGCTAATATGTACAAGACACTGTGAGTGCAGAGAGAAAACGGGGGGGGGGGTGGGCAGGGAGTGGGACACACACCTGAACATCTCCACTGGTTCTGGACTCACTCTCTCTCTAAATGGCCCCTGTCCTTCCTTTGAATTGAGCATCATTCTCTCCCGCTTCTACAGTTGGCTATTCCTATGAAGGAACAAATGTTCCTAATTATCTTGGTATGAATTTTACATTCAAACATTTGACACCTGAGGTGGGAGAAGAGGCAGAGCCTGAAGTGGCAGAGGGCATTCAGGATGATTTGGGCCTACTTCTTGATTTTCCCAGGGCCAGATCTCATCAAGAGGCTTAAAGGTATTAATAAAACGGCACATGGCAGGAAGGAGGTTGTTGGGAAGCTAGGTCTCAACCTTTACTATTTCTGTTACACATTATGACTCTGAGGTCTCTTATACTTACAATACTCTACCAGGACTATTTCAATTATAAGTGACTCAAACCCAACCCAAAATGCTTTAAGCCCAAAGGGAATTTTAATGGTCCATAAGGAGAAAGTCTGGGGGTTGTTTTGGATTGAGGTAGAGCTTGATGCTGAGTCTCATGTCGTGTTGCCAGGTTTCACATGCTTATCTTTCAACTTGGTATACTTCTCTCACCTCATAGTCACCGGAAAAACGCAGCAGCTCGAAACCTCACTCTGCTTAGCTTCTGTCTGGGGTCGGGATGGGGAGAGATAATAGAAGAGCTGCTTTCCTGGGTAATCAGAAAAAGGACCCTGGCCTGTTCTTTGAATGACTGCATCCCCTGGAGTTTCATTTGGAAACGATTACCTCCTGGGCTGAGACCCTTCAGAGTGAGGGTTGGGAGGTCAGCAGAGCAGCCTGCTGTGCTTATCTAACTCTCAGGTTGTCTCTCACTGGTGCGTCTCCCAGATCTCCTAACCTGGGAGGTGCACCCATCCCTGCGCAGTGAGACACAGGAAGCCTCTCATTGTATTTGCTTTGCCTGACCACATTTTTGTTTTTTAACCTAATAGTTAAACCAAAATATTCAATATGGGGACTTTTAAGATGATAGAAGGCAGGGCTTGTTTTTTTCTACCTTTGCTTGAAGGCATCAAAAATGCTTATCTTGAGTCAGGCTTCCTAGAACCAGAGCCCAAGATGGAGATTTTTGTGTATGAGATTTATGGAGTGATTGCTCTTTGGAGAAATCTCTCAGGAAGTGAGGGAGGCAGGATAGGACAGGAAAAGAAGGCAAGCAAAGATGGGGTATAGCTGAAGTTTAGTCCCAGCCTGAGCCCAATGGGGAGCTAAAGTGCATGATTTGTTCTGCAGAGCTTGTCCTATATTGAGGCAAGAGGACTGAGCTTTCATTCCCATAAATGATTTGTCATTGACCTTGGATGTAACCTCCCAGGCATCTCCAGGTCAGGTGGTTCCCATTGGCTGAAGACAATCTTCCAGAGAAGAATGTAGGTGTGAACCAGTTAGCAGCCAACACCAGCAACAGTTGGGGGATGGGTGTGCCTGCCAGGTAAAGGGATCTAGGAGATGTACCAATAGCATCTAGTACAGTGGTGTTTGAGGTCTGCATCTAACCCTATCCAGATCTGTGCTTTTTCTGGGAGCGATACGGCTAAGCTAAGGGAAGAGAGTGAAGTGTGTACTATGGTGACCTCTGCAAGACCTCAGTACAGGTTTTTTGGTTGACTTCCAAGTGTTGTGTGTGTGACTGTGAGGGCAGGGTGGGCCCAGCGTTCTGTCTTGACCTTTGGACTTGGAACTGATATATTTGGTCTGCTCACCTGGAAAGTTTTCTATTTGCTTTCTACCTTTTTAAATGGGCAAGGTAGCTGCCAAAAATGTTTTGGCAATTCTTGCGGGGTTTTATTCCTGGTGAAATAGGCCTAGAATCAGCAATTCAGCCTAATAATAATACTAACACCAACACCAACACAATTTATTAAGTGCCTACTCAATGTGCCAGGAGCTTTAGTTGTATTACTAGTTGATCTAATCCTCCCCATGGCCTTGCAAGATGAAAATCAGAGGATTAATTTTATGGTCCAGAACAATAAATATCAGGGAAGGTCAGCAATATGTCCATGGACACACTGTTGATGTGTGTTTAGTTTACATAAAAGCAGTGAAGACAGAAAATCATAACATCAAATACCAGAAGACTAGGAGAAAATGGTGAAAAACTAAATGAAAACTGAAGAGGAGAAAATATCCTCCTGTATGATAGGGAAGCCCCCCTCTTTTTATTTATGTAAAACTCTTGCCACATTGAATCGGGGAGAGGAAAGCAGTCAGGGCTCACAGGCTGGAGGTGGGATTTGGTTCCCATGCTGTCTGACTCTAGAGCTGAGACAGCTTACTTTAACAAGCTGTATTTTTTTAAAAAGTATGTGCTTTTAAAATGTCTGCCCACTTAGCTCTGAACCATGAATTCCAGCGTGGAAGAGTAGTGAAACACCCAGGCCTTGGAGACAGACTTGAATATTGGCTCTATGACTTGGGGCAAGTTGCTTAACCTCTCTAAGCCTCATTTTCCCATTTGTCAAAGGAGGATAATAATAGTTAGCTTGCATAACTCTCATGAAAATTAAAGGACATCATGTATATAAAATACCCATCATGTAAAAAACACCCAGTCTATACCAGTTACTGTAATATGACACCCATGAGAAGCCTTCATTCTTGGTGGGAGAAGTTCTTTTTATTATTATTTAGTAATAAACTACTGTAAAATTTGGTGGCTTAAAACAAAAAAATGATTCATTATTTCTCATGGCCTTCTTTTTTTTTATTTTTTTTTTATTTTTTTATTTTTTATTTATTTTTTTTTTAATTTTTATTTTAGTTTATTCAGTACAGTTTCTATCCTTTATTCCCTTTCCAGCCCACCCA
>CM052538.1:177959094-178016569 GCA_028533065.1 Trachops cirrhosus
TCTCCTATTTTCATTTATGGCGTGATAATGTTGGCTCTTTGCTCTGTACCTACCTAAAATGACTCAGATTTTTTTTCCCTGGTTGTGGGAGAGTAGAATCTGCTGCATCCTACCACGCCGCCATCTTCTCTCTCCCTCTCATGGCCTTCTTTTCTGTGTGTTGACTGAATGAACCACCCAGGTATGCTTTACAGAATGTCAGCCTTGTCACTCATGTGGCTGCATTTTGTTGGGAGCTTAGCTGCGCTCCAGTGGGGAATACCCCAAAAGTCTATGGTTCTCTTTCATGTGCCTCTTATCACTCTGAGCTTCTTGTATGGCAACTGGATTCTAAGAGCTCCAAAGTGGAAGCATCTCTGCCTCTGTAAAGCTTAGGTCTAGAGTTGGCACACTATCATTTCCACCGACAAAGGAGGTCACATGGTCAATCCAGATTCAAGGAGAGAGGAATCAGACACCTAGTCTTATTGGGCAGAATGGCATGTGCATACCCCAAGGGGAGGAATCATTGGCAGCTCTATCAGTCAGGCTTCTCCAGAGAAACAGAACCAATATGTGTACATACAGGCTCACCTGATTACAAAAGCCTGGAAGTCCCACAATCTGCCATCTGCAAGCTGGAAGACCAGGAAAGCTGGCGGTGTAGCTAGGTCTGAGTCTGAGGTCCTGAGAACTGGGGGTGGGATGGGATGTGGATGGTGGTGTAAGTCCCAAGCTGAGTCTCAAAGCCCTAGAAACAGTTCAAGGTCAGAAGATGGATGTCTCAGCTCCAGCAGGAAGAATGAATACAACCTGCGACCACTTTCTTGCTTTACTTAGGTCTACTCAGGCCTTCAGTGGATCAGACAATGCCCACCCACACTGGTGAGGGTGGTTCTCTTTATTCAATTTACTGTATCAGATGCTAATCTCTTCCCAAAACACCCTCATAGGCACATCCACAAATAATGTTTACCAGCTTTCTAGACACCCCTTAGCCCTCTCAATTTGACCCATAAAATTAACCATCATAGCAGCCACATTTAGAGACTACATGTCCCATGAAAGCATTCATTCTAGACCTTACTGTCCTGACAGAGTGCTGCATTTGGGCTACAGGTATTTTTCACAAAGGCCAACACTCTGTGGAGTGCGTTAATGTTTTTAGAGATGACTTCACAGAGGACCTGGGGCTTCACTTGGACCCTGAACAAAGAGTGGGAAGTTGGTGTGGAAGGAAAAGGGGAGGGTCTAGCTATTGTTTTTATTTTTATCCCTATCTGAACAAGGAAAAATTCAGTATGAATTGGAGAAGGGAGGTGGAGACCCTGATTTTAATAGTCAGATTGATCTGGAGTTGTCAGATGGGATAATTTAATCCTGAAAAGAGGGTAATTTATCCCATGTATTGTAATCAAATAGTCGTCTAAGTTGTTCTCCATAAGCTCCAGTAAATCACTTTTAGTACATATTGAAAGTGACAATATTGTATTTTATCACTGAATTGTCGTCTTACAGTAATAACTAATGCATGTCATCAGCTTTGGCTCCAGTGCTGAATTACACTCACTTGGAAGGCGTATAGATCCAGACAGGAGCTGCCACATCCTTTGCTTGCCCGTGGCCAGGGCCAAGAGGCTGGTCCAGGGAAACTACTGCTGCAACCTCTGCAGAATAGCTCTGTTCAGAGACACCTGTGGTCTTGTGACGTGTGAAACCTTTCTTCAGTGGAATTTGGGTCAATAGGAATCTGGCTGGGCCCAGTAATTCTATGAGGTGAATGGCAAGAGGTTTGATGACTAAAGGCAAATATCTTGTTTAAATAGAGAAATAAGGACTGGTCAGGAATCATGCTCAAATTACCTCTTACCTGGGCTCCTGTTACAGCTTTGTAACTGGTCTTAGCACCAGTCACCTCAAAACCATCCTGCCCAGCAGCCCCACAGTGATTTACCTGAGATGCAAGGACAACCATGTCAGTCCCTTGCTTGAAACTATCACAGCCTGCCATTGCCTGTGGGATGTTTTCCATATCTCTTAGTTTAGCTTACAAGGCTCTCCATGGTCAGGCTCCTGCCCACCAGTCCAGCCTCATCTTGCACTGCTCCCTACCCTGAACTTCCCACTATATCCACATACACCAGGCTCTGCTTCTCCACACCATTGCTCAGGTCCTCTGTTCTACCTGGCATGTGCTCCCCCAGCTGCCCCACACTGACCATCTTTGCCTAACCAACTTCACCTGCTGTGAAAGATGCACCACAAACATCCCCTCCTGCACATGCTCTGGGCTGTGGTCATGATGCCCTGGGACCCTCACTCCTCACATTGTTTCATCTGTCACATTGCATTTTTGTTACTTATTTATGCCTCTAGCTGTACCACTAGGCGGATGATGAAGCTCCCTGCAGGCAGGAACTTATTTTAATAATGTTGGTATCCCAACCAATCAACAATTGACTTACTGGCCCAAGGAGATGCTCAGTAAATGTTTATGGAATTAATGGATTTGTAAAAAACAAACAACAACAACAACAACAAAACCCTATGTGGGTTGTCATAGAAACACACATGCAGCAAAGACTTGGAATTCTCACCCTGAATCTGAGTTTCCCTTTAGCTAACAGGTTTCCTGTTTTGGTGTTACATACCTGGATTGCAATTCATGTGAGTATTCACTGCGAAGGTGATATTACCTGGCTCTGGGACAAAACCTTGGCAAGGGCACAGAGGTATATTAGTTGTAGGGTTTTGAGGTTTTTTTACATTTAGCATTAAGTGAGAAATTAATCAAGTCTTCACCCTGATGAATTTGAGTTCTGCTGTATTTCTGGAGGCTTTCTTGCATTGGAAATCAGGTTGGCTGATCACTGCATTCACGCCGGTGGATTTGGAAATGCCAAATCTCACTGAGGGCCCCTGACCATTTGCCTTCTCCTGCTCCCATTTTGCCCTTAGAAATAAGGCATCTGAGAGTAAGCCCCAGAGAGGGTATGTGAGGGGAGAACACATTCCTACCTTTCTAGCCAAAGTACATAGTTCCTTGGAGAAAAGGGAAAGGTGTCTGAGCCCAGGAAGTGGACCTCCCCTTATGTACTGCAAAAGTTTGGGGGATGGAGAGGTACCTGTTGTGTGCAGAGTACTCAACTTATGCTTTGGGCAGGGGAGATAAAACAGACCAAAAATAAATAGATGAAATGGTGTCATTTGCCCTAAGCTGACCCGAAAGACTGAACAGAGAGATAAGTTAGATGAGTACAGGGATAATATTTTCAGTTTAACTTGGTTGGTTAGTAGATTTTCAAACTTTTTGAAATTATAAAACCTACAAATATGTTTTAAAATTACAAAGCCCTTTATGAAACAGTAGACTTCTCATAATCTTTGTACAGGAAAGGTAATAAAACAAAGTTTATACCAGGTTTCAACTAGTGATTCATGCCTTTACATGCAAGTGCCAGACTTTTGAAATATTATTATTGCTAAAAGTAAGAGGATGTTATTGGGAGGGATGCAATAAAATGTATCCGTCCTTTTTGTCATTTCTTTATCTGGGTCGCCACGACACTAATGTGGTCATTTCCTACCTCCAGGTAGAGCCCTCCACTGCTCACTTTCTGTGCTTTCACAGGTGAACTGGGGAACAAATGCACAGCTCCGGGGTGAGGGTGGAAGAATGATATGTGGGCAAAGGAACAGCTAGGAACTAGATTAAAAGTGGATATGCTCACCTAAAAACTATGAATTTCAAGATTACGCATAAGGTCCACCTCAATCTAAAGAATGCCCTGTGGATCTGAAAAATGATCATGGAAACATCCTGGACTGTCTAGGAGAGCATTGATAGCTTAGGTGCCAAGAGGTCCTGGACAAGGTCTCAGGTCCTGTGTGTTCTGGTGATACTGACTTTGGTCCAGTGTTGCAGGCAGAACTTCTTGGTCTTATCTCAGGACCTTCCAGACATTTTCCTTAGGAAATGTGATCATATCTTATATGCTAGGTAATTATTGCTGCATCATTCAAAGTAGTGATGAGTTAAATTATCCTACTGGCCCAATAAGAAAGACATAAACAGTTAAATTGTGATGTCTAATATCTGGAATATTAGGAACACTTTCAGCCATTTAAAACTATGTTTTTGATAGTTTTTGGTAACATGAATATAGTTAATAGATATATGAATAGAATATTTCTTTTTATAAAGTATGAGCTTTGTTTTTAAAAGTATTTACATTTATCCCTGGAAAAAATTCTCTAAAGAAACACCTTTTCGGTGGTCATCTCTGGCCAAATTTTTTCCTGTGACAATATAGTACTTTTCTAACCTAGAACAGCAACAAACACCAGATGTTTCCACTGTGGCATGTGAACCCCATGCAGAATTGCCGTGGAGGCAGGATGGAGGGGCTGGGCCCTGGGTGCTCCAATTATCAGGTAGTATTTGGAGAGTAAGTCTTAGCTTCCTAATCTAGGGTGACAAGAGGCCTTGCCTTTGGGTCACTGGAGGACAGGAGGAAGGTCTTGTGGCTTTGGCTCTGCCAGCCCAGTCCCTGTTCCCTGGGGTAGCCTCTGTCCATGCTCCCGGGCTGGGCCCACCTGGGGCTTTCCCAGGTGATCTACGCTGGGACTGGGATCCAGGTTCCCCTTCTGAATGTCCTCATAGCACTTCAGAACTCTTGTTATCACTGCAATTTTATATCTATTCTTGAGCTTATCAGATGAATGTGTGGCACCTGCTCTGAATCGTGTGTTTTATCATTTTGACTAGCTCCTCTTACTGACATATAGTGGTTTCTCACAAATGTTTGTGAAATGAATAAATAAGCTCTTCAATGCAAGAATTGTGAATCAGATGGTGGGGAGATCTGATATTTTGAGGTCGATGGGAGGGATGATAGTGTTAATTGAGAGAAAGCTTCCTAGGAGAAGCTTTCACTATGTCATTTATTTTTTCTGGGAAAGAGTATATGATTCAATATGATTCAATACACCAGAGAGCCAAAGCTTTGCATTCTGATGTGGGTCAATAGATCAGGAAATCAATCAATACCTATTTATGCAGTGCAGACCATGTGCCCAGCACCGTGCTAGAGATGCTGGGACTTTTGGGAGCAGCTTTGTCCCTTTTGTTTAGTTTGTGAAGTGGGGTTATTAAAACTTGCAGAGGTCAGGAGGAGGGGAGGACCAGGGGTAGGAGTGGGGGTGGGTGAACTGATTAGCATTCACAATGACCAGAGTGCAAAGCCAGTGGCATTTGAGCTCTAGCATTTTCTCTTTGAGGTCCAACATCCAGAAATCCCAGAAAAATCTTCTCCAGGAAAGATGTTGACAGGAAAATGCCTCTGATAACAAGGGCAAAGGTGTCATCTGAAAAACAAAGAAAATCACAAGATGCTTCCCCAAACCGGGAACCATGAAATAAAAAAGCAAACTGTTCCCACGTGGAATAATTGTAGAGTTAGTGTCTCTGAATTGCCTTGGTTTAGCAGGTTTCTGCCATTTAGGGCTGGAGGCAGCAGGGAGGTTTGGTCTAGCTTAATTAGCATCTCCCTCTTGAAATGTGACAAAATAGCTACCCTGAAATGTAGCCCTCTAAAAATGCAAAAAGAGAATTCCTCCTTCATCACATTTATATGGAGACCAAGGACAGGAAGAGAGGACATGGGCTGTTGCTGGGGGGGGGGTGGGCGCAGGGTGATGGTGGTGGTGGTGGTGGAGGGATGGGGGTGTGGCAGGGGGATGGGAATACTTGGGCTCTGGATACATTCAGACGCCAAAACCAAAACTGATGGCCCATTTTCAGCCTTTTTTCTCCTGGAAGCTGACTGAAGTTCACATTTAGAGCGGATAAACACATCACCCCATGCTCATAGCCCATGAGGCGGTCTTTATACTCCTCCCCCAAACACACACACATTATTTGGGAAGTTTAAGCAGAGTTGTCTTTGGAAGGACAGGGCTTCATCTATGTAGAATTTGTAATAACGTAGCCCTCAGATAGGCTACAGTTTGTCCACATAATGGAGGTGGGGAGTTGGGGCCAGTGAAGGAGATATTTGTTAAGTAAAATTAAAGGCCAACAAATTGTTTGCAAGCCTAGCATCCCTAGTCACAGCTGATGCTTATCTTCTGGTGCAAACATCTACAGGTTTGCCAAGACTTCTTGCTTGCTCCCTGCCTCCATGTGGTCATTTTCTGTGCTAGACAGTAATAAGTCCCCATTTATTCTTAAATGTCCTTTAATGCCCACTTCATTAGAGCTGTCCAGTTAGGGCCGGTTAGCAAGGTTTTACAGCATTATTGTTGGAGAAAAATGGGAAGGCTTTCTGCTTAAGGAAATATTTTGCCCCTAGGATCATGAATACCCTAACAAGCATATACATAAAAATCAGGAGCATCCTAAGTGAAAGGTGATCCATAGTTGAGGTTCAAGAACAAAATGCATCCATGGGGGCTCGAGAACTGAACAACAAGCCCCTCTGTGGACGAGGGGATCCTGTGCTGCACTGTTGGGGATGGAACTTTCTTCTGCATTTCATCTCCTGCATTTTTGCTACCATCTAGTCATTTCGCTACCACGTTGTCATTGCCTCTGTCCTGCAGGGCATGCTACCTAGGAAAGTCTATCTAGGTGGCTTCTTTCCTTGCCAGTCTTGTCTGTCTGTTCTGAACTTGGGTCTAATGTTCACTCTTGGACCCTGGGCCTTTTTCCTTTACATCTCCAGTATCAAAGCTCATAAGCAGTAGGGTCTGTGCTCTACTCTTAATCCTTGTGGGCCCCATAGGAATTCAGGGCGTGCCTGGACAGATTGTTGGAACAAAGTTCCCGTCGTGCTACCACTGTGGGTTTTGATCATTTCGTTCAGTAACCAGTTGAGTTTAATTATTAATGGAAGGACATTCATAGTGCCAGAGGAAATGTCCTAAAGAGCATTTGTCAAGGAGTCAGTCTTCGTCATCTGAGACATCTGCAGGGCAAAAGCAACGCATCTGGCCTGGTGATTCAGGTAGCACCTTTGGGCAGAAGCAGGATGAGGCATCTATAATTGGTGAGGTTTGAATCACTGTGGTTGACTCAATGGATGAGCCTAGAATGTGCAGGAGGTACAAAGCCTGTGTACTGTCCCAGTCCTCCCAGCCACACAATGAGGTGCTTACTGTTATTACCATTATTATTCAATAAGGAACTCAGGCACAGAGAAATGAAACTGCCTTGCCCAAAGTTTACAAGATAAAAAGTGGAGTAGAGTGTGTATTTAGAAAAAGGCACTTGAATGCCATAGCTGTGTTCTTAACTTCTGGAATCCTGTTGGGTATAAGCTGGCCACTAGGTTGTTCACTGTCTCCTGTCCCTGGCTGCTCTCATCATCTCCAGCTCCCTGGAGTTGGATCTGCTGAAGGACCTGAACAGCAGACTCAGAAGTTTATCAGTCTCATTGTAATGATTTGGTGGGACTGGAAGATGTCTTTAGCAAGTAGACCCAGTATCCAGTGTACCTAGGATGTACAATGTACCTAGGATGTACAATGTACCTAGGATGAGCCAGCCTCCTTATGCCACTTACTAGGTCTTGACTTAGCCAAACTATTTACCTTTGGAAAGTCTGTTGTCTCATTTGCAGGGTAACAGTAGCCTCTACCTCATAAATAGGTTGTGGGGATTTAAAGAGAGGAGGGAGTACCCGGAAGGTACTTGGTAAACAGTGAAGAGTGTTGGCAATGTGTATATGTTTTAGCTGAGACCCTTTGGTCCCTTGTAGTATGGCCCAGAAATCCCAGTTACCCTGGGGTAACATTTCTCAAACTCTAGCATCTGTTGGGATGACCTGGGGGGAGGTATTAGCAGTGCAGCTTCCCAGATTCCATACTTGGTGAGTCAGTTGGACCAGGTAATGCTGATGCAAAGGTCCAGAGACCACCTTAGAAAAACACTGTCTCAGAGGTCTACAGAGCCCCCATTCCTTGACTAGATCCTTTACATTCCTGCAGTCTCTTTATACCCTGAGAGGCAAATGTTAGAAACATTTTCAGCAAAGCTGTCTACTAAGGGCTTCATAAGGTCAATAACTAATACTTTCATTATTGCAGAAACAACCTACAGAATAACATGTTTTCTCCCCTCCCCCATTTCCCATTTTGGCTCCCTGCCCCTCCTCCTCCATCCAGCTTCTATTTGCACTGTAGTCTGTGGCGTTTTTGAACTTCAGGGCTCCTGTCTGTCTCGTTATTCATTTAGCTGAGGAACTGCAGCACCTAATTAATAGGAAATTAGCTGTGAATGTAACATTTGGCCCTTAGTCAAGGCCCAAGAAGTTATAAATATACACCATGTGAGAGACCTGGGCTCCTGATTCCTGGCAGCTCCAGGGGGCACTTCCTGTGCTATTTCAGGAAGTGAAGTCTCTGGTCCCAGCCTGCCCGGAGAGAGTGGGCTGCGCCTGCCCTGAGGCCAAGGGGCCAGCCTGGGAGCACAGGCCTGTCTGCTTCATCTCATTTCCCAGACAGCACATTTACTTTCCTCCAGTTAGGTGTTTCTTCAAAGGCCAGGCCTGAGAGGAAGCAGAAAGGAAATTGGAACACGGGCTAGGGAGGACTTGGAGGAGGGGCCCCTTATAGGGTGTCCTAAGAACTGTTTCCCCAAAGACTACAGGTGTGCTGTTCTTGCAGACACTTCCATTTGGCTTCTTCCACAGGCATGTGAGTTCCAGCATCATGTAATACCCTGGGAGCAGAGATTCTATGGGTCCAAGGCCATGCCAACTACCACCCAAGGTTACAGACCATGGACGGAAGCTCAGAAAGATTAAAACTCTTGTGAGGGGCAGAGCTGGGATTTGAAACAGAATTGCTAGCCCAGAAGCCTGGTGGTTTTTGCAGGGCCTCAGAGCTGCCTAATAGAGAAGAGCCAGCCTGGGAGGAGAAAGCTCTTTGTAGAAGAACGGGTGGAGAAAGGATTGAGGAGGAGATGGAGGATCAAAAGATCGAGGGCAAGGGAAGGGCACTTCTGGGGGTTTTGTAGGGAGGGAGAAGGTGGCCCCAGGGGTCAGAGCTGCAGTGGTTTTCTCTGGCTTCACCTGATTGAAGTTCTCTACTTTTCTTTTTCGCAACTTTCTGGGCAGGGGAATAGGAATTGAGCAACCTGTCTTTTCCCACATGAGTGTTAAAAATCTGCTGATGTACTAATTCTAAGTTTGTTTGTTATGAGATAGACCATGGGGAGCAAGAGAAGGAAGATGCTGGACTCCTTGGCAAAGCTGGCAGAAGCAGGAGGAAGCCAGTCTGACTGCATTAGGGAACAGAAAGCCCCCAGTATGTGCAGTACTTTGCCAGCTTTATTTAAGAGGTTGATTGAAGCCTCTTTAACACAGGCTTCTACCTGAGAGCCATATAATGAGCCCAGCATTTATGTCTCTGGAAAGAGGCTTCTGAAAGAGGAGAAAAATAGAAAAGAAATTGCACCTTTGGGTTGGTCCTGGAAGGGGCTGCTTGAAGAAGGGAAATAACTCCTTGACAATGTCACAGAGCAGAAGATAGACAGGAGGCTGCACATTGCTTAGGCCAAGAGAGGACAGTCTCCTTTGGAAGGAAAGTCAGTCTCCAGCTTTGCTTGGGGGTGGGGGTTGCAAATCATAGCCTGGCACTGAGAACATAGGTGTCACTGCTGCCCTGAAAGAAAGAGAATACATTGCCTCTTCCCACCTCCGATCCCCCAGCCAGAGGTATTTTCTGACCTTCCACTGAGGAAGGGATTGTCCTTCTGGTTTCTTATACTTTGGGGGATGTTTCCAAGTCTTTACTATCCCAGCCAGCACACTGGCATGAAATGGCTTTGCAGTCGGAAAGAGTTGAGTTCAGGCATCACACCCTCCACTTATAAGTTTCCTCATCTCACGATACCCTCAGTTTCTTATTGTGTTAAAAATAGAGGATCCTAAATAGATATTTGTGAGGGTTTATAAGAGGATTTAATGAAATAGTAGTCAAAACAACTAATAGAACATATGGCACACAGTTGAGTCTAAGGACAAGTATTGCCGTGATTCGTACTGTAAACAGCACAGTCAAGAATAGCACTGGTACTTGGTTGTCCCTCGGTTTCTGTTGTCTTTTTCAAGGTGAGCAATAACATTAGGAAAATATGTTTGACATTGTGTCTCTTTAATCAACTTTCACCCTCCTCCAACCAATCCTAAGCCACAAAGCCAACCCCAACCCTAACCCCAACCCTACACCAAACTGTAACCCCAACTCTATTCTCAATTCTATCCCAACTGTGTTAGTCAGGGTTCTCCAGAGAAACAGAACCAACGGGCTGTATATATAAAGAAAAGAATAAGGAACTGGCTCAGCTGGCAAGTCCCAGATATGCAGGGTGAACTGGCAAGCTGGAGACCTAGGAGATCTGATGGTACACCTCCAGTTTCTGTCCAAAGGCCTGAGATCCAGGACAACCAATGGTGTAGTTCTAGTCTGAACACAGGCAGGCTGGATAACCAGGGAAAGCAGATATTTTGGTTAGAATCTGAAGACCGGAATAAAAAGAAACAACACTGACGTCCTCATTCAAAGTTCATCAGGCAGGAAAGATTCTCTCTCAGTTGGGGAAAGGTCAGCTTCTTTGCTCTATTCAGTCCTTCAACTGATTGATGAGGCCCACTCACACTAAGGAGGGCAATTTGTTTTATTTAGTCCAGGGTTGTCCAATCTTTTGGCATCTCTGGACCACACTGGAAGAAGAGTTGTCTTGGGCCACACGTTAAATACATTGTGACATGTAATCACAGAAAAAAATCTCAATGTTTTAAGTAAATTTGTCATTTTGTGTTGGGCTGCATTCATAGCCATACTACACTGCATGCAGCCCACAAAGCAGCAGGTTGGATACCCCCGATTAGTTGATCAATTTAAATGTTAATCTCACCAAAAATCACCCTAACAGATATACTCAGAATCATGTTTGAGCAACTATCTGGATACCATATGACCCAGTCAAGTTGACACATGAAATGAACCATTTTACCACCTTATCCCTAATTCTCCCTCCAAACTTTACTCCAAGCCCAAGGCAAAACTCAACTCCATCCTGATAACTACTATTTATTCTTTCTGGACACTGTTAGTCTCAGTTTTTTCTTTGTAGTGGGGATACAAATTCTATCCTAGCCACCACAACTTACTAATCAGTGTGATGAATTCACACCATAAAGGAACTTAACTTGATAATGTATCTCTGTAATAAGGAATTGAAAGGGAAAAGACGTTGGAAAATAGATTCTCACTCAGATAATAACCCAGTGGTTAATATCTGCCCATGGCACGGGGAACTGCTTGGACAAACAGAGAGACTTCCACTAGTTGGTGTTAATTTCTGTCCCAATCCCTTGACTAAACCCTATTGTAATAGGGTCTGTGTGGTGTTGGGATGGCCAGGAACAGAGGTCTGGGCACAACACTTTGGAGATATCTTAATGAGAAGAATATAGGTTTATAGACCACTGTGAGAGAAAATGTTGTTAATATTTCCACTCACCTAGATCACTTAGATTTCTGCCAGATTTTTCTCTCAGATTAATCTCGCATGAGGTAAAAGGAAGCCGCCTGGTTTTTTGAAAGATTTCTATAGAAGTAAAGAGGGTAAGAACTGAAAGGGAGGATTATCTATCCCAGTGATTCTTACCTTTAAAATCACTGATGCCTGGGTCTCATCCTATACCACTTTGTCCATTCTATACCAATTGAACCCTGGGTAGTGATATTTTTAGAAGAATGCTTACAGCACAGCCATTGCCAAGTGGTTCTACCAATCTAGCCCAAACCCTTAATTTTACAGATGGAAAAAATAACAATCAAAGAAGCTAAGTCACTTCCATAAAATCACATTTCTAGGGGCAAAGCCAGCACCCAAAGCCTCCTGACTTCTAGTCCAGTGCTCTTATCAGAACACCATTCCTTTGCTCATCCTGTATCCTCAGATTTGTAGCCAAAGGACAAAGAATCATTTAGAACCCATCTTGACCCACATGATGAGTGGTACTCTAGCTCATCCCATGGAAACTCTTCCTGCCACACCAGCTTAAAGGCTTTCATTCCTCTGCACCGGGTAACTCGTGCTCAGAGAGGTAGAGGCACTGTGAAGGAAACAATACTTTGCTAAAACATTTGGAACAATAAAGACATAAATACTAATCCACTAACTTTGACTGGCCAGCCAGAGGCTGTGATCACTTGGAAGTGACCTTGTAGAGTTGGATTGCAACTTTGGAGAGTCAGTTTTGTTGTTGTTCCTTATGGGCACTTAGCGTTCCTATTCGCCAAGGAGAGTTCTGGGAATTGTAGGTCCAGTGCTGTTAGTATCTGCTCTTTCCTCCTGTCTCTGTGTTCAACTCCCTTTTTTTCTAACTTTTAAGCGGTTTTCAGGTTTTTAGTGAGTTTGTAGTAAATGAATTGTTATTTTAAAGTATTGGGTTGACCAAAAAGTTCATTTACTTTTTTCCTATACAATGGCTCTAGTAGTGCTTAGTTGTCCTTAACATCATTTGAAACCACTTTGCTAGACTGTATTGTCACAGCTGTCATATCAGCCTGTGTTTAAAAAAAAAAGGCATATCAAAATTGGTGAATTTTTGTGCAGCCATTTTAATATTGAAGATAGAAGAATATATGCAACATTTTCAGCATATTATGTTTTATTATTTCAAGAAACGTTAAAACACAACTGAAACACACAAGAATGATTTGTGCAGTGTATGGAGAAAGTGCTGTGACTGATTGAATGTGTCAAAAGTGGTTTGAGAAGTTTCTTGGTACTCTTGACACTTTGGCCAAATAATTCTTTGCTGTGGGGCTGTCTTATGCATTGGAAGATATTTAGTTGCACCCCTGACCTCTACCCACTAGAAGCCAATAGCGGGAGATAGCTAGCCGACATACTCAAAATATCCAAGCCAATAAAGTTATTGGTGAAAATGAAAGATGTGTCTTATTTTACAAATAAAACATAACAGACTTTTTGGCCAGCCAATAGGTGACTGAAATCCCCCATTAATCCTGGTTTGATGTTTTTAGGAAAATAGAAGTCTCTGAAATGGCCCAGCAGGGCAGTGTGCGCACTTCCCGGGATGGGGCTTCTTTACTGCCCAGAGGGTTTGCAGGGGATTCTGTATTCACTTAGTCATTCATTCAAATAATGTTTATAGATTCCTCCCAGATCCAGGGAATCTGATCGATACTAATGGAAAATTAAGGTGAATTGGACTCTGCATTGACCTCAAAAAGCTTCAATCTAACTGGCAGGGAGGATGAGCATCCTCAAAAAGCCATGCCATAAACAATGTGATGTTCCCTAAAGGTGCTACAAATAGGTGTACAAATGAGTGAGATTACTAACTGAGGGATGGGGAAGCTTCCAGTGCTGAAGTGACACTTGGAAAATTGTGACTGTTGAGCCCTGGAAAACTGATGGGATTTACACAGAAATAAGTGCCAATCATGTGGAAAAGGAAAGAGCATGAATAAAGACCAAGGGGAGAGAGGACGTATATGGGGGTATGTTTGCTTTAATGTGGTAGGCAGGGGAGAACTATCTGAGCATTTAAGTGTAGACCTTACAGACTCTGGAGAGTTGGAGAGTTGGGCTTTCGAGATTATTTGGTCTACTTCTTTATTTTATACATTAGAAAATAATGACAATGAATGATAGCAGCAGCAATATTTGATCTTACCTTTCATTGCATGTTTTCTAGAGGCAGTTATTGAATTATACACTTTATGTGGATTTGTTCCCTTACATGAATTTACATTGTTTCCTTACAATACCTCTTGGAGGTAAGTGTCATTACTGTGGCCACTTCCCAGATGAGGAAACTAAGGTTCAGCAGTCAGTAAGCCAGTGAGGGGCAGAGCTGGGATTTGAACCCAGGGCTATCATCTTTCCACTGCCAGGATTCTACCTTGGGTGTTCAGAGAGAGTGATGGCACCATTATGGGGGAGGAAGAGATACCCATTTGCCCTGCTCTTAGAGAAAGGAGGAAAGGAGAGTTTGGAGCTTGAGTAAGAAGTGGTATGAAAGAAAAGTTTATTTCTGGGAGTTACATCCTGAGGTTGGCGTATTCAGAACACTAGTCAAGTTGGCTCACCCTGTGGAATTTCCAGACAGGAACTGCAGCAACTCTTCCGCAAGGCTGCTCCTGGGTGTGTGTACGGTTTGCCAGACCCATCTCCCAAAGCTTCTCTTAGAGATTTCTTATGTTGACATGTCTCGGCCCCTATCTCCTCCACGTGTGCCTACGGCTCTGTCTCCACATTTCTGAAGGGAATATGTCACTGGCTGTCCCATTTCTGGCTGCCAAGATGTGCCTCTGAGAGGTATCAAGCTGCTCAGCATGGGGTGGAACCAGCATTCCTGACCTTGTTACCCAAACAGTGGAAAACCGCAGTTGTGGGGAGAGCTGAAAAGGGTGAGCGTGTGCATGGGGAAGGAAATAGTTTTCTTCTGACAGATAGGAAGACCAGAGGGAAGCAGGGAGCTTTGGTAGCCCAGGAAAGCTCTTGTACCTCAGGTGAATAAAAGAAGTTCAGTGAAACTCCTAATACCTCCCACTCCAAGTCCCTTGCCATTTCTCAACTTTGGCAAGCAGTGCTCTAAGTGTTGGAACTGGGAAAGTCTGACCATTGGGGAAACTGAGACAAGAAGGAGCGGAGCAAACTTAGTCAACACCTTGCAGTCCATGGCTAAGAGCCCAGAGTTTACATTATCCTACAAGAAAAACCTGCAGGGGAGAGATCTGAGAGTTGGAGTCTGAATTAGTCTTCTACTGCTGCTGGTGCTTAAACAATAGAAGTTCATCGTTTCACAGTTCTGGAGGCCAGAAGTCTGAAAGCAAGGCATTGGCAGTGTTGGTTCCTTCTGAGGCTGTGAGGGAATCATCTATTCCAGGCCTCTTTCCTTGGCTTGTCGATGGCTGTCTTCACATTACCAAGGCATTTTCCCTGTATGCATGCTTGCATACAAAATTTCCCTTTTTATAAGGACACTGGTCATTTTGGATTTGGACCCACTCTCCAGACCTCATCATAACTAATTCTATCTGAGACAGTTTTATTTCCTAATAAAGTTGCATTCTGAGAGACTGGGGGTTAAGACTTCAACATATATATTAGGGGGACACCAGTCAACCCATAACACCATCTAATATAACATAGTCATGACCATGGTATCTCATCGTGTTCACAGGTTCTGCCCACACTCAGAGGGATGGGGATTGGACAGGGCAAGGGCCATTCCTAGGAATTCGCCTGTCACTGAAGCCCTGAACTGGGGAGTCACTCTGTGGTTGAGATGTGAGGACAGCCATGATGAATAAAAAGGAGGTCCCTGGTGGCCATGGGGAGAGCAGCTTCAGTGCAGTGGGGAGAGCCCATGGTCGATGGGCTGCAAACGAACAGGAAGCCAAGAAAAGATGGAGACCCAGAAACCGCTGCCCTCTAAAAGCAGCTGGGACCAGGAGGAAGACAGATGGTGGGAAGAGAGGAAAACAGGGTTGACTAACAGTTTCACTAAATGCAAGAGACCTGGGCCTGTTTGCTTGTTGTCTGGAAATAACTGATAGAGAGGGACTTGGGTCTGGCTAAAGCCTGCAGCAGTCTCTGCTTCTCCGCTGCCCCCTGCTATGGAAGCTTGACTTATCACTCTATAGGGGATTCTGTAGAACTCCACATATTATTAAATGGCTTTTGCAAATAGGTACGTGTGAAATCTTGCTGAGTTATAGTTACTTTGGAGACCCATGTTTGCTTACTTGTGGCCTGGTAAATCTTAGTCTGAATGTCACAGGAATGCATTTCTATTTGGCCTCCACTTTTCTGATTCTTTTAAAATTTTATATGATTTTCTTGGAAGGAAAGTTTTGCTAGAACTTAGCAATAGTACTAGAGTCTACAGGCCTTGTGAGAAATGTGCGCATTATTTCTCTATATGGTATTCTATCCCCCCCATTTCACATGTGGGGAAACTGAGTCTCAGAAGAAATGCAGGGCTGTGGCCAAGGTGACAGAACTAATAAATTGTGATGTTCTGTATCTCACATCAGTCTGGCTCAGTTACTATAGTCACCTCAAACCCTCTCTTTCAAAGTTTGGCAAGTTTCTCTTTTTGAAAAAGTTTACTATGTCTCCAAAATGCACTCACAGCTGCAAATGTTCTGTGAAAACAAAACCGTGTTCACCTTTGATTCTCCTCATGATCCCAAACTCCTAGGCTTCCAGCTCAGCTACTTGAGATATTATTGCTCAAGGAAAATTTTTATCTTCACCCAGAATAATTCAATGCTGAGCAAAGAACAACACAGAAACATTTCAGCCAGTGTGACATTTTTGAAAGGTCACAAGCACTAGTGCCCAGGGGCTCCTGATGGACACGGTGCCCAAGGTGCAACATCATATTGGGTTCTCTTTCTGGGTACATTTCATCACAAAAGTCTTTTCAAGGCTCCATCTGCTGGCATCCAGTATACTCTGCTCCCCAAATGGGGGTCTGTTCTCATTTCCAAGGAGAAATGCGGATCTTACAAGGAGTTTCAAAGGAACATGACAGGAGTAAGCACCTAGAGAAACTGGACTTCAGGCTCACCAAGTAGATAAGCAACAGGCATAGCCACCACAATTTGTAGGCTAGAGAAGCAATGGATTGTGCCAGAAGTGAGGTTGCTTTGGGGAAATCTATGGAGAGAAAATCATGAGTTGACTGGGCTTTGGAGGAAGTGTAAGAGTTTGTCAGGTGAGTGGGAATTAGAAGTGGGAGAGAGAGACATCTCAGGTACAGGAAAGATGCAAAGGTTTAAACATCAGTGCTTGTATTACCACATAGCCCAAGTATAAATGATCATACTAATAATGATACCAGCACCCCCATCATAGTAAATAGAAGTACTTGTATATGATCCACTGTATACCAGGGTACATTCATCATTTTCTAAGTACATGAACTATATTAACTCATATTCCTCCAAGTGGCCATCTGATGTGGGTACTATTATTATCCTTGTTTTGCTGATGAGGAGACTGAGACACAGAGGGGAAAACTATCATGCTCAAGAACTAGCAGACCCATGGTTTTACTCCAGCACTCTGCTTCTAGAGCAGTGCTGTCCGTCAGAACTTTATATAATGGAGGAAATGTTCTAAGTCTGCTTCTAGTCTAGTAGTCACTAAAAACATGTGGCTGTTGAGCACTTGAAATGTGGCTAATGAGACCGAGGCATGGGATTTTATAGTTGATTTAATCTTGATTATCATATTTAAATTTAAATAGGCACATGTGGCTAGTGACTACTGTATCAGACAATGCAGCTTGCTAGAGTGTGTTTAACCATAACACTCTGCTACCTTTCAAACTGGAGAGTGGAGAGTTGGTTCTGCAACGAGAGCAGCAGTACTAATAACCATCACGGGAACAATGACTGCCCTTTACTTATCTCTTACTGTGTGCTGAGCAACATGCTCAGTGCTTCCTGTGGGGTTATGTCACGTACCGTGACAACCGGGTGGGTGATGGCTCTGATCAGACATTCTGGATCCATGCCTGCATTCAAAACCCAGCTCTGCCACTTTTTAGCCCAGTGAGCTTAGGCACGTTACTCATCCTCTCTCTGCCTCAGTTTCCTCATTTGGGAAGTGGAGTGAATGAGGGGTGGACAAAAGGAGGTTTACAGCTGTGAGTATGTGAAACAGTTTATTCTTGGATTATGATTGATTAATTATTGTATTAGTTTCCATATGAACAACCATAAACCTACTTTTGCCCACCCCTGCAATAACATCTACTTCATACGTCTGTTATGATGATTGCAAGAATCTGCGCATTTCAAGTGTGTGGCGTGGTGCCTGGCATATGATAAGCATTCAATATGCAGGTGGTATTGTTGTTATTACCCTTATACATTAGATGAAGAAACCAAGGCCTGGAGGGTAAAATATGCTGAAAGGCACAGCAAACTATGAGAATTCAACTCTCAGGTAGCCTGGTTTCAAAGTCCAGGTTCTTAATAACTGTTCTGTGCTTTCTGGTCAGAGTTTCAAAAAGTGTGATTTGTGGAGGACTAGTATTAAAATCTTCCAGGGTGGTTGTTCAAAATATCATCTCCTAACTCACTGATAATTATTGCCTTAGACTGTTTAGAGTGAGGAGCTGGGAATCTGCATTTTAACAAGCTCCCCAGGTGATTTTCGCTTTAACCAATGAGAAATCACTGAAAAATTTTACTGGGGAGGGACATGAAGGAGAGGACATGTTTGAGGTGTAGGAAGTAGTTCTTCAATCAGTTCTATTTTGAGAAAGATCTTTCTGGGGGAGAGTATTCAAGATGGAGTTGATAAAAGAGAGAACTGGGGGAATGGGAGGCAATAGGACCCACTAGGACAGCGACAAGGTGGATAGAGAGAGAAAGAGGGAAATATTCTTTGGATATTTTTCAGGTAAAACTGACAGAACTTGGTAACTTGCTAGAAATTGGGAGCAGGAGAATTGATCTGGAGTCAAGAATGATCCTGAGGTTTCTGCTTACCCCACAAGGGTGGTAGTGATGTTGTTAACCAACATGGACAGGTATTATGGAAAGAATACACTTAAGGACTTCTTAGGATACCCAGGAGGAGATGTCCATTCAACAGCTGGAAATCTGTTTGAGTTCTGAAGAGGAATATTAGCAGAAATAAAGTTTGGGTTCCCAGAAACACAAGAGGTGATGCTTGCTCTACAAAGTAGGCGAGGCTGTTCTGCACAAACCTGGTCATGGGGCTCACCCACTGAAATATCTACCAAGGCAGCGAGATGACAGGAATGCCTGAAGTGGCCTGATTTAAGACAACAGGTGTTAAGCCGCATGTATTGCAGCCAGTCCGACACCTGCTCAGTCACAGAGCCTTTGAACACACTCTGTCAGTCAAACAAAACTTCCCCAAGCCCTTAGCTCTAGCACTCCTCTGGGTGTGTCCCTCCTGCAGGGCCCTGGGCACTTAGAGCATGCAGCATATGTCAAAAGAGTAGGGCACTGAGGCTTCTCCCCTGGGAACAAAGTTTATGGGGCCAGGATGAGGAACTAGAGAAAGAGGCCTAGTGACCATAGAGAAGAGGGCAGGGAACAAGGGCAGAGCAGCAGTCTGGAGGGCAAGCGAAGGGAGGATTGCAGACCGGGGGATGTCAGCAATGCCACATGTCACAGCGAGCTCAAGCGGGAGCCTGGAGAGAGGTCCTGGGGCAGACTTGACAAGCTGGATGTGTTTGGTGCCTTTTGCCACCAAGCCGGGAGAGTGAATGAAAGCCCTAAGGAAGACACGAAGAAGATGCTGTCTTCAGATGGAAAAGGGAGAGGAAGGATGGTGGCTTGGGGTGAGATATGGTGGACAGAGGGGTTTGTAGGCAGAGACAGGCTTGATCATGTTTGTAGGAAGAGGGACCTGGAGCCAGTGGAGTGGAAGGATCTGAAAGCAGCAAAAAGGAGAGATGATTTTTGGATCAAAATCCCAGAGGAGGGGAGAGGAGATCGTATCTTAGAAAAATTAGGGTACTTCTTTTTTTGGGTAGAGGAGGAAAAATAGAGAAAAGTTTCGAGGTGGGAGCAAGAATTCATAATGGGAACCCTTGGACGTGTAATCTAGCTTGTCTGTTAAAAACAAGGGCGCTGGTGAGGAAACGGGATAAACAGGCCGACACTGTCAGCACTGTGAATGCCTCTTCCTCTGTGCCAGGCATTGTCTAGTGCTCTTCAGGACTTCACCTTGAATCCTGAGAGGTGAGTGCCATTGGCATACCCATGTTATGGCCCACAAAGAGAAGTTATATGTTTGACATCACATAGCTAGTGGGCAGTGGACCTGGGATTTGACCCCAAGAAGCCTGAGTTCGGGCTGATCCCTGAACCACAATATAGCGTAATAATAACAAGGCAGTGGTAATGATGACCTGCATTCGTGTAGAACTTAAAAAAAAATCCTTCTCCCCATTTAACAGGTGTGGAAACCAAGGTGGAATTTGCCCAACTTGTCACACTTCGAGGTAGGGTCCCAGCTAGAACTGGAATCTCTTGATTTCAAGTTCTGTTCTCTTTCTCAGGAAGTCAACGCCCCTATGCAGTTCCGGAGTAAATTGTGTTACATTTCTGAGCTATCTCGTTCCCTCTCTTCCCGTTTCCATTCCTACACCCCACTTGCACCCTAACCCCAATCCTAAAATTCCAGGAAGGTAGTCCAGCACATGTTCCCTCCTTTCGGCTCCTTGCTCTCCCTACCAGGTGCCACTGCCCTGCTCTAGCATGAGGTGCGGGGGAGCGGTGGGAGATGCAGGCAGGCAGTGAGTAGAAGGCCACATTTGTTTTGCTTTTATTGTTAAATAATATAAAGCTCTTGGCTGCACCACCTGCTGGGACGTGAGTTGTGTGTCTTCCCGCACAGTTGCTAATGAGACAGTTAATCATTTGTTTATTCTGTATGAAGAGAGGTGGTGGCTGTATCTCTCAAACCAGACATGGTTTCTCGGGACCCTCAGGGAAGCTGCCTGCCCTGCGCATGAGTCACCCCCAGTCGCAGCGCAGTCCCCCCTGCAGGCCCCCGTGCCTCCTTCCCCAAGGCACTGGCCAGGATGTGGGCATCAGCTGATGAGCATTATTACTGTTATTGAGTTTATTCATTTTTTAAAATACTGTACTCCCTTCCCTGAGAAGAAAAAAAAAGTAATTTGCAAAGATGCTTTGTTGGGAGATAAGGAGGTTTACTTTTGGGCTCGGGGGTTTATCTCTCTGGTGCAGAGGTTCCTAGAGGTCATGCAGCTCAAGATAAAGCTCTGGGATCCTCCCTAGGGAAGACCAGAGTCAGCTTTCCGAGTTCCAGGGTTAAAGAGGTGAAATCGGCTATGTTCCTCCTGTGGACTCCCTGGGGCTGCAGCTGCTTTTGTTAGAGAAAATCAGGGCTGTCCAGGTGCTTTGGGGTGAAGGCGGAGAGAGTCAGGAGGAAGTGAGGAAGGGGTTAGGGTGGGAGGTGTGCCAGGCTGAGCACTGTCTATACCTGGGCTGCCTCATTTGAATCATTGTCTTAAAGGGCTCTCATCTTGTCTGTCTGCATGCTGTGAGCGGTCCTCCTGCTATTTTCTTGGTGGTGTTTGGGTAAATCCTTTGCCTGAAGCTTGGATTTCAATTAACTGGGTCCAACTGTCTGTGTCAGGAGGCCTGGGTGGCAGCATTTGTTGCGGTGGCATTGCATCATTGGCAGTCTGTCTGTCTGTCCTTAGTCTGCCAGCTCCTGTTTTCAAGGCTGTGCCTCTTATAGGAACTGTTTGCACCCCAGTCAGGAGCAGAATCGCCCAGGGCAGGGCTTATGTTTGAGCAGTAGTTTGGACAGGCAGAATAGATATTCTTTCAGACCAGTGGAGCAGGGAGCAAGAGTGTTCGGCCCTAGCAGAGCACGTCGGAGGGGGCAGTGGAGTGGAATTGGCTTCTTGCCACAGTCGAATTCTGGTTTTCTCTCTGCTTCACCTGGGACTCTGGGTGAGATCCTTCTGTCTTCAGCCTCTACCTAGATATATTCTCCTTCATTTCAACCTTCTTTCCCCTCCCTGTTTTATTCTCCCAAATTCCCCTTTCCACCTCCACATCTTTGCTTACTCTTACACCAAGATTCCCTTCTCTTTCCTTTTCTTACAACCCCTTATCAAAACCCATCCTTCAAAGCTCAGGTCACATGTCACCCCCTCCAGGGAGCCTTCCCATTGTCCCCCTGGCCACCTAACTTCCTGTTCTTCATATCACTCAAATATCACACTTCTCCCTTCTTTGGGTCAGGGCTAGCATCTCATTCTATGTGTCCCACAAAACAGCATCACACAATCAACATGGTGCATGTATACTTTTCTACTTTATTCTGAGTTGGTTTTGTACAGGGTTGACTGGTGTGCCCTCCCCCAAAAATAGATATGACATGTCCTAATTTTTTAAACCTATGAATGTTACCCTATTGGGGAAAAAGGTCATTGCAGATATAATTAAGTTAAGGACCTCAAGATGAAGAGATCATCCTGGATTATTCCAGTGGGCTCTAAACCCATATGTCTTAGAGAACACACATAGGGCAGATTTGACAGGCAGAAGAGAAGGTGATATATAGATAAGACAGAGATTACAGTGATGTGATTAGAAGCCAAGGAATCCAGGGAGTTCTGACAGCCACAGGGAGATAGAAGAGGCAGGAAGCATTCTCCCTGAGAGCCTCCAGAGGGGAAGCACCGGGCAGGGTGAGGGGTGGTGGCTGCCCTGCCAACACTTTGATTTCGGACTTCTGACCCCTAGAACTGCAAGAGAATCAATTTCAGTTTTTTTTTCCCCAAACCTCCTCATTTTTGGTTATTTGGTACAGCAGCCCTAGGAAACTGATGGGCTGGTGGGCCTCTCCTGAGAGATGGGAAGAAGCAGGAAGAATGCAAAAATATCAGTTTGGGGAATCTGGACCTTTCCTTCCAGACTGTTGTTTATTACCACTCTAACTCCCTCTGCTTCTGTTTCATACAATCCGAGCCCTGTTACTCTTGCGTGGTTCAGAACAGGGCCTTGCCATAGTTGGAGCGTCCATGCTGAGTAAATAATCATAATTATCATACCAGTAAGAGCAGCTGGCATTTGTATAACCTCTACAGTTTGCAGAGTCCTTTGCCTTACCTCATTTCATTCTGTCTTCACAATAGCCCTGTGAGGTGGGAGTCGGGAATCCCCCTTTCCTTGGGAGGAGATAGACAGTCGGGAGTGTATGAAGGGACTTGGCCATACAGTGTAACTGGTGTAGTTGAGCCAAGACTTCAAAAACCCTCTCATCTGGTCCCAAATCTATTTTTTAAAAACTGTCTCCATGATGTTCTTTGAATATAAGACTGAGAGGGTCAACTCTGTATTTTATTCTTTCCAAGAGAGGAATACCCTTTGCCTAAGGTAGGGATGTCTGCTTTTCCCTTTTTCCCCCCTATGGTGTGCTCAGACTCAGAGGCTTTGGTAATAGTGGAGAGGCTGAGAGGAAGCCCTATTTCTTCAATGGTCTTTGTTTTCAAAGGGACTGCTGTGTCCTCCAATAATCCTCCATTATTGTTTGGGTAGGCTGCTGGGGAAACTGTGCGCGCGCGCGCGCATGCGCACGCGCGTGTGTGTGTGTGTACGCATGCTTACACATGCAACCTGCATGCTGCCAGCTGTTATCCCCCTCTGGTGGTCATTGGCATAAATCCATCACCTGACCATCTAAAACCCCAATGAAGGGAAGATCAATCTTCAGGCCAAGAGGGCCCACAGAAAGTCCACATATTTAGTGTGATTTATGTTTGCACACTTTCACCTTAAGAGTTTCTGTGGATGGTTGTTCTCCTCAAACAGGGCATAAATGGAAAAGAAAATGGGTTTTGGAGTCTGACAGACAAAGGTGCACATCTCACATTGGTTTGAGCCATTTAACCTCACATTCCACATCTGCAAAATGGGGTAGTACCAAATACCCTCCTTCCAGGGGTGTTATAAGGGTAATGTGAAATAATGTGCTTAAATTTCCTGGTGCATAGTAGGTACTTAGTCCACCATCCATTGTCTCCCTCTTGCCCACACACAAATAATTCTACCGTTAGAGTTGCTTCTATTGCAAATCATACTCTTATCCATGAACAGTGAATAATTCTGTCATATTCTCTGGAATATAGGGAAGGTGTCCTTTTTGCAAAGGGGAAGCTAAGGACTCGAAGAGAGAAGGTAAAGTATTCAGATTTCAGTGAAATCAGAGTTAGGGCTTAAAAAAGAAAGAGAGACACTCATCCCTCATCCCTTTAATGGAAGAGGAAGTAAACTAACATTTACTGGGCTCCCTAATATTTACCAGTTCCTTTACTCAAATATTTTATTTAATTCTCAAAATAACCCAATGAGGTTGATAATGATATCATCCCCATTTTATGGAGGAGGAAGTGCAGAGTTGGGGAATTCTAGTTGCTGTAGGTTACATTGCAGAGAAGCCGTGTTCCGACCCAGGCTGCCCAACCCCTGGGACAGAGCACTTATTCCCCACCATCCTACTTCCCTGGTACCCTAGGGGAAACACAGCTCCTGAAGAGCCCATGCATTAGCAAGAGGAGTGTCTTATTGTCCCCAGTTGCCAAGAACACAATATGCTGTCCCAGGGAGCAGGTTTCCTCCAGTCACTCAGCCCTGAGGGATGGAGGAGTTTACAAAGAACCTGACCAGCAATGTAATGCGGAACCCGAGAGGCTTTGCCTGCATCCTGCACTTGATAGGCCTGATGCCATTATCATTTTGAGGTGTGCTTGAGAGGCTCCCCAAGATATTTAATGTAATGCAGGTTGTTATTTGAGTGAGTACAGTTAGAGTGCAGATAGAAAAAATTATGCCAATTCTCCTTGAATTAAACTCTAGAGCTGTGTCTTATTAATCAATGACCTAACACTCTGGTTGTCTCATTAGGCTTTCAGAACAGTGGAGGGACTTGCAGGGAAATGAGTTTGCAAGGGAGACAGACTTGTAAACTCACCAAGGAGGCTGAAGAACCACATTTGAGACAGGAGAACTCTTGTAACGTAACACATTTTACGAGGGGGTTGTGGGGAGATCTGTGTTCCAGTTTTTCATCCACCAGTTTTGAAACCTGGGAGAAGTCATTATCTCTCTGGGACTCAGTTTGTGTAATAAAAAGGTCAGAGAAGATGATATCTAGGGTTCCTTTCAGATACCTGCATATGTTGTTCTTGGAGTTTTAGTGCAGCCAGAGGGCCTTGGAAGGGAGGGGCAGCCTAGAGCCTGATCAGACTGAAAAAGCAGAATTTCAGCCAGGTGCAGAAGAGACTTCAGTGGCTATCTGTACATGTTGAATGGGCCAAGAAATATTCCTACACGTGAGTGAGCAGTATGGTTGGCATTGCACTTCTCCCATCTACATGTGCAATGCCTTGGGCACATCTTTATGGAAACATTCACCATTCTCATTGAATAGCTTGTCCCTCACTAGACTCTGAACTCCTACGTGGAGGAGATGGACTATTTTTCATGGTGATCAGTGAGTAGGTGGAAAGAATGAATGCATCAACCAAGCTCCTGTAGATTCCAGTTTCTCAAGAGATGCTCTCCATGCATCAATTTTGGTTTTTGGTTCTCTTCTCTTCAATTGGACAATAAATTCTAATGCTCAGATTAGGAGGGGTAGGTGAAAGTGAGTTAATGGTATGTAGGTGGACATTGGAAGCTGGGCCCATGGTTCTGATCAAAAGCCTGCTTGCTCACCTTAAGCCCCTTGCCTGCTCAGGTGATGAAGCTGCCCTACAAATAATGAGAGTTGGAGGCAAGGCCAAGAATGATGTTCATTGGCACATAGCCTTGTCGTGAGTCCCGTTCCCATTGCTGGCCTGTGACCAGGCTAGTAAGATTGACAGTATATACACCTGACTTTTGCCACAACCACCAGGCACCCATCATGTACACCATCTCTACCCCTCTATGTCCTCATGGGACTCTCATTAGAGGCATTATCATTTTTTTTAAACTCAGTACAAATCCCATTTTCTTCAGGGTTGTCTAGATATCAGTTAGCTTACTCCTTCCCCTTCCCCCAAATTTATTTTTATCTTGATATCAAGTCAGTGATTTGGAGCTGGAAACGAGGGAAGGAGGCTGAAGGAAGGCCAATGATACATGTGCAAGATGGGGGGAGGGAGGTGTCCATTGAACACACACTATGTCCTTACATTGTGCTCTGGGCTTTCTGCACATTATTTACAGTATTCTCAACAGCCCTAGGAAAAAAAGTGTGATTCTCCAATTTTACATATGGACTGAAGCTCAAGGAAGTTCAGTAAGTGTCCAAGATGTAGGACTTAAAGCAAGATGTGTAACTTCAGGTTTCATGTTCTTTTTAGTATAGCATCATCATTTCCCCAAATACTTTCCTCACAGACTCTCTGTCTTAGATATGTTTTGTACTTGCCTCTGAAAGGGTCCAATGATGACATAGCACTTAGGTGCCTAGCCCAGGCCCTGACGGAAAGGAAGAACACAATAGGCATTGGCTGAGGTTGCTGTTACCTTCACAATTGATAGCCCAGTGTTTTTCACAATATTTGGGGATGTAAAAAGAGACAATAAGGTTGGTTAATTGGAGCCAGTTCAGCACTTGGATACCAGGGTAACTATTACTGATCGTTAATTAATCCCAGGTTTTCCCTGGTGAAGGTTGAGTAGCTGTTGTGCCTAAAGGTTGTTGCCTCAGTCCAGGCCAGGCCAGTGAAGAGGCTGGTCCCAGCCTCTGACTTGTTTCTCAGTGATTTTTATTGTCAACACCTCTAGGCACCTGTGTAGACTTTCTGTGACACATGGCATGGTTCAATGTTCCAGAATCCAGTTTGTGAGCTTTGCTTTGGAAACTGGCCCTGGAAGCTGTTAAAGAGTGGGCACTGAGCCTAGGGCACCTCTGTCCATGGTGCTGAACTCAGAGCTCCGGGGAGCTAGAAGCAGATGGTGCAGCACCGTCCCTCTCATCTCCACAGCCTGCCTGAACTGAGAGACTGGACTACTGTGAAAAGAAGGCTGGCTCGGGAGTGAAGAGATCTGGTTAAAGTTGCAATAACTTTCTGTGTGGCCCCAGGCAAATTACTGAACCTCTCTGTTTCAATGTTTCCATCAGTAAAATTGGATTGCTACATTCTGTCACTCCTATTTCAGAGTGCTGCTGATTTTGTGTGAGTAAATGAGATAACAGATGCTAAAGTGGGATATGAATGCATGATATGATTATGTCATTATTATTGCTGCTCAGTCTTTTAATCATACATTTTGACTATATTGTTTTAATTCACTGAGACACCCTAAGGCCTGATAACATAGAATGCAATGAGCAGAACATCAAACAAACAGACAAATGCACTGGGAGGAAAAAGAAATAACTTTTCTATGTTACTTGTGAGCTCCTGTATGGTTGTAGAGCTCAGGGCGCATCTTTAAAAAGAAAGATAATGAATGACCAATGAGGAGTCAGCCCCTGTCTAAAAGGAAAGAAACAACAAAGATCACATCTGCTCACCTCCACAGGCCCCAAAAGGGAACGTTATTCTCCTGTCACAGGGCTGGAAATCTCACCATCAGCTGGTTACTTTAGCTTATTATTCTTTGCCCTTCACAGAATGGTAGCAAACTCCCTTTTTGAGTTAATCGGATTTGCTGTGGCCTCGGATTTGGAGAGAATCCTCGGGTCTAAGTTCTTTCTCTAGTGTAGAGTCTTCATAAAGCAAGAAATTTACTTCTAGACTTAGTTTCTCCATCTGTAAGATGGGATAAATTGTGATAACACCTACCATATGGGATGGTTGAGAAGACAACGTTTTTAAAGGAGGCTTTATAACATCACATAACTGCTAGTTGTCATTATTGTCTGATGTGCTGTGGCTGAAATAACACATGAGCAAGTCTTACTTTTTTCCTGTTGTGTGTTTTTATGCCTTTTACTAGATACATATTCTCCTCCATTTCCTGTTAAAATTGTCAACTATAAGGTCAAGAATTACCTTCCCTGAATACCCCAACTATAAATGATTTTTCCCTTCCAGAATTCCTAGAGAATCTGTTATCTTTTTAAAAAGATTTTATTTATTCATTTTTAGAGGGAGGGGAAGAGAAGGTGAAAGAGAGGGAGAGAAATATCAACATGTGGTTGCCTCTCACACACTCTGTCCTGGGGACCTGGCCCAGAACCCAGGCATGTGCCCTGACTGTGAATCGAACCTGTGACCCTTTGGTTTGCAGTCCACACTCAATCCACTGAGGTTCACCAGCCAGGGCTGTTATCTTTAATATTCATCTGACTGTCCCCTTGCCCTGTGTAGTTATTTTGGTATACTTTTTACTTTCCTCAAAAGATTATAAGATCCTAGACAATGAGATTGTATCTTATACGTAGTAGATGTCTAATACCTATTTGAATGAATGTGTAGGATGGATGTTATCAATGCCCATTCCCTTAGGTCTTCTTTAAAATACAAGTATTGCTGGGGAAGGTGAGCCAGTAGGTTATCTTACACATAAATTAAGAGCATCGCGCTTGGGTGGCTAAAAAGGGAAAAGCTGGAGAGAACAATTTGAATAAGAATGTGGGAGCTGACATAGACACATTTCATAATTGTAACAGTTTTTCCTGGCCTAGTCTTGGTCTTGGAGGTGCTATGGAACCAGCATATTAACTTGGAAAAAATACCTTACAAACTTTAAACAGGGACAAGAGTTAGAATTCAAAAACACAGGAAATTGTGCAATATATAGGCCCACCAGAAGGTGGCAGACTGTGACTAATTCCACGGTCTGGCACTTTGTTGTGGGGGTTATTCCAAATTTCTGAGGGGTAGCTCTCCTCTGCTCTTCACCACATAAAAGAATTAAATAGACCCCAGTCTGTAGGCTAGAGAGTGGTTCCCATCAGACTTCACTTTTGCAGAGGTTCCGGCTGAGATGGGAGCAGGTGCCTCAGCTTCCTCTCAACTCCTGCTAAGGTGCAGAACCAAACAGAAGTCGTACCCTCTGCATTTGGATCTCCCATCTGAAGTTTGAGGGTATAAGCAGTCAATTCCTTTTTGGACAAAGGGAGTAAAGATAGAAAAAATAACTCTCTTTTTATTCCTTCCTCTCTCAGCAACCGCCCCCCGCCCCACAATTATTCCAGATTTCTTATCAGAATTGCAGGAACAGCTCCCCTCTCTCTGTTTCTGCCCTGGATCACCTCATCTCACTCATATACGGTGTGTTCTTCTTTTTATAGTGCTATCACATTTGTCATCTCCTTGTATTTTCACAAGATATACGGCAAGGTGTTTTTCCCCATTTTAAAAAATCATAGTGATTGCTTTTGTTTTTTGTGTGTGTACAGTTATCAGAGTCATTTTGCATGCACCCTTTAGTGTGACCCTCACAACAGCTACCAGACATGTCGGCACACAGGCATTGATATCCCCACGGGAGAGATGAAAATCCCCGTGTATGGGGAGAGTAAGTGATTGTCTCAGGAAATATAAGAAATGCAAGAACCCATTCATCAGGCTTTGAATGTATTCTGCCATTTTGTTTTTAACTATGGACGATGCAAATAAGACCCAAAAGGAATAGTATGTGACGTACCCAAGGTCCTACCATCAATGATGGTAGAAATGGGGCTGGAGTGACCCTCTCCCAATTCTCAGATTAGTGCTCTTTTACCCCACTAAAGAGTCTTTCTCCATGATCTAACATACCATAGGCTATCTCTCCAGCCAATCAATTGACCATCTAGCCTCTTAAAACTCTGGAGTGTGCATCAATCAACATTTTGACAGAAGGTCCCAGAGGACAATTCCTGAGGCATTCTGAGAAGCCAATCAGGAATAATTTGTTTAAGCCAGAAGTGGATAAAACCCAATACTAACAAGACAGCCATCAAAATGTTAACAAAGACTGTGTTTGAGTGATTGTGGGCCATCTATTTTCATCTTCCTGTGTTTCTGTATTTTCAAAATGTCCTTTGGTGAGATTTCATTACTTTATAATGGAAAATAAACATTTAAAAGTAGAGAAAAGAAAGGATTTGGGCACAGGTGTTGTGTGTGTTTGTCTGGTTGGGTGTGGTAGCTGTTACCACGTTGCATTAGATTAGACTGAGGTTGGCTAAGGCAGGGACTGTTCTCTGATCTCCTCCCCTAACAGGGCTTTCTGTGGTTCTCCGGTTCCCATTTCCCCTTTGAAGCCCCAGCAGACGGCTTTCAGGCTTTGCTGCCACTTTCCTCCCTCCTGATAGCCCTGGTCAACTCCACAAAGCCACAGCACACGGCAGAGTAGACTGGGGCCCCTGAGACGGGGCCCCTGGAGGCATGGAGGGACCAGAGCCTCGCCTTCTGGGCAGAGCTGTGGGCTTCTGCACTCCTCACTCTGCCTGCTGTGGACTTATGTAATGCATTCACAGGACTTCATTTTCCAGTAGATTGAAAGCAAAGCCACTGTTGATTTTTCTCCAAAAAGATCTATTTGGAAGTGCAATTGCCTTGAATTACACAGTGGCACAAGAGGCCAGACTTTGCTGTAAATAACTTTCCTCTCAGCCACACAGGGGCCTGGCTGGCAGCGGGATTTAAGCTTACAGTGATGGTGCTTGATGTGGGAAGAGAGAGAACAGGTGAACAGCTTTTCCAGACCTTTGCTCACCTGCTGCCACTTCTCTCACGTCCAGAGCTTTGCATCTGAATGAGCAGTGAAGGCAGAAGAAGGACTGGGACTCGGCCTGTGGACTCTTCATCGGGGGGTGTACATGACCTCCCTCTGGCTACATCTCCCACCCTGCCACAGAGGGGACCTGAGGTCGAGGGACTTGTGTATGCAGTGTGCGTGGCCCAGAGGACATGCTTTGGAATTGGGTGTGTCTGATTTCTAGTCCCAGATGTACTGGTTATGGTTTATGGGATCTTACCAAATTACTTATATCTCTGACCTTTCCTTGCCCATTAAAAAGAAAATAGAAAAGCCTGACAGTGGGTATGGAAGTTGAGAGTATCTACATTTCAGGATTGTTGTGAGAATTAAGAGAGTAATGCTGGAGAAATTACGCTCCACAGCGCCTGACACTTGAGCTATGCTCCATAAATGTAGTTCCCTTCTGTGCCCTGCTGTGCCTTCCATGGCAGATTGAAAGGAGGAACAAAATCAATGCACTTGAAACCAAAATGGCGCAAGGCCAAGTTGTAAACCAGGCAAAGTTTGGGATGTTTTACCCCTTCTTTCCATATTTTTCTTCTGTGGGAGATGCCCACAGCTCACATACATGATTCTTCCCCCCAAAGAGGGGGATGAATTAACTTACACTGTGGTAGGTGGGACTAAGCGTATCTTCTTCTGGGGGCATTTGTGTCTCAGAGTCCTGCCTGGGCAAGCAGAGGGCAGTCCTTTAGGCAGGGCTGCACCCGGACAAGAGCTGTTTTTTGATTAGGAAGTCTTACCACTCTATTTTGTTACTTAGTTTATTTTGTTCATTAGATTTTTCTTATAGGTGAGATCATATGGTATTTGTCTATCATAGACTGGCTTATCTCACTGTGGGAATTAACTATGGGAGCAGGGGGTAGGATGGGTAGAGGAGGACAAAGGGGGAAAAATTGGGAGAACTGTAATAGAATAACAATAAAATGATTTAAAAAATAAAAAAAGAAAGCCTTACCACTCTCTCTGGTTATTCTTAAGACCAGCTATGTCAGAATGGGGTTGTGCATTAGCTAAATTAGACATTTTTCTTTAAACTCATACGATTTTGCCCTTTTTACATTTCTTTCTTTTTTAAGTCATACTTTTATAAATTTTCAACTACAGCTGACCTACATTATTATATTAGCTTCAGGTATACCCCTCAGTGATTAGACATTGCATAACTTAGTAAGTGATCATCCTGATAAATCTCACACTCATCTGACACTATACATAGTTATTAGAATACTATTGAGTATATTCCTTAGGCTGTACTTTACATCCCCGTCTTCACACTTCTCCAGCAGTTTTGGGAAGCATTGGAATCTAGTAAACTACTGACGGCATCCTCAGGGAGACGTCCAGACAACTCTGGGGAAAGCATCTAGCCATGACCTACCCAACAATTATTGAAATCCTACTCCATTATATAATAACACAATCAATGTTTATTTAATATTTTGTCAAGTTCATGTGAGCATTATCTCATTTAATCTTCGCTACCTCTGGTGATACAGTTACTGTTATTATGCCATTATTATAGCCCAGTGTTTAAGAGAAGAGAAGCTAGAGTCAGATTGCCCGGTTCAACTTTCTGCTCACTAGTCACTAGTGGTGTGAACTCAGGCAAGCTAATTCTCTGTGCTTCAATCTTTTTCTATTTAAAGTAGAATGTGATGGTACTGCTTCATAGGGCTGTTTAGAGCATTAAGCAGTTTAATGCATGTAAAATATTTAGAAGAGTGCCTGACTGTTAATGTCCCCATTTAACGTCTGAGAACACGGAGGATGAGAGGAGGGGAAGCAATTTCCCCAATGACACCCAGCTGGTGACAGACCCAGGTGGAGAATCCATGTCTTATGACTCCCAGTCTAGTACTTTTTCCTTGCTATGAGGAAAGTCGGCAGAATCTTTTATAGCTCCCACATTATTACCTTTCATGACAACTGTCAGTCATAAGTGACTATGTTTCAGAGTGGCTGAAAACTTTGGTGAGAATAATTGAAGAGTTGAGAGCTTGTTTAATTAGACTTTAATCCCTGGAAGCATGTTTTAAAAAAGTTTTCTCACAAATTGGGGTCATATATATGCCCTCACCAGCTCTGCAGCTGTGGTTTATGCACCTGTGCGTGGACTTACTGAAGAGAGGGTGCTGGGGCAAGTGGCCAGGATAGAGCCATATCTAGCATTGGCTACTACGAGGCCAGGTTCCGAGAGGTTGCGCTGTCAGGATCAACCCCTAGGAAAGAGTCAACTTCAGTGGTGAATGCAGGTCAAGCTCTGAGTTTCCATTAGGGAAGAAAATAAAGAGCCACTTCATAGAATATGGTAACCAAGCGTTGATGGTGTCAGGATAGAATGCAGAGTAGAAGTTATATTTTCTGGAGTTTTTCTCTTTCCTAGACTGATCTAGAACAAACCCTCAATAGGTCAAATTTAACAAGACCCATGTATGTGTTTCAGATGAAGAGGGTGAGTCAGATGGGAAGGGTGTCACCAAGGAATCCTCTTATGCCGTCCTCCCATTTCTCTCGATGTCCCCTGACAAAATGCCTACATTTCTACCCTTAGGGATTTATTCTTTCTGGTGTTGCTAGTGGTTTTTTTTTCATGAATATTCAATTACATTTTCAATTTCCCCAAGATGGCAACACATGACATTAAATCATGTACCATCTTATACGGAAGTCTGCTCCTCCTTGTTTGGATGCAGCAGACTGCTGGTCTCAGAACTGGAAGATAGGCAAGGTACCTGGGGAGGGGAGGAGAGAGAAATGGGTGTTTATTCTGCTCCAGAGCAATTAAATTGGAATAGCATTAATATTTTTAAATAGGCTTCCCAGATGATGCTAATGTGTAGCCTGGTTTGAGAACTACTCTTCTTGTGAGGTGGGAATTGTGTGTCTTATTTCATATCATATCCTCTCCACACTGCCTAGCTCAGAGAACACAGTTAATAAATAATGTTGAGTCAGGATCTATGATGAGAAAGCTAAAGGTGTCATGGGACCATGAAGATGAGTACTCCATGCAGTTGTGGGAAAGCTGAGACCCAAAAGGTAAGTTGATTTAGTCAGGCAAGGAGAGAAAAAAGGATGTTTCTGGCAGATGGAACAGTGTGTACATTGAATCAAGGAGCTGGACATGGCATAGCATGGCTAGGGTGTCATTTGTGGGTGGTGAGAGGGAAGGCTAGAAAGGCAAGCAAGGACTAGATCATGAAGAGCTGTATAAGTCCTGGTAAGGAGTTTGGTTTCTCTCAGAAGCTCATTTGGGTTGCCTCAAGGGCATAGCCATGGGCTTTCAAGGCTTGTTCTCTTGGCCTTCGTGCTCACAGGTCCAGGTGTGGGTTTAGAATCTTGCTGTTTTTTCTCCTGGAAGGCAGGAGCCCAGAGAGTGTGTGATGTCTTGGAAGCCAAGCCTATAGCCCAACTCTTGAGCGGAGCATCATCTGCTTACCAGAGAGACCACCAAGTCTCTGATGCAATTGCATCATCACACCTCCTGTGACCAGACATCACCACAACTTAGGAGTGAGGTCATCCCAACACCCCACACTTCCACTGGGACAGCTTTCACATCCCTCCTTTCACATCCTGTCCAGTGTTCATTTTAATCCGATTTCACCTGGATAAACACGGGGGTGGTGAGGAGAAGGCTCGGTGTGTTTTCCCCAGCCACCCCTGTAGGAAGTCTCTTCAGCAGGGCGGGTGGATAGCTGAGGGAGGGACCAAACCCGCTGTCCTGGAGGTCTGCTTGTTCATGGTGCATGGTATCCCTTGGGCGTTTCCCTGTCCAGCCATGCTGTTGCCAGCAGTGACCAATTTAGTACTCTGCAGATTTCATTAACAGCCTGCCTGTTCTACTCTGAGTCCTTAATGAAGATGTTAAATAAAATTTGACGTTATTATTGCCATTTGTACAGCACTTTGTATTTACCAAGTGCCTTCAGAACATTTTTATGTTACATCTTTTGTAAGCAGTAGCTCCACGAGGTCCATTAGTACTACTGTCCCCATTCCATAGAGAAGACCCCTGGGAGTTCCCTGATTTGTGGAGAGCTCTGCAGGCAGTTACCCCTATCCTTGGGGTGGGGGTGGGCCTATTCTCCTTCCTTTGGCCCAAAACCCAACTCACAGAGCTGTACTTGCTCCTCAGGGGCCCGTCTGACCCCTCCCACCCTCCCTCCAAGTTCTAGGCCTCGCTCTCTAAACATGACTTTTCTTCTCCTGTCTTACGGTTTTGTGGTTTTAGTTCAGAAAAGCTGTGCCTTCTCTTAGTCAATTTGAATGAATTTGCAAACACAATTTCCTGATGGGCGTCAAATGTCTTGCTGAGCATCCAAACACACTGCGTCCAGCAGGGCTGCTGCTGTCCATCCTGCCCCCGCTCGGGCCTGTCAGCGGCACTGTGGATGTGTCTGGCATGGTCTGTCCTCTGTAAACACTGCAGGCAGACAGCACTGTTGTTTTTCTGCATGTGACAACCCCCCCACCCCTTCCTGTGGGAGGCCTCAAATCAGAGGCTCCCCGTGACAGCATCTCTAAGAACTGGGAGAGAAAACAAACCTGGGAAAGGAAGGCACCGAAGCTGCTCAGGTTTGCCTCCCCAAAGCTTGTCAGAGCTGGTGCATAAGGCACGTTAGCAGGTTTGCTGAGCTCTCTGCGCCTTGGGTTTCTCATGTGCTCAGTGGGGACCTTAGTGGAAATGCGAGTACGTGAGGGCTTTCTGCTTTACCGACTCAAGCATCTTGGTAGAGACTTTTTACAACACGTTGAAAGTCTGTCTTACTAATTTCCTCTCTCTCTCACACGATTCTGTCTTTGTTTGCCTTCCCAGTGCATGTGCTGTTTCTCATTCTTTCTCTGACCGAGTTTCTCATCCTTTCTTACAATGTCTCTGATTTTTCCTCATTTTTTCCTTGTTCTGCTTCACTAAGTGTCATCATGCTCTTGTTCCGCTTCTCATCGCTGCCCATGGACGGGCCTCTGCTGTTTCTGACAGGTCATGGCAACACATTGTGGTGAGTGGAAAGAACACTGACCTGAGAATTAGGATTGTTAAAGTCAGACGCTATGAAGGGTGAGACTGTAGCCAACTTGCAAGCTAATGGGGTAGACTGCCACAGTTTTATACATATATGTGCGATTATATACACCCGTGGCTAATATATGTATGTGTGTATATATCCATGGATATGGTATGTACACACGTTTGATAAATATACAGCGTCTGTCCAGAAAATGCCCAACCATTATTAACACGAGAACTGTTTACACGACATCGATGTAACCTGGCAGCCAAGGAGGGTGGGCTGGAGTGCACATGCCCGAACAATGATGACTTCACTGTATTAGTCGGTGGGGGCAGTAGACACTGTTGAGTGAGCATGTGTACTGTGTGGCCGTCACATTCAAAATGACTGAACAAGTAGAGCAATGAATTTGCATCAAAGTTTGCATTAAGTTTGAACATTCCTCTGTGGAAACCATTTGACTGATTCAGAAGGCCACAGCTGTGGGCAACTGGTGATTGGCAGCTTCATCACGACAACACACCACTCATGCGTCACGTCTCATGCAGAGCCTTTTGGTGAAATATCAAATCACCTAGGTGACTCAGTGCCCCTACAGCCCAGATGTGGCACTCTTCAACTTCTGGCTTTTCACAAAACTAAAATCACCTTTGAGAGGGAAGAGATTTCAGACTGTCGATGAGATTCAGGAAAATACGATGGGGTAGCTGATGGTGACTGGGAGAACTGTGTGAGGTCCCAAGGTGCCTACTTTGAAGGGGACTGAGGTGTCATTGTCCTGTGTATAATGTTTCTTGCATCTTCTTCAATAAATGTCTCTATTTTTCATATTATGTGGCTGGATACCTTCTGGACAGATCACATATGTATGTGTACATATCCATGTATATTAGACACACACATATGTATACAGCTACACATGCACACATGTATGTATATACACAGACACATGTGTATATACATATATACACACTACTGTTAGTATATATACTGACAGAAGACACAAGATCTGGGTTGGAGGAAAAAAACATTAATTACTGATGGCAAAAGCAGTAACCAGAGCAATCTCTTGCATCAGTTCTCTGAGTCCCAGTCCCCACAGGGGGGTGGTGAGTGACAGATGGCACCTGCACATGCACTGGGGAATATCAGGGAGAGGATCCCTCAAGTTAGAGAACTCTGGTTTTCAGGCTGCTGGTGACCTGCTCATCCTCCCCTTTGGGGTAGGGGTGGAGAGAGAGAAACTTTACTCTGGAATGGAAGCCAGTCTTCTTGGAGAGAGGAAGGAGATCATACTCTCCTGGAATGGCTTTGGGAAAGGAGATACTCTTATTTTTGTTTACTGGTCAGGAAACAAATCTGCCTTCTAACCCGGTAAGACAATCTCATTATCTTCCAAGGATGTTTTTACTGCTCAGGATCCTTGAAAAGATTATCAGTGCCCTTTGCCCAGCCCTCACAGAGAGGAGAGATATTAATGGAGAGTATTCTCCTAAGGGAGAACCTCAGGTATCAAATGAGGGGCTTAGACTTGGGAATTGTGTGTTGTGTGTTCCACCACTCTCTAAATCTGTGTCCACGACAGACATCACCAATCAATTGTGGTGTTCTGGGGAAAAACCCTCTGCAGTCTCTACTGTGCTGATTTTTTCCTAAATTACTCGAGTTGTACAAAACCATATTCTTTCTGTTTCCTCCTTGTGTTCTATTTTTCTCCTTTTGTAAGTCTGTGTATGTGTTTATCTCTAAGTGGGGGGACATGTTTTTGAGGCAATTCTATGGTTTGAGAATTTCATATGAAGCAAGTTTCCTAATCCTACCAAATAGCTAACAGATAAACTCACAGTTTAGTCTTTAATCCATGAGAAATTTAGCTGTTAATCTAGAGATAATTCCCTTCCAAACAGGGATTATGAGAAGAATGATTGCTATTGTAACATTTTCTCAGCATTGGATAGAAAGGGATTTCCCAAATTCCACTGGAGTGGTTTTTCTGAACCCTCTGACTAAGCGTGAGACCCTTAGTGAAGTATGGTCCAGGGCAATGTGTGCTTGAAGAAGGGAATCCTGCCTCAGGATAGAGTCTGAGATGCCTTTCACCTCTGAAATTGAGCCAGTGATGCTTCTCTTTGAGTCAGTTTGGACTCTACTCCCAGCACAGGTACTCTCCCCACTTCTTATGTCCTATCCTTCAGCGTCTTCATTTATTCAGTGGGTAGAGGCATGTGGTTAATGTACTGGAATTTCTGCTGGACACCTGGTTACATCATTTATGGTTGCTGAAATGAAAGGATCAAGAGAGTAATGGAAAAAGTGTATGAACTTCGATCAGATCATCAAAGGATGGTGAATGCTGATTAACTATGTGACCTTGAACAAGTTATCTAATGTCTATGTGCCTTGATATCCTTCCTTGAGAATGAAGAAGATGATGCCTGCTTCCCTGTCTGTCTCATGGGGATGCTGACAGAGCAAATGAGCTCATGTTCAGTGTATGAGGTTCTCAAGAGAAAGATGCTGGTTGAATGTAAGGTTTGCTTTTGCCACACTTAATGTCATTACTCTCTTGTTCTGCACCTCATCTCAGCCCACGGAAGGGCCTCTGCTGTTTCTGATGGGTCACCCCAGTATTCTGCTTTTCCACCCTGACTCCTGCGGGATTACTTCCTGGAAGTGCCTGATGGAGGATGTGTCATGCGGTGTGGGACATCGAGAGAGTGGGGTGATGGTGCAAAGACCTGAAGTCCCCTCACATTGTTACTAAGTGACAGCGGGTATGGATATGCAGTGAGGTTGTGAGTAACAAAGGGGATTGTGGATTCCTGGACTCAGGAGGCTAATATCTGAGCAGGAGCAGGTAGCACCGAGGGGTACAGGAAGGGCCAAAATAGGGCTGCTATGCCCACAAATGAGTATCATGAAAGGGCCATAGACTTCCTGCCTCTGAGATTCTGTCCCTCTTGGTCACTAATTTGTTGGTGTGTGGCTAATGTCCTGGGAAGATGCGTAGTGATCTCAGGCATGTTTTTCTCTTTGCTTCCTGCAGAAAAATTCAGAGCTTTTCTTTTCAATAGACTAGCTAGTCAGTTTTCCTGTTCCTTTTCTAACTCCCTGTCTCCACAAATATTTATTTACACCTCATGTGTAACTGAAGATAAGCTCCTCCGAAATCATGCCTGTAGGCATGCGTCTAAACACACTCTAACTGAGAGACAGATACTCACAGAAACATTTTTAAATGTCCATGCACTAACACATAGATTGTCAAATCCTAATCACAAGGCTCAAATCAGGATTCTGACATGAGTGTTTTAGGATGTTCTAATGTTGATTAGCATCTTCTCTGGTACAGCTCTCCTGGATCTTGGGTGTGGACACTGCAAAGCAAAGTCCTCAGTGAAAAGATGTGCTGGAGAATCATTTATTACCGAAATGTTTAGAAACACAATCATGTAAAACCTGTATCGAAAGAGGTGCATCTGTTTTGAAGAGAGAGCTGTGTTGCCAATCTAAGTCCGCTACAGACATGGGGGTTTTGCTCTGAGTGCCCTGGTGGCCCCTTGGTTGTTCCTTTATTTCCTTTTTTTTTGTGCAGAAAGTTTCTTGCAAAGATGCTTGGGATGAATAGTTCTGCGGTCATGGCCAATACATAACTTATTCTGCATGGGTGTTCTCTCAGAGTCTAACCTCATGTGTGTTCGGGAAATTCTGGTAATGGGATATTGTCTGTCCCCTGGCAGACCACTTCCAGCACCCAGTAATCCAACCATTTAGTCAGAGAACTAAGCCCCGATTAAGAGAGGAAAAGAGGTATTTGTAGAACTGTGGGGAAAAGAGAAATTCGGATATGACACATTGACCTGTTTTAAGCATGCAGGGCAGCTTCCAGGCTTTTGAATTTGTTTCCCTAGCTGTCAGGGATAACAGTGAGCTGTGAGAACTGCTGAGGCCTGAAACTTAAGATGTTTTTCACCTCAGAGAATTCGATTAGCAAATCAGAATAATTCAAGTGTGCATTTCCAGACAGCTTCCTAAAAAAAGAATATGTATACATATGAAGTCAGACCTGATCTAAGATCAGTTTTTCTTCCATTGAGCAGGCAGTGGTTTGGGGCCGGAGAGAACTGGTTCCAAATTCTAGCTTCGCACTTAACAGTTGTGTGATCTTTAAATTTCCTTCTGATAAACTGAGGAGAGTAATACTTTCCCAGGGGCTTGCGTGAGAGAGAAATCAGATAAAGCCTGGGGCACAAGTCCTGCCACAGGGCACTCAGCGCAAGGTCTTGTTCTAGGAAGGAGGCTCGGCTTCCTGGTTGTCTCTGAAGGCCCCTTGAGTTCCCACTGGTCCCCTTGGATGCCTGGGTGGTCTGTGGATACCCTCCGGGGTGGGTGTGAGGCAGTCTCCAGCATAGCCATTTCCCCTTCTCTCTTTTGCAGAGAGCAGGTACATACAGAGAGGCAGAAGGACAGATCTCCTGGGGTGGCTGTCACCAGGTGCCACATCATTCTGTGTTTGTGGCTGTGCTCTGAAAAACAGATGGGGGTTTGTCCACTTTTTAAAATTCAAAACCTTAGAGTTCAACATAGGAGACAACAGTAGTAATTGTACTGTGAATTGACACCAACTGCAATGAGAAAAGACCTTCTCTCCTTCCCTTGCCTCAGCTTGCACATCGGGATGTGCTAATTAAAGCATCTGTCTCTCTCCAGCTCCCATTATCAGACATCTTCATTTATTTACGTATTAAAAAATAAGAGGAGAATTTGTACTTTGTTGTTTTTCCCCTTTATTTTATCTTCATCATTACACATTAAGCAGTCTTGGCAAAATGAATAAATAAAATGACTATAATTAAATGTTGTTCTCATTTAGTGGGTCCTTTCCTCCCCTAGCATTGGCAGTTCTTCTAGTACAATGACCTTGTACTTTAAAACATACCCCAGGGATGTCTGTTCTTCATTATCAATGGCTTTGACCACACACTGGTTGAGCAATGGCAATAATGAGGGTGAGATTTGGTAGCAGCTGACCCAGGCTTTTCTCATAGGGTAAAACACAAGATGCCTTTCTCAGGATAAGGCCTCAGGGCCTCTGAATGTGTTATTAGTCATGGACCTTCCCCTTTCAGTAATAATCTGGAGTCAAAACATTGCTTCTGTCCCAAATAGCACTGGGAGTCCTAGCCTTATTCATCTAGAATTTGGCACTGATTTGAATCCTTATGTGTTCAACTTGGTGATACTCACTTACTTATTAACTCATTCAACAAATTAGTAGAATGAATGGGTGCAGGCTCGAAGAGATGCAGTAATGAACTAGAAAGGGGCTGGTGTGAACCTGGATGGGTGATGGTCATTGGGGTGACTGGTCGAATTGACGTGTTTGTTTGGAGACACTAAGGAATAAAGTCAGATTGAGCCCTGGCTGGGTGGCACAGTTGGTTGGAGTGTCATCCTGTACAACAAAACGTTGTGGGTTCGATCTCTGGTGGGGGGACTTATGAAAGGCAACCAATTGATGTCTTTCTCTCACACCGATGTTTTTCCTTGGGTGAGGATTAAAAAAAGTTGGATTGGTATATTCCCCAAGCTGAAGGCATAGAGGAACATGTTACCATCTACATATCTATCATCTATCTATCTATCTATCTATCTATTATCTATCTATCTATCTATCCATCTATCCATCTATCTATCTACCTATCATCTATCATGCCTGCCCTTTTCTCTCTCTCAGAGTAATCAAAGACTGACTTTTTGTTCCCCTCTTGGGACAAGATCATCTTACCAAATAAAGGGTAGGGGATAAAAAGGCTTTGGCTTTGGGTACATTTGAACTCAGGGCCCTAAATGACTAGGAGCCAAATATCTTACTTTTCTTCTTTTCATTGAACAACGCTGGCTTGCCCCTATAACTCTATCCCTAGGCTGGCTCTGTACTGTTCATTCTCTCCTCTGACTTGGCCCACTTCCCAATAATTGGTTTAGAAGATAATTTTAAAAACCTCACTTTTTAGCCTGTCCCACTGAATGGGCAATGTACACCATTTCCAACATATCCCAGCAGCCCTTATCATCCTTGGTGTGAGTCTGTGAATATAGTTTTTTGGTAACTGAAGAGTAATCTAGTGATGTTGTCAGCCTCAGTAACAGAAATGGAGTTAGTTGGATGCCCAACACATAGAAGCTATTTTCCTGAGGCCTTGAAGAAGTCTTCCTGTGGCCTACTTCACCCTCCTGTATGAAGGAGGGTCTAAAAGTAGAAGAATTATGGACTTCTCCTGGAATTCTTTGTCCTGCTATTTCTTTAAGCCACAACAAACACATACACACATGCAAAATGATTATTATCCCATATGTCTGTCACATAGTAGGTTCTCAGTGAATTAATTTTTCTCTTCTTCCTTTTTTCCATGATGGTGGACACACAGTAGATGCTCAACATTACTCCTACAGATTAATTATATTAAAGGCACAGGTGCACACAAGATGCAGCACAGAATAAAGGTGCCTCACTTCCGTCCCATGGATATGGGAGATAGGCCAGTGGGGGTCACAGGGTTCTCTTCCTGATAACCATTGTGGCTGCTGCTGGGCCTTTTCTAGATGCAGCAGGTACTCGGTAAATTTTGGCCGCATTCATTTGCTTAGAACCAATGGGCATTTGCCTCCTCCACCCAGCCTTTACACATTCTGTTTGTATAGATCATTATGCAAAACATAAGTATTGCCCCTTTACAAAGCATTTATTGAACTTTATCTATAGGAATTGACTGTCATTGTTATTTCCTGTTCTTTTTATGATGCTTGTTTATTTACATATTTTCATTTTAACTTAATTTTTGTTTGAAAAAAGGGACTTTTGATGAAATATACTTGTGACTTGGCAGTGGAGGGGATGTTGGGATGATGGAAAGGGAAAACATTAAGAGGTGTGTTGTAATCTTACACCCATGTAGGAAGGAGAATTCAGAGCCCATTGATCTATACCTATGGAAGGGATTCTCTGAAGACTTAAACTAGACAGTCTGACTTAATCTCTCCCAAAGGCAAAGGCTAATTATGTTTTTGTCCTTAATACTTTTAAAATTAAAGTGACTTAAGCAAAAATAAAAAAAGAAAGCAAATTTACAAAAGCAATTTGTATACATTGCAAAAACATTCAAATATTTACAGAAGCAACACAAAAATAAAATAATCTCTCCCCCCATGGCTCATTCTCTAGTGGTAAAACTTTAAAATGTTTCTGGTCATAGTTCTTCTGTTCTACAACCACTTTCTTGATTTATGAACTTCAGAGAGCAGCGTTTGACTCCTTGCTGGGAGGGATTTAGAGCCATGTGCCTGCCTGCTGCCTCCTATTCATCACTTCTTCCCAGAATTCTGTCAGTCATATTATAACTTACCTGTTAGCAAGATACGGTGACATCATATTTGTTCTCTAAATATAGTTAGGTTTTCTGTGCCAAATAGTTGATTCTAAAATGTTTGTTTGGATTGAATTTTTCATTCAAGCATTTGTTCATTCAACAAACATTAACTGAGTGCCTGTTTTGTGCCAGGCAAAGGCCTAAGTACAAAGTATGTGCAAATGTTCACAGGATTGTAAACAAAGCAGTTAAATATGCTTGGGGAAGGAGAGACACAAAATGCATAGCTCAGTTCTGTTTCTAAGAATTTTCTATGAAAAGATTTACATACAAGGAAGTGATCATGGTATCATTTAAAGGAAGAAAAGTACCCTGGACAGTGTTTGGATGCCTAAAGGTTGACAAATGTTAAATTACAGAACCCACATGTGATGGAATCACAATGTTTAAAAATCAAATATTTTTGATAAATATTAAATGATATGACAAAATGTTCATGTTTTAATAATATGATGAAAAAGGGAAATAATATAAAATGGGCTATATAGCATTACCTCAGGTTTGGAAGATTTTAAAAAGATAATAGATATGGGAAGGAAATATCACCAAGTGACAGTGAATTAAAGTCTCTTTTTTTTAATACCTACTTTTTGGTATTGTCTACATTTTCTACAGTGAGCAACTGTTCACCTTTATACTACAAAAAAAGCCACTGTATTATCTCCACAAAAATAAAAAGTAACCATAGTCACTGCCCTCAACAAGTAGATTCTCAGTCTGGTGCAGAAACATTTAAACAAGTCATCATAATGTCTGGCAGATGGAGGAGAATCAGGTCCTCAGTGTGTGTAGTTTGATGGGGTCTGAGCCTCAGAAAAAACTCCACAGCAGCATTCGAGCTGTGCCCTGAAGACCCAGTGGGACCTCCACGGGCAGAGGAGAGCGTTCCTGGACATGAGGCGTGGAAGCGAATGGGGAGAGATGAGCGGCCTGAAGTAGCTGAAATAGAGTGTGGATGGAAAGAAACAGAAAGGATTCCAGCTGACAAAGTGGTTTAACAGCGTATGGAGAACCTTGGATGCTTTGCTGGGGAATTGTAATTTAAGTTAAAGGCTAACGGTAGCTATGGAGAAGTTTATGAAGAGAGAGGGGAACTTGACCCATAACAAAAATGCAGTCTTTGGAATCAGACAGGCCTGGCATCAGAACTCCGGCTCTGCCAGGTTCCAGGGGTATGTGCTTGGGAAATTCACTTAAACTTTCTCATCACCCAATTCCTCACCCTTTTCTTGGGGGCAATGATAACAGCTTTATAGTGTAGACACGAGGATGAAACAAACCGATAGAGAGTTCTTGACATGGATGATGAGTAGATCTTTTCTGAAGATAAAAATGTGGGCAGCCCTCCACCCTCTAGTTTGTGTTAAATTATTTTTATGATGTTACTTGAATGTTTAAGAAAATAAAATTTGTTATAAATGTCTTCAGTTTCATGCTCTGCTACAGGTATAAAACCAAACAACTTTATACATTATAAATAACAATACAAAAATTTAAATTAAGCAATATTAGTTTAATGTGACTAGTTTATAATCTCTATAAAAGTGCATCTTCATGAATGATGTGAATATAGTACCATCTGCTATGGCCAGGTCATTTCAAGTTTGGCCTTTGCCACGCTCTACGTGCTGTGTGTTCACTCAGTTCTCCTCACTTTTGTCTACTCCAACCCCCAGGCAATACTGTTTGCATAGTGCGCAGTGGTGTTATTTGGGCTTTGCTTAGCATGAGTGTATCTTCCATGCATTAGATCCACCTTTGTTCTTCCCTTACTGCCATGGCTATTAACATCTTACTACTGGCACCAGCACAGTCGTGGACACCTATGCAAATGTGCACACTGAAATTGCATGGTAGTACTCGATTCTGAGATGGTCATCTACATGATACTTTAAAATTTTGTCATTGGGATGAAAAATTAGACCACACACACAGTTCTCATCCCTCCAGTGGTTGTAGTTCTCCTCTTTTTAAGAATATATGTGTATATCTTCTAGAAGTCTTACAGTTGTTAATGGTAGTTTTATTATGGCTAAAGATTTTTATCAGGCAAGCATATCAGTTGGCTACTGCTTTGTAACAAACCACCCCAAAACCCAGTGGTTTAAATCTACCAGCCATTTATTATCTCTTGTGAGTCTTGGGCCAAAAAGACAGACCATGGGATCAGGTGCAAGTGCACAATGGCTCACTTACACATCTGTGGTCAGCAGCAGATAGGCTAGTTGGCTTTGCTGATCTTGGCTGGGCTCTCTGGCATCTTTGGGGCCTTGGTTGCATGGCTGGGCTTTGTTCCACATGGTCTCACATGCTCTAGTATGTTAGCCCAGGCTTGATTTCAGGGTAGCCTGGAGACAGTCTTACAGAGAAGCAAGGAAAAGAGGGGCATGTGCAAGGTCTCTTGAGGCCTAGCCTTGGAGTGGGAAACTGTTAGTTCTACTGCATTCTAGTGACTGAAGCAAGTCACTAGGCCAACCCAGGTTCATAGGTTGGGCAAATAGACTCCGCAGACTATTTCTAGGTGAGAGGGACTACAAACTCTCAGTTCCAAGGGTGTGGTTACGGATAGGTATGAAGAATTTGGGGCACTTTTGCAATCAATATACCCCAGCAGATAAGAATTTAGGGTGTGAAGATCTATTAGGACGTAATACTAACCTTCTGGATGAGAGAAGGATACTGGGTTAGGAAGGGATGCATACATGAGATGACTGCCAAATCTTTGGTGCAGTCATGAGGAAGAGGCTTGAGTCAAAGGTGGCTCCAGGGAACCCTAGCCTGGGTGACTGAGAAGATCGTGAAGCTGCTAAGTGAGATAAGAGTTTCAGCAAGAGAAGCAGGGTTCATACTGGGGGACATGAGAATAGGACAGGCCAGAAGTGAAGGGAGATAATAAGTTGAGAGTTTGGCTTTCGGGCACTCTTCCCATAAAGAGAGTCCTTCTCCACCTAGTTACACATTACAGTCACCTAAGCAGCTTTTAAAAATAGTGATAATTGAGCCTAATTACAGACCAATTAAATTTAAATTTCTTGGAATTGAGCCTGGTGTTATTATTTTTTAAAAATATTCCCAGGAAATTCTGATGTCCAGTTGAAGTAGGAACCATTATCTAGATCAGTGTCCTTCTGCCATACATTAGAATTACCTGGAGACCTTGTAACAAATACTGATGCCTGGACCCACTCCCAAAGAGTCTATTTAACTGGTTTGGGATAGGGACTAGGCAACTGTATTTGGAAAGAAAAACAGTCTTTCTGGATAATTTAATGTGCCTCTGGAGTTGAGAACCACTGACCTAGAGAGTTAATTTTCACTGTGAATAATCAATGTTTTCAGGTTGCAAGCCATGGCAAAGGGGCACTATCACAGCATCTCTTTAAGCTCCTGGTGGGCTCAGAATTAGCATGAAATTGCTGGGTGTCAGCCAGGGCACAGGGACAAGGAGCAGTTAGAGGATGAGAGCAGAAACTTTGAGGACCCAATCTGGATCAACACCTGGAGTTTGAAGCACAAGGGCATTCCAGGGTTAATCCTGCTTCAAGGAGAGATGTTGGGAAATGTCCGTGAGAAGGTATGGAGTAGAAAATGTCGTGATGCCATCTGACTCTCCTGTCCTCCAATTCCAGTTTAGTTTTCTCTCTAGTAGCACCCAGACAATGCGGCTTCCATCATTTTCTTTGGGAGGTGAATTCATAATGTCTTAGATTTCAGCATGTGTGTGTTTTCCTTAATTGCAAACCTAAAACCACCTTTTCCTTGAGTTCATCCTGATAGTGTGAGCTGTGACCTTGCCACATCTTAGATAATTCCTGGATCTTCTTGTTGTTAATGTCTTATAAATATGTGTAGACCAATGATCTAACTATAGGCAGTCACTGAGTCAACAACAGATATTTAGGGGTTTTTTTCCATGTTCATAAATCATTCTTGGCAGAACTTTAATCATTTGGGTTTTTGGCTGCCTTTGTGACTTTCCTCTAGTTTATTTTTGGCCTCGATAAGCCTCATCTATTTTGGGAAAATCTTTAATTGCACAATATGAATTGATTCCTGTTAGGTATTGCCACTGACTATGTCCCTAGGTTCAGGGTTCCTCAAAGTGGGCATTGGAATCACCTTGGGGTGCAGGGGAAGCTTGTGAAAAGGGCACATTTCTGAGTCCCACCCCAGATCTCTGAGGATGAGGCTCAGGCATCTGTGCTTCTCACATGTTGGAGGCAGGGTGGGTGGTGAATTCTTATATATGCTGTTATTACCATAGTAATTACCTCAATATTCTGTTTAGAACAAAAGGCAGACAAGTCTGTTTACTTTTTTGTTTTTGTTAGGGAGGCTTTGCTCCACAACCCTCATTTGTAATTGAGACATAGACTATCCTTGAAGAGTTTCCAAAAATGTTCTAACATTAGGAATCACCATTTCACTTGTCTTGACTATCAGTGGGGTTGGTCAACACATGCTGGTTTTATTGTGTACAACTGACACACCTTTGGTATAAGCAGAGTAAAAAGAGAAGAGGATTAGTGAGTATAAGAGATACATAGTAGGGTAGATGAGAAGAAAGAAATGAAGAGGGGGAGGATGTTAAGAGGCATGTGTGGAAAAATGGTCTAGTGTCACCTACGGCAATGTCTAATGTTTTAGGTCTTGAAGCACTTTACCAAATCCTTCTCATGGGATCCTCCCAACTGTCCTAGGGTGACTAGACTAGACAGGTATTAATATCCCTACTTCACAGATGGAAAAAACTGAGACTCCTGGAAGCGATTTGCCCAAGATCAGAGAGCTAGTTCATGTCAGAAATGAGACCAGAACTGGAACTCAGGAACTAGTCCTAGAGCAGGGATTGGGCTGGCAGTCCTAATCTGTACTAGGTATATACAGTCTAGACCTGCTCTTGCTTCTGTACTGATGAGGCCTTCACTCTGGGTCTGTGTCTTTTTGTGATGGGATGTAGAGTGGCTCTTAATGGAGGATCATAGCATTGGTAGAGGGAGCAGAGTGGAGTGGGTGTCCTTGAGATCCTTTAAAATCCACATAATAAAGATCAATAAGTTTGCTGAAAGAGCTCATGTTACATGTTATACACAAGACAAAACTCATCAGTACTACCTGAGTGTACTCATTTTTCTCCTTCTTCACTTTCCTCCTGCTCTCATCTCCTACACATTCAACATCCCCCCGCCCTGCACCAATCCCCTAAGAAGCGCAGTTGTGGCTCTGGGATCTGAGGAAGCTCCAAGTCACATCACAGTGACTGTTAGCATGGTTAGGTCTGGTGGAGTCAACCAGATAAATTGAGTCCTGGTGTCACCGGCCCTACTCCCGCCCAGCAGCCCTTTTCTGGTTCTAACCCATTGCGGCTGAAGGCATATAAGCCCCATTCAGGGCTTTCCTGTGCTTCCATTGCCCAGCCCCCACTTTTTTCTTTCTTTCTTACAGAGTAGGCCCTTTTGCTTTAGGTCAGAGTTGGCATTGCTCCTCCTGGGATTATAATAATAACTAACTTGGGCACCATGCTTTAATGTTTACAAGCCTTTTCATCCTCCTTATATTGCTCAATCCTTACAATAGTCACGTAATGTGGATAATTATTTTATTCAGGCATGATTAGAAAAGCATAGGTCCAGAAACATCTGTATAATGCTCTAACCAGCCATGCCTCTCCATGAAGTACTACAGGTAGATATATGCACAGATGGAGTGAAACAATGCAAAGGAACCAGTATATGCCTGGTGGAGCTTAGGCCCCCAAGCACTGAACAGGAATCTGGTGTACTAAGGAGAACCTGGGCGGATCTGAGCAACCTGAAAAGCCAGACCTACCTTTCTGATTTTACCACCTTGGTTGGGGGAAAACCCAATCCCTGCATGCCTGCTGAGAAGCCTCACAAAAAAGGGAGTGGAGGCAAGAGATGGGGCCTAAGCCTTTCCAAGCTGGAATTCAGTAGCTTTGTAGAAAAAGAAAAAAAAAACATCAGAAGAGACAGCCCTGAAGAGCCCTAGAGAATAAAGTAGCAGGACCCAGGCCCTCCCTGGGAGGATGGACGAGGTGCCCTCGGTGATGGAAACCTCCAACATTAAGGGCCAGTGAATTACTTTTTCTTCCCCTTGGGTACTGCCTTTGAGATGTGGAGGTCAGCGGGGCCTGGATGGGAGGACATGATAGCTTTGGGATCTAGAGCCCAATCAATATTACTAACAGCTGTACCAGCAGATGTATTTGGGCTGTGAGGTCATTTAGGTCACTTATTCAATCGAGGTCATTTGCTGAGTGAGTGGAGGAACTGGGATTTGAACTCTCACAAGTTTGGCTACAAGCCCTGGTGATTTTTGTCCACTGTACTCACCTGGTCTCTCCCAACTACCCTCTCATTCTTATGTGGAGAATCAGTTCTGCTGTCAGAAACAAAATATGTTTCCTCCACTTAATGTTTGCTCAGGAAACACATAAATGTCCATGGAGTTGTTTGGCTCATGGTTTAGGAAGCCTCTCATTACAAATGGGGAGAGAGTTCTGCTGGATGGGGCTTAGGTCACACGTCCATTTCATCTCACTGTTCCTCCTTGAAAACTCAGGTGATCCAAATGTCCACACTGTTCCCTAGAAGACAGGCCGGGGTTTATTTTGGGAAAGGGGCCTATTTTAAGCTAAAGGACAGGGGCTCCCTGACCTGCTGCTGTGCTGGCTTTATTTCCACTCTGCACTCAGCAAAAATTGAATATTCTCTAAACAATAGGTGACTCAGCCTTCACTAAATCTTAGGTGAAATGGATTTTGCATGCAAGTAGAGAAAATGCCTTTTTTTTCCTATTTTTCCTAGTCCTGTTTGATGATAATCCTCAGTGCTCAGTGCTCCTTTCATCTAAAGATCTGTAATTAATTAAGCTTCACAACTCCCCTGGCAGGTGGAGACGTACAAGGATGTTCATTTAAAACCAATGCTGTTTGATACAGTAGGGCTGTTACTAAGGCTCTTTAAAAGAAAAACCTTTCTATTGTGAAACTTCCTTTTAATAGAGTAAATTAAAGGAGAAAGAAGCAAGGGAATTTTGCCTGGCATGCTCACTCAGTGACAGCCATAGAGAGAGTCCCAAGTTGGGAGCTCTGATGCCATTTTGAGTTAATGAACTCAAAATGTAGTAGCTTTCGACCACAATAACCACTCATGATACAGCTTCTGTGGATGAAGGATTCAGGAGTGGCTGAGCTGGGTGGTTTTGCCTCAGGGTTTCATAACGTAGCAGCCAAGACTTTGGCCAGGGGTGCAGTCATCTGAAGGCTTGATTAGAGTAGAGAATTTTGCTTCTAGGATGGAGCACTGAGACGGATGGCGAGTTGGTGTGGGCTTTTGGCACAAGACCTCAGTTTCTTATCATGTGGACTTCTCCAGAGGGCTGCTTGAGTGCCCTAGTGACATGGCAGCTACGTCCCCATAGCAGTGAGCCACGGCAGCAATAGCCAAAATGGCAGTCTTCTGTTACCTAGTCTTAGATGTCATACTCTGTCATTTCCCCAATGCCCTATTGATGACACAGTTCAGCACTCTTCACGATTAGAGGGGGCTACACCAGGGCATGAGCACCAGGAAGCAAGAATCACTTGGGGCCAGCTCGAAGGCTGGCTAATACTAAGATATATTAAGCATATTTGCCTGTGATATTACTGGAATATCCTTTGAAAAACCATCTTAGAGGACCAAATGTCATCCATCTGATAAGAAGAGAGTAAGAGATAGGGAAAACTGCAGTTAATTTTCTGCTACTTGTAGATTTAGAATAAATTGCTACCACTGTTTATACTCGTAGGTCAGTGATCAAGCCTGTATTGAAGTGTACATGACAATGCTGATGCCTTCCCCTTTAGGAGCCAGCTATTTGTCCCAGACTTTATGCTGGATCACTAGTTCCCTACTGTTGGTCAATGGACCATGTTGTATCAACCACTAAAATCCCAGGTTTCTACTCCTAGGGATTCTAAGTTAGTGCATTTGGGACCCACTATGATAGCCTCCTTATCAGATGATATGGCCTCATGATGAGTGAGAATCATGATTAATAGTGGTCATGTTTTTTGTTTAATATCTATCTGTGATCTTTTACTTGGCCTCAGAAAACCAACTCAAAATTGAGAACCCAGCAGCTAAGGGCTAGAATCAATGGCTGCCAATGTCATTTCCATGTCACATTGTTAAAGGGGGCACAGATAGTGTAAAGCTCCTATATTATAAGGGCTGTTGGAAAGACAGAGGGTGGGGCTACTGACCAATAATGGTAGTTTGGAAGGTCACCATTATAATACCATATATGCATAGACAAGGATTGGTCTTATTGTCATATACAGAAATGCTGTCACACCCCACATAAATCAGTCCAATGGTTCTCAAATGTTAGTAACTAGAAGAATCACTTTGGAGAGTGTTAAAAAAACATACCTGTCTTCAGGCCTTCCCATGAGATTCTGATACGGTGAATCTAGCATAACCCAGGTGGTTTTGTATAAGCAGTCTGGGGACTGCACACTGAGATACACTGTCCTAGGCACTACCTAACTTAACTGCAGTATATTGACCTCATACCTATATCATCCCCAACAGCAAGAGTTCAATCTGTAGAGTGGCTGGCATGCAAGGGGTCGCTTTATAAAGCTAATGTAGATGACACAAGGTGAATTGCTGATGTGCATGAGGGTACAGTGAGATATGGACAGATGTGGAGGACCTTTAATTACCATTAGTTTTGCAAATGTTCACCTTCTTCCAGAATGGTAAGCTGTTAGAAGTAGAATCTTCATGCTGTTTAATTTTATAGTCCCTGTGGAAGCTAGCATAAGGTCCTACTTGCAACAGGCTTGCAGTACGTGTGATACCACGCAGGCGCATGTTCAGTTGAAGTTGAAGTGTTCAGTTGAAGTGGGCAGGGATTCTGGGTGGGAATTCATCCATCGCACTCAGACTGTGTTGCATGCTGCGGTGACAGCTTCGTGACTCCTGAAGTTGAGTGACTCTGGGGTGTTGCCAAACTCTCCTCTCACTTCCTTCTTCTTTATTTTAAGTGTCTTCAAGTGGGTAGTGATCATGAAGCAGACCATTAATGACTGTCTCCAGGTTTGTGACTTTGGAGGATGAAATTGGAATAAGAACTGAAGAATTGACTAGAGCACAGCCCAAGCCTACAAATTACTACTAATGAAGGACAAGGCAGACAGAGAATATTTCAACCATATTGGACACCTTTATTTTAATCATCCAAGAACACTTGGGCATGCCAGGGTGGCAGAAACAGAGCCAACAACCTGGTCAAGAAGACACTCAATGGCAAACAGCAAAGCAGCCAGCTTCCTGTGCAATGCTTAGAGAAGGCAAAGGAGGGGAAGAAGTATGATATGACTATTGGCTTCATTTAACAAGAATTTATTGAGTTGCTACTATGTGCTAGGACCTGTTCCAGGTGCTAGTGATATTAACATAAACCAAAGAGACAAAGAAGCTTATATTTTATTTAGCTAAAGAGTTAGCTAATGAATAAATAAATATACAATACGGTGCCATGCAGGGATTAGTGCCAGTCAGAAAAATAAAGCAAGGGAAGGGAATAGATGCTAGAATAGAGTAAATATTTCAAAGTGGACTGCATCACTATTACATCAAAGTTTGATGTAATAATGATAATAGTAATAGTTATTATTTTAACAAATCCATTAAACTAATATTTAATGAGTACCTATTATGTTCCATATACGGTGCTAGAAAATGGAGATACAGTGACAAGACAAATTTCCTGATGTCATGGTACTTTTATTTTTTTAGAGCAGGAAAAAGACCACAAATAATCAAGCAAAGATACCCAAGAAATAGATAATATAGTGATACCAAGAGAATCAAGGGGGAACTGATAAAGTGACTGGGAAGGCTACTGAGTTTCAGGGAATTTCTCTCCAAGGAGATGATATTTAAACTGAAATCTGAATAGCAAAGAGAAGCCAGCTTGCAGAAAGCATTCCAGGGGCACCAAGGCAAAGACCCTGTGCTCCGCAGATGCAGGAATAGAAATAAGGCCAGTGCAGCTTTATAAACCTGGGGGGATGTGGGAGCCTGGTTAGAGTCATTAATTTAAAAAATAACCTTCTTTCATAGATATGACTTTGAGAACCAATATAACTCCTAGAAAACTATTTTTCTTTCCATTTAAATATCGCCTAGTTCTTCCATCAGAGACAGGTATAACATTTAAATTGATCTATTTATAATATGAATTTCTTCCTGTAATTCTCTTTTCCCCAGCACCCCTGAGAAAATTCAAAATGCAGAGCATGCATTATTATAATAAAATTTTATTAAATAGTATAATTAACAAAAATACTGTATAGCAATATGCCAGTTATTAGGTGTGTTGGCTCAGGTAGTAATGGGAATTCTTGGTCCATATTAGTCTGCAGAACCATTTATCTTCCACCCCATCTTGGATGCACTGGGTTGTACTTTTTCTTCGGAGGGCTTCCTAGCTGCCTGAACTTGGGGGCAGCCAGGGAAGTGACCTCAGTCTTTAGTTGTCTCCACTTCTTCCTGGGTGATGCTGCTGCAATCTCTTTAACCCCTGGTGCAGGTACGTTTGGTTACATACCCTTTGTACTCTCCATCTAGGCTATATGCATCAACTAAATTCTCTTTTGTGTCTCTGGGGAGGGTTCCAATGCTTTTTATAGGTTTTCACCATTTTTTTTCCTTTTTTCTACCGCTTTTACTGTGTTGTCTAGAGAACCACTCCCCTTACCACCGGGTCCTCTTGTTCTCAGTTAATCATACAAGAGACTGTGCTCAGTCATCCTCTACATTCCCATGTCTCTAAAGCATCTTTCTATTTATACTGTTCACAGAAGTGTAAGTGAAGAGCAGGTGGGTAGGTTGTGCTGCATAGAAATATACTTATATGCTAAAAATGCAATGGAAATTTCTAATGTAAGTCTCCTATATATTTTCATGTAATGTATACTCTCCAAAATACACTCAGTAACTTTCACATTATGAATCACTAAGCCTTATGCTTCTCCAAAGAAGGGAGCACGATTTCTCAAAATATAGTATTGTTTTTAGTATGAAAATTTAATGTTTAATGACCAATTCAAAAATCAGCTTTGAAATTCTACACTACCTCAGCCTTGGTCGACTTTAAAATGCAAATGCTACCCATAAGGAACAAATGTCTTTTCAATTATTAAAATTGAATTTCAAGATCTGCAATGGGCTGTATAATAAAATGTTTAAATGTATCTGAGAAATAGTTCTTAAATTCTAAAAATAATTAAAAAGGACAAAGGCAGAGACTTGAAGGGAAATAAGAGCAAAATTGAGTTATAAAAACTAAAATGTATTTAATTTTCACAGAAGTCTGAAGGCATTTTATCAGTAGCACAGGGTGGGGAGCCAGTCCCCACTTTCACACAGCCGTGCACGCACAGCTGAGTCAATGTGCTTTCTGATCTGTGAGAATTACTTACCGAAATCAGAGACAGGCTGCTGGTGTTCGTTTGGAGTCCTAACTGTGAGAATGTACACGAGAAGCCAGGATAATGCTTAAATGTTTTTGATATTTTATAAAATAAGTGTAAGGATAGTCAAATGTCCATTGTATTTCTGCTGTGTGCTTTTTGCCCAGAATGGTGCTGTGGATGAGAGGGATTTTGAGAGAGTTGCAGGGTATGGGTCTGCTCTAGGGAAGTTTACCAGTGAGTTGGAAAGAAAACAAAAAGACTTTATATTACATAGCTCGAAAACAGTACATGTCAGTGTATACTTAAGCACTAAGATGGTGCAGAGATACAAATAATTACAGAAAGTGAACAAAAAGAAAGTTATTAATGTTGTGAGGAACCGACCTGGAATGCTTCTTGGAGGAGGAAGAATTGAACTGGACCTGGAGGAAGTACAGGATTTGGTATCATTTTTTTAGTGTGATAATAACTCATTTTTATTATAATAAATTATTAGCTGTCTGTTGGCCCAGAGATTAGAGGATGGAAAAGCATGACAACCCCATGGGGTCACTGTGTTAAGGTCTTTTTTAAAGGAGTTGAAGGAAGAAAGAGAGAGGCTTTCCAAGAGCCTAGGCTGAGGAAAAATGTAGGAGGTGCAGAAGAGAATTAACGGGTACCGCATATCATTTCGTACAAAGTAACCTTGACACAAATGGGGCAATTTAAAGGAGGGTAAGTGACTCTCAGCCCACTCACCCAGCCTGATGGAGGAAATAATCATGGGGTTGATGACAGATTGGGAAAAGAAGACCCAGGGTAGCTTTCCCCTCTCCATTATGTGTTTCTCATCTGGAGGTAGGGAGCTCATAGCTAAAAGAACATTTTAGAAACTCAGCCCTTTGTACTTTCAAATAATCTTAGATAAGTAACTTGATCTAACAACAAATTAGACGTGCCTTTCTTTTCCCTCTCTCCAGCTCAATGCAGAGATGTGACCATTCCATACCACTAAGGTCCAAGAAGTTGAAGTTAATAATATGGGTTACAAGATCATTGTAAATAATTGTTGATAACTGTGTGAGTAGGGTGTGACTAGCGCTGTGCTTCATGGGTGAGGAAAATAGTATTGATCTAAGTCAATGGTTTTCAACCTTGGCTACACATTAGGATCACCTGGGGAGCTTTGACAACTACTGACGCCCCACCTTTCCCTTCACCCCAGAGATATACAATAGCTAGTCTGAAAAATGTTCTGGGCCCCGGATTTTCTAAAGCTTCTCAGGCCTTTCTAAGGTTGAGAACCACTAGGGGTGATGTAAGTGAATGGTACCCAGAAAACTTCTTCAACCACAGACTGTTGGATCTGACTTCTGGAGTTTGTGACTCATTAGATCTGGTATGCGACCCAAGCATTTGTATTTCTAAAATGTCTTCAGGTGATGCTGATGCTGCTGGTCTGGGGACCATGCTTTGAGAAATGCTGATTTAAACTATTGAAGTCAAACTGCTCCATGTTATACTAAGCATTTCCTAAAGTTTGGCCCTTGAACATGATCATTAAAATGCATCTTCTGAGTACCTCCCTCGACCCACTGAATTCGAATGCCTGAGAATGTGCAATTTTAAATGAGAGCTCCAGGTTTTTAGTTTGGACTCGATCACTTGTGAACTACTGTATAGAACTACTGTTTCTTTTGAATCTTGCTGCAAATATTATTTTATATAAATTGAATGTGTGAACACATGAGGAATTTTGTAATTATTTTATGCAATTTTTATGGGGAAACTCTAGTTTTTAAGAGTTTGGATTGTATTTGATACTGTGAGGTATTAAAAGATCAAAGCTGGGGGCAAAGACTTTATTTTGGGGTCTATGGTATAATAACAGAACCATATGCTCATGTGGTGGCAGCAGGCTGGTTGTATGTGGGATGTTTTGGAGGAAACTTTCAAAAGCATGCTTTGCAAATTCAACATAATTAGGTAAGTGCCCTTGACACAGATAGTGTAAAGGTGTGAGGGGCATTTTTCAGATTGTAGAGGGCATGAGAATTACAAAAGGCACTCGTTAAAAGTTCAGTCCCCAAGTTGCAGCTCCAGAGAGTCTTAATCCTGAGTGGCATCTAGGAACATCAAAAAAAAAAAAAACAAAAAAAAGCCCAAAACTAGGTGATTATGATACAGTGGGCGTAGGAGACTCATCTTAAAAAATAGTGTATTAGGAACTATGAAGGAGAAAAAATATTTTCATAGTTGACCCAAGTTGCTAGTAGGAAATTTGCTATATATTAGCTATTTTTTAAAACTTTATATAAGTCAGTGTCCTAAGAGCTAGGTATAAGTGTCAGCTCAGTATCCTATTTTTTGCTGTAGTATTATTCCCCACACCTATTTCTTTCTCTTTCAGATATTGTATGGCTTTTCTTTTTTATCTCATCCCTATAATTTTCTTCCTTTTGTAGATTAAATGGAGGAGACACAGGGTTCAAATGAGGATCAGGTCAAGTTTGCATTTAGCTGGATTTTCTTCCCCTTTATCTCCCTGTCTTGGCCAGCTTATTTTTCTTCCTATTTTTTCTTATTGTTTTCTGTACTCTTATCCACTCCCACCCCCACCAGTTCATTTTCCATCTTCACCTGAGCTGTTGTTCCTTTGTGTCTTCTCTTTTCGGTCATGCCAGCGGATAGGAAGGGACACAAGGTCTCTGGAGACATTGCCAACCTGTGGCTTTCCCCCCAGGGGTGGGTGGTAGTGGCAGAAAGTTAGTAAGCCAGAAGAAGAAAAACCTACGCAAGTCTCCCAGGACATTTTGGTTGTGAGTGTGGGATTAATAGAACCAAATAAAATGGTTTTTTCATCCAAACCTGGAGTTTATAGGTGAGACAGACAGGTCTGGGAAAGACTTACACAACAATCAACATTTTGTTCAGTAATAATCTCTGGCGGTGGGCGGGGAGGACCTGTGAAAAGTGAATCTTAGCTGATTTCCAACCTAGTTGGCCAGTCTTATCAAGTTAACTTCCAAATATCTTAGGTCATGGTGGATATAATAGAATTATTTCATTTTCCTCCATGTTTCAGGTTTCCTTCATAACCACCTACTAAGATGTTAGCTTTCACCGAAGAGTCATTTCTCAGTCAGAAAAAAACAAAGACCTGGTAGAGGAGAAACTTTTATTGATTCTGGTGACGACTGAGGTGTGACAGTAAGATCTTTCGTGATTGGCTCATCTGTTGTCATGGAAACCCAGAGTGCGGCTGAGCCTAGGCAGAGTCCGAGATTTTCAAC
>CM052538.1:178017069-178106441 GCA_028533065.1 Trachops cirrhosus
CTCGGCACTTCCTGCATGTAAGGCCTGGGTGTGAACATAAATGCATAAGGTATCCTCTGTATTCAAGGAGTTGTCTTTTCATGGGCTTGGCACATATTAAGCACCCCAAAAATTGTTGCTATTGTCAGTATCATTTCATTGCATTTAACTCATACTGAATTTTTTTGGGGGGACAGGAAGTGTGAAAGGTTCAGAGAGCCATAGACCACTTTCTTTACTTTTTATTTTCTTCTTTCTTCTTTGCTTTAAAGTTCTTGACACACTGGCAAAATGAAGAAATATAAAAAACATAGTTACAATAACCTTTAAGTGTTAAACATTTAAGAAATTATTTGCTATTAACACAAAAATCCAATGCCGTATAGTCACAAAATGTGAATCACTGAATTTAGAGATATTAATTCATAATACACTATAGGAAGATTACCCAGTAATGGAATTCCAGTTTGGAATTGTTTGTTGACACTTCCATCTTTTTGTATCCTCACTGGTGGTGGCTCTATATGCAGACTCATTTGGAAGTCATACTAAAAGAGTGAATTTTATTATGTTTGGTATTTTCTTTAACATACCGTAGAACAACAGAGAGGACTGTATGAAGCCTTGGTGAGAATAATTTTTGAAGCTGGGAAATTGTCTTGTGGTGCTTTTTACTGCTTTTGTAAACATTTGAATGTTGCCATAATAAAATAAAATTTTTAGGCTAAAATGTTGAGTGAGGGGTCCTTTAGGAATGCAAGCCTGGGCAGATGTTCTCTCCAAGCACTCCTTATCCCAGTTCCTTCAAGTTCAAGTTGGAAGGTTGGTAGTGAATGCTGGGCATTCACGGAATGGCTCAGCGTGCTTGTCAAGGGTGTTATGTGAACATGGGATGTTTCATGTTCTCACAGGAGAGCTGTGAGCTTCTTCTCAAGAGGCAAACTTGTAGCCTGAACAAGTATATGCTCTGCCCCATTTAGCCCTTGCCTTTGTATTTTCTTTGATCTGTTGATGTAGGAGGCAAGTGTAGAGATACTTCTACCTAGGGACAGTGGCTCTCTCATAGCACAGCTGAGTCCATTTATCTGAGTAGACTTGTGAAGCCTCGTGGTGACCCCCCTCTGCCCTCTGGGCCTGTTTGCTGAGAGAATAGGATCACAAACAAGATCCCCAGTCTTGGTTTTTTCCCTTTTTCTCCCTAGCTTATTAGAGATAGTTACAGCACACAAACTTTATGTATATCTATGTCTGTCAGCTTTTGTGGGCTTGTCTCTCGGAGGGTGATGTCAGGGGCTATAATCACCTGCATTAATGGTGTATTTGGGCACATGTGGGCTCCTAAAAGTAGGTGGGGCTTTGGTTATAGTTGAGAGAAGAGTCATTCATGGGCCATTCAGACCATTTCATGTGTATTGACCAGTGAACAGAAAGGCATCTGTATGCAGACCTCAAGACTACATAGTGAAGGGTCTTCCCAAGGAATTTACAATTTGTCTGGGACACGCAAGAATCTATAGGCTGACTAATTTCTACAGGTACCTAAGAGCAAACTCAGATCTATAGGTCCCATTGGTTGAGTTTTGATAATTTTCCTTTTCTAGTTATTTCCATGGTCTGGTTGATCTTCTAACTGTATCCAGTATTGCCTGACTTTAGACCTATGATGTAAACCTATTTTTTCTTATTAAAATTTATAAATTTTTGTTGTTTGGCTTCTCAAGTGAATTCTTTTCTTTTCCCCAGGAGGAATCTGGTTTATATATTTAGAGCATGATTAAATCAGTTCCAATTCCATTCTGAAGAATTCCTTTGGATACACAAGTGTCCTTGTTTCACGCCAACTTGGGTGGGCAGGGCAGGCTTCCTGGGTGTCCGGATCACTGGCTCCCTTGGGGTTATATCTTCATCTCTGCATCATGCTAGTAGAAGAACCACAATGCCAAGGAGCTACTTATCTTGGTAGATATTTTTGTCTTTTTGCCTTATAAAAGATTTATCATCAAATTTGAAGAACAACTTAATAGATATGAAATAATTTTTGTCCAAATTCCAAAATGCAAGAGACTACAGGCAAATAACTCTGGCTCGTTCTACAAATACCATATTGTGGTAAATCTTATTACTTTTGTGAATATTTGAATATTGCCATAACAAAATAAAAGTTTTAGGCTAAAATGTTGAGCGAGAAGTCCTTTAGGAATGCGAGCCTGGGCAGATGTCTTTTCTGGGTCCCTTTGTCCATATTCCTTCAAGTCCAAGTTAGAAGGTAGGTAGTGAATGCTGGGCATTTCCAGAATGGCTCAACGTATTTGCCACGTGTGTTATGTTAATATGAGATGCCTCCTGTTCGTGCAGGAGGGCTGCAAGCTGCCTTTAAGAGGCCAACTTGTAGCCTAAAGTGTTGTATTAGTGTATTAGTATATTAGGGGTTATTAGTCTGCTAGGGCTGCCAGAACAAAATATCACAGCCTGGCTGGCTCAAACAACAAATTCATTTTCTTACAGTTCTAGAGGCTAGAAGTCCAAGATCAAGGTGTCAGCATGTTTGGTGTTTTTTTTTTTTTTTTTTCCCTAGGGCTTCTGTTCTTGGCTTGCATATGGCTTCCTCCTCACTGTGTTTTCACATGGCCTTTTCTCAGTGTGCACCCCTATTGTCTCTTTCTGTGTCCATATTTCCTCATATAAGGAACCAGTCACACTGGATTACAGCCAACACTAATGCCCTCATTTTAACTTAGTCACCTCATTAAAGGACCTATCTCCAAATATGGTCATACACTGAGGTAGTTGAGGCTAGGGCTTAACGGCATGAATTCTGGAGGGACACTGTTCACAGGGTGACAAGGGTGAGGCATATCTTTAAGGAGAAAATGATCGATTCCCTTTGCTCCACATTCTTAAGACTCTCTCAGAAGCTTTCATTTGAATGTACTTGTAACATCCTATTTATAGGAAGTTGATTTAGAGAACTGCTTTTACAACAATAGTTAAAAAGGTGATCAGAAAGAATCATTGCTCTGTAAATGGTTTATCTTGTGTTGGTAGTTCAGAGGGCAGCATTAACATTACCAACAAATTGTGAAGGGAGAAGGGGAGTTGGGAGGAGGTGAGAGAGTCAAATTTGAGGGAAAACTGTCATGTCAGTTGGAGGAAGTAAAGGGAAAACAGACAAGAAATAAAAATGAGAGAGCAATACAGTGAAAGAAAGAGGGATAGAAGGAGGAGGAGGAAAGGGAGGAAGAGGGGGATCAGATATACGCAAATAAGAGCAGAAAGAAGAGGCCTTAGGTATTGAGGTTGGTGTGGTTGGCTGAGGACCACCCAACACGAATGAGCACAAATGTGTGCACAGGGACCCTGGTGACTCAAGCTTTGTTGGTGCCACTGGAAACTGTGAATGAGACAATAATGAACTCACTCTCCCAGGCCATTTGGTGGATGGGCCTGAAGCCCTTACTTGCTGCCAGGCCATCCGTCTCCCCTATTCTCCCATGAGATATTCTTGAAACTGGACCCAGGACTTTCCTCCTTGCCAAAGTATTTGGCATTGGCCTTCACCTTTCTCCAGATTCTGAGATGGGGACTGACTGGATAATGGGAGTGTGCCCCGTGGCTGTGCAATTTAGGAAAAATGATGGAAAAGTGTATTGTACACACCCAGGGACACACACGCAGAGGATATTTTCATTCATCTTCCTCTGTGGACATAAGAAAAGGCCATTTTCTTAAAGGCCTTTTCTCTCTGGCTTTATGATTTCCAAGCCTCTTCCTGGAACTGTTGAGTCAAGCCTCAAGGTATGTGCAGTGGAGACTTCATCTCGTCTTAGAAAGAAATGCCTTTTCCCCTTCCTATAGTAAACAAATTATGTTGACAGAAAAATGCAGGATTAGGTGAGGAGATTTGTGAGACAACTGGATTTGGGAAGCTCAAGCAAGCAGGTGTCTGAATTAGGCTGAGAGAGAAGGAAGGATTCAGGTGGGGTGGATGGCTACAGACATAGATGCTCAACAGTGATAAGGCCACATCTGGGTTGAGTAGGGAGGTGACAGGGAGGGAGAAGCAGTTTCTAAGATGCCACACAAGAGCTCTCTGTTTGGAGCTGCTGGGGATTTCTAAACTTTCAGATAAGGCTGGGCTGTTTCGCTTCAGACATCTGGCTCAACAGAGCCTCAATTTTACCTTCTGTGCACTGGGCATACTACTAACCTATTTACTCCACAGGTTGGCTTTGAAAATGAAATCACGTGGTAAGAATATGTGGAAAGCACTAAAGAGCCATAAAGCATATTACAATTACTCTTTTCATGCTGCTTAACTGATCTATAAATCTTTCTACAGCATCTCTGCTGTGTACTTGTTTCTATGTTCCCGTGTACTACCCAGCCGAGTATTTCCAGTGGTGGGGAGCTTACCAGCTTACCACTGCCTTTGAGGTAGATCTTTTTTTACATTTATTTATAACTTTTAGAAAAAATATTTGTGTTGAGCCCAAATCTGGCTAATAATAATGATATCATCATAATAATAAGCTAACACTTATGTGGTGCTTACTCTGCACCGTTTCTCTTAGCAACCGTGTAAGGTGGGTGCTGTTATTATTCCAACTTTAAACATAAGGAAATTGAGACACAGAGAAGTTAGGTGACTTTTCCTAGTCATGGCTATAATTTTTACCCACTGGTCCTTCTTTTCTGTCCATAACCAGCCCATACTATTGGAAGGTCATTATTTGGCCCTCTCTGAGTCCTCCATTTGCCAGACTACTCTTCACTCTTCCATGTTCAGTTCTGCTTGTGCTTCCTCTTTAAGGTGCCCATCAGCAGATGAGTGGACTAAAAAACGGTGGTACATTTACACAACAGAATACTATGCAGCAGAAAGAAAGAATTCCTACCCTTTGGGACAGCACGCATGGAACTAAAGAATATTATGTTAAGTGAAATAAGCCAGTCGGTAAAAGACAAATACCATATGATCTCACTTACAGGAGGAAACTAATGAGAAAAATATAACCGGAGGCATGGAATCATGGAGCAGACTGACAGCAATAAGAGGAGAGAAGAGAGCGGAGGACTCTTTGAAAGAAAGTAAAGGCATTAGTTAAGGGACATATATGCAGGACCCATGGACATGGACAATGGGGTTGGGATGGACTATGGAAGTGGGGGACAGGCTGGGTGGAGGGGAGCTGAAGGGGGAAATAATAGGAACAGCTATAAAACATAAAAACAAATAAACAAACAAATAAAGTGTTCCCCAAGAAGGCCCTGTTCTCCAGGAGTGTTTTGACTCATACAGAGGACAGTAGCACTGTTGGTTCTCCTCGCGCCTACTGCTGGTTGGCTAGGAGCTTTGGGGAGGGGGTGTTACAAGGAAAAAAAGGATGTTTTCAAGCTGGGCACCATTGGACAGTGGTCAATGGCCTGTGCTGGACCACTGGCCCCAGCTGCCAAATGATGGGAATTGGGATCAGCTGTGACCTAATTATGAGTCTCGTAAACCTGCATTGTGTCCTTCATTTTCTAGCTCATTGACCAGCCAGAGGGGGAGGGAAAATGAATGAGATTCTGGTCAAGGGCTTCCTGCCACTACCATGTGGCCAAGGTCACAGGCCAGTGATGTGGAGAGGGAACTCATGGGGTGGGCTCTTTGTTATCCTCTCTGAATGAAGCTGGCCAGGAATAAAGCAGAAGAACAGGTACAAGGAATAAGGCAGAAATGAGGCTTGAATTGCAGACATTCAAGCCTCACAAAAACTCCTTGGATTGGAATGTCTTCTTGTGTCCATTGTAGAGCAAGAAATTCCTGCTTTTGCATTCTGTGATTGTCAAGATAGCCAATTAATAATGCCTATGATCATACAACTATGTATATGTGAATATACATACATGAAACGATCAATATCTGTTATAGATCATGTATTTGATGATTGTCTGGAAACAGAGACTGAATTTAAATTGTGCTAAGAATTCAGTTTTTTTTAAAAAGTCCATAGAGCCCCAACTCCTTGCCCTAAATCAAACACATAATTTCTATGTCATATAGATGTGTTCTATTCAAAATTTCTGCTGTCAAAAGATAGCATCCATGAATCACTAAGTGAAATCTATGGAATGCTCAGGTGGAAATGTCTGAAAAAGTTTCTTCCTTCCTCACTTAAAAAAAAAGATTGATTTCTTTGCCAAACCCTGTTGTGGGAGGCTGAGTACTAGTAGGATGTTCCAGAAAGAATGTGGTGTTCGTAACCACATGGGGGCTGGATTCAAATCCTGCCTTTGCCATTTACTGTTTGGGAACTGTTGACCTTGTGCAAGTTTATTCTCCAAGACACTCTTTCATCATCAGTCAAAATTGGGAATAAATACTAACCCTGCAAGGTGTTTTATAATTAGGATATAATGAAATAGTACATATGACATACATCATAGAAGGGCTGTCATACAATGGAAGCTCAAGAAAATAGAATCTCCTCTCACCTCCATTGGTCCACGGTGTGGAGTGTGACATGGGTGTGATTTCACTTGTACAGTGGTAAGATCTCTTAGGGCTGTGATCCCCAGACTTTTGGATTTTTAATACTGGGAACAAATTTAGGACTGTTAACATTTTTGTTAAACATTTAAAAAATAACTGTCATATATTAACATCACTTTAAAAAACATGGTAACATCCCTAAAGTAAAGCACTCAGCTTACCTCAAAGGGATGTGTGAAAATTAAATAAGATTATGCATGTAAACTTCTTAGTACAGTTCTTAGCATTTGATGAGCACTTAAAAAGTACTAGTTATTCTGTTTGGGTTATTAGTTTTAGTATTGGTGTAGTATAAATATTGAAAATAAAGTCCAAATTCTCTAACATGACATATAAATGGTTTTATATAGATATATCATTTCCTCCCCCTCCCAATATGCAGCTACTTGAAGACACACCCTATCCCAGCCAGGGATCCCAGACATAGATGCCTGCAGGGACTGGTGGGTAATGTCATTGAGTTGAGTTGATGGTGGGTAAGAACACTCTGGCATGACATCTGTCTATCTTTGTCCTCCATTGTTGATTTAGGCATGGATTCAACTTCTTTCTTATAATAAGAGCCGACATTTATAATGATGGAGAATAACATCTTGTTATATATCTAAGAATATGTTTGTGTGTAGGCGTAACTTTGCCAAGCTTAGAATTCAGTTTGGAAAACCCGTATGGACTCACCCATCTTCACTATTACCTTTCAACCCTCTGGTTCTGTCTCTGTGCATATCTATGGCCAGTTCTGGTCCTGCACAGCGAGTCTTCAGAGGGAAGTATGGTCTCAGGTGGTGTCTCCAGAAGAAAGTTTTAACATCCAGGTTTGTTATCCCATATTTTAAGAATTCTGTGTAACCATCCTTTTCTAAATGGAAGATGCCTACAGAGGAAGTAGAAAGATAATGCTGCTTCTCCTAGGAGATGGATCTCCATGTTTTTGTCCCTTAGTCCTGGCTATTTTCTAGAGACTGCTGCCAGCAGAGTCCCTTAGTAGAAAAGTGGAAACCTGGTTTCCATCCATAGCAGAGACACTATCCATTAAGCTATACTTTTTGAGACATCATTGGCATCAGTGGTTAAAACCAATGTTCATGCTGCTGTTGCTACATCAAAGATATTTGCTCAGGTTGCCAAGTCGTAGTCCAACATAAGTTTTTGGAAAGTGGTTTTCAACCATGTTGTTTAATTCAGTTGGATGCAGGTTCAGAAGAAAGGCTTAACTCCTAATCACTTAGAACCTATATCCAACTTTCTTGGCCACATGGGCAAAGGGAGTGAGACCACAATGAGTTGGAAAGAAGCCTTTCAGAGGTTTTCTTTTGACTTTATTTCCATTTTTTTTAATTTAATGATAAATGAATGTCTGAGTTATTAGAATTGGGGTTTCAGATGGATGGTTTAACCCTAACCTTAGGTAAGGGTTGGAGTGGGGGAAGAAGGCAACAGATGATGTGGCTGTAGCCCCTGGAGGATTATTTAGGCCGACATATCTTCTCTGTCTAGAGCCAACCCCGTAAAATACATGGCTCCTGCTGTGAGAGGCAGATAGAGATATCTCCGGGCTATCGTATGTATTTATTATGAAGTGCATAAATAAATCATCACCCAAATAGAACAAATGCATTGCTATTAAAAATTAACATAGACTTTCTCCTGTGCATTGTCCCCATCATTTTCCCTTTAATGAAATAACAGTCTGGAACACCACCTAATAGCCTGAGGAGCCTCTGAGAGTGAGGTGTGTTTTACCAATGCTTCAACTTAATCAGACTGGCCTATTTTTAGGGGGCCCAGTTCTTCCAAGTCACTTTGAAGTTGAAGCAGGATGGATTGGTCCACGGACTAAGGAAGCATTTGCCTAGCAGGCTTCTTTTCAGAAGCTCAGGTACCTGTTCTGAGGAGCCTGGCATTTTCTTTAAAAAAAAAATCTTGCTTTTTTCCCCCATGTAGCTTCTTCTTCTTTATGCTGTCATTGTTTGTGTGTGTAAATGCATGCATGTGTGTGTGTGTGTGTTAGGGGAAATTGCATGTTAGTACACACTGAAGATATCACTACAGTCTCTCCTGTCAATTTTCATTCCAATTCTAGTGGAATGAGCAGGTCTGACAGCCTCTAGACACTGAGAAGGAGCCTTTAGATTCCAGAGAGTGAAGTACATAATGGTGACTCATTTTACTTATGAGGAGGATAGCAAAGAGATTTCTTAAATGCTGAAATAAATGATAATCTCTTGCCCTGGCCTGTGTGGCTCAGTTGGTTGGCATGTTTCCTTGTAAAACGAAAGGTTGTGGTTTCAATTTCTGGTCAGGGCACATGCCTAGGTTGTAGGGTTCAGTTTCCAGTTGGGGTGCATTCAGGAAGTAACCAATTGATGCTTCTTTCTCAAATCTATGTTTCTCTCCCTCTCTCCGTCCCTTGCTTTCTTTCTAAAATCAGTAATCATGTCCCTGGTTAAGGGGGAAAAAAGATGATCTCTTCTTGCTTTCCAAAGCAAGGCACAAAGATCCCAACAGCCACAATGATTTGTTTAGCCTGGTTAATTTCAGAGAACAAGAAAATAGTCTTTCCACCGAACTGCAACAAAAACTATGAACATTAGAGTTTTGTGACACTGGTGAGTCTTCTCGGAGAATAATTCAAAGAGCTCTTGATTTATTACATCAGTGACCAGGAACATTTGCTGTTTGGGGGTCATTCTGATGCTCTAGAGGAAAAGGTGGGCACCTCTGAGGTTCCCACAAGTCATCCCTCACCCCTACTTGAGGGTAGTCTGGATCCCTGATTGGTATTATTGCTGCTGGATCCTTATTGCCCACTCCATCAGCCTGGGCAGTCTCTTAGAAATAAGCCATTCCTGGTATTAGATCATCCACTGTATCCACCCATTCTGATACTCTCCTCACCACTGCCTCCGCACTGTGCCTTACTCCTTTTCCTGATACTATAGTCTCGACAAAGCAGCACATCGATTACAGGAGTTGCAAGGGCTTGAGCCCTCATCAAAGCAAACGGAGGGACATTAATGACCTAGACTGAGCCTCTACACATTGCTTAGATATTTAATTTAATTCTGATTTAATTTTTTTAAATGTTGTGGGGCAGAAAGCCCAAAACACCAGCTATTATAGTGTTTTCTACATTATGCATTTTTAGCCAGAGGGAAACCTACTCCTCAGATGACAGTTGAAATTGGGGGAAGAAGATGTCAGCCTCCAACATTTTTCTAAGTTTTGATTAATACAATTTTAGATTTTTGAAGTATTTATTTGAATTTGGGAATTTCCCCCATGTGTCTTGGGGGTTTTTATGTGAAATATCTTCTTTTGAATTGGGGTGAACACTTCTCTAAAGTGGGGGGAAATCACTTATACACATAAGTGTTTTCTTTTCCATTGAAAATATAACTGCATTCATTTATTCAAAAAATATTTATTGAGTGTCTGCTATGTGCCCTACATGGTTTTAGGGGCCTAGAATACATCAATGAACAAAAAGGGGAGAACTATCTTTCGCAGAGCTTACATTCTGGTACAGGGAGAGAGGGGCAATAAATGTGAACATTTTAAGTCGTTTACTTTTATATTGTTATATATGATGATAAGAATTATTTAAAAAGACAAAGAAGATCGGGTAAATGGATTGGAGTGCTGAGTAAGAGGGGATAAAGGAGTTAGCCAGCTAGATACCTGGGGAGGTAGGGCCAGCTCATCTGGAGTACAGTGGAGAAGGAGAGTTAACTACTGGGAGCAAGAGCATAGAGGGCCTTTTTGGCCATCAGAGGGGCTCCAGCTTCTAGTCCCAGTTGACATGGGGAGCCGTTGCAGTCTTGAGCAGATGACTAATATGAGTTGCCTTGGGTCTTAAGATGCTTGCTTTGACTTCTGTATTCTTAGTGTTCCCAAAACACTTTTTTTATGTCCCACAATTATGTTTTCTATGTGCTATTGTTATTCCCTACAACAGATCTCACCCACCATGGCACTAAGTGGGTGGCTGTTGATTCCTGGTGAGGTGTTGTGGCATCTAGATTTATCTACAGTTCATTTCATCTGAAGTTCTTTAAGCCAAGTTTTAAAAGAATAATGCAAAAGTGTATGGTACCTAGGAAATGGACAGCAAAACAGGCAATGCATTTCCCCCTGAACATGAGGTTTGATTACCTTTGTCATTATTTCCAGCCAACACCACCACAAACATAATTAGTGGTTATACAATTATGCAGTCACATTGTCTGAGGCCTCATTGCCCCTTAACTCATAAACCTTCCTTGTTATCTTTTCATGACTCTCTTAAAAAGCACACCTACTCACCACCTATGTAAAGAAAGAAGCCACAAGTCCTAGCCTTAGAGAAATTGTATTGATTTGTAAGAAGAGAGAAGCTGTCATGTGCTGTTCTCACTAACCTGGAAAGAGACACCACATTTTATCTGCCACTCTGTTTCCTGTTGTAGATCTGCATAATAAGTCTTAATCTAACTATCTATTCATCCATTCACCATTTTCCCATTCATCTATCCACCCATCCATCCATCTATCACCCATCCAATGTGTCTGTCCTTGTACCTTTCCATTCATCTGCCCATCCACCCACTTATCCAATTTCTACTTATTGAGTGACTATTTTGTGCCAGGTACCATACTGGGAAGCAACACATTTCATGGTTAGGTTCATAGACTATAGCCTCAAACTGCCTGAAATTGAATCCTGCCCATTACTTTAGCTATAGGACCTCGGGTGTTATAGTATTGGAGCCTCAGTTTTCTCATCTGTAGGGTGAGAACAACAATCAAACATATATCAGAGAGTTGTCATGAAGATCACAAAATCAATTAATCTAAGGTCCTTTCCTTTTGTCCTGGAGGAATAGTTCTAGTAGTCTGAGTTTGCATTCAATCATCTCTCCTTTCCTTTTTTTATGTTTATTCCTTCCCAGTTTATCCAGCAGCCTACCAAGGACCCAGCATGTGTTAAGGAGAGTGTTGGGTTTTTTGTGAGAAATGGGAGCTGTAGATGCATCCCTAGTACCTAACACAATGTTGGCGAATGCACAGTAGCCAGTATACATTTCATGAAGTGAATATAGGTCCCTGCTCTTAAGGAGTGTTCAGTGTGTCTGCAGAAGGCCAGTGCCAGATGGGAATGTCACTCGGGCAGCCAGCCAAGGACAGAGAGCAGAGCAGGGACCATTGAGCATAGGCAGAGGGAGATGATCCTCCAGCTGCTTCCGTGGCCTGATAATTTAATGCAATTTCTTCCTAGGACTGGCTCTTTTGTTCTGTGCTTTGATTTCTGTCTTCATGTCAATGACTTGCCTGACGTTTCTGGGACTCTGTCCTGATACACAGTCCAGGCAGGTGGGATCCCAGTGGGGAACTATGTATGTCTCTGTGTATATTCCAGAAAGAATTTAACCTTGGACAAACAGGCCAGCATTCTGACTTTAAGCTATGTTTGATATTATCTCTTTGTGGTTCTTTCTCACACACGGTTGGGGTGAGGGCATTACGTTTGGCTTACAAGGCTTTGTGAGATAAAGGGGTGCTGTTGACACTTCAACTTGCTGTGACCCATCTTAGTGCCTCTAGATGGGGACTACTTTAGGAAAAAAGTGTCACATTTAAGGGGATAATCATAGTGGTGGCATAAGTGTATTTTGGAAACATGGAATTAAATATGGGGGACTCTGGAGTCAGACTGCCTGGGTTCAAATAATGGCTCTATCTTTCATTGGTCATATAATCTTGGGTAATGTTATTGACATTTCTGTGCCTTAATTTGTTTTCTCTATGGCCACTCCCTGCTGAACATCCCTGATCTTATCTGTGCCCAAGTTTTATTGTTGTAAAAATGGTTATAGTAATTAAACCTACCTCACTGGATAGCTGAGAGGATTAAATGAGACAATATTTTTAAAGCCCTTAAGTTCTAGGCTCATAAGTATTCAATAAATGTTAACTATTATTTCTCTTCCTCCACCTCCTTCTCCTTTTTTTCTCCTTTCACTACTACCGCTATTACTATTTAGAATAATGTTATTATGAAGATTCAATTTGATAATGTTTTTGAAGGTAGGTAATTGCCAAGCACAGTGCCTGTCACAGATAAGCTCTCAACAAATGTTACTCCTTTTTCATACTGACCTTTAAAGTCCATCCCTAAAGTCTCAGGGACTTTCTTATCATTTTTCCTAAACCTAATGCAATATATTCACATTTCTGGTGAAAAGAAGAGTCTCAGTTCAACCAACAGACTAGACCTCTCTTGTCTTCCCACTGTTCCCTGTGATAGACTCAGAACAAGCACTTGTTCCTAACTCTTTATGACTTTGTGCTGAATGAAAATTGTTATCTTTTGCTGTTCCACAGATTTAGCAGTTTAAGACGCCACACATTTATTATCTCACAGTTTCTGAGAGTTGGGAATATGGGAACAGCTTGACTGTGTCCTCCACTGAGGGTCTCTCACAGGCTGCAATCACAGTTTCATCCAGGGCTGGGGGCAAGGCTTGGCTGGAAAAGAATCTACTTCCAAGCTCACAAGTTTGTTGGCATAATTCTACTTCTGGAGTGTGGGATTCCCCACCATGGTAGCTTGCTTCATTAAATACAGGGAGAGGGGGAGGGGGTGGAGAGGTGGGATGAGAGAGAGAGATTGACATGCTAACAAGATGGCACTTGGAATCTTATGTAATGTAAGCACAGAGGTGACATCCCATCCCTTTTGCCATATTCTATTAGTTAGAAGTAAGTCACCAGTTCCACCCACATTCAGAAAGAAGAGATCATCCAAGAGTATAAATACCAGGAGGTGGGGGCCCCTGGGGGTCATCTTCGTGCATCACCCATAGTATGCCTGACCTCTTGGTTGTCTTTCAGATGCTTTATTTTGCTTAACTTTAGGGTTTTTTGTTTTCACTTCTGTCTCAGTTCACAGAATCCAGTGTATCAGGGCAGGTCCAAGTGGTATAGGTACCCTTCAATTTTCCAGCAGAATTCTGGGAAGTGAGCTTTTCAGAAACTTTTTTATTCTCATGTAAGTAGAAACCTATGCTTCCACTAATGAACATTTCAATTTCATGGGTGCTTTGTCTTCCTTCTGATTGATTGTCAGTGGGCAGTAGCTGCTAACAAAGAGAACAGTTTTAAGGTTCTTTTCTTTCTCAGCTTCTCCATTAAGTGGTTAATGATCTGGAAGCAAGTGCTTGGAGGTGCTTGCTTCCAAGGCAAGCACTTTGCCGAGAAAGGCTGCCTTCTACGGTGATCAAGTGAGGATGGTTAGCCTCTAATTTATCTGTTTGGTAGATTTGAATATTTGTACCTCCAGTTTGTCTGTTTGTTTGTTTGTTCCACAAATGGACGAGCCAAGAGGAAAAGTTTAGGAGAGAAGTCTATGAGCTGAAAGGGAAGTGTGGGAAAGGCTTTCTCTATCTCCCTCAGGAGGCAAAGGGAAGACAAGCTGTACAGAAACATGGTTACAAACTGGTAGGTGCCAGGAAGAGCTGCCTTGTGATTGTTCCCAATCACATGGATCCAGATCTAGTCAGTGCTGTTTAAATTGAAATGGGGGAGTCAGCCACTCCTTTTATTTATTGTACAAGTATTTCTGAGCATTTTCTATGATCCAGGTACTGTGCTAGGTGATGGGATTACAATAAGATGTATCCCCAGATCCCCAAAGACTTATCTTTTGCACAACTATTATTCACCAAATCTTTATTCTGTTTCCCATGTACCATTTACGGGAGTAGGAGCCTTTTTTATTGCCCCAGTCCTACTTTATTCTCTCCCTTTTACTTATCTTGTTGTTTCCACAGAGGCAGTATATGTTACTTATCTATGGCTACATGACAAGACACCCTAGAACTTAGCAGCTGAAAGAAAAAACAGCATTTATTTTTGCACAGTTTCTGTGGGTTAGGAACCCAGGCAGGCCTTACCTCAGTCCTCTGGTGCAGGGTCTCTCACACAACTGTAATCAATAAAGGTTTTGACAGTGGCCGTAGTCATTTCAAGGGTTGGCTGGGGAAAGATCTGCTTCTACACCCACTCATGCTATTGTTGGAAGGATTTAGTTCCTCGAAGGTTGTTGGACTGAGGGCCTCAGTTCCTCCTTGGCTATTGACCAGAGGCTTCCTCATTGCCTTGCCACACAGACCACTCTACGGGGGCCACTCATGACACAGTGGCTTGCTTTATCCGAGAGCAAGTGAGAAGAACCAGTGAGTATGAACAAGCCTGAAGCTCCAGTCTTTTGTAACCTAAACTGGGAAGACGTATCCAGTGACTTTTCTTGCATTCTGTTCCTTAGGAGCAATTCTCTAGATCTCAAAGGATGGAGAGGATTACCCTTGGGCATGAAGAGTGAGAGGCAAGAATCACTGGGAGCAATTTTAGGACTTGTCTGCTATGGGCAGGGTGATATTTTAATCCTAGAAAGTGGTTTGATATGAAAAAGCTCAAGACATAATGAATTATCCATGAGCTATCTCTTTCCCATTCATAGCTGTCAGCCATTTTCATATTGTTTGTTTTCTAAGCACAGAGAGACAGACAGACAGACAGACACACATGGGGTTGGGGTTGAGATGCCAAAAGTAGGAATCTTATTTTTTACAAAGAATTATCAAATATTACATCTGGACATTACATCTAAATGGCATTAGAGGGCCTTATGCAGATTAAGAAATGGTGGGCTAGGGATCTTTCCTATGGCCCTAGAATCCATCATACCTGTCAGTCCAAGACTGAACACTGGACCTCCTAGGAGATCCGCAAACATCCAGAGGCATCTTCCCAAAGATGGCCTCCTTTTTCTAGTCCCTCCCAGAGCCTCAGGGGAGAGCAGGTGACCAGCATTTCCCATGTACAGTCCCCAGCACAGAAACACCTTGAGTATCACTTAGGAGACTTGCCATCTGCTAGCTCCCTCCCTGTCTAGAAAACTTTGTCACATAGGTTGGTTCTGTTTTATGCCTAGGAAAGAAATAATGTTTAGGATAAATACGAGTTTCTGTAATTAACATATCTGCCACACTTGGGTCAATAAGTTTATCCCTTATCTGCAGGGCCAGTGGCCTTCTGGGAGTCACTGGATCTGGGGCTGCAGGCTGAGCATGCTGGGTAATAAGACTGCAGGTCTGCCTCTTGAACACAGTCCAATATTCTATGAATATTCTTTTCTGTATTTGAATAGCAATAGCTAAAAAATGCATACGAGCTTGATCAAAGAATTTTCCATTTGTTATTTTCACTTTTTTTTTTGAGCAGCAGCCTGCTGTCAAAAATATCAACATTTACTTTCTGTTTGTAATTGAAATGGATCCAATTGTGCCTCAGCTACTCTGATATGACATTAACCTCTTAGGGCTATAGCAAGGAATGGCGCCAAGAGTTAAACTCCCTTCCTTTCTGTTTGTTTTACCATGCTGCAGGAAATCTTGAACTGCTCAGACAGAGTAGAGGAGGCAGAGGGTAAAGGGCTACAGGGTGGGTGGGGAAGGGTGCAGCAGCGGTGGCTGCTCCCAGTAAGTCTCTTCCATGGCCTGATGCTATGCACCCCTGTCCAGTGTGAATGTGGGTGATCTATGAAGTCTGTCTGTGTTTGTGAGGGAGCTCTGTTTTCCCATCAGACAATGTTTCAGGGTAAATGTACTAAAGACACTGTAGTTACCTGGGAAGGGAACAGTGCCATTTCCTTTTATATTTAATGTCACTGGCAGAAGTGTGATGGTGGGTAAATGCCTATCGATAACTTACAGGCTCTTACCTATCTTTAATTTTTTGTGCTTACCTCAGGATATTTTTTCATTGCTTTTAGACAGAGAGGAGTGGGGGGGGGCAGGAAAGACAAAGAGAGAGAGAGAGAGAGAGAGAGAAAGTAAGAGAGAGATACACACTGATGTGAGAGAGAAACTGATGTGAGAGAGAAACATCAATTTGTTGCCTCCCCACACTCTGCCCGGGGATCGAACCACAACCTGGGTATGTGCCCTGATCAGGAATTGTACCCACAATCTTTTGGTCTGTGGGACCACACTCCAACCAATGGAGCCACATCTGCTAGGGCAAGCTCTTACCTGTCTTAAAGACATGTTTTGCAATCTATTTATTTAGTTAATGGCAATCCTTAACCTATTACAATGGTACCTGTAGGTCAAATGTTAACTTGTTTGTTACCCTTAGGTTATTTTTTAACTCGACTTTTAGAAATGAGAAACTGAAACAAAGCTTGGTTTATAATGAGATGGTGGGATTTGTAACCATATGCAAATCAAAATAGCTAGGGAGAAAAGTCCAGGCAAGCCTTTGGACACCTAACGGCTCTGAGGATCCTAGAGCCAGGAGGTTCTCACCGGCAAAGGCAGAGGCCCAGGAGAAAACAGATGATTGGACTCAGGGGTGTCTGGCAGAGATCTAGGTTGTGGGCTGGGATTTCAGTCTTCGGAGAGGTTCAGTGCCGAGCAAGCCCGTAGCAACAACTTCGGGTCAGGGCAAGGCAGGGAAGAATGATAAGATTTGAGGCACAAGGGCTTGGTCAGGTCAGAAACACAACCAGAGCAGGGTCAAGAGAAGACTCACGGGTCTTGAACTTCTTTTATCCTCTCTGACCAGAGGCAAGACTGGTCCCAGGGCCTAGCTCACAGGTGGGTTTTATGTGACACCAGACACAAGGAGAAGCATCATTTTAGAGTTACCATGTGTCCTGATTTCTCTGGGACAGGCCACTTCATACCTGTTGTTCCAGCATAGTGATTACTAATGCTCCCCTGTCACTTAAAAGTGACTGGTTTGAATGATTAATTATACAGTTAACCTAATAGTTTCTAAAAATGCATTGCATAAGAGATCTGTTTTGCAGGTTGTTCTGGTCCCATATGTATGAAAACCCCAGAATTAACTGGAGGTAAATAGCATTCTTAACTGCAGGACTCGTCAGTGTCTTTCATGTGCTAATGGGCTAATGAACCTTCAAGAGGGGGACAGGGTTCTGAGTTTCCCATTCTAAACTGGTCTATTGGTACGCTCTGGCACCCCCAAGACTACTGTTTTGGGGGACATGCTTGGGGAACTCTAATGGATTGAATATGGGGTCATAGAAGGAGCTGGGTCATCACTCTTCCTGTGCTGGGGTGCTCAGGGAAGCCAGCAGCCATTGGTTAAACACATACCTAACTAGAGAGAGCAAGTGTGGTCTCTGCCAGAGTCTTCTAATTTGCTGATTATTTACTGACATTAACAGCATTGTATGTGTTACATGTGACTGGCTAGAGTAACATCTGAAGAACGACTAGTTGTCAGGTTCTTTGGCAAAACCACTTACAAGTTAGGATATGGAGAGAAAGAGAATTTTCTTTGTCTAGTCTTTCATTGCACTGTGTCGTTAGAGGAGAGGTTAATGAGGACCTACTGGGCCAGCAGGAATGTGTGAGAGTCTCTGTGTGGAGGGCAGGGGCTCAGAAAATATGTATTTTTAACCAGCATTCAGGTAAGTCTGGTGAGGCTGGTACTGAGAAACATTTCCTGGGGGTTCTGCTGAGGGACTCTTTTGGTGAGGAAACCTCATAATGATCCTTTCTTTAATTATGTATCATCTGACATGCCGACCTCCTACTGTGTGCCACACCCTATGTTATGTGCTATCTATACACAAGTGCTTAACGTTCACTATGCTAAATAATCCTTCAGGAAAACCCTAAAAGTTGGCATTATTATCCCCCCCATAGATGGGGCTACAGAAAATGTTTAAAGATGGATTTTGGGGGGGGCCTGATCTACTGATGTTAGGTTGTCCCTTTCCAGCCCCAAGAGAAGGTCCTGGCTCTTATACCTACTTACCCCTCAACAACTCTCTGGGGACAGGGACACATGAGCCAAGACTCGACTCCAAGTCTTTGCCCTGTGGCTGCTACACAGAATGTGTTTGGAGCCTTAACAAACATAAGATCAGTCTACTACAAACAGAATCATATGCTGGCACATTATATCTGTCCACCTGGTAGAATGGGTCACTATCCAACAAGCTAATCCAGGGAGAATGATAAAGCATTGCTCTGTTGAGCCTTACCAAGTGTGCAGACCGAAGTCAACCCACACATAAAAGTTTTTTAAAAGGAGGTGGAGGAGGGAACAGAGCAAGAAAAGGAAAGATTTGCTTTGCTTTTGTCATGGAGTTATGAATTCAGACTAGTGTAAGTAGTGCCTTCATTTTAGTGTGTGCTGAGGAATGTTTTTTCCTTTTAATATTATACAAAGACCCAGGCTCCCTGTGATTATAGCAAGGATTTCAAACTCAAACACTTATGAAAGCTTGAAATGTGGCGAATGAGGGCTACCTGATGTGTGGGGTCTGGTGACCAGAAGGGAACATGCCCCTTCTGAATGGGACTGCCCCTTTTAGAATCAGTGAATAAATTGGACATCGATGTGCTAGAAATTTCCGTTTTTAAAGAAAAGTTGAAAATGCATATTTTATTTTATTTAGTTTTTTTCTGATTTTTGGATATTGCATTTTATTTAAACTTTTAAAGCATTCTGTTGGCCAACTAAAACATAGCTTTGTAGTCAGTGACTTCTCTGTTACTGTAGCATGAGGGAGAACTCATGTAACTAAAATACAGGAATGTGATTTGTTGTGTGTCTATGGTGTGGGCATCCTATAAGCCACCTCAGAAAGCTATCAAAACAACCCTGTGTTTAGAAATCATTATGCCCATCTTACAGTTGAAAGTAAGGCTCAGAGAAGTTCAATGACTTTGCCAAGTTCACATGGACTACAGAAAGCTAGTGCAGGTCTGAATTCACATCAGTTGGGCTGGAAAGAGCTGCAGATTTGGAGATGCCATGTCTCGTGTCCTTTGGGAGGGAAGAGTCCTTCTCAGGGTTATCACGGCACTATCTGTGGTGTCTAGGGCCATGCCACTGTTCTCCAAAGGTCAGCTGCACTGGTATGTGTTGCAGGTGCTGGGCTGGCTCTTTTGATTAGCATGGACTGGAAGTTAGTAATTGATTACCAACCTTTCTGGGGTTGTCAAGCTTAGATTTATGCCATTTTGTAAAATCACCCTTCCATGTCCTTGAAGTCCATATGTATAGTCTACATTATCTAGACATTTCATGTGTGAAATTAAGCTTCCTGAATTGCAACCCAAATGTGGCTATTAGCCTCCAATTGGAGGCTTGTGTGTGGTGGTAGTGGTGGTGAAGTCTATTCACTGATATGCCAGCTGTCTTTAAAATTAAGGTAAATTATCATTCATTTTATACTGAGAATTTTGTGACACTTCTTAAGACACCTTGAATCTCTCTGAGTTGCTATACTACCAGAGTGAAGCGTCAAAGCTGTAATCTATGCCCGTCGCTCATTTTTGAATAGATTATGAACTCTTAGAGGATTAGGTTTGTGTCTATATAGTTCTCTTCATGCAGAGATGAAGGCTTTCATGGCATTATCTATAATTGGGTGTTTAATAAATGCTTTTTGATGAGGATAATGGTATGGGAATAAAACTCTTGAGATCCAGAGCCTGCCTGGATTTCTTGCCTCATTAGGAAAGAAGGAGAGGTGACTCTGAAGGCTTAGGTAAATATGAATGTAGATCTCATTCAGGAAGCCACACACTCTCCTAGTGTGGAATGCTGGGAAGAGAAAAACTTAAAGTGTGTGAGTGAGACAGAAATTCTGTCAACTGACATTAACACCAGTATTTACCAATCTTCTCCAACAAGGTGGACTCCATTTAGGATCTAGTTATGCATCTCATAGCCTCAGATTGCTAGACAAATTGCATCAAGGTTTACTCAAGGTCACTGCCATTAGGATGTGTAATGGCAGGCACACCAGTGCCCATCGGGGGTGAAGGCAGAGGTTAATGGTTTTCTTTCTATTTGTATTATTACTTGATCTCTGGCTTTCGTGGTCAGATGGGTTTCTGTAAGCTCTTCCCATCTAGCTTTCTGAAGTATTTTTCAGGTTGTTTATTTTAGGGCTGTTTTACAGTTGCTTTTTCACATATATGTTTTGTATCAAAAGGCTCTTGAAAGTTTCTTCTTTGCCGCCATGGTGAATTCTTTCAGTAAACTGATTTTGAGCTTGCACATCAGTGGGAATACACTTTATGGCCCTGAAGTATACACATGGAATAAATTTTATGTTTTGTATATTTTACCACAATAAAAAGCACATCAAGCATCTAATCAACCATCGAGTCTCTCAGACTGATCCTTAGCGCATGGGCCATGTTTGCGTGCAGTACTGTAAATGTATGAGTGGAGAATATTGCTCTATAACACTCAAATGCAGGAAATACCATATCATTTTATTTTCCCTAAAGCAAATTAAATTTCACTCTGAGCTCTCATCTGTTGGAAGGGTGTGTGAGAAAAATCAATCACATTATGTTTGAGGGAACACATTTCCTAGGATTCTTAAAGCATTTGAGTAGACTTTCATGAGATCAGAAAAACAGGCGTGGAGGGTTGTATCCTTACAGGGCCCCTTTGTAATTATTTCTCTGTTTGCCTCATGATGCAACTCTCAAATTTGGTCTTCACTCTCAAGTTCGTAGACTTGCTGGTCATAATAAGCTCCTCATAATGGCCCTCTCTACTGACCACAGACTTGGCCAGAGGGACACTTTCTGCTCTTCTTCAGGTCACAGAGTGGGTTTCATAGGAACCTGCAGGAATCCCTTCCATCTTGGGTAGTACTTCAAAGGTGACATGGGTCTCTAGTATTCACAGAAACTTACCAATTCCTTATCCCTTTTCTAACTTTTGAAAAGCTCATTCTCTCTGGTTGGGCTCTCTGCCTCCCTAAACTCCAGCACCCAATCAGCCCAAGCTCCCAGACAAACTTTTATTTGAGGGAAGTAGAATATTATTTGAGGGTAGCTGAAACTTTGACTCTTCTTTTGTAAGACACAGAATTGTTAGTGATCTTAAAAGTAAGGGATCTGTGACTCAGAACAGATAACCTAGGATCTTTTTGATATCAAGGGGAGATGAAAATGCTCCTCCATTTTCTGTATGTCCAAGGCAGCTAGAATAAGAAATGATTATTCCAATAGTTTTTTTTTTTGGTTTTTGGCTATTCAAGTACTAGTATCAGTAATGTAATAGTTGCAAATGTGGCTTTAGAGACTGAGAGCTTGGGTTTGAATCTTGGCTGTGCCACTTATTGGCTATGTGACCTTGGGCAAGTTATTTAAGGACCCCATGTCTCAATTTCGCCATCTTAAAATAGAAATAACAATAGCACTTTATCATTACTTATTGTGAGAAATAAATGTATGAATATGTACTAAGTACATAGAACAGTGAACCTGGCATGTAGAAAGTGCTCAATATAAGGAAGCTGTAATAGTAATAATTATTATTAGAGAGCATCACCAAGACTGGTGATTGATTCCGTTTTAATCCTCTGGAACTGTTGCTTAACTCTAATTTCAAGGAGTCCAAGGAAGCAGACACGTCCTCTGTACTAAATTGGTATTGGTTCATAGATGCTTCTAAAGAATTTTTTTGTAAGAACTCCCTCCTGGGATACTGAACATATCCATGTATCTCAGAGGAATGCTATAAATGTATTGTTTCATGAAATCTGATCCTTTTCCTTTCAGAATTCCAGCTGGACCACAGAAAATTACTCAAGTGTGTAAATTAATCAAGTCATTTTGAAACTCAAACATGACTTCCAATTGAGCCAAGCTCTGTTCCTTATTAACTCTGGGTAATTTGCTTTTTTGTTTGTTTGTTCGTTTGTTTGATCCCTAGCCTTTGAGTAAGTGTTGATGTAACTTTTTTCCCAGGGTTGCTGTAAGTCTTGTTGACTAAATTTCAGGTAAAATTCCTTGAGATTCTTAGCCAGGAAAGGCTGCAACAGGCCAAGTGCTGTAAGTACGCATGTCCCATTGCTAGCATTGGCTTTTCTCACCTGGATAATGACTCTCAGTCTGACTTGACAGCTAGTAGGTGCCACATCTTTGCCACTACCTGTGGCTATGTGTGGCGGTGGCTTTAGAGAATATTTTATTTTTTGCATGACTTAGGGTTTCATAAATTATAAAAAGATTTTCTTTCTGGCTTGAATAGAATATTAAAGATGTCCCTGACCTGTCACTCCCTTCATACCTCAGTATCTTCCTATCCTCATTGTCTCCCACTTTGCTGTTGCTGGGATGTTTACTGCTTGGCTCACCAGAGAGCTAACGGAAACATCTAACTACAGGGCTAGTGCTTCCTCATGCCATTCCCAGGATTCAGTGTATGGGTGTACTGGGCATGTTTTAAGCCATAGGCTCAAAACCTGTGTGGCATGATTCAGTGGCATGTCGTGATCAGTTTCCTCATCTGTCATGTCTTAATCACAGAAATCATGTAAAACAGTAATCACAGGCATCTACTTGTATTAACTAGATTAATGCTGGCTGATTAGCAAATGAACCTAAAAATCTCAGTGGGTTGATAAGTGGGTTGATAGAATAGATGTTAATTTTCTACTGTTACATGAAGCCCAGCTATAGGTGGGGAGTGGAGCTCTACTCTACAAAGTCATTCAGGGAACCAGCTGATAGATAGAGGCTCTGCCATCTTCAACAAGTGACTTCCAAGGAAGTCCTCTGTGGAGACATCTGTCCGCAGATGGAGAAAGACATTTTGGTAGATATATATTTTAAATGTTACAATAAGTAGGTAAGCCAGAGCTTCAGATGGAATTGTGGTTAACCATGGCGGAAAAGGAGCTAGCTACCAAAGTGAAATTGACAGCTTCCTTTTACCCATTTATCCTTTATTACTCAGAATCAGGATTAGACTTGGAAAGGGTCTATGAGTCAACATGCTTATTTTCCTATTCCAAGAACTTCCAACACCTAGGTGTACTGACACACTTTTTCCACATGGGAACTACTTTCCTAGAGCAGCCCTGATATTAGTCATTCTGCTGGGTTTAAATCCTAGTTCTACCATTTAGGAGTTGAGCAAGTTATATTATCCATAAAAACATAATTTTAACAACCTCTTCATTGGGAGGTTGTATTAAATGTACAATGTCTGACTCACAGCGCATATGAAATAAAGAGTACTTAGCATTATTCACACTCTAAATTTTTTTAACTGGTCACAGTAATTCCCCTCCTGAGTCCAGGTCCTAGGGTTATCCCCTCCTGCTCTGATTCTGGGTTTGGTCATCGGACTTGTGTTGGCCAATGGGACAATAGCAAATATGATGCAAGGAGAGACCTGAAAAATGTCTGAAGGCTTTCCATCTCTTGCTTCTTGTGGGGATCCCTGCAACTTCCACCATGTGAATGGACCTAAGATATCCTGATGGGTGATGAGCAATACCTGGCCAAGTCATCCCATCACCTCAGATGACCCTGAGTCAATTCTCAGACACATATATGAGGCCACACGAGACCATCCAGCCCCAGGCAAGATGGCCCAGATCAGAACCACCCAGTCTAACTGAAGAATTGTGAAAATAATGGAAGTTTATTATGTTAAGTGGGTGTTTTCATTATCCAGCAAAAGCTAATGATGCAAAGGGATCACAGGTGAGAGGTTTACCTGGGCCAGATCTGGAACTGGTACTCATCATGTCACTAAATATGTCACATGGCTGCATCTAATTGCCACAGAGACTGTAAAATGGAGGGAAGCCAGAAAGAAAAGGAAAGAGGCTTGAAGAACAGCTGGCCAAGGTCTGCCACACTCGTTTACCTTTACTTTGTAAAAAAGAACCGTTAGGTGGTAGTCACACTGGAACAACTTCCCATGCAAGTTCCTTGGGCCAGGTCTCTAGACAGTCCCTTTTGGTTTATTTGTTTGGCATGAGGAGGTAGAAGGAAGGAGACAGGACAGATGTGTTGCCTCCCTGCGAGGCAGTTTGGTAAGTCAATTCCTGCCAAGGTTCTCCAGCAACCCTGAACAAGAAAAGAAAAGAAAAAAAAAAAAGAACCTGCAGGCAAAACCTCAGGGTAAGAAGGGTTTAAAACTACGATTGCTGAGAATAAGAGACTTTTATTTCTTCCTACTGAGAAGGAAGTCAGGGCATTCTTCTTTGAGAATGTTATTGATACATTTTTGCTTTTTGCCCTCTAGCATCTAAAGCTGTCCTGCCCCCATGCTCAAAGAAGTAAGGGCAAGCTATCCCAATGCTGGTTGTTACTGTATTTCTCAACCCAGATGACTTGTCAGTAAAGTCCTCTTTCTTTCCATCTCGTTCCCATCTTTGATCTCTGGGTCTGGGAACAGAAGTCTCAGAGTCTATGAATCTGATGGGGAAGATGGCCTGGTAGTGCAGAGCAAACTGCTGGGGAGTCAGGCTGTCTGGGCTCCAGTTCTGCCTCTGCCGCAGTGTCTCTGTGTGATCTTGTACAGCTTCCGAAAGCCTTAATCATGAGCATCAGTGGATGTTTATAAGGTGTGTGGCACACAGTAGCTACTCATTACATGTTAGCTATTTATTATTCATTATCATCATTATTATTATTTTCTGATTTTCCTTTCCCTCTCCCTTTTGATCTTGCCCACTAGTTTAACAGGAAAAAAAAATCACAAATTGGGGAAAAGGACCTAGGAAAGAAAGGATGGATGAGGGAGCAGAAAATAGTGAAAACTCACACTTCTTTCACAATTTAAGTCCCATCCCATATTTGCATGGTAAATTATGGTTTCAGAAGGCTTAACCTAGATGATCTCATTTAGTATGACAGTTCTATGAGGTTCAAAGGGCATGGAGTCTACTTGAGCAGATAAAAAGTCAACACATGGGGAGTTAAGTAGCAATTGAGTTAAAGAGACTGAATTAACTTTTTAAACTCACTATCCAATGTGAAAAAAATTTTTTTCAAGTACTTTTGAATGAAATTTGTTGAAGTCTTTTATAGTGGTCTCCACCATCAGCTAAAGGGCTAGTGGACTCCACCCCACTCTAGCTGTCCTATGTTTAGGATTATTGATATCAAAATTAGTTTAAGATGTTTGTAATCCATTTACTCCTAATCCTTGAGATGCCTTATCCCCAGTCCTACTACCATTGGTTTAATCAGCCTCTCCTCAGTCTCTCCATATCCAGCCTATTTCCAAAAACTTGGCTTCTACAGTGTTACTTACTGGTCTTCCTTGAGTCATGTTCTGTTGTGGGTCAGTTTTCCCTCCATCTATGGCCAAGTCCTTGCTAGGATCTAGGAATGTGCTCCTTACCTGCATCTCTGCTCTAAACTGAGCATTATTTCTCAGCATTATACCCGAGTTTCTGTTGCTATCTTTGATACTCTTTGATGATTTGCAAGGCTAGGGGGAACCAGAGGGTGACTTTACTAACCAAGTTTCAGGGTCTCTAGGAGTTCAAGGTCTCTTTAGCAAACAGGTCCAAGGCATCAACAGAAGAGATGTCGCAGAGTAATTTATCATTAACAATTATTCAAATTATTATTGCTATAATAGACCAAGAAATGAAAAGTCACTTTGTGTTGTGGGATCAGGGAAGACTATGGAAGATGTGAGATCTGAGCTGGGTTGAGTTGATGACATGCAGGTGGAAGAGGCTGTAACCCAAAGGTGTAAATGTTCACAGAATAATCAAGTGCAGCAGGTAGTGAGGATGTACACACCTTGGTCTAGGAAATGTTAGAGGAAGTTGGAGATTATTTTGTCTGGAATGTTTTATGTGTGCCACTTCATTCACCCAACAGATATTTATTGAGCACCTACTATATTCTAGATGCTGTTCTAGCTCCCAAGGATTCAGCAATGAACAGAACAGAAAAGATTCTTTTCTTCATGCTGATTATATCCTAAGTATGAAGACAAACAAAAGTAAAAATATACATACATATGGTAATATCAGAAAGGTATAGCAGTGCTGTGGGAAAGTAAAGCAAGGGAATGTGATAGAGTGTGAATAGAAGGGTTAAACACCATTTCCTTCCTTTCTTTCTTTCTTTCTTTCTTTCTTTCTTTCTTTCTTTCTTCTAGTTGACATTCACTATTCTATTAGTTTCAGGTATACAATACAGTGATTAGACATTTATATAACTTACAAGGTGATTCCCCTGATAGTACCCACCTGGCTCTGTGCATAGTTATTATAATATTATTCACTATATTCCCTATGGTTAAACACCATTGTAGAGAAAGAAGCCAGAGGTAGCCACTTGAAGTTGGTGATATTTAAACTGAGATTTGAATGAGGAGAGGAGCCACTCATGTGAAAGATCTGGGAGATGTGTATTCCTGGCAGAGGGCACAGCTGGTATGAGGGCTCTAAGGTAGGAACGAGCTTAGGAGGGTCAAGGAAAAGCACATGGGCCAGTGAGGTTGCTACGTAAAGGAAATGGGATGATCAAATTACTCTGTGGGCCACTTGGAGAATATTCCCAGGTCCAGTCCTACTATGGACCAATTGAATCAGAATCTCTGAGGTGAGGTCCAGGTCACAGTACTTATTACCACCTCTTCAAGGTATTCTAATGAGTAGCCAAGTTTGAGAAACACCACGTAAAAAAGAGGAGCCAGAAGAAGAAGGGCTCTTTTTGACTAGGCAGAGGATGCTGCAGAATGGAGAAAGCGTGTAAAGAGTGTAATCCTGCAGGGATATGCTGGGGCTGGGGGGATGACCTGGTGGTCAGTGTAGTCCAGAGTGACCTGTTCTAAGAGTGAGGTCCCCATGATCTTCAGTTAGTCTCCTTCGGGAGTTTGCTGAAATGGCATGTGCCAACTATAGCAGGAGTCAAAGAGGTAAGGTTTGGTCTATTTATTTTCTGCAGATCCCTGAGACCCAACCCTCAGAGCTAGGGAACGAGGTAGCTGATCCTGAGCTGGAAAAACTTCCCCAGATACTCCCTTCTGCTTGGGGAGGCACCTAGGGGAGAGCAGTTTGAATAATGACAGGTTTTAACATAGTTCTACATGCAACAATTTCTCCTATAAAAACTAGCTGTTGCCTTAAGTGGTCTGTGTAAAAGGTGAGAGCAGGAGTTGGATACAGGTCCTACAGAGGAAAAAGACTGGCTTCAGGCACAGAGGAGGTATGAGATGGATGGAGAGCTGCCACCAAGGTTGAGAGGATGAGATGCATACAAGATACAGTTCAAAAGTGGAGGCTCTGGAGATTAGGGACAATTTGAGGGGAAAAGAAAAAGATGGTGTGTGATTAGACAGAATAGAATAGTAAAAAATTCATGACATAGAGACCTCACCTCTTTAAAGTTCTAAATAAGAATGTCAAGTGAAGCAGTATAGTCAAGTACTAGGACTCTAGACTCCAAATTGGATGAATTCCTTAAATGCTTTAAGCCTCAGTTTTCCAATTTGTGAAATGAGAATAATAGTACCTAAATCATTGGTTGTGAGGATTAATAAGAAAATGCATGTAGAAGGCTCAGCACACTGGTTGGCACTTAATAAGGGCCCACTCTGTCATAGTCATCGCTATAGTGTTCGTTGCCATTATGTTAAACAGTGCCTCAATCACCAAACTTGTGTCATGTTCACCAATAGCCAGTGGGTGTTAGATAAAACTGAGAGGCCAACATGAAGCTAAGTTAAAAATTGCAAGAAGTCAAAGCAACAGTGCCCAGGTTTTCAAAGAAAATCAGGATTTGACTAAACTCACAGTCAAGTAACATTTGTCTGGTGTCTACCATGTGTTGCTTCCCTCAAATAATGCTTTATCCATTTTAATTCTGTGGACCAGAGAAGGACTGGGGCTAGGCAGAGCTTCAGGGGAGAGATGGGCTATGGAGAATATAGATGACAAATGTTGGGCAAGGTGATCACTGAGAAAACTTCTAAGTCATCCATGGCTTAGTTTGCTCATCTGAGGCTAGGTGTAACAGTTAGATTGCCAATCTCAGAACCTAGGAATCTGAGATGCTTTTAAAAATAATGATGGCACCGATAAATCCTGATGGATTGCAGGGGTCTTTCTCTTTCAACCCTTTGCTTGGGTGTCAATGGGAAACACCAAGTGAACAGCTACAGTTTTTGTAGATTTCTAGATCTGTGTCCTGGGAGAGAAAGTTGATCTGACCTAGTGTGGAAGATTTGGGGAGAAGCTGTGTAAAAAGTAACAATGAAAACCAAATAAGCAGTTGAGTTCTCTGGGTGGTTAGTGTAAAATATTGAAGAGAACTGAGTCTAAACTTAAGAAATAATGATACTTTGTGATTCATTAAGAGAAGAGTTAGCAAAGGAGAACATAAAAGTCTTATTAATGTTATTTATAATAATATTGAACTGGGAATTAGGAGACCTGTGTTGCATGCAAGTAATCAGAATCATCTTTGCCTCAGTTTTTTGTTTAAAATGCTATTTGTTATTCTATGGAGTACAGAGTAGCTTTAGGCAGTAATTGAGGAAATATTTTACCTTCCCAGGTTTTCAGGCCATATCTAGCTTTGTTTTATTTGAATATAATTTAGGTTTGTTTCTCATGGGGTAGATGAAAATAGACATTGTGGAAATATATAACTCAGTGTGTATTTATCGGGGTGCAGTCAATGTCTTCATAAATGGTAGTGAAAGGGTCATTAAATTAGTTAAAATGTTACTTGAAGTAATGCTGAGTTTTGAGTGCTAGTGATCAGGCTCCTACTAGGACATCAGAGTAATAAATTATTTCCTAATACTGCCTCTTCCTAGTGTATATGGATAACTAGAATTTGGTAAGAGAGAGCTGTCTGCTGAGTTACCCCCACTGGTTAGAGTACAGGCTTAAAGATGGATTTTTGAGCACACTTGTTTTCTCTGTAAGCACATTTGTCACTGAAACCGACTTCCTATGCTTATCATCAAAAAACTCATATGTTATCTCTAATTCTCATTTTCTTCACCTCCTTCTCTTCATTGTATTAGTCAAGTTCAGCAGCTAGACCGTCAGCTGCCAGATAGGCTACATTTTCTCTTGAGAGATAGGTGAGAACCATTAGTGATTCTTTTTCCAAGCTTACAACCCTAGACGGAGTTTTGGACTTCAACTAAATTATTCCTAAAGAGCAATCAATAAACAATAGAAAAAAGCCTGGGACAATTAGATGGGCTCTCTATTTGTCCAAACAAACAAACAAAAACAAATAGATTTTCACTTCTGCAAATGCAGGTTCATATTCTGTTCTGAAGTCATCAGAGAGAAACACAAGACATTGACAATTTAGACTGTCAACAAAGCTTGTCCAAAATCCGTAAAGCTGTCACTCCTCATGTATTCTCACTGCAGAAACCAGAGATCCAACTTCCCGCACTTACGCTTTATGACTAGAAAAATGGATCTTTTGGGATGGTGTGTATGCTTTACATGAGTATGTAAGCTGGAGATGCAAATAGAGTAACCTGTTGTTATGAAGTTCTTAGACCCAGATAGTGTAGAAGATTAATCTAGAGAGTATGGGAAAAGACCCAAAATGTGGTATCTGTTCATGAGGCCTTGACAGCCTCTTTGGAGAGCTAAGCCCTACCTATCCAGAATCTTATGCCTGGTGGTTCCTTGACTGTTTTAAAAGGTCCTGTAATAGAGTACAACAAGTACCCAAGTGTGCTGCCCCCAGGGAAGGGCATGAGAAGTCAGAAAAAAGACTGAGTTTCTGAGGAAATCGTAGTTGACATGGGGTTTCACCCCCCTGCAGCAATTGCAGTGACACTCATGGTGACTTGACTTTCTCTCCAGGTGGTGATCTAACCCAGTTTGCATTTCCAGAAGCAAGGATTGGTTAGGGAGTGTGCTTCATTTGGCTTTGCTTCATGTGTGATGTAAAAGAGCAAAAAATGTAAGGGTCTCAAAGCAAAAGTGGCTCGAGAACCAATGAGAAAGTCTCTGTGAACTGCCCAAACCTAAGGAGGTCCAGCAGAAACAGAAGTGGGTTTGATTTAGGCTGTAACTGGAGATAGGTATGATAGCTCTTGAGTGGTATTTACCTTTGATGCATATGAGTGCAAGCTTCACCAGAAGCAAAATTTTAACCAGAAGCCACACTTTTTGCACTTAGGTCTTTGTTTCTTCTCTGCTAGAAAGTGGCAAGGCCACAGTCCTTGCTTTGAGTGGCACTCAGGTGGATACATCCTGAGGTAGATGGAGGTAATTCTTGAGCTTTCTTATACTAACTCACGCCACAGAAAGAAAAGCAATCCATTTTGGAGGGATTATGGGAGATAAGACAGGCATGTGATGGGTTATCCCATTTGATCACCGCTAATTTTTTCTCTGTGACATCTTCTGCTCCACCAGGAGCCTACTCATGGGAAAAAGAACCAGAACCAGTAACTGTCAGTCTTCTCCAAGGAATCAGTCAGCTTCAGAGATTGGTTCTGGAATGTATCATACTACTATCTGTCAGAGAATGGTTCAAAAATTTATTACAAAGCTCATCTATAGTTCAGAGCAGAAGAATAAAATCTATAATATGTGAAAATCTTACAAAGAGGTTGAAACTTGTGATAGCAAAGGGTCTAGGAGGACTGGGTATTTTGAAGCTATTTATGAATACATCCTGGTGCTAAAGACCATTTTATCAAACCAAGGGGGTCTCTTCTGCCCACTAATGGGATTCAGGAAAACTTGGGCTCTAATGATTGGATTCCCCACATCCACCATCTCACTTCAATCCTGATGGTGTCTTTAGAAGAAAATAGTTCATGTTATTCCATCTCATGGCTACTTCCATTATCAGTGTTTATTTAGGATGCACGTCGTTGCAGTGGTTCCTTATTATATGTAATTTAATACCATGTATTTGTCAATTCCATTTACTCACTACACATTAATTGAGTATGTACAATGTGTCTGGCATTGGGAAAACAAAATAGATATGTTCTTATCTTTGAAGTCTTATCACTGTATTTGCAGAGGTGAAAAACAATTGTAATATAGAGTGAGAAACATCACTGAGTCAGGAGAATGGCTAGAGGAAAGTAGCAACTAGCTGTCTAGGTTGGTTAGAAAGATTTACAGAGGAGGTGACATTCGTCCAGGGCCTTAGGGAATGAATAGGAGTTTCTTAGGTGAATCAGGGGAAGAGGGGATGTATGTCCAAGGAGCCGTGTGCATGGAGACACAGAGGACATGGCAGAAGTTTGAATCTGAATCTCACCACCTACAAGCGGGGTCAAGTCATTTAGCATACTTTGAAGCCTCAATGTCCTTACTTATAAAATACAGATAACTTATTTCCTGTCTACTCACAAAATTATGTCAAGACTTAATTATCCTCATGTTTTTTTAAAATTAGTTTGAAAATGATAAGGTTGGGAATGATTACTGGGTTTGGATGGTTGTCCAATGGGCACCCTTGGGGAGGGGAGGAGACAGTACACTACCCATCACCACAGTGAGGATTAGGGGCTGTAAGGACCGCAGAGGGCAGAGGAGTCACAGACATTAAAATGATGGTGCTGAGAAGTTAATCTGTTTCCTTTTTAAAATAGCTCTGCATGGAAGCTGTCAGTGGGGCTCTCCCCCCAGCCAGATTTATAGTTTCTGAATGACATTGTTTTGCTTTGCCATTTGGAGGCTCAACAAGGCTGGAGGGAACAGAGTCTCATTTTCCTATCAGTGGCAAATGCAAATCAATCAATGTAATTAAAGTCCAAATGGAATAATTTATGAGAGATCTATTGTACGCTCCCTTGTACCCTCCATCTTTTCCTCTCTCTGCTCCCCTCCCCATTCTTTCTACCCCCTGGTATTTAGTCTCGTCCACATGAAAGGTGTAGGCCAGTTAGAAAATGATTGCTCTCACTTTCTGTGGCCCATCTCTCTTGATGTTTAGGTTAATTTGGCATCTGATGCTTTACAAAGGACACATCTTTCCGAAAAAGGCATCCATCACATTTAATGGGGGCCATTTAGATATTAATCATCAGAAGAAAGTAATGAAAGAAGATTTTCTTTTCTTGAAAGTCATATAAACAGAGATCTAATTAATCCAATGCTATATAGAAGAAATGCTCTCCCTGAAGCTCTGGGATGGGAAATGAACCACATTATAGGCTCTTGCATTAATTATTTTGGGGGTGGATATAAGTTTTGGGGTGGGATAAAGCACTCCCAGATTATTTTGGGGAGATATGGATCATATACTTTTGTAAATTTACATTGCATGGTTCACATTGTAAGATACCACAATGATGTAACTGGGTAAGAGGCGCTCTCAGTACAGCTTATAGGTTTATCCTGACGAAGTGAAGGAAGGATTATATATTTTTGGAGGATATACAAAAGACAATTTGGGGGCCAACAGGAGAGAAAGAGTAAAAAATACTGTTATCTTTTATTGATCGAAGCATTTCTTTAATATAGAGGATAGTGACCCACTCACTGCTTTTTAATCTCATTGATAAATGAGCAGGAAGGAATATATAAGAGATGAAGAGGAATAATGTAAGTTGAACTTCAATAAAATATCCTTGTTGTCTATTTTTTTGTATATATTTTTATCAAAGTAGGATATTTCTTATCTGGCTGGCTTACTTTAGTTGTCATCTTATCACAGGTAAAGGCTATAATGGTAGAGGGGAAGGGTGTGTTCAAGGCAGAAGATTAATATTTCTATGAGCAAGGTACTATACTTTTTAATGTATGCTATCTCATTTAATCAACAATCCTATAAATTGGATTGTTTCTAATTGTATTTTACAAATGAGAAAACTGAAAATAAAAGAAGCTAAGTAACCTGATAAATGTTACATAGCCATGTTATATCAGAGTCAAAATTGTGTCTATTCTTTATATTTTACTATGATGCTATAAATAATTATTGACAGAACTCATCTTTATTCAGAGTTAAAGAGTAGACCTATTGATTTATCTTTTCCCATGAATCTACTATCAGAAATAGTTGAATCTAATGAGAATACTTCCTGGCATTATTATAGTTGTAGACATTTTTGTGTTGCCTGACTAACATCTTTTGCCTTTATCTGGGCAGTAGAATTTGTCCTCCAAGAGAGTAATTAAAAACCACATTTTTCTAATGGAGATGGGAACTCTCTCCACTCCTACTCACCTCCAGTGATAAGGTTGGGCTCATAATGTCAGTGTGATCAATTGGAATAACCTGATCAATCAGAGTAGCCTATTCTTCTGCCTTTAGCTACTGACTTTTTATGTTTCCTAAGCTAGAGTCATCAGGACAGGTGCTGTCTGTCCCCTGGAGTTGTTAAGCATATGGGATGCAAGACTGACAATAGTTGGAGGAAATGTTCACAATCACATTATTTGGAGAGAAAAGAGCTTGTCTGAAATACAGAGGAAGAAAAAGAGAGTCACATCCTAATGATATTCCTTCAAGTCCTGGATCCAGCTACAGCTGAACTCCTAAAATTTTAATTATTTAAAGGAATGTAAATCTATAATTTTTCTTTTATCCTGGCTTATGTTATTCAAATTAATCTTTAATAAAAAGGTGATTTTGTGTGAGTGGCAGATAAATCATACATCTATTGTCAAATGAGACAGCACTAATCACATCCCTTAATAGCAGACACAAGTCTGATCCAAACTTTTTGAAGACTTGGCACCTGCCCTTGGATCCAAGATTATTTCTTGGCTACTCTGAGGGATCAGTTGATTGGCCAATGAATACCTTTAGTGCCTCAGGCTGCATAGTGCCTGGGGAAATGCCTGAATTTGCCTTGATAGAACTATCTCTCTTCCCTACAAGTTCTGAAGGTTGTTGTAAGCTCAAGGAATAATGCCAAATGAAGAATGGTATACAGCCTTGTTATCAGCTGTACTGCTTATAACTCCTAACAGTTTTCCATTGCATTTGGTTGGAGCATAGGGCTTAAGCCCAAATCTAAGCAAACCCTTTCTACCCTCTATTTCAAATCTGAACTCTAGCCATGGAAAGACCACAGTGTCTAGTAATGGTCAGTAAGAAATATGAGAAGAAGATCAGTAGATCAGACTTTAATCAAGAGTCTAAATGTGGGTTGGCTTCCTGCACGGCTGGAGAGCACTAGAGAAAACCGCAACCAGATGAATGACCTTTTTACTAGAAACCGTGGCCTAACCAATGTCCAGGGAATTGGATTGGAAAAAACAATCCACAGGTTTTGGTACTTTTAGAAAATGATTGTGAGGATGATGGCGATGATGATGATGACAATACATGCTAGCAATACAGTTCCTGAAGTGAGAAGTGGTCAGTATTATGGAATCATTGTACCATTCTCAGAAATCTTCATGTATGTTACTTCTTTGTCTTTACTGAATATGTATGTTTCTACTATATGTGGGCTGTAGTCTTGGAGGTTATACCAGAGAGGGGGGAAAAATCCCTATATTGTGTTACAGGGATCTGAGGAAAAGCTCTGTAATTGTGTGCTTGCAAGAAGTCACGTAATAGGTTGTGTATGTCTATTAACAGAATCACTGAACCAGGGCCAAGCTCCCAGAGGGATGCCTTGGGATCACCTTTCTAACCCAGTAACTCTCAAGCCTACCTACATGACTGAATGCCTGGAGAGCTTATTAAAAAAACTGATTCCTGGAGTCCACCCAAGGCAAACTTAATCAGAATCATAGGAATATGTATTTATTCACAACCACCTTCCCAAGTGACTCTCATACCAGTCCACAGACTAGCCCTTGATGATTCCTCTATCTTTTATCATCGAGTTAAAAAATGTCACTGAAATCTCATGAGCCAGATAAGAATCTAACCTATATTCAATGATGTTCAGAAAAATATATCTGCCACCTCTCTCAGCAACAAATTCTTCTGCCCAATAAACTCCATTTTCAAACTATTCTATCTCATATCTCACATGAATCCCTGGTATTGGAGAATAAGTCTGCTTCTTGTCCCCTGTTTATTGTTGTTGTCAACGTGGTTTAGTGCTGCCGTGAAGCCCATGTGTGGAGCAGGTTAGGTCACAGATATGCTTTCTTAGCTTCTTCTTGGTTCCTTGTCCTGTTTTTTATTTGACTCCTAATTACAAGGTGTCTGTGTTTGGGACATTTTACTGATTCTATTTGTCTCAGTAAGATCCATTACTTGAGCCTCATCTGGAGCTAGGTAAAGTGATTGAAAATGGCATCAAAATGAATCAGATCATGCTAATTTGCAGGGGTATGGGGAACAGAGAAAATGAAAAGGGACAGAGCCTGGGAGCCTGGATGTGTTTGTCTGAAGAGGGACACTTGAAACCTGTATAGTTTTGTGAACCAATGTCACCCCAATAAATTCAATAAAAAAGGGCACTGGTCAGATAGCTCAGTTGGTTAGAGCATCATTCCAATATGCCAAAGGTTGTGGGTTCTGTCTCCAGCCACAGCACATAGAACAGTCAACAAATGAATGCATAAATGATTAGAAGAATAAGTCGATGTTTTTCTCTCTTTCTTCCTCTCTCTCTCTAAAGTAAAAAAAAATTCTAAGAAAAAGTATCTTTATAGAAAGAAAAAAGAGAGAATGATGTTTCTAGTAAGTGTCTTTTTTCTCCCCTTTTGCATTCTGGCAGGTAATCTGTTTGGCATAATCCTCTTAACTGCACAGGTTCTATCTGCATTTTATCTGATCTCTTTCTCTGACAACCTTTCTATGGTTTGCTTGCATCCTCCTGTTTTGAGAACCTCTGGATATTACATGGGGAAATCAACCCTGTTTCTCTCTTTTCATACAAATTTGAGTTCTTGGGATATTTCAGAAATGGTGAGGGCCCTTTGCACAGGTTGGAACTATATGAAAAGTCTGGGAGCAATGTTTCCAGCTTTCAAAATGTGGGGTGGGGAGAGGCCTAAATAGGATTTCTCCCTAGTTTCCAAGCTGGGTCCCAGTTTGTACACTGTTGGTGGGGGTCAGGGGACTGCTGGGCTGAATCGGAGGGTGTTGGATTAAGGGAGCCATGAAAATTAGCATTGGCCCACATGCCTACGTGCTGAGAACATTGGTCAGTTAGCTGTTAAACTTACTCTATGTAAGCTTGACTGTTTCTTTTGTCTGTGTCACCAAGTAAATTAGAGCACAGTGAGAGATAGCCTTCACATGACCTTAGATAAAGGCATGGCCTCTCCCGCTACAGACCCGGCCTGTCCGGGTTCTGCCTTCTGTGGAGAATGACCTGAGGGCTAAAGAGGTCTGACCACATATGACCCAGCACTTTGTCCTTTTGACTAACGTGACACCAGAATTACTCCATCCGGTTGGGAATTCAAATCCCTCTAAATTAAAGTACTCCTGAGAGAGGTCTAACCTAAATCTCTTTATCAGCTTACTCTGTAATTATTTATCAATTAATACTTGAGAAGAGATTAGCTGCCACCAATGGAAATCAAGATAGTGCTGACATAGTGAGTTCTCCTGGTTTACTCATTAGCTGAGTGACCTTTATTTTTTAAATTTCTCTAGGTCCTGGATTCTTCATTTTTTTTTTTAAGTGAAGGGGCTAAGTGATAGGATCTCAGATTTCCTTCCAGTTGTGGTTTAGTGACTGATTGCAGATGTTTCCCTGCATTTCTGACTGAAAGGACTGGTGAGAGACTCCCTTCCTTCAAGGCTTTCTTCACTGTGTCCCTGGAACCCAGGCCACATAATGTTGGGTCTAGTCAAACCCAAAGGGAGCATGGCCAGAGAATGAAAGTCATTGGGAGCCTAGGTTGGCACAGAATTGTCTAGCTGCAAACACAGAGCAACTGTATTCCAGAGGTGATTTTGCAGAGGAGGGGAGGTATATGGGATGTCACAGCTCAAGAGCAGCAAAATAGGCTGATACGATCAGAAAGCATGCCAGGCCACTGTGGACATCTGCCGTGCAGAATGACATCAAGTGGCTGTCTGAGAGCGGTCTGCAATCCCTCTCTTGACTTTGAAGAGACCCCTGGGTCTCAAACTTCAGATCTGCACAGATAGCACAATAGCCGGCAGGCCTGGCTTTCTGGTGTCAACATGGTACAAATGTTTCTATAGATACAGGGTTCGGAGTCACAAAAACTCAACTCCAGTGCGATATCTGAACAACAGCAAAAAAGGAATAATACTATTATTCACTTTGTACTTTCCTACATCCTAAGCACAGAGCTAAGTGTTTACGTGCTTTATGGCATTCAGGTTGTGACCTTGGGGTCTTAATGTCTGTGGGTCTTCATTTCCTTAGCAATAAAAATGAAACATTTCTGCCTTATCTAATAATAATAACTAATATTTATGAATGGTTACTGTATGCCAGGCACTGGGGTAAGCACTTTTTGTGCTTTAGTATCTTATTTAATACTTACAAGAATCCTAAGAAGTAGGAATTATGATGATTTATGTTTTATAGAAGTGAGATAAAGCGGCATTGAATGGAAGTTGTAGAAGGAAGGGGCTCCATGTTCCCTGTTTTTTTTTTTTTTTCTGAATATCCAAGTCAAATGGTTGCCTTTGCTGATATCACCTAGAAATACTCCAGAGGAACTTTCTGTTTTTAGTCCTGGCTGTATGAAATCACTTCCTCCCAGTGAGGACCAAACAGAGGAGTATTTGTGCAGGACTGCGTGGATGGAGGTTGTCAAGTGTTCATGAGAAATAGAATCCAACGGACATTTTAGGGCTGGACAGAAACAGCCTGTTTAAGAGTGTGAATTCCAGAGTTCACTGATAAGAGGGTTCTAGTGACTAACTCCTTAAAGTAACCAAGAATAATTTCAAAAACCCAAATCTGTCCTTTTACTTCTTTCTATACCTTCTTTTTGCATGGTTTTCTAGAGTCCCGCCTTATTGAACTTCCTAAATTCCAATTTTTTTTATCTGAAAAATGGGATTCATTCATTTATTTGGCTAGTGTGGGGTAAATAGAATTAAATAAAATAGCAGGAATCAAAGTGTTTGTCAATAAAGAACTAATATAGATGTTAGGCTTAATAGTGACCATGTTGGCTGCTGATTTATCACTGACTACAGGAGTACATCTCTCTTATTTGGAAGAAATGGCTTTGATATTTATTTTCTTCTTTAAAAAGATTGTCATTTGCTGATTTTCTTTCTTCTCTGCGAAATAAAAAGATATCTGGGAGAATTAAAGATGAAAAAAACTCTGTGCAGTAATTGGTAGTGGGAGGATAATGAGAAGAAAAGCAGACAACTGTTTGTGGTTTAGTATATTTGTGAGTGTGTTAATTTAATTGGAACTGCCCTGTATAAATATTAAACTCAATTCACTTTCTCTTATAGCTCCTTTGCTTTTCAAAATATTCCCAGTTATAGCTTATCTTTTTAAAATTCTTCTGTGAGTTTGAGGGAGTTAGTGGCAGAAAGATGACCCAAATTTAAAGGAACTGAGAGAGCTTTTCATCATATCACACTTTGTCTCTGTTAGTTTGCTGTGCCTACCTGCTGGCTGAGTGGCAATAGGAGTGCTCAGTTGTCTTGCCTTCCTGGATGAAGGCTATGCAACCACTTCCCTTTAGTGGATTAATGCATTTTGTGTTGTTTCTCCAGGAAATTGCTTTGTCTCCACACTGTGTGCACAGTCATCTACTTTCCCAGGTCACTAACCAGGATGTGGGATGTAGTCTGGAGTTCTGTTTCATTTGATCCTCCCCACAACTCCATGAGGTTCGGAGAACATCATCCCTGTTTTTCAGATAAATGTAGAGTCAATAAGTCAGAGCCAGGCATGTTTGACCCCAAGTATAATTTCTACTGTTAGAAATGAACTTAGGTCACTGACAACCCGTCCTCCATTTCAGTGTCTTTTGTTATATTTTACTTGTTTCTTTGTTTTGTTGTTTAGGTTCCTGTTAAAGGCGAGATCATATGGTATTTGTCTTTCACTGCCTGGCTTATTTCGCTTAGTATAATGCTTTCCAGTGACCAGAGGGGAGAGGGGAGGGAATTTCAGGGGAGAAGGGAAGCGTTTACAGGAACAAATATAGAGGACACATGGACAAAACTAGGGGGGTTGGAAAGGGGAGGGAGGAAGGGAGGGATGGGTGGGTGGGCTGGAATGGGAATAAAGGATAGAAACTGTACTGAATAAACTAAAATAAAAAATATATATATTTGGGAACAAAAAAAAAAAAAAGAAATGAACTTAGTTCCTAGATTAAACTTTTGATAGATTCAGGATCAAGGTAGTGAAACAGTTGGCCATGGAATCAGTTTAAACTGAATTCATGAGAACCATGGAACCCCATAAGCAGAACAGTCCTCTCTCATAGGACCTATATTTTAGGGTGAGATGATCCCTATGGAGGGTCCAGCAAATGGTTGGAGCCTGTCTTTATCTAAAATTTTGATATTTTATTCATCATGGGATTTTTACATTCATTTTTATTTTTTAAAATATTGCATTAAAATCTTGCTTATCTTGACTACTTGGATTTTTTTGGTTTTCCCTTTATATTTTGCACCTGAGAGGAGTGAGGCACCTCCTCACCCGTTAGAGTAGGTACAATGGTAAACAGTCTACAGTCATACCCCTTCATTTTCCACAGGAAGAAACTGAAGCTTAAAATTATAAAACTGGTACTAATAACCCAAGGCCCTTGACTCAAAATTCAGTGCTCTTCCTGTTACTGCCAGCAGAGCTAAAACAATGTGACAGATGAGCATCCAAAGGGAGTGATCTCATAATAAAGCCTGACAAAATGTGTCAAGGGCAAAAGGTGTACATATCTGTTCAGCACCAACTCTTCCTCTCACTCAGCAAAGAGGAATCACTGCAAGTTGTAGCAGGGGGGACTTACATTAGGTTGAAAAGAGAACTAATTAACAGTGTGAGAAGTGAAGTGTTGCACTGGTTTCTAGAAAATGGCATAAAAATAAGAGTTGCAAATTCAGATGCTTTGGGCTGGGTATAAGCGAGTGGTGGTGACTGTGGCAAACTGGAGAGAGAAAATATAAGTAGAAACCAAGCTCTTTAATTTTATTGATCATTAGAGAACCAAGGTATTTTTTGTTTCTTTCTGGGTCTCAGGCACTCCTTCAATTTTAGGTCAAAATTATTTTCTTGAAGCAACGTGAACCCTACCTTCACAGCATCCTCTTTTCTCTCCGCACAGAAATCCCTTGATCCTGCTCTTTGTTGTTTTATCTCAACTCTGATCAGCAGAGACTGCTTTCCCAGTCCTTTATCCCTCCCTCCGTTACATGCTGCTGTAGTTCTGGGTCCTGGGTTACAACATTTTCTAACCCTTCAAGTTGACTCTCTCCTGCTCTAAAAAACATTGACTCTTTCACAAGGACTGTGTCGTGTCCCTGTTGTGTCATTGCCAGCCTCTCATGCTGGGCCATCCCTTCCCCTATCAACATATCACCTTGCAAACATATCACCTACTGTTGGATGAGTTTTATATAGGATAACACACATCTAGACTGGATGAGAGGATCACACAGGCAGCGGCTTTGCTCTGCTCTGCACTGGAGCATCCAGCATTGTTCTCTGTTGTACGAGTATGTTAACAATGCTTATTAAGTGAGTAAGTAATTACATAAGTACAATATGATTTACTCCAAATCTGGTATGTTCTAAAACTCACATAGGAAAGTTCAGCATAACCAAAAGGCAACAAATATATTGATAGCAAAGTCATGGTTTGGGTAATAAGGAATATGAATAAAATTTTTAAAAGCCATGATATTTTGCATGTGGCCTGACAACTACGTATTCTGACCACCAGGGCTGTGGATCCTGTCTTTTTTTTTTTTAAAGATTTTATTTATTTATTTTTAGAGAGGGGAAGGGAGGGAGAAGGAGAGAGAGAGAAACATCAGTGTGTGGTTGCTTCTCATGTGGTCCCCACTGGGGACCTGGTCCACAACCCAGGCATGTGCCCTGACTGGGAATCGAACCTGCAATGCTTTGGTTCACAGCCCATGCTAGATCCTGTCTTTTTTACAGGCTCAGTGTTTGCCAGTGTTCACATGAGAGTTTTCAGCACCATGGGCAGAAATGTCGAGTTTCCTTTTATCTGTAACTCATTGTACAGCAGGATTAAGATGACAGCTAGTGGGGGGAGGAGGGGGTTAGGGAGTAGAGGGATTGAGCAAAACCTAAGGGACATGGACAACAGTGTGGTGATTGGGAGGGTATAAGAGGACTAAATGGTAATGGAAGAAATACAATAAAGATTAAATTAAAAAGAAAGAAATAATCAGGGTTTGGGAGGGGGATTTCAGTCACTTTTAGCAGAAGAAAGTTCATTTAGATCCTTTTTATTTTCATTTTTCCTTGGCAGAATTGCATTTCAGCTGCCAAGGCACTTAGGCTTCTACAGGTTGGTTTTCAGGTGTTAGAGAATGGGAAGGGTTGCCACAGAAATTAATATCTTCTGAGTTTGACACTCAGGGGAACTACCGGTGGTGGGTGACTGCTGGTGGCTGGGATGTCTTGTATGCTAGGCATAGCCCTCATCCTAGTAACCCAGTGTAGGTAGGAAGTAGGCCCAGTTGTTCACAGAGCACTTATTTTAGAATCCAACCTGAGGTCATTCCAGGGCCGGAGCAAACATTAGGAAAACTCTATTTAACTGGTGGAATACAATATACACACCCATGATGATAAGTCCTTCCCAAAGTTTCAGGTTTTACTGTACTTGGTTGTAAAACCCAAAAGCCACACTAACTAACTCTCAGTCCCCAATAAATCTTTTCTAGGGACAAGGTGATGCACCCTCCCCACCTCTGCTTTTCTTAAGGACTCCTTTCGTCTTCTCATTATCTATATTAGAATGCAGTTTTACTAAGGCACATGAAAATGTTCTTTTGGGGGCTCCATCCTCACTATGAAGCCTTTGAGTAGCCTTATCTATTTTCTAGATGTGATGCCTTTCCCCCATTTTCATGAAATGCTGTTAATTTTTGCAAATCTGTCTCCTAATGTTTGCCCCATTTCTCACCATCACATACAAATCTTAGCTGGCTTCTTCTCGTGGTGGTAGATGTGGTGAGCCCCTTTGGTGAGGAAGCTCAGGGCAGGAGCTGACGGAGATGAGCCACATGTCTGAGCTGGCCTGCCCTTCGGCCTGTGCCTCAGAGCAGATCCAGGTGGCTATTTCTGCACGTGCCCCAGATTCAAAAAAATCAGAGATTTATTTTCTACACTCATTTCATCTCAATTTTCTTCTCAGTGTTCAATTGCTATAATCATAAAATCAGAGGTCTCCCAGGCTGGGTATTTGCACACTACAAGGAGAATCACTAAAAATAAGACTGCCTGATGGAAGGGTAGAAGCAGAAATTTTGCCTGAACCACAAATTTCCTCATAATGTTGGCTTGAGAGGGGAAGGGCTTTCCCAGAGGCATGTATGTTTTGTCTGTTTTTACAAAAGGGCTCATCACAGAGCTCAGATACTTTTTTCTGCCCATCTGCACAGGTGCAAACTGAGTCAGAGTGCCATGTCTTTTTATGCTTGTGCTGCTGCCTCCTATTGGCCTTTTAGAGTCGGACATGGCATTGGGATCCTTCCATGAGTTTGGGAGGCATTCCACTAGGTGGTAGATGAGGACCAGAGATGCATAGACTTCTCTAAACTGCTTACTGTCTTTCTATCTTTAGGAAAACCATGGACCCTTTGGGACTATTTTATTCTTCAAGATGGTGAATCTTTGGTGAGGACAGTTTTACATATGTGGAAATGGCCCCTCTTATGCTAGCTGAGGGTGCTAAAATGGAGGGCTCTTCTTCTACTCTTTGGAGATGGCCTAAATGCATCCCATTAACAAATTATCAGCCTCAGCTCCTCCTATGGTACCATTTGTTTTCTCGTGCTCCTAGTTAACTATGATAGCAAATATTTCTTATGCAGGGGCTCAGAAAGTGACCAGAGTAGCTATGGCAAAAGACGTGGAGATACCACGAGAATAGGAAGAGCTCATGAGCATGGAAATGCTTTTGTATTTTGTATTAATAATCATCCTAAAACAGGCTTTTACACACATCCAGTCACTTTAGATCTTCATTATAACCCTGTGAGATGTCAGGGTTATCTTCAAGCTCAGCAGGACTCTCAGCATTTTCATTCAACATTTCTACTTTGTGGTGATCTCTCTATCCCCCATCCTTCAGTGATGGTCCTAAAATATCAGCACTCTCTTATTTGCCTCATTCAACCCTCAGTATCATTGGCAAACCTGATTTCTAAGATGCTATTCTGTGGTATCTCCTTCAGTTCTCCAGCCCTCCTTTACTTACAAGCTTTCTTTCTGATTCATTCTCACACCCTTTATTCAGGTTTACAGGTTCCATCTCTGGTTTGGGTCTTGTCCTTTTCTTCTGTTCCCCCCCGCTCTGTCATCCCCCCCCCCCCCAATGATCTTCAGCCTCTTCCTCTCTACTTGGCTGTATTGTATCAGCTTAGAGTAGCCTTTCGGATGTCCCTACCTACCAAATATCCCTCCTTTAACCCCAAATAACTCCCATCTTGCTTCTTTTTCTTTCTTCTTGTTTCCTTTTTATCCAAACCACCATTCATTACCAAAATCACTTAAATCTGAATTCTCTTTTATATTTTTTCAAACACAATGCATCTTCATTAGGCCAATGATTTATCTTCTCACCAAGCTTGCTATTCTTACAATATTTGTCATTTCTGAATGTGGCACCATTGTCATGTGGCTACTTAATCCAGAAACTGCACCCTGCCCCCTTTCACATTTCCTACAAACAGCCACACTCTACTCATTATATCTTCTTCAGTAGCTCTCAGTTCTGTCCTTCCCTCTCTATTCCTACTACCGCCACCTATGTTCAAATTTATGTCATTTGCTATCCTACTGCATCAGCCTCCTAACTGGTATCTTCTTCCAGTCCTATTCAAGTCCATTCTCCCATATCATTAAGGTATATGCATCCTCCTATATTCATTATGTAAAATGAAAAGATACCTGATTAAAAATCTTGTTACCTCCCTACAGCCTATAGGGTAATAATGTCCAATATTCTTTGCAAGGCCCTCCACAATATGACTCCCAATTTTCCAGCCTTTTCCCCCCACCAGTCCTTGTATTAATTTTTACCCTTCAGCAACACCCAGTTGTTGGTATTTAACACATTGTCTCTCAAATCTATGGATTGCTTGAGTTTTGCCCTCTCCCAATAGTGGCCATTTTGTATTTGCTCATCCCTTAAGAATCATCTCGGGCATCACCTCTCCAGCAAGCCCTCCCTAATGGTTCTCTCCGTCTTTCCATCCCTCATCATGCTGGGTTAGTTACTCTCCTTTCTCTTGGTATAAAAAATGTGCTTGTAGCTACTGTTGCACTCATCACATTGAATTATGATTATTTGTTCCTGCGCTTTCTTTCATCAGCATGTCTCCATATTTTCTCAGCACATCGTTTGCATCTATAGCACTGAGCAGAGTTCTTGACACACAGGAGGTGCTAAATAGATGCAAGTTTAATACATTTATGCCAAAGTTAGAGCAGGTTTGAAAAAAATCCAACCTTTTTCCATGTAAGACAGAATCTGGGGTGCAATGGGTTTTAAATGTTTTGAAGATAGTTTTTGTAGACAGGTTGCCCCAATTGTGGAAATTCTGATGTAAACCAAATGACTTCCAGAAAGTCTTTAGTTAATTCCACCACTGGGAGAGAATGAGGCCACATGGAGCTCACCTCTTCTTTGTGTGAATAACAGCAAAACGGGGCTTTTAAATTTGTAATGGGATTTTATCGCAAAATTGAGATAAATAAAAAGGAATGTTCACCTACGAGAATGACTATAGATAAATGCTGACATCTGGAAGAAAATGTCAATCGCAGACATCAGGGGATCTGTGAAGGCCACACTAAATTTTATACAAATGCAAACTTCATTAAGTAAGATTTTAGAGAATGTCATAATCATATTCAGAAGATGGAGGGGGAGTGAAATGTGCATTTAGTGGCCGCCCAGTCTGTAAACACTCTTTCTCTGAGGCAGTAAGGAGCAAAGGTGAGACAGAGCAGCTAGCCGCATGAAGCCATTCTCTTTTCTTTCATCTTAACATCTGGGTCCTGTTTTGTTGGAATCATTGTCGAGGCATCCTTCAGAGCCCTTCTATGTTTTGTCTTTGTCTTTAATACATAAAGTCTTTAACCAGATTCTGGTGCAGAATTCTGAGATGATCCCTTGTAGGAGAACCTATCCGTGGGTGTGGGTCCTGTGCATCTCCGAGTGGGAGCTGGGCCCATGCTACGCAGAGTGGTCTCCTACAAGCCCTATGCCACATTCCTGTTCAGCATTTCTGGGATTACATTTTCCTGTATAAAGAGTAGCATTTCTGTACCCTGCTAGGACCCCTAGATTCTCCTCTTCTCTCTTCTTTAATATTCATCAGAAAAAAGGTGCTCTCCAACCTATATTCATGCAGTATGTTTTTGTAGTAGGCAATTACATGTACTTTTAGTGATAATGGTTGTTTGAACATTAACAATAGTTTCACTTTAAAAATTAGGTTTTCTCCCCCTTCCTCATGTGTGTATGTACACACATGAACACAAGAAGGGCAGACCTGATTGTTTCTTTGTTATAAGTCAAGAACATCTAATCATAAGAAAGCACATTTAATAATTGAGTATAATGAGCAAATTAGAGCAGTAATGCAAGGCAATGAGGGCCAATTCCTTGAATGTGTCTTATCTTTTAATTGAAGAAAATTCTTCTCCTTTTCCCCTGAAATAGACTTAGACTCACTGCGGAGCTACCCTGCTGCTGCCAAATGTGACAGTGTCTGACGTGCTGCTTCTCTGCGTTTACTTGGTGAAATCCTGGAGGGAGTGGGGGAAGGAGAAGGAAAAAGATCTGTTGAATTTGGGCTCACTTTCGCTCTAGATGATGTGGCAGTTTGATTTTGGCAGGATCCATAGGAGCACGCATTTATTCATACTTGTGGTATTCTTAGGATTATGCAGCAAAATAGTTTAATGGTCAAAAGCTGGAGCTTTGTTTTTAGAAAGACCTGATTTCTGGTCCAAACTTTGTCATTTTACTGTTTTTGTGATTTTAGGAAGTCACTCAAGTTGTCTAGATTTAGTTATTGCAAACGTACCAGGGGGTTACTGATAGCACCCACATCACATGGTGTGTGTGAAGCTTGCTATGCTAATGCTAACTTCAGCGGCTGGCGTAGTCAGGCTGCAGTACCTATTCTCCATGGGAATGAGGAGGGGAAGAAGCCAGTAAGGAGTCCAAAGGATAACACTATGTAGTAGGAAAAAGGTGAGTTTAAACATTTGAATACTGTATCCACTTCTTACTAACTGTGTCACGTTGGATAAGGCAACTTGAACTCTGGGGACCATCATTTCCTGAATCTATGAAAAAGGGGGGATGGATATTAATGCTTATTTATGGGACGCTACTGGGGATTAAATTAGAAACTATGTATAAGTGCCTAGTCTCCAAGTGCTCTATTTTGCTGTCAGTAAGGATTAATTAAATGCTAATTATAGTGATATGCTGCTGATGTGGGATTGAGCTTAGCTCTGATTTATGCAAGTCCCCAATGACTTCTTATGGAATGAATCCATGTGTCCTCTTCTGCTCAAAGTTCCCAACAGACTCATGATTCCTAATTCTTAGAGCAAAGTTTGATGCCTGAGACTATTTCATGGTATAGCAGTTGCGTCACAGCCTCTCCCTTATCCTTACCACATAAGTGCACACCAGCCCAACTTCTATCATCAGCACTTGTGTTTCTCTGCCTGGGGGATTTTTCTTGCCATTGGATCCCACTTTCTGTCCTGTGCTGTAGGCCAGAAGTGCAGAGGAATTATTGGCTCCCTTCCCCAGCATCCTTAACCAATGGCTGGTGGTGTTTGTCACTGGGCCCTAGACTTTCCTCAGTGAGTTTAAATTCCATTTGCCCTTAGTGATAGCTGGCTTAATAATGTACCCTATATTGACTAGTGTCTCATCTTTATATCACACCCCTACATCATCTGACAGATGAAATACCTGTACTTCAATCCTGGTCTCAAGGTCAGCTCATGAAGAAATCCAAACTAAGACACACGGCTACCCCAATAAACCAGACCAGTGATGCTTATGAAGAATTATTATATGTATGAGATTTGTCCAGAAAAAGTCCAGCCATTGTTAACATAAAGAGAATGGTTTGCACGACATCTTTGTAACCTGGCGGTCAAGGGGAATGGGCTGGAATGCGCATGCTTGAACAATAACCACTTCACTGTACTAGTCAGTAGGGGTAGTAGACACCATTGAGTGAGAATGTGTACTGTGTGGCCGCCACTTTCAAAGTAACTGAGCGAGTAACTGAGTAGAGGAACTAATCTGCATCAAATTTTGCATTAAGCTTGAACATTCCTCCACAGAAACTATTTGGATGCTTCAGAAGGCTGCAGTTATGGGCAAGTGGTGACTAGCAGCCTCATCCCAACAACACGCCTGCTCATGCATCATGTCTCATGCAAAGTTTTTTGGCAAAATATCAAACTACCCAGATGACTCAGTCCCCCTGCAGCCCAGATTTGGTGCCCTGTGACTTCTGGCTTTTCCCAAAACTAAAGTCACCTTTAAAAGGGGAGAGATTTCCAGACTGTTGGATGAGATTCAGTAAAATATGACAGGGCAGGTGATAGTGACTGGGAGAACTGTGTGAGGTCCCAAGGTACCTATTGTGAAGAGGACTAAGGTGTCATTGTTCTATATACAATGTTTCTTGTATCTTCTTCAATAAATGTCTCTATTTGTCATATCACATGGCTGGACACATCCTGTACAGACCTTGTAGATCTCGATTCCAGGGTTATTACCATAGGGAGCTGGTTAGAACTGAGCTAGTTCTACCTTCTCTGAGATTTAACATGTATGTCAGAGTAAAAATGAGTGGGTGCTAATTGAATCTTTTCTAAATTGATACCTGTCTGAATACCTGTCAATGTGCTTGGGTTGGTGGGGGCTATAAGAATGTCATTTGACTTTCTATATCAGAAGGACGTTGTACGTTTAAAATAGGAGTAGGTGAAAAAAGATTAGCACATTGATTTCAGGGTTAAACTTGGGCTCGAGATTGTTCTTGGGAGGTCTGGCTTTATGTGAAATTTCAAGGGCCATTCTAGTCCCCAAAGCACCTAGGTGTTATTGTGTCCTTCCAGTTTGGGTTCTCTAAAACTGGCTGCCATGATTTAAGGTGATCTACATGTCTATGATTAGCTGAGGACCTAGTTCACCCTGGGAAGGGTGGAGACAATCTGGCCAGATGTCTGTTTACTATAATCTCCCTAAATTTGGCCAACCAGGATGATATAGTCATGACCTGAGGTCCCAAATGGGCTTCACAGGGTCACGACTCTCCTGATATTTTATACAAAACTTTGTATTCATGTGCATTTTTTTCTGGGAAAGAAGTCATGAGCTTTTGGATTTTAATAGGGGTCCCATCAATGTTTGAACCCATCTTCTTTCTTCTACATAAAAACCACTCAAGCATAGTATCTAGTTTTAGTGCTAAGGATTATCTGAAGGAATGTTTTTGAGCACTGGTCGTATCAACTGTAACAATAGTGCTCCTTGGGCACACAGGTGGGCTCAGACCTGGATCTTTGGGCCCCAGCACTCAACAGTTGCCTCATGGGCATTAACTCTCTTACATATGCATGTCTGCTCATGTGCCCTGCAGGTTCCTGCAGGCTTCCCACGTGCTGGTGGCAGGGAAGCCCCAGGGCATGACATGAGAGAGACATGAGGCAGCTGAGGCAAGGTGCTGTGGCATTACGCTTAAACACAGCTGTTTGCAGGAGCAGTCCCTGGAGTAGAAAGGTAAGCAGAGAGGATAGGAGACAGAGCACAAGAGAAGTCTGATACACCCTCTCCATGCTAGCGTCTCGCCTCCTTGAGACCATGTTCATCTTCACGTTGCTGGCGCACATGGATCATAAGGATGAGGAAATGTGGAGAGCTAAGCTTTAGAAGAAGTCCATTCCCATAGGTTATTTTATATGAACCTCAAATAGCCCTGTGGGTTATGTAGGGTGTAGAGTGGAACTCCTGTTTTTACAAATATGTAAGTTAGGGCCCACAGAGGCTGACTGTGAGAATTGACTATGGTCCCATAGTTGATACATTGTGGAACCCATTTCTTCTTTCTTCAAAGCCTCCTGTGACATCATTCTGCTCTTCAGTAACACAACATTGGAAAAGACAAACATTCAGAGAAAGATATGCAGGTGGGGGCTCCATAGTTTCACCGTCTCATTGGGCAGATACACATGTATGACCTACCAAATCTGGTTTTCTTTTAAATCTTATTTTTCAATTACAGTTAACATTTAATATTATTTTGTATTAGTTTCAAGTGTACAGCAGAGTGGTCAGACAATCATGTACTTTACAAAGTGGTCCCACTGATATTTCCAGTACCCACCAGGCACCATGCATAGCTATTATTGACTATATGCCCTACACTGCACTTTACATCCCCATGACTATTTTGCAGCTACCAATCTGTACTTCTTAATCCCTTCACCTTTTTCACCCAGTCCCCCAAATCCTCTCCTGTCTGGCAGCCATCAGTCTGGTCTCTATAAATCAGGTTCAATTTCATTTGTTCATTTTGTTCTTTATATTACCTATATAAGTGAAATGATATGGTATTTGTCTTTCTTTGACTGACTTATTTCACTTAGAATAATAACTTCTAGGTCCATCCATGCTGCTACAAGTGGTAAGATTTCATTCTTTTTATGGCCAAATAATATTTCATTTTATATATGAACCACATCTTTTTTATCCACTTGTCTACTAGTGGGCACTTGGATTGCTTCTATATCTTGACTATTGTAAACAACGCTGCGATGAAAATAGGGGTGCATATATTCTTTCTAATTAGTGTTTTGGGTTTTTCAGATATATATCCAGAAGTGGAATTGCTAATTATAAGGCAGTTTCATTTTTTAAGTAGACTTGAGAGAGAGAGAGAGAAAGAGAGAGAGAGAGAGATCGATTTGTTGCTCTGCCTATCCACTCATTCTTTACTAGCTTCTTCTATGTGCCCTGACCAGAAGTGGAATCCACATCCTTGGCATACACGGACAATGCTCTAACCAACTGAGCTACCTGGCCAGGGCCAAGGCAGTTCCGTTTTTAACTTTTTGAGCACCCTCCATACTGTTTTCCAGAGTGGCTGCATCAATCCACATTTCCACCAATAGAGCATGAAACTTCTCACTTTTTTCAACATCCTCATGAATACTTGTTCTTTTTTGATTTATTGTTGATAACCATTCTTAAAGGTGTGAGGTGGTGTCTCATTGTGGTTTAATTTGCATTTCTCTGATGGCCTGCCAAATCTTAATCATAAGGTTCTTTTGCTTGCAACTGGTTTGACCTAGAACATCAGTAGAGGTGACAGCAGAGAAATGAGTGGGGAGAGGTGACTCAAGGGACTGCAGGGGGATTCTGGGTGTAGGTGCTGGGCACCCAAATTGGCAGCTAAGCATGCTTTTTGCTGTTACACATCTACAGACTGCAGTGGAGCCCAGTTGATTTAAAAAACTCATTTCCATTGTTGTATCTGTGAATGATAGTTTTAGATGTTGCTATAGATGTAATTTAATCCTGCTGACACCAATGAACTGGCTTGTCTCTTGTAAAATTTAGAGGGAAGGTGGAGAGACTGGGAGAACCAGGACAGACAGGAGCAATAGGCTGCACCGCTAGTGGGAGTCAAAGAAGGCATGAGCCAGGAGGAAAGGTCTCTGAAACTAAGCCTATGAGATGGTCCTACTTGCACCTGTTAAGGCCCTTTGGCTAAAGCAAGAGTACCCAATGGAACAGGGAGTATTCTGGGATGCCAGAGATGCTAGATGGGTATGAACTTTAGCTAGTTTCTTCCTTCCTTTCACCTGTCCCTCTGTTCTTCTCTTCTTCTTTCAAATCTTATTTCTTAATTTATATTATGTATAAACACAATTTTACATAAATGTATAAATGTGATGATTTAATTAATATTTTTCTAAGTGTACTCTTCTTTAATTTTTGCTTTATTTTCCCTTTTTGCCTTTATTGGTCCCCTAGTTTCACTCCAAGATAGTTGTTATTAATAGCCTATTATACATCCTGCCATATTTTTCTCTATATTCTTATAATACATATACATAGACACATACACATGTTTTTCAGGCCAGTGTTTTATAAAATAGGATATTACATTCTTATTTAACATCGTGACTTCCTTTCTAGAGAAAAATCTTATTGTGAATACAAAATAGATATAGAAGAGTTTAAAAATATATTTACATGGTTTAGAGAATAGTATAGCAAATGCCCTAGATTAAGAAAACAGAAAATTACAAGGGCCTCAGAATGTGCCTGTGTGCCCCCCACCCTGCAGTCTCTTCTCGCTCTTCCCCTGAAGAACATCATGAGTCTCAGAGAAATCAGTCCTCTGCTTCTCCATTTTGTTTTTCTTGTACAAATCCCTCCAGGTCAAAAGGTGGAGCTCTAACTGACTCTTTTAAAGGGGTGCATAATATTCCATTTTGAAGATGTATTACATAGGTGGCATTCCCCTATTGATTATAATTTTACTTCCAGCTTTTTATTTTACTGTATACAATGTTGCAATAACTGTCCTTGTGTATTCTCACTGGTACCTTTATCTTTATGGTGTGTAGTCCAGGAGTGAGATTGATAAAGAGAAGAGGGTGTGTATTTTAAATATGAGTAGATGACATCATATTGCTTTCCAAAGCATGGTTACACATCCCAAGTGTTACCTCAAGTAGTATATGAGAGCACCCTTTACACACATCCCTGATGGTAACAGAAGCTGTTGCTTTTTAAAAAAATTGTGCCAGTCTGAGAAATGTCAAGTGATATCTCATTGTTATTTTAATCACATTTCTCAGACTGTCAATAAATCTGAGCATCTTTGCATTTGTTTGTGGGCCATTATGAGCTCTTCTGTGAAGAGACTAGCCATGGCTTTTGCTCATTTCTGCAGTACAGATGTTTGTCTTTTTGTTGTCTTTCCAAAGCCTATTACTTATTTATTTTGCTATCAAGTGTATGACTTTTTATGTAGTTAAATATCTGTTTTGTATGTTATAGCTTCTTTGTCTCTAGTATTGGTAGAGAATGTTTTCCCACCCCATTTCTAAAGAATGTGATTAATTTTTTAAATTGTCAAAATATTTTAAAAATGGCTTTACATTTTACATTTAAATCTTAATTCACTTGGAAATTTATTTTTGTTTAATGTAAGCTGGAGGTCTCCATTAATTTTCTTCTTAATGATGATAATAACAATAGCTAATACTTATTGAGTGTTTACTATGTGCTACACTGTTACATCAGCACTTAATGTGTATTAACTAATTTAACCCCTGTCCCTCACAGCTCTAAGATATACATTTTCTTACTTATACCCATTTTCCAGATGAGGAAAATGAGGCCCAGAGAAGCTGAGTAACTAGTCCAAAGGTCACAGCAGTTAAGTGGTAAAACTGGGATTTAAACCCAGGGAATCTGTCTCTGAAGTCCACATTCTCACTATGGTGCTTCTTGCTTGGCCAACTGGCGAGTCAGGACTATTTACTAAATAATCTGTCCTTTCCCGCTGAATTGCATTACTTCATTTGTCATTTATTAAATTCTCATCAATACTAAAGTCCATTTCTACATTCTCTATTCTGTACCCTGATTATTCATCTTTCTTATAATAATTCTGTATTGATTTGATTATAGTAGCTTTGAATGTCTGACATTTATATAGTCCAGTTCTCCCTCCTTGATCTTATTTTTTCATTCATTTATTGACTATTTTCAGGCATTCATTCTTCTATATAGAATTTATGTTCATTTTATTCAATTAAAATATCCAATGGATTCTAACTGAAATTGTGTTAAATTAATATAGTAATTTTGGGACAGTGGCATTTTTATATTAAGTATTACCATTGAAAACATAGTATGCTTTTCTCTTTAGCTATTATTTTATACTTTCCAGTAAGGTTTTGTACTTTTACTTGTGTTGCCCTTTGAATTCCTAAGTAAAATTTATTCATAAATATTTTAAAGTGTTTATTGATATTGTAAATAAAATATTTTTCTCATTTCTATTTTTTCTGATTGCTAGGGTAGAGAAAAAGTATTGATTTTGTATATTTATTTTATGCGATCATTATGAAGAAAATTATTGATATAACCTTTTTATGAACCAATTAAAAAAGAAAATATGATCATATAAATAAGAGCTGAAATAGCATTTGATAAACTTCAGCAGCCATTCTTAATAATATCTAGGTAAAAAGGAAATAAAAGATGATTGCTTAGAGACATAAAGATTATTTACTAAAAACAACAGCAGATCTGACAAACATGGAAATCATTTCTATTAAAATCAGAAAGTATTCAGGGATGCCCATACTACCAATAATAAACATTACATTTGCTAGAACCTCCAAGGTAATAAAACAAGAAAATAAAATAACTTGTATAAACATCAGAAAAGAAGTTAAAATATCCCTTTTTGCTGATGCCATCATTGCATATCAAGAAATTGAAGCAACTCTAGTTAAAAACTTGCTGACTGAGTAAGATAATTCAAGCTGGATGGTATAAACTAAGTATATATCAATAGTTTTCTCTAATCTATTAAAAATTCACCACTTTTAGTTTACCAGATTCAAACTCCTGAGAGGGAGCACCTGATCACTGGAGCTTGGATCATTTTCCACCCTTGGGTAGGAATGTAAAAGCTCCTTAGGGCTCCTGCTAGATTCTCCTCAGTGGAACAAGGGTGATTCCTCAAGGGGAAAGATTTGAGGGTGAGATTTTTATGTATATAAGGGCTTCAACCTATTACTGCATATATATGCATATTATATACACTGCATATAATATGTATATTATATATACTGCATATATATTACTGTATATATGTATATTATATATACTGCATAAAATATGCATATTATATATACTGCATATATATATATATATATATATATATATATATATATATATATATGCTGTAACAGATTTTATTTTTCATTCAGAGAAGCCAGGTCCAACCAAACCAGTTCTTTCCTCTAATTAAGAGGATGCTCTGCCTTCTTCACCATTTCAGCTCTACACAGCAGGCAGGACTACGTCTGACACAATAGTAAGCAGGGCTTTGCTCATTCAAACAAAACCATTTTGAGTTCTCAACCTTATGCCTTTGCCATTGCTAGTCCCTTTCTCCAGAATGCTTCCCCCACCCCCTCTGTTCACTCTCTTACTTTTTAAGCTTCAGCTTGGGTGTCGCCTCCTCTGGGAATATTTCCTGAGCCCATGCCCCAGTCCCCATTAGAGGTCCCCCTCAGAACTGCCACAATACCCTGTGTGCATCACGCTCACCCCATCAGTTCAGACAATTATCTGCCCATGTGTCTGTTGCCTCCATTAGACTGTCAGGGCCTCATCAATGTGCTTGGCTTCTGGAACACTGGATGGTATGCAGGTGACCCCAGGGAGTATTTTCTGAATAAGTGAATAAATGCATGAATGACCTAAGCAATATTTTGTTAGCACGGATGTCGGTTGTATCTTTTTATAATTTGCTATCTAATTTTACCTTTTCTCTTCTAATTCCATTAACCTCCCAGCTCTTGTCTCTGAATGAAGTGAACTTTTAGACTGTAATACATTTCCTCCTTGCCTCCTGGGCCTTCTCCTCTCTTTCATATGTTCATTCTGATCTTGTTTGAATGTCAAGCTACTCCCACTGCCTCTAACTTATCACCCTCACTCTCCTTGTTAGACAATTTAGTAAAATAAGAACCTCTAGGAATCCTTCAACTTACTAAAGAGGGCTCCTAAAGGATGAGGTGGTGTTGGTCCTGCAAGCTTCTACCTTCATGATTTTCTCTTTCTCTGGGTTTCTCCCTGACAGGTTCCCCTTTGTACACCCACGGTGCAATTTGGGTGTTGGTACCTGAAAGGAAGCTACCTTCTAGCAGGGGTGTCCAACCTTTTGTTGCCTCTGAGCCACACTGGAAGAAGAAGAGTTGTCTTGCACCACACATTAAACACACAATCACTAATGAAAACTGATGAGCAAAAAAAAAAAAGTTTCAAGTAAATTTACAGTTTTGTGTTGGGCCACATTCATAGCCATCCTGGGCTGCATATGGGTTGAACACCCCTGTTAAAGTCACTCACACTCAATTATTAGGGTAGTTCAAATGACTACTAGTTTGATGATAACTGTGTTTTAAAAGAAGACCAGAGGGATAGTAAAAAAAATTTTGTGCTAGAATTTCAGGTATGTATCCGGTGGGAAGATGTTTTCAGGTGAGCAGGCCATTATTCATAAGGTTCAACTTGCTCTGTAGAGGGGACTGGGAGCTCTGCTGGGGATGCCTGGGGACAGCCTTGCCTGGCATAGAATTAGACTGGAGGTAGCACACGGCCTCTAGATTAGGAGGTTGAGGGGACAAATCTAAGCTCCAGTCATATACCAACTCTGCAGCCTTAAGTAGTCCACGTGACATCTCTGAGCCTCAGTGCCCTCCTTCAAAGAATGAGGGCACCGATAGGTATCTTACCTGCACCATCACTCTGTTATGAGAAACAAATGAGAGAAGCAACGTAAAGTCCTTGGGAGTCAATACAGTGCAATGGGGGCACATCAGGGGTGCGGGGTCTGATTGGTTGGGCACAAACTCTGCGTCTGACACTAATTCAGTGTCAGTGACCTTATATGAGTTTTAACCTCTATGTGCTGCGACCATCGGGTGGCTAAAAGTAAGGTAATTTATCTGAGAGCCAAACCTGCATGGCACATGGCATTCAGGTACAAAGCTCTCATCTTCAAGGTGCAGAGCAATAGATACAAATGTAGAGTCCCATGTCACCAGAGAAGGGCCACTCTAAGTATCATTTGGCTTCCACTGAAGCATCAAGACTTAGGCTATTCCTATCTATGTATAAACCTATGGGATTAAAACCCAGTTCCAGTTTATCATCTCTTCCTTTTATCTATGTGTGCTTTCTCTCTTTTTCCCCCTTTCCAGTCCAAATGCAGAATTTGGTCTTACTGATTTCCCCAATAAGTTCCACACTCACTCTCCCTTTTCTATTTGCCCTTTCACCTTCTCTCCCTCTCCCTATCCCTATTTCTCCCCTCTTTCCTCCTTCTACCCCCCCTTTTATCCTCTCCTCACCCTTCTTCCTTCTCAGCCAGGACTCCCCCTTTCCTTCCCTGGAGCTCCCACTTCTCCCTTTTTAGTGAGTGGACTCATCAAAGCATCCTTTCATTTTAACAAAGGCAAGTGTCCTAAGGAAAAAAAAATTGTAACAGCAGCTAAGAGTGTAACATTTTCTCCTCATTATAGAATACTGGGGCTAGAAGCCCCTTAGAGATCAGTAGCTCAGAGGTTGTGGACATGTCTAGTTGGTTATGATACCCTGGCAGCAACACTTAAAAGGCCTAGCCCTACCCACAGTGATACAGTATTAGAAATTCAGCTTTGGGACGTGGAGTGATATTTGCGTGAGGTATCCCCGAACATATTTACTTAATTCAGGAAGTTTTGGATTTCTGTCCTAATTCCACCACTTGCTAATGGAATTGTCTTGGTCAAACTACTGATACTTAAACTTCCAGAGCCTCAGTAATATCTGTTAGAAGTGGAAAATACCACCTTCCTGGAATAACAAGTGACAATCAGCAAACTGGTCAGCACATAGTGGGCATTAACAATTATTTCTCTTCTTCCTTCTTTCTCTGGTAAACATTACAGAATCCTGATTATTCTCTAAATACACAGGATGAGGATAGAGGACAGGGGGCCTAAACATTCCTGTGCCTTGTACCCATCTTAGAAAGGGAGAAAGGCTAGTCAGCATCATCGTCCCCACTCAGATCCCCGCCCAGCTGCCTTCAAACTGGGATAGAAGTCCTAGATACTAGTCAGGAAATAAAAATAAACAATGTTCATTGTGAATTCACTTCATTGGGGCTATTTCAATTATTCTTTGCAGCAACCCCTATGAAGTAGTATTACTATTTTTAACCACATAGACTGGTAAAGTATAGGCAGAGATTCTTTTCATCTTTTTTCCTTCCTTCCTTCCATCTACTATTTATAAGACTGGATAATTTACCCCATCCCCTGTCTAGTTTTAGACCCCAATTAAATACCAAGGGGTCTTAGCTTCACTCGCCCATAATGTATTGAGTATCTAGTTCGGAAGTGTTAGCAGCCAGTGAGAGGGGCCCTGGGAATGAAGGATGTGAACTTGTGACCCTCTGGGGTTCATTTCCACCTGCTCTCTGAAACACCTCAGCATAGGCTGCTGATTCCTGCTTCAGTCCCTGCCGATTTCTAGACCCACTCTTTTCGGGGGTCCCCAGATTGGGTTTGCCTCCAAACCTTAGCTCCAGAAGCTTCGTTGCTCTCCTCTTGGGGGACCCTAGCTCTACCTACCCATCCCCTTTCAGAGTTGTAGAAAAGGCCTCTGTCAACAAGAATCCAAGGAGGTTATTCATCCATGGGAGACTTGACAATAGTGCTTATTCCTTGAGGAGGAGGGACATTTGTGATTTCATGGTAACAAAGTCTCAATTTTGGTAAGTCCTGGCAGTTGAGCTACTTTGTCACAAGTTCTATAATTTTACCCCTCCACCCTCCCAGCCAATTTGTCTAAATCTCCATGTTTCTCTTCATGGCCCATTTAATTTTGTCTTTAAACTCACAGTCCAAATAACCCTCCAAGTTAGCTGTGCCCATAGCAACTAGCTGATTAACTCTTCTTACCAGGCAATAAGGTTGTGATGGGGTGGCGGGGAGGAATAGATGTGGCCTGCTTGGGATTTATCAGGTTTGGAAAGAGAAGAAGAAAGACACGCATAACGTTTTTTAAAAAGAACAACAACGGCAGAGAAAGGAGAGTATATGGAGGGAGATGAAGGGTGCACTTCAGTGGGAACAGATTGCCCAAAAGGCAGGTGGGTGGCAGAGAGTAAAAATAACCAGGGAGTGACCAAGCCTTCATTTTCTTTGAAACATTCACACTTTAGGAAGATATTGAGACTGCTAATTTCGTTGGCACGTTGACACCTCCTCCTAATTAATGAAGGGCTTATTGGGATGACACCTAAGTGGCTCACAGACAAAGTAGGAGGGGAGAATATGCTGAACTCACTCAGCTTGGCTGAGTCCTGACTCACTCAGTCATGACTGAGCAAGACACCACGGGTGTGTGGTTACTGGTGCGCAAGCTGGGGCAGAAGCCTTCTCCTGGGCTCTGCTCCTCCAGGCTCCATGTGCTTGCTGCTGCCTTCCTGGTCTACAGGAGAGAGCCATGGCCTGACGGAGGCCGCATCTGGCCCAGGAGGGTAGAGGAAACTCTATGCAGGGCAGGGACCCCAGAATCTGGCCTTCAAAGGAAAAGAAAAAAGTACAATTCTTAAGACATCTATGCGCTTTGTCTGAAGGACAGTTGTGAGGGATAATAAGATAACAAGATAGAAAGAGGTGAGTATGGTGCCTGATACATACTAAGCACAAAATAAATAGCACAGTCAAGATCAAGTTTCCAAAAGCTTTATAATATTGTGGTAATGTCCTTGTATATTGGGCAGGGAAGTTTTTAAGCTCACCCTTTAATAAACAGGAGAGTTGAGTCATGTATGCATTGGTGACTTTCTCAAGGTTTATAGGTAAGGAGGAATAGAATTGGTTCTAGAGGCCAGGTATTTAGGGTCTGGTTTATTTATTTGGTTTATTGTTTGCCATGCAAACTTTCTCATACTATCCCTTAGGATCCTTCGTTCTGTCTCCACTAGTGTGATAAGGCACAGGGGAGAGTGGCAAATGTCACACAGCCGCCCTACTCTAAAGATGTGTGGCTCTGAGGGGAGAACCCTAGACTTGCATAGTCACCATGCCTTGTGATCTTGGGCAAAGCACTTTATTTGGCTGAATTTTAAATCTCCCACCTTTCAATGGGATGTGATGGTTATTTCCCTTGCATTGTGCATCTCAGGCATATATTATGTGGCTAAAATAGATTCAGAATGAAATATCACTCAAAATGAAATATCACTAAAGGCCATTGAGATATTGTTGAGCCTGGAGAAAGAGAAGAATATTCTTTCCAAGACTTTGTGAGGAAAACAAATAAACAAATTTATGTCTTATAAGGAGAAAACAGAAGAGGTTATTATATCTTTATTCTTTTGCCATTTCAGATTTGGAGGTTGTCTTTTTAATAAAATGAATAATGAAATTGGCTATTATGGAAAGATGTTAAATTTTAATGATGTTGAAATGAGAGACTGGGATCTACATATGAGAAACTCTCATTTCTCTTTCCAAAGGGAAGGTTCTTCTGTGTGTGCCATCCTGGACCAGCCCCGCCCCCACTGAGTGGAAATGCTACTCTAGCCCAGACTGCTGCTCATTAGGTGGGCCATGTTCCAAGGAGAAGGCAAAGGAAGTGATGCTTCCCATTGATTCTCCTTATTCTTCAGCTTGCCCAGGCTTCCTGGCACCACTAATCCATCCGTCTATTCTGTGATTCATGCCAAGAGGCTGGTTAATTTGGAAATTGCTCTTCAATTTGTTAAATAATACTAGCATAGATGCTATTTCCATTTTAATCCAGAGCTCTTGAGCCTCCAAAATTCTTCCCAACTCCATGAAATCTCAAAAGATGTAATATTAGGCATTGTGTTTTACTGACTCTTAAGGAAATGCGTATGGGAGGGTGAACTTTCCTGGTGCTTCTTAAACCAGCTGATATTAACATTAGGACTAGGACACAATGTATCATGATTGTTGTGAGACATATCAGTTATTATGCTAATGGAGAATAATCCATATACTAAAATCATGCCAAAGATTCACTAGAAATTTAGATCAGATGAGGTTCAGATCATTGCTGAAACAACATCACTTTCACCCAGCTGCATTCTGATATGCTCTCTGAAGATTCTTTGCCATAGGAGTGTGCCTCATGTATGAATATCATTCATGATTCTGGCTATACTGGGAAAAAAGGAATATATCAACTTGAAGGTCCTCTGTGTTAACCAAAGCCTGCTCTTCATTTTCACAGACACTCAAGGAGTAGAATTGTTGTCACCGAGTTTCTACCTAGCAGACGATGGCAAGAAAAGACATCTCAGAGACCTCCTCTCTTAATATTTCCCTTCCCCCAACCTCTCACCATTTAATTAAATAAGGAATGGACAGTATAATTTAGTGGAAAGAGCACAGGGTTTGAGCCAAAGTTAGTCTGACATTTAATAAGCTGTATGGCCTTGAACTAGTCACTCAGCCTCTCTGAACTTGTTTTCTTGTTTGTAAAATGGTGCTAATGACAATGCCTACTCTGTTCTCACGATGAGAACTAAGACACACAAAGGTTCCAGCATACAGCCAGACACCGAGTGGCCTTATTGTGACAGTTACAGGATGACTGTTGTTGCCGTGGTTTTACATCATCCTCCAGTGCCTGGTAAAAAGAGGATATTTTATCTGTGTGAAAATACATGCTCAGCAGCTAACTGTTCACAGGAGACAACTTTGCCTCCTTCACAGCTGGTATCAAAGAATGTCTACACTCAAGGCACTTGTTAGATAATTCAGTCAGAATCTACTGCCATCCAGCACCTGCCAGAGGCTTGCCTATGGCATTTCATAGTCATCGTTTGATGTACGTAGCACATGCTCATATAGGTCATGTAGTGCTCACCATGTTCCTGGCACTGTTCCAAGAGCCTTAAGAATACTCACTTAATTCTCAAGACAAGTCTATGGTGCAGGTACTATGACCCTCACTTTACAGATGAGAAAACTAGGCACAGAGAGGTTAAGTTCCCCAAGATCACAGAGCTAATCATTGGAAGAGCAGGATTTCAGCTTAGGTGTTTTGGCTCCAGGTCTTGGGAATTTGACTACGGTGCCACATGAGAAAGACTGTGAATAGTCGTGTTCACCAGCTATTCTTCCAGAGTCAAGTTCTTTCCCTGAGATTAGAGAGATTATCAGACAGCAAGAGGCCCAAACACAGGACCTCAGCAGCCTCCCTTCCACCTTCCTCACCAGTTGATGTCCACCTCTTCGTGCACGAGTCACTTGTTTAGATGGATGTTCTGTGACTTTGCCAGACTTGCTGCAGGTATTACGCTCCATGTTCTCACAGAGAAACCCAAGTGATAAAGTGCCTAAGCAGAGTGTGTTTCTGCAAAGGATTTTGCCAGCTTTACTTGCCATGAAATGAAAACCATGAGGCCCACCCTGTTCCCTTTCTACTTCCATTTCCTTGGCTCCTGGGCCAACCTCTGTGCCCGGTGCAGTCGCCAGCTCTGTTCAGGTCCCTGCTGATATTCACTTTTCCCGCTTCCTTTAGAGGACGTGTGCTCTGTTTTTATCCCTATTTGTCTGTTTTTCTTATTGATTAATCACATATAATTCCTCTGAATCTCTTGGATGTAGGGAGGGTATAAACCATAAGCCAATAAGAAGCTTATGATGATTTCCTTACCATGTAAAATGTTTCAAGGTGTGTGGACTAAAGTAAAAGGAAGATGAAAAAAATAATGATAAATGATATTACCTATTATGAATAGTTACTATTTACTCATTGCTTGCTTTGCAGCAGGTGCTGTGCTAAGTGCTTTACATAGATTATCTCTTCTTAATCCTAGCAGACATGGTTCATAAACGATAGGGCTTTAATTCAAAACCAGTTCTGTCATCAATGCCTGCCCTCTTAAACCACTGTGTCACACTGTATGATGAATTCAGTTCAGACACAAATATCATGTTTTTCTCAAATCAAGAAAAATGTTATTTCTTATTTTGACCTCGGGTAGAGGGAGTTGACTATAAGCCTTTTAGTTTGTAACACACCGTCACCAGTAGTTCAAGACGTCTCTTGTTTTCTTTTTTGTTCTCCTTCATCCTTAATCATACGTCCTGTTCTCCTTCCCCAGGGACACCCATTATGATAGTTTACACACACACACACACACATATCTTTCAATGAGCATATACCTTTGATATGCCATAAAATTTTCTTATGCATTTTAAATTTATATTGATGGCATGTGCTGTATTTCTTGATGTATTTACCTCTTGCTGTTTCTTTTTGCATTTAATACTGTTTTAAAGATCTTTTCATGTCTACATTTAGTCTCTGCTTTGTAACTGCTGCATAGCATCCGGCCATGTACATTTACAATGCCTTCCATATCCATTAACTCTAGCGCTGGAACTCCGCTCCAGCTCTGCTTTACCAGCTTGTGGTACGTGGTGCTGAGTTGAGAACTTCTTGGGGATATATTCCCAGGAGTGGTGTTTCTGGGTGATAAGACCTATGCATGCTTCATTACAGCAAAGATTTCCAGATTGCTCTCCAGAAGGCCTGGACTGGTTTAAACTCCCACCAAGTACAAAAAAAAGTTCCAAATTGTCCCATCCTTGACGATACTTGACGTGACCCACTTTTCTTCAATACGCCTTGATTACAAGACACACTCTTATAGACCTATATTCGGACTCACGTGAAAAAAATCAAATGTATCCAAGAATAAAAACCACAGCACATTATGCAGTATGTGTATTCATTTCAGTGTTTGTCCAGGAGACAGAACACACTCAGGGAAAAAGGAAACTTCTAAACCTGCTTGGCTCCAGGTGGCCAAGGTGTGACAGATGTGATCAGTTCCTGCAGCACTGGTGGGCCTCAGGCATAGTGTGGGGCCACCAGCCTCCTCCCACTGCCCACATAGGGGCGCACAGCACCACCTACTGGGGCTGCAGTGCCAGCGGTATGAACCCAGGCCACCAAGAGCATCCCCATGAAAAACCCCTCAGGCTGGGTGGTTGTGTGTCGCCCTGTGGGGGCCATAGCCACCACGTGCCAGCTCTCCTTGGCTTCAGGGACAGCTGAAGGGCACCCCTCAGAAGCCCTCAGGTTAGCTGGCCTTTTTCAGGAAGCTCTGTCTGGATGGAGAAACACAGCGCTTCCAGGAAGCCGAAGGCAGCATCCACCTGGTGCCTTGCCACGTCCTGTAGAAGGAGCCAATCTGGAGGTGACCACCTGGGTCCCAGAGGTAGCTGAATGGCCAGCTTACCCAGCCAACTTGTCTGATTGGGGGTCCCTAAAGGGGGAAACTCCCACAGCTGTGTTGAAGAGCTTGTCCTCGGGTGTGCAGTGTTCCTGCTGTGGCGGAAGGACCGCGTAGGACGCCGCGGCGGAGAAAGCAGAGGAAGATGGCGTGTACACTGAGTGTGTGCATGCGTGTGTGCAGGCCCTTTTGTGTGCCCACAGGGAATTGCCCCGCAGGAACGCCTGCGCTGGAGGCCGCGTTTGCAGCGAGGTCCAGAGGCTCGTGCTCTCACCTCCACCCGTGGGTTCACGTGCTCCTTCTGCAGCGCCTGCATCCCAATGACTTTGTCCTTCAGGGTCTGGACCTTGCCCTCCAGCCAGCAAGGAGTGCCCACGTGCTGAAGAACTTGAATCAGATCCACAGGTTAGCTTTCTGCTGGTTCCCAAGCTGCATGGCCTTCTCAGGGTTGCAGACCTTCACCCACAGAATATGACACAGGGGCCAGTCTATGCGCTTGTCTGGTAGAACATTACCCACTTTTGTCATCATTGCCATTGGACTTACAGAAAACGGTATCACCTACTTACAAGTCTCCTACAGGTTTGGAAGACTTAGCCTGCCATTGAGACAGGTTGGGCTTAGTTTATGTAGGATGCACAATGGCTCAGCATCTTTCCTCTGAGAATCCTTAGCATTTGGTTACTGTATTTCTTATAACATCCAACATTGCTTTGCTTTGTGCAATAGCTGTTTGTGTACTTTTCTCCAGTGAGCGCCTTATGGGTTGTAAATTATGTCTTTCTTCTTCACTTCTGCATGTCTTGCAATACTTTGTCTGTAGCAAGACCCTCAGGAAGTGTTTTCTAAAATGAATTGCCTGAGTTTCTGGAAGGTACTGCCTGCTAATAAGAAGCCATTGGCTGGGAAAGGGCAGCTTGGCACTAGCAGTAGAAAGCCATAGGCGATCCTTTTCAACTCTAATGGGTGATTTTGTTCTGTCTTTTCTTTCCTGGACTATTACCCCCTCCCCCCATTTAACCAGTGGTACCTGTTTACGTTAGGATAGATGAACTATACAGAACTGCTCTGACAGAGCTAGACTTTTGAAAACATAAGATTTCCCCCCGTGTATTGACAACTGAAAATGTTGCCAGGCTATGGTTGACTCATTGTCCCCTCTGCTGATCTCCTGGCTGGGCTTGGGAAGGGAAGTTCCCAGAGAGAGCAAACACTTTTCTCCCAGCCAGGGACCCAGGTCCCAACCTTGCTAGGCAGAGTAGATAATGCGTTTCATAATGCATGAGTGTTTACTTAACAAACAGCAACACTTTCTAATTAAACTGTTGTTGAAGATACAGGCAATGCAGTCTTTCAGGACTGAGTCCTCACTGGCTTTTGCAAGATGCTGACCCCTCACTAGCCCATAGGCCCCATGGGCAGTAGATGCTGTGGGAGGTATTGAGAGTGTGCCGGGTGGAGCGGCCTCCTTTGTTGAATCATTCAGCATCTGAAGTCCAGGCTGTGGTGTAGAGTTTGGCTTCCCCACACTGAATCGCTCTTCATACAAAGCTCTTGGAATGCAGGCAGGTCTTATGTTGGACTGTGGGGCGAAAGAGAGTTCCAGGTGAATTCCCGGGGGAAGCTCCCCACACCTGGCTTTCAGGAGTCAATGATTTTCGCAAATCTAGTACTTCTTGCAAATCTCATCCCATCACTTCCTGAACTCCTGTGAAAGTTAGTTGTATTTAGGCTTCAGGACTTCATGTAATAAAGCTGAGTCCCTAAAAGATTAAACACATTTCAGAGTTATGCCTTCTCAGGATGCACTTTCTCATGATAGTGATTATACTAGTCAGCATGGACCTGATTATGCTGCAGCAACATGTAAACCCCCGGATCTTGGTGTCTTAACACAACATAGGTTTATTTCTCACTCATATTGCATGTTGAACACTGTTAACAATGGGCCTCTCCTCATCATAGATATTCAGGGTCTTAGAATGACAGAAGCTCCACTATCTCATGATGTGGCCATCTCCATGTGACTCTTTAGAGCAGAGGGAAAGAACAGTGAACATGTGCACTGGCTCGTGAATGCGTTCATCACTTTCCTTGGCCAGAGTAAGTGATGAAGAAATGTAATTCCCCTGTCTTCCTAGAGAGAAAGGAGGACTGGAAATAATATAGAATGCTGTTAATGTTTACCATAGTGATACTGGACATGGGAAAATGGTGACAGTTTTGATAGATGCCCCCAAATTACATGCAGTGAGCATTATATACATTCCCTTGCAGAGAAGAGAACCATAAAATGCAAGGAGTCTTTTAGAAAGGGTCTAGGCCAGTGGATTCAAACTAGACATCTTGGAAGCCTAGAGGTTCATGCCACTGGGAAATAGAGGGAAAGAAGTGAGGAGGTAAGATGGGATTTCGTCCACACATCTCTAGGTAGAGTGGCATTGCTTTTATAGCATAGATGTCTAAAATGATCAAGTTCCAATTCTACACTATTCTGATTACTCTCCCCATAACATGCTCCAGTTTGCCATGGGCCCCGCTTACATTCAGTATTTAGCCATGAACACACTCTTCCACATGTAGTTTCATCAGTGTGGAGGCCAGAAAACCTGTTGGATTTCCTGGTTTTAGATTCTCATTTTGGCAATTAATATTTCACTAGTATTTCTGAGAATCATTTTATACCTTTGGCTCCTAAGCCTTATGTGGGGTTCTCTAACCCAAGAAGGCATATAAGTTTAAAAAAAAAACAGGAGAAGCAGGTTGTGGTAGATTATACTTTTCAAGGATGTACACAATAGTATTTTCTGTTACATACACTCTTTTGTGATGTGTTCTTGATACTCTCATCAAGATCTATTGGTAGAATGTCTCTTTCCACCCTTTGAATCTGGACAGGCTATGATGGCTTTGGCCAATAGCCTATGGTGGTTTAAATGCTGAGACACTTCTGGGAGTAGCTGTTAACAGGCCTGGCAGCTTCTACTTTCTGACTTGCAAGCCACTCAAGAAGTGTGACTCCCAGGAGGTCACCATGCTGTGAGAACCCCAGTTTGGAGAAGAGGCCTTGGTGAGTGAGATGCAACATGGAGAGAGAGTCCAAGGAGACACCGGGTGTGTGAGTGAAGAAGCCGTCGTGGATGTCCTGCCCAGTCAAGGCTGGGCCTAACACCAGCTTCAAGTGCGATCAGCTGCAGCCACTGAGAGACCCCAAGGTTAACCCTGGCTGACTCGCAGAACCATGAGAAATAATACATTGTTGAAGCCATTACATTTGGGGCTGGTTTTTTTATGAAGCAATAAATAACCAGAATAAAATTTGGTACCAGAGGCAAACTCTTAAGAGTCTTACAAGTAATTTTGTCTGAAGACTGTTAGAAGATATAACCTTATATCCGAAGAAGTCATTTTTCTAGTTGAGAGATTCTGTAAGGTGTCACCTTACTTAACAAAATATTACATTTACAAAGTGTCTTAGGTTGTGCTTTTGATTTAAATGTAATCCTAAAGCTACACTTTATAGGAGGGGGTCCTGAATTTTATCTATGCCATGAGCTTATTTCTTATTTTGAGAAACATTTGCTGGTAGGAAAGGCTAGGGATGAAAAATACTTGAATTTTCAAAGCCTTTAAATCCTGAATCCTCTACAGTTCTTCTAAATTCTGTTTGAAAATGGAACAACTCCTCCTTTAGCTCATCTCTGTACCTTATCACAAAGAGATAAAAGGAGGTAGTTAGCACTTTGATAATCTGCCTGGAAATTTCCTTAGCCAGTTCCATCGGTTTGTTGTGTGTATTTTCAATTTTAATGTTACTGCAGGTGACAGTTTTGCTAAACTTCCTGCCACTTCATAATGCTCGCCGTCTTTTCTCCAGGCTCCAGTAACAATTTTCTCACCGTTCTTCCAGCATCACTGACATACTGCTGGAGGTGCTTCAGTCACTGTTTCGTGCCTGGTCCCAGGACCAGTGCTCTATGTGCTGGGTGTTTGTTTTGGCGGCATCCCACTTCTGAAATCAATTTCTGTTCTGGAAAAAAATGAACTGCTCCAAAACTAAGTGGATTAGAACAACAGATTTTTATCATGTGTCATGATTCCGTGGATTGACTGTGATCATTTGAGGGTTTCCTGGTGTCCCGATCACTGGGGCATCCAAGGTATCTCATTTATAAGCATGGGTAGCAGTTGATGAGAGAAATCAGCTGGAGAGAACCTACACGTGACCTCTCCATGTGACCTAGGCTCCTCACAGCATGGTGGCTAGCTTCCAAGAAGAGGTACCACAGGAACAAACATTCTTAGAGAGCCAGATAAAACTCCAAGTCTCCTTATGACCTAGCTTCAATTGTCACTCAGTGTTACTTCCACCATATTGTGTTGATAAATAAACAAGTCACAGGGCCAGTGCCTAATCCAGTGAGGAGACTACTCAGGGGCATGAATACTAGGAGCCACAGTTCAGCGGGGCCCATCTTTGGAGACCAGCTGCTTAGGTGGGCAGAGACATGATGGAAATAGCTTTGACGAAAATGTGGTGACTGTGAATTGTGCTAGGTCTGATTCTTGGTTGGCAGGTTGTCCTTATTCTGGAGCATAGATGGAGAGAATGAGTAGTGAATTCGTCCTTGTCTAGGTCCATCCCCTGAGAAATGGCAATATCCACCAATTAGCGATGGACAGGGCTTGCTGGTTATTAAGCACAGATAACCTTTCATCTCTTACCATGTTTTTCCCACACTGGCATAAAGCAATTTTTTAATGAGACCTATTGAGATGTTCTGACAGATCCTTTCCTTTCCTTTCATGTCTGGCCTATCCACCTCCATACGAAGGCCTTATCAAGAAATAAGACCTAGGACTTTGAGATGGGTATGTAAGAGCAAAAGAGAGCTAGAATGGTATCATTTTTTTGCCTGCCCCTCAGCAGTCTCAGTGCCCGCAGGGTGGGTTTTAAAGGCAGAGCAGGGATGACTTAGAACTCTCTGGCAGAGGACATAGGGAGCGAGGCCAAGGGTTGCTCTCAGGAGGCGGCAGAGCTGGAGGATGTGTCCACTCCCTAAAAGCAGCTGTTGCCTTTGAGGCGGCAACACTAATATTTCTTGTCTTCCATGGTGTCTCCTACCTTTAAATGTCAGTCTCTGCAGCCGCCTTATCTCCTGTAGCACATTTCAATTAGGTATTCCAAATCACACTCTTTTCTTCCAGGACAAATATGCCAGAGGTGATATTTACCATTACAGCTGCATTTTAAATACTTAGGGGGAAAAGGCCTAGTGAATAGCAGTTTCTCCCTTATAATGGTAATAAAGCACCACGGTAATGGAGAAAATAGGTGAATTCTGGATTTGATGCCAGTAACTGGCTGATGTGAGTGAACATCTTTTGTCTCCGCCCTCTTCCCTCCCCTCCCCTGCACTCCTGCCTCAGTGTGAAGGTTGAAAAGCTTGGCTCTGTCAAGAGCAGCCTCCCACATCTTCTTCACTGGAGGTTCATGAACACCTCCTAGGATGGCTTCTGTGTACAGACAACTGGGCTCCTCTCTCACCCACTACCTGTTTCTTCTTTTGTTTTGAGGAATGTTTGTATGAAATCGGAATCACTGTTTCTCTACTGTTTCACCCGGCACCCTTGCTTACTCCCCAGCTGTGAGGCGTTTTCAGCTCTCAGTGGAATTCCACCGACCCCACCTCCTGGAGGCATGTGGCTGGGAAACTTGGGTATTGCACATTTCATCCATAGAATCAAGTCTCAGTTCCTTGGCCTGGTATTGAAGGCCTTTCAGTCTGGTTTGCATTTCTCAGCTTGCTTCTTACGGACCCTTACATCCACTTGTTCCCTGGGCTGATGTCTTCACTACTTCCCTCCTCGATCTTGTACATTCCTCCATCCAGACCTCGTGCAGGTCTAGCACAATGCTTGGCACGTGTTGGCAGTGGGGATTAGAATACTGGGCTCTGATCTCAAGTTTAAGTCCATAGCAGACTAGAGTAGAATCTCCTAAAAAGTCTGTTTCATCTCTGCCATTTACTAGTGCGTTAATCTTTGTATACCTCAATTTCCCCATCTAGAAGTGGATTTAATAATGCCTGTCTACCTTATGGGGTTGCTGTGAGGTGCCAATGTGACAATGAATGTGGAAGTTATTTTAGATTTAGTAAAACACGATGAATGTCAGGAGTCCGGCAGCATTGTGTAGCCATCAGCTGGTATCTACTGGAGCTTATACTCTCTTCATGACTCTGTACTAGGTATAGACAGAGGCCTCCCTACATTACATACAGTACACCAGCTGAACAATTTGGGTATTGATTTGATATGGCCAGAACGCTGATCCACAGGTAGATGAAAGCTGGAAAAAGGATCCTAGCCCAGCAATCACATCTGAAAGTTTAGCAGAAACAATTAGGCTAATTATGTGACAAAAACTTGACCCTGGGCATGCCTTGAACATTTTAAATTTCAACAGATTCTGCTCTTTAAGCATTTCAGAACACCCTGATTTTGCTCCCTGCAGTCACTGAAAAGTTTTATGTCTAGGAAAACTCTTTCCTTTCTTGGTTGATCAGTTGTATCCAACTTCCTGATCACACTTGTGCCTCCAAAGTTTCCCTGAGAGCCTGTGCTAACTGGCTTTCTTGAAAAGTACACTCTGTAACCAGATGCCCCCAGCTGATCTCACACTGCTGTTGGCTTTGGCAACAGCCCAGGAAGGATGAACAGTGACCTTAGTTGGGTCAGGGAGTCTGCCATCCTCGGCCCTGTTTTCATGTAAATATCTCACTAGATGACAGGAAGTGGATGCAGAAAATATCTGCTGTGGAAGCAGAACTACCTCTGACTACAACGCCGTTGGGCATTTTTTTCTCCTTTCCTTTTTCTTCACGTTTTGCATGTGGCATCAGCAGCTGAGTAAGGGAAAGCTAAGGGGTTTAAGTGTGCTGGTGCGTGCTCACTGGGCCAGATTAATAACCCAGAGCCGTCCAGGCTGGCGGTTTGGGGTGAGACAGACTAGCCAGAAAGCACTGGGTTATGGGGAGGACTGGCTGGAACACCAGGCTCTACCCAAGTGCAAGCTGAGCCGGTAGCAAAGTGATGAAGTGGCAAGTTCACGGTGCTTCCTCCCTGCCCCCCACCTTCCTTCAGTCCCAGGCTTCTCCTTCCTCCCATTTTACCGGGAACTTCTGAGATGCCTGCACCAGTGTCTCCAGCCTCTGACAGCTGCTGCCCTCTGCTGGGGGAAAAGGGTCACTGGGAGGAAACCAGCCTTCATGCAGACCAAGTCCAGTCTGTGGCTGGTGTGCGATTTAGCTGGAGGAGGTGGGCTAGGGAACAGAAAGATTCAGAAAGCCCCTTGCAGCAAAGTATTTCCTTAGTGGTCTCAGCCAGGTACAGGTCTATGGGATCCAACCCATAGGGATTCATTGCTTTGGATCCTTTGAATTCCCTGTTCAAGAGGACCATTCCTGGGGGAGGTACTCCTGGCTCCTCCTTACCTGGATCAGATGTGATATTGAGGTTCTCTACTATCGGAGACCCTTAAACACTGTCGGTGACTTCGCATACTGGACTAACTACAGACATAATCCTTTCTTGAGGAAAGGAGACAGAGGGAAGTCTAAAGGGGGCTGTAGATGGGTGGGTCTAGATGTGGTTTCTTGACTCAAAAGGAGCCATCAGCATGGGGGTTCTGAGTATAGGAAGGAAGGTAGGTCATAAGCTGGCCTTTATTATTCTCAGCTTTCCCCAGAGCTTCTAAACTGTGCCCAGTTGGCTTCAGAAGGCAGAGGAACAGGAGGACCCCTGTCTCAAGCGTGGTTATAGAGTGATCCTGGTGCATCCCTGGGTCTTTGGCTTAGAGTCCAGCCCAGCCAGGCAGGAGCTATGGCCTCACTGACCACCCAGTAATTCTGCTTTGAGGGATTTACTTCCCTTCCATGAGCTCCTGCCAAGACTCCTGGTTGGAGCGAAAGGGGCTCCTCTAGCCAGCGAGTGTTTCCTAGTGATGTGTGTAAACAGTGCCAGGCAGGAAATAGGTTTTCTGTTCTTAATGGGCTTGATAAACCTCTTATGGAGTGGGGTTTAAATGGTTTTATTATGAAGAATAGTAATAGTAAGCAAGCATTATTAATAAGAGTAGAGAAATATTGTTGGCTCTCACCACCCTTCCTATTTTAACATCGTCAGCTTACAACTGCTTTTGCCAACAGTGCCGGGGATGGGTGGTGAGTGACGCCGGACCAGCCACTGGGGAACATGGCAGACTCTGTCTCTGTCACCTGCAGCTTTCCTTTTCCACTCTATAGTTTTTCCTCCTCCCTTGTCCCTGTCATTTAGGTTCTTGATTTCTCATTTTGTCACAGAAGATAGAACTACAACTCTTTCTTTCTCTTTCTCTCGATTTCAATAAGGGTTGAAAGCCATGGAAAGAAATTCTAAAGTTAAATTTAGGTATCAGGGAGAGGATCCTGGAAGGAGCTCAGTTAGAAGTGGGGCTCCTGTTCTCATCTCCAGTTTAGAGCTGGACTGGAGGTGTGAAGTGCATCCAGAAGTTAGTAATTCACACAGGTTCCTCGTTTTAATTGTCACTTCCTACAGTTATATTCCTTTTCTTTCTATTGACTCTCTTGTTTGACTTAAGTAGATTTGGCATCTTAAGCAGTATGTCTGTGAAATCATGGGTTCAATGTCGAGCAGATTTTTTTTACCCAGTACATATTGAAATGAATACCTAACAGCTAAATTTTCTAAAAAAGTTCATCCATGTGGCAAATGTGTTATGCTCTTGAGGAAAGAGGTACCACAGTTCTGGAAACACTGCTCTAGAGAAGTGGTTCTCACACTTCAGTGGGCAGAGCTCATTAAACCGTGGCTTGCCGGGCCCCTCCATCAGAGAGTCTGACTCTGGGGGTCTAAGGTGGGACCCATGACCCTGCAGTTCTAACAGTTTCTCGGGAATATCCAGGGACCACGCGTCCAGTACCACTGGCCTAGAGGACGAGATCCCATTCTCCACCTCCACTTCATGTGGGTTTCCTCATCTGAGAATGGGGCTAATGCTTATTTCAGAGGGTTGGTTTGAGTTCATTCGGGGTGTATAATGGGATACCGTAGACTTAGTGGCTTAAACATCAGACATTTATTTCTCGCAGTTTTGAAGTCCAGGACCAAGGTGCTGGCAGGTCGGGTGCCCTCACATGGCTGAGAGAAAAATCACTGCACTTGTGTTTTACTGTATGTGGGGAACTTAGTCCCATTCACGATGGTTTATTCTCATGACTTAATTACCTCCAAAGGCCCCACCTCCTGTGACCACCATGTCGGGGGTGAGTTTTCAACAAGTTGAATTTTGGGGAGATAGAAACATTCATTCTCTAACACTGTTTATAACCTCAGACAACTTACCTATCATATGTAGACTCCCTGGACGTTGTGGGTCCTGTATGTGGTGGAATCATTTTTCTTGGAGCCATTCTATTTGGAGGTGGGTTTTTTTTTTTTTTTTAATTAAAAAAAAAAAGCTGTACGGCTTCTTAGGCTTCAGCCTGAAACTCATATAGGACATACAAGGAATTCTGTTGGGTTAATTCTGGTTCTAAGTTCTAAATTTAAGCCCATTATGCAGCTCTGAGTGGCCAAGCCTGTCTCCAGCAGCATCTGGCCAGCATTCTGTCTTCTAAAGCCCTGGTGGAAAGAGGCAGTGGGGTCTTCATGCCTCTGTCTGGTCAAGCTCTGTGTTGAGGCCTAAGGAGCAGGGCTGAGTGGGAGTGGACCCTTGCTGTGCTCACCACGTTCTGAGAGGCAGAGTGTAACTTATAATTTGATGAAGAGGTTATATTTGTGATTTTTTTGTAGCTGCCCAGTAGTTGAGCTTCCTTTCTGCATTTGAGGAATTTAGCAGTGTGAGTCTGGAAGGGAGATGGGACCCTCAATTTTTTACTGAAGCCCCGAAGCCTGGTGTCACCTTCTCCAGCCTCAGAGAACCATGTGAGCAAGGCTCGGTGGGTGGGAGGAAGAACTCACTCTGGGGAAGGCAGGGGTGGGGCAGTAGCACATCTAGGGCCCAGGAGTGGCAGGGCCAGCAGCAGGGAACCCCATCAGGCTGCTCCTGGGGCATCATCCTTGCTGTTATGGCAGCCTCCTGGCATTTTTGCTCATTTTCCACTTACAGTTCTCAAGCTCTTTCGTCAAATCCTTTTCATTTCATCCAGTGAATGCTCTGAGCCAACGGTGGTTTTAGACCAGTGAAATAACACATCACAGACTCTCTTAAAGATAACTGGCCGCTGTCTGGAGCATGGATTGGGGGACACGTGACTGCAGGCAGGGAGGTGAATGAGGGGGCAGTTATTTTAGGAAGTGAGGGTGCAGACGACAGGAGCGAGGAAGACATTTTCAGAAGGTAAAAGTGGCCAAAGTCAGATGATCGGAGGCCTGGTTTTATCTTTGAACCTAGGAAACAAAAATAAATTTTAGGTTTTGTGTACAGTGTTAGTTGCCTTTTGGGGATAAGTATCCGTTTTGTTGACAAGGCATACACCCGCATCGGGTGGGGAAAGGTTACAGGATAGGATTTTGCCTAGAGTACAGCCTAGCTATGGTCTTCTCCATTTCAGGTCATTCCAGCGCTGTAAATATTGAGCATGTCCTAGATGTGAGACGTTGATAGCTATCTGAGAATAGCATTCCTTTTGATTTGGGTGTGGCAAAGGGGTAGAGGTGTGGAGGGAAAAGTCCCACAGGCCCTCACCCAAACACGCAGGACCGCACCACACTAAGTGTGTGCACGTGTTGGTCGTGAGATTTCCCTGAGGCCCAGAGGAGCCCACGTGCGGTCTGTACTGGGACAGGCTAGGTGCTGTCTAGGTCCTTGGCTGCTTTTATAAGCCTCCTCTCTTCTTTGCTCTCACTTACACGCAACCCGCTGAGTTACCACCTCCCCAGCGCTATGAGCTGAAGGGTTCACAGTTAATATTCCTTAGGCTCATTGAGTGTGTACACTGCCAACCCTGCTCACTGGCCGCTGCCTCTGTCTGCTCCGCTCTTCAGAAAGGGCTGTGGCGAGATCCGGAGCGCTGCTCTATCCGTACGGAGCCCCTGCCTGCTTTTCCAAGGCGCTTTGTTCACTGTCAGCCTGGTTTGTAAAACATGAGCAGAGTTGGGGAGAAAAGTAATTACATTTCACATCTGGTGTCTCCACGACACGGCGTTGAGCCGCCTGACTGCCTCTCTTTCTGTCACTTCTCTCATCCTGTCTTTTCGGTTCCAGGCTGAGTCTCCCTGTCCCCCTGCCTCTTGCTTGCTCTTCTGCGTGTCTGAGAGCCACACACACGGAAGGTCGCTGGATCTTGCGGCCACTGGGTAGCCGGGTTTGGAAGGCCTGTTCATCTTAATCTGTCAAGATGCCTGGCTAGTCAGGGAAATCTCTGGTGTGTTCAGTTTCCAGAGGCCACAGCGGGCTGTTCTCTGAATCTAGATCCGAGAGCAGACTTCTTTGGATTAGACCAAGCTAGGAGATGTACATGGTTGTTGATGCGGGCCCCAGCTCATGAGGTCTGCGACATTGTGGATGGGGGAAAGACATTCACACAAACTACCAAGTCCTGTGGAGGAAAAAGGTGGGCAGCTTCGCTCTCAAGGGAAGGAAAAAGCCAAGGCCTCTGCCATGAAAGGCCTTTATTTCTTTTCTGGTCATATTACAGGATGGTCCTCATTTACTATGCACAGGTTCACTTTAGGTGGCTACCTTTTACAGAAAACAAAGGAGCCAATGCTGCTAATCACATCACAGAAGAGGGATATTTGCAAATGAAAAGGCAAAAGTGGTTGAACGGGTTACACTCATCCTTGGAAGGTTTAGCATGGATTTTAGGAAGTTACAGTAAGCACTTGCTGTCTCAGTTGAGGGTGAGGGAGTTTTAGCAAAAAAGTAAGTCTCAAAGCGGCCAAGGTACATTGCAGGCCTGCTTCCCCACAGGAAGGTCCTATCTGTGGGTGTGGGTCCTGTGTATCTCCGTGTGGGAGCTGGGCCCAGACCACACAGAACTGTCTCCTGCAGTTTGGTTTAGATTGTGGAGACTTCTAGTCTTCCCAGAGGGTGTGTTTGCTCTTCGGGTGCTACCCTAATCTCTCTCTCCCTTTCATAATCTAATATTTCAGGGCTTTGGTGCAGGCACATTCACACCCGTGTTCTCAGACCATCAGTAGATACCTTTTCCTATGGCCACAATTCCACTGTAGGTGGTCGGGGGGAGTCGGGGGCAGTGGCCACGTTTGAGTTCCAGAGCAATATTTTAGAATTAACTGTGGTGACCAACACCACATGGTCAACTAAAGGTCATATTAAAAAAATGTTTCACCCACTGTGACTGCCCCTGTATTATAAAAGAAAGGAGCATTTTAACTCTAAAATGGAGGAAAGACATCCTTTCAGTATAAAGGACATTTCTTGACATGTAGATTTATTTTAAAACTATGATGTCTTTTTGAGAAGAAGAATGCTTTTTCCTGAAATAGTAGAAATGGTGCTATGTGGCTTCCTGTCCCTGTGACGGGGGTGGGGGGCAGCAGGGAAGGTCTTTTTCTGTGTGGCTTCCATGACTTCTGGCGCAGGGCCAGACATCCCACGGCCCGGGCTGTTACCCTTCCTTCCCGAGCGCTCCCAAATCCCTTCGACCCAGGTGTGCAGTGACTTTGCCATGGACATCGTATGCGCTTTGCCGTTACTTAGTTTATTCATTGAACACCGACTTACTGGTTTGAACCTTTATACACATGCGTATGCACACACTGTCTCTTTAACATACAAGACATTTTTCATTTCCTTTTTGATTTCCTTATTGGTAAAAAGTCGTGATTTATCTTTTTGATGACTGCTATGATTATGATCAGTGTGGTCACTGATAAATAACAATAAATAATGATTCATGCTTTCATCAATATAATTAATGTTATCGATTACCTGCCATTTTCGTAGGAAAAAAGAGGCTTGACAGAGACATAATAAATTCAGTTTGGGGCAGAACAAGTTTAAATTACAGCAGAACTCTCAGATGACGTCACATCCAGAGTTCTCTTTTCTCCCAAATGTATTTTACATTTTTTGCCAATCAGAACCTATGTTTTTCCTCCTTGCTCCTCCCCAGTGCAGTGATGATATAGTAGGTTATGAATATATGCTTATTGGTTGCATTAGGGACTGTGCAGGTGGAAATTGGTGGAAATTTCTAGGAAACGTGGCAGCTGAGGGTTGGTGATGAGTGACTATGGGACAGTAGTAGGCACACAGCAGGGGTAGGGGAGTGACGTTGAGTGTTTTCAAGCGTGAATACGATATGGGAGATTAAAAATGAGTACCAGGATGATGCAGCTTTTTTAAAAGTCCATTTTGTAGGTTGCTAATAATGGGGGATTCAAAAAAATCATTGTAATGTTTAAATGGGATGAAAGTTTTCGCTGGAACACTTCACCTCTGGGGATTCTGAGAAGCCTATTTATGCAAAGTGGCTCATTTATTCGTCCACTCAACAAATACTTATTGAACACCTACTATGTGCTAGGATTTTCCTAGGTTCTGGGACTATAGCAGTGGGTAAAACCAAACTTCCTGCCCTCAGTTCATGTTCTAATGGAAAGTGATAGATAATGAAATATAATAAATATTCCATATTCTACATGATGATGAGCTCTCTGAAGAAAAAGGTAACAAAAAAATAGAGATACAGCAGACTGGGGCAGTGGTGGTGATTTCAGGCTTAAGCAGAAGCCTGACAAGGTGATTTCAGGCTTAACACAGAAGAAGACAAGGGTGAGCAGGCAGCACCGATGCAGAAGTTTTCCAGGGACCAAAGCGAGATGTGCAGGAAGCACGAGGCCTCTCTCCGAGTGCAACCTGACTTTGCATCCCAATTAACAGTGACAGCCTCCTGCTTTAAAATAGGAAATAAAATGGAAGGAAAGCAAACGCTTGATAGTTGACCTGACATTCACTGTTGCAAGATTGGGAACGTACAATAAATGTCACCGATGGAGCAATATTCATGAAGTAAAAATGTCACTTTTCAATTTGGCATGAGGATGGTTTGACATGTATTAGTCGCGTGCAGAATATTATCATAATTAATGCATTAATAATGCAGCTGTCCTTTTTCTCCCCATTCCCAAATTGAATGGGAGGAAATGGAGAGAGTCAGGTGAAAGAGCAGCTCTCGCCCCGATCAGACCTTTTCTGCTGGCGGCTGTCACCTTTGCCCTGCTGTCCCCCTGGCATTGGCTCCTGATTGGTCTCGGTCCAGAGTCCCCCATCCCGATTCTTCCCTTGTGCGTCCGTGAACAGCACCAGGGGCCTTGTCTTCTCAGGGCTGTCTTCTTAATTTTCAACAGCCCTTTAAAACATATTTCTAAAGATGCACATGTTGACTGTAGATATGGCACATAAAGGAAGTCAAGCAACATAAAAAAATCTCTAATAAGCACACTACTCAGAGAAAACAACTACTAATATTTTGGTGTTTATGCATGAATCACTTTTCTTCTAATTATATATATATTTACAAATATGGAATCATTCTATCATTTGATGAGCAATACATACTATTGTTTTATTTTTGCAAATGTTTCTGTATACTATACAATGGCTGGGTGGTACTCCATTATACAGATGGAGCATGATATAATTACCTAATCACCTCTTATGGCCATGTCAGTTTATTTTTGAAATTATGTTGAAATTATATTTTTGAAATCTTGCTGAATCTCAGAGTGATTTATGACTTTCTATCTCAGGTGTTTTTTTTTTTTTAAATTATTTCTTTATTTTCAGAGATGGGAGAAGGGAGGGGGAAAGAGAAGGAGAGAAACATTTTGGTTGGTGTCTCCACCTGTCCCCCCAGGCTGTGTGTTTTCTCTTCGTGGAGACTCTTTCCCTGCACAGTGCACCCAGAGCTGCCCTTGGCTCTGGCCTACTTAATTTCTTCATCCGGTTCCTTCTGCCCACTTCACCGTGCTCCCGTGTGGCCAGCTCCCAGCTATCCGGAATATTCAGTGATGCATAAAGGCCCTGTCCCAACCCTTCGGAGTCAGCAGGTGTTTGCTACATGTCTTCTGACTCCACTGCCTAAGCTAACAGTAGGGCAGTTGTTAGTCCTCCTTATCCCAGAACCTCAGAATTTGTTTAGAGCCAGAAAAGAGGTAAGAATTCAGTCTCGAATTTTATACAATATTGTTCCAAGGATCTAGCTATTAATATGGGTATATGTGTGGATGAAGACATGGATGTAGATAAATATTTGCCTGGAGAAAAGGCTGGAAGGAATTAACCTCTGTTCATATTTTAATATATCTCTGTGAAAGGAAAGGTGAATTAAAAAAAACTTTATCATTGTGTACAGAAACGAAGAGTCAGAGAAGTTAAACGACTTGCCTCCTATCCTGCAGATAAATAATAGCAGAACTGACTGCAGCCCGGGTCTGCTGCTGCTGGTTTAACGCCCCTGTGAGAAAATGCCACGTACAGTCTCCGGGGCACAGGCTGCCTTTTGTTTGTTGCCATGAAGCAGTGGGGTTTGGTTTGGTTTTTGCAAGAGTGCTTTTCTTTTTTGTGGGTTCATAGAGAAATTACGAATCTTTTAAAAATGAGTGAGTCGCCTCAGCCAGCTCTGTGAATGTAGTGCGCACCTGCGTATAAAGTCTGGGTGCATTCGCGATCATGGCTTCAAAATTTGACAAATAATTCAGGTAAATAGTGGATTTGATCTGTTAAATCACGTTAAGGCCTCCAAGTGGATGCATCCTGAGCTCCAGGCACATAATTTATCACAGGTATCTCATGGATTTTGTGTAATTACATTAATTATTTAACATATACAAAGGTAAGCTACGCAGATTTAGAATAGAATCAGACAGACTTGATAGGAGCATCTGAATTGGTTGGATTGATTAATTTATTCGCTGTGAGATAGTTAAGGGTGGGTCACGGTGATGGAGTGTTCTTCCCTGGAGCTCCCCTGCTCTGGAGTGAGCCTGAAAAAGTGGGGATTGATTAGGAGACCAGGGCATGGGCCTCTGTCCATGGAAATGATGGGTTGGTCCGCTTGGAAATGAGTCTTTGATTTATTTCCTGCTTGCCCTTTGTTTTATTTCCCTTTCATCCAAGTTCAGATTCTAGGCTATCCAAAACAAAAAGAAAACTTTATGTTTTTAGAGAGTAGGGACTGGCTCAAATAATACTGGGGAGATGCAGAAGAGAAAACCATTCCTTGAAGAGCCCTTGACTTGGAGAACACCAAAGTAATGTTGGTGTCTGGGTGTAAGATTGTTCTCAGCTAAAGTCAGATGTTAAATTGAGGCATATGGAAGCTTGGAAACATGTTACTGTTGCTAAATTAGTACCTTTTACCCACTTAGAGCTTTCTGTAAGCTTTTTTAGATCACAAAGAATACAGTCACTCAGAAATGGACACTAGCCAATGAGGACAAAGAGACTGGGGCCTGCTTCCCAAGCAATAAGAGGAGGAAACCAAGCCCCTAAAAATAAGCATCTATAGGGTCCCTTGCCCTGTGTTTCCAAGGCGCTCATTTTCCTTTTTGCCAGCTGGCTTGCAGGGAAAGACTGCCCGGAAGCTGAATTTTTGCACATGCAGGGGGAACTGCCAGTCTGTTGTAGAATTCAGATGGAGGCTCCAGTGAGGGTCTCGGGGTGTTCGGTGCCAAGAAGCACTCCAGCAACTTGTGCTTGTTTATCCCAGGATTCGAGCATAATACAGTTGTCACTATTAGTCCACAATCCCACATGCACCCGGACACATGCTCTCTTGGCACGTATGTGTGCACCTGGGCTCCGTGTACTAGTGTGACTTACTTCAGAGTCCCTACGAGGACCCCTAAGATAGTTGTTGGCTGCTTCCTGATAGCAAAGCACTCAGAGCCAGTTTAAAGAAGCTTCTCACTAGAACAGAGTAAGATTTTGATGAAACTGGTTCAGTTAATAGCTATCTTTTTTTAGGGTGAAGTCAGCCTTCTCCATTTTACTTCTCTAGCTAAGACAGCCCCATTTCCAGACTCTGTGTCCCAACTCTGAGTTAACCGCCAGTGATTGCTGAAGACCACGGTGAGGTCCACATGGCTGCATCCGTGTGTGATTCCTACACTTGGTGGGCTGGTGAAGGGGGGAGGTTGAGTGAAAAGGAGGTGACAGAGCCAAGGATAAGGGATGAGCTGGAGGCACATGGCATCACGAGGAGAAAACCATCAGTGAAGCATCCCCTCACCCTGCTCAAGGTCAACATGGTGGCCCACAGTGTCAAGGACAGGGTTTGTGGTCCATGACCTGAAGTCTCTAGAAAAGAGTGCACCTGAGACAGAGGTAGGAGCATGAAAGCTCCACTAAGCTGTTTAGTTTTATTAAATCTCACAGCAACAGTGGGCCCCTTAACGTGCAGCCCTGTCTGGTACTAACTAGCATGGGCACAGGAAGGACTTGTGGTTGACAATGGTGCACATGAGCCACAGTGTTCTTTCAAGTCATCCCAGCTCACAACTTCAGCTCTCTATGCCCCTTTCCTCTTCTGAAACATTATGGCAGTGATAAAATAACAGTAACCAACTCATAGGCTTGTTGGGAGGATTAAAGGAGTTGGTACCAAGGAAACATTGAAAAGCATGCCTGGGGTACTGGTCTTGGAAGGCTAATAGTTGGTGCTGTTAAACTTATTTGCTGCCATACCCATGTTGGACTGGAAGCTGAATCTTATATGAGAGTCTTTAATATTTCCCTCTAGTTTCTGAGTTGCTCCTGTCCCATAGAAGGGGCAGGGGCGCCATTGGTACTCCTGGAGCCCATGATGAGTGTTGGGAGGTAGGAACACCTTGGCAACTGCTGAAATGCACCCATGCCAGCCTGCCCACCCCGACTGCTATTAGCAGCCTGAATTCAGGGGCTACCAGTCTCTTCAAGCACCAGTTTTCATAACTAGCCTCAACTTAACCCTCTCCCACTGTAGCTCATCACTGGTCCTCAGTTGACACCATGCTCATTTGTAGTTGTGAAACTACCTCTTTCTGAAATGGCCTTCAGTTGACTTTTCCATTTTCAACTCAACTGCGAGCTCTTTTCAGTGGAAGAACTAAGTTGTGTGTCCTTCCCCTCCCTCTGTCCCTCACCATTGGCATCCAGTTCCATGTTCTGCTCACATGGGCACCTATTCCCATTTTGGAGCAGGTCAGGATATGTTTATTCAGCCTTGGGCTGCTCTTTGCACCCAGTCCAGACCCAACAGAGGTGTGACTCTGGGAAGTGCTTGTGGAACTGAATCTCAAACACTGCCTTTCTGTCCTAGTCCTTCCCTGAATCCCACCCACTGTATACATAACTCATACTGGGGGGTTTGATCTCACTGTACAGAAGACTGTAGAGGCCCTGCCTTGGGGCTAGCCCGGGACTGAGGGTTCCTAAGGGCTGCCTCATTTGTTTGGGTTGGGGTGACCTGATCTGTACGTTGGAGTGCTAACATCCTTAGTGCTTGAAAAGGGAGAAAATTCTGCCTATCTTCAACCTCTTACCATGACACCACCCATCACATAGTCCTCTACAGACACAACGATATTGGCCGACATTTATAAAACCTGTGTATGTCAGGTGTTCTATTAACATAAGTATCTTATATGTTTTTCATTTGATCTTATGGATTAGTTATTGCACCTATTTTTACAATTAAAGAAACTGAGGCTTAGAGAACTATTGACCAAGATGGCAAACATACTATGTGGCATAAACTATTAATCTAATAATAATAACTTGGTCTAGCTGGTCTTGCCCTTAATTTCTCCTCTCCAGGTTTATTAAAATACTCTTATGTCTACTCTCAGATATCTTTTAATGTTTTTCACTGCTTGAACATGTGTTTCCTTCTCTGGAGACAGGGACCCTTTTGTTGATGTTTCTGCCTCTGTTCTCTGATACTACAGTGACTTGTATCATGCACATGTATACTCTGTGAGAATAAACAGTGGGTAGATCCTGCACCCCTTGTGCTAGCTTGCTGGAAGCCTGGTTACCCTAGGGCAGGAGGAACTGAAGAGAAAGAGCAGGAATCAACTTCAGTGGTACAAAGCGTTCCTACAATGCTCACACCTGAGCTCAGCTCACCCTAGGACCAACCCTGGTAGGGCTTAAAAGTTCTTAGCATTAGCATGTGGAAGTTTGGAAAAGGACTTAAGGTTGAAGCTGTACTTGAGTTCATTCCAAAGATGTCAGTTAGCCAGAGAACATCAGGAGGAATAGTACCAGACAGAGGAAGCAGCCAGTGCAAAGGCCCTGAGGTGGGACCCTGTTTGGTGAAGCGGAGGCACAGGAAAGAGTCTGTGTGGGTGGGACAGAGGGAGGAAGGCTGAGGATGGAGATGAGGTATCAGACCTCTAAATGGGCCAGTTTAACAGGGGGCCTGGGAGTGAGATGGAGTCACCGAAGGGTTTATGCAGAGTGATGTGCTTTAAAATTTATACTATAAAATGGTGATTACTTTTGCTGTGTGTGGAGAATAGAGTTAGGGGACAAGGTAGGGAGGAGGGAGACTGGTTAGGAAACTACTGTCATACTCCACGTGAGTGATGATAGTGCCTTGGACCATGAGAAGAGGTCTGACTTCAGGAATGCCTTGAAGGTAAGACTGAAAGGATTTGTTGTGGGGGCAGGCAAGGCTGACACCAAGGATTTTGGCCTGAGCACCAGAATGGTGAGCTGTCATTTACCAAGATGGAAAAAGCTGAGAGAAGCAGATTTGGGGGAGGGTTGAAATTAGGGCTTCAGGTTTGAACTTGTTGAGTTTCAGGGTCTGTGAGATACCCAGTGGATACATGAAATGGGTGGTTGTCTGTGTTAGGCTAGATGGGAACAGAGAGCTTTGACTGTAGATAGTGAAAAGGTTGCAGGGCTGATCCAGGGGAAGGAAGGGTTGATCTAGACCTACGGTCTAGAGCAGGAGTTGGCAGACAGCCGCTGAATTGTTTTCTCTTTTTAGAAATAAAGTTTTATTGGGATAGAGACATTTGCATTCCTTATCTAATGCCTATGCTGCTTTCAAGCTACAGCTGCAGAGTTGAGCAGTTGAGACAAAAACTTAGAGCCTGCCAAGCCAACAAAGTGCATTATCTGGCTTTTTACAGACAAGATCTGTCGTCCCGTATCGGAGACCAGAGATATGAAGAGGGTCCAGCAAGGGAGACAGAGAGGAATAGCCAGGGAGGAGGGAGGGACCCTGAGAGATCTGCACTGGAGGCCAGGTGGTACAAGAGTTTTAGTCAGGACAGGTGACACTGGGCAAACCACTTCACCTATGAGGACAGCACAGGGTTGTTGTAACTGAGACAATACATGTAAAACCCTTACAACTGTGTCTGCATACAGCAAGTGCTCAGTAAATGTTCTTACAGCACCCACTACTACTTGCTTAGCCTGTGGTCCTCAGCTCAGGCTCTGCGCTGGAGACGAGATTCAGGGTGTTTGAGGACCACCCTCACCCCTCTTGAGTAAGCCCTGTGACCTGTCAGGGCCCTGAGGAGGCAGGAGGAAGGTGAGCCACGGGCACCTGCCCTGACCCTGTATACCTTGTCCCCAAGAGGACCTCGAAGGAGTGCTCCAATCCTCCACCTCCGCTGTTCCCTTGGACAGTTTTCACTGAAAGCTTTTGAGCAAATGGCAGCCCCATCTCTATGAGATTAGCAGTGTCAGCACGTTGCATGTGTCAGGATTTGGTAGGCTCCTGCAGGGCTGCACCTGAGACAACACATCCAGCAGTACTCACCCGGGGAATTGGACCACACTCCCCAGTGCTGGAGGAGGCTCTCGGTGCCTGCCTCAGCTCGGGGCTTCTTCTTGCAGGAAGAGCCTTAGAGGGCAAGCCTGAAGAGAGTGTGAGACCCATCTTGGCTGCTTGAAAGATCCTGGCTCTGAGGCTGGGGTAGGGGAAAAATCCTTTGCATTCATCTACTGGTTTGCATTCAGTGCACCAGCTTCACCCTGTCCCTGAATGGGCAGAGTCACAAGAGCCCATGGAGTGTTTGTCCTTCTGGGAAAGTCATGAAAGAGAATCTGGCCTCTTCCACTCACTTGTTCTTGCATTTGTGATTTCCCTGGTTAGCCGTGGAGGCAGTGGTTCTCTAAGTGCGATCTGTGGGCCGCAGCATCAGCAGCCCCTGGAAACTTGTTAGAGATGCCAATCTCGGTGTCACCGCAGCCCATGGAGCCAGCAGCTTGGATGCGTGGACTTGTGCAAGTTAGTTGAACTCTCTGCAATTAATGAGAGTCGACAACATTGTAATAACTGTGTGTGGTACCAGGTGTGCACCTGAAATATCGAGGGGAACACTTTGTAAAGCATGTGATTGTCTAACCACTGTGCTGTACACCTGAAACGAATGCAAACTAAGGTTGAATGCAAACTGTAATTAAAAAAAAAAAGATGAAATGAGGTGAGCAATTCTCTGAGTTTAATAAGTCCTCCAAGTCAGGGGTGTCACACTCATTTTCACCGGGGACCACATCAACCTCGTGGTTGCCTTCAAAGTGTAATTGTAGGACTGTATAAAGGTAACTACTCCTTAATAGTTACGCGAGAGCTTGGTGCTGCCGCCAGGTAGAAACAAGGTGCCAGCCCAGATAAAACAAGGTGGAGGGCCAGATGTGGCCCGCGGGCCTTGTGTTTGCCGCCTGTGCTCCAAGTGATTCTGATCATGCTAAAATTTGAGACCCACTTCTCTAGAGATTCTTCTAAAAGATTCCCATTTTTGGACAATGAGAAGTTCCTGCTGAGAGAATTTTTCAGATTTCATCCCTTTACACCTCTCAAACTATTTTTAATCTGAGCTAATCTGCCAGTCATCTTTCCAAAATGAATGCCTTCCCATTTTCTTCAAAATCTTATGGGATATCAATCATAATTTAGTCTTCCTTACAGGCTCAGGGCTAATCATGAATATAATTTTTGCTACGCCTGGTGTGGGGCTTTTGGCATCATCTGTCTTTCTCTGTTTGTATCCTCTACCAGCTTTAAAAAGTTTTTTAGTTGTTTGTTGTTTTATTCTTCATTGTCTGGATGTCAGCTGTTGTTACTGTATCTAGTATGAACCCCATCACTTTCTAAATTTTTTTTCTTTTAAAATTAATCTTATACAGGGACTGAAATAACCAAGATAGTTGATGAAGTTTACCAAGCCAGAGAAAATAAGTAAAAAATAAGAGTAAATAACTAAATGAGGAGCTGAGGGCATTTTAAAATGTATAATCTTCTGTACCCGAATTTTGCAGCATAAAATTCAGATTCTGGCGTGCCTCCCTGCTGACTTCTGATCATGTTCTCAATAGTTGCTGTTTGCAGTAACGGCCAAATTGGTGGGCCACACTATCACTCAGTAGTTCTGCATGTTCCCCCCTCCTGTTATACCTTCCCATCCTTTGCTCGCCTTTCTGTGTTATTGACATAGATTTGCCTAAAAGCTACAGCTCAAAACATCATCCATTCACATGTAAATTACTGCTCTCTGAAATCAAAGGTAATTACTAAATGTAAAGTCCCCCCTTGCACCCCGGTTTTTCCTGTTGTTCTCCCCGCCCCCCCCCGCCCCCCCCACACACACACTTAGGTTCCTATCACAGCCTGGGGGAGAGCACGCAAAGCAAATCACTTGGCTTCTCTGAGCCTTGAGCTGCAACCTTGTGAATGCAGATGACAGTGCTTGCCCTCCTTTCTCTCAGCGGTGTCACTAGAACACGAACAAACAGTGCAGAATACACCTGCACACCTGGGATGCATCACTGTTAAGGTGCATCCCGGACTTCTTGGCTTCACATAGGCCTGGAGGTTGCTTCTTCAGTATCCTCTTCCTCCATAGCCAGCTGCCTTGGCTCAGAGGTGCTGGGACTGTGCTGTATTTCTTGCCATGCTTCAGAATGTGCCCAGTCAACACAGACGTAAAATAAAGCCAGAGAGACAAAGCTGGTATTCACCACAGAAAATGTTGAAGGGAGAGACAAAAACAGTCCATGGAATCTCCACACACAACCCTTGTTATGGCTGTGGAAGGCACAATAGAGTGTGTAATGCGGTGTTTTGGCTGTTCTCACTGCTTGGGAGTCTGGTGCATTCTGCGATGTGGGGTATGCCAAGTATTTAGACGGCAGGCTTGCTTGGTGCCTACAGGCTACTGGAGGGGACTGGGGTCTCTGCATGTAGGGCCTGCCAGCCCAGATTCCGAGTGAGGCAGGGGCATACATTCCACTGGTCAAGGCCATTCTGGACCGAGGTGGTGTACAAATCAGAGAGGCCCAAAGAAGCCTCCAAGAAGCATATCACTACTGATTCAAAGAAACCTCCATTCACCTAAGCAGACTTCTTCCTTCCGTTAAGTCTGTTTTGGTTTGGTGCTGACAGCTCCTCCTCCTGAGAGACATGTAAGAAGACTTGCATGAACTTCTGCTCTCCAGCAGGAAGCTTCTGGAAGGTCTAACCCACTTTATTTTACTACCATTCTGTCAGTCCTAACCCTATCCATTTTTTATAACCCAGTTTAAGTCTGACCTTCCCTGTGAAATCAGCAAAGGCTCATCAGCAGTAGAGGCCCCTCCCCTACCTCCGGCCTCTGCTAGCACTCGTCTGAGATTCTCTCTGGCTCTTATCATCTGTTGCTTTGTGTCTTGCTTCCTCCACCAACCACCAGCATCTTAGAGAAGTGCAAGGACTTACAAGCGCAGGTTCTGTTCCAGGGCTGGGATGCGCCAGGGGCAGTAGCATGTCCTGTCCCCCTGGGCTGAGAAACTGTGTCTCAGGGTCTGGTCTGGAGGCAGTTCCTTCCGGGAATCCAAAGGTATCAGTATAGATGGAGTGAAGGAATGCATGGCCTGAAAGCCTGGCAGTTGCTGTTGAACATCTGCTCCCAGGGAGAAGGGGAGGGAGGTCAACGCCAGGGACACAGTAAAGGATGAAGGGTCCAGGAAGTGATGCAGGACTGAGGCTGTGAAGGTTTGCGTGCCAGGGTTAGGGGCCCCTTTGCTGTTGCTGCACGATGTTTTTTGTTGTGCGGAAACAGGCCATCTCTTTTAAAGTCTTCGAGCAGGTTGGACAGTTACAGTCTGCAGTGCTCCCAGGTGTGGGGCCAAGGGAAGGGTAGCTCTCACGGCTGGTCCCATCCACAGAGCGACCACGGTGGCCCACTCTCCTGACCTTTGAAGTGCAGTTGTTGGGCTGAATCCTTTTGTGCTCCACGGTCCTAGCAAATGAGCTGAGGGAACTAAGAGCCAACCAATCTCTTATGAAACGACTGGATGTTCTAAGGAGTACCTATTTAAAGAATTTCGGGCATAGAAACATTTCCTTTCTCAAGTGGCGGAGGTTTGGGGCCAAAAGCTGGGCCATCCCTGAAGGGATGGATGTTCAGTGTTTTCTTCGTTGGGACTGAAGCTCCTGCAAATTTAAGAACAAACAGGAAAGCTTGCATGGGTTTGGGGGTGGAGGAGGGGCTTATTTCTTCTAAGGATACTAAATTGCAATGTATTAAAAACAGGAGATGGTGGATAATGACTGTCATCAGGGAAGTAAATGTGAGTCACACAAGAAAAAAGGTAAGAGGAGAGTGAGGTGTACAGGCATCTGGCTTTACTTAGCTGATGCTGTAGTGATATCGGTCCTCAGGAGATCTGCTTCTTTTCAGGGGTGATGAGCTGCGCTCCCGTAAAAGCATCCCAAAGGCCAATTCGGAGTAGGAGAGCCAGGGAGAGTAGAGTGTCAGTTGCCATGGGGAGCAGAGATTCCCTGCAGAGAAGCTGCCCTCATTTGTGCATAGGGACAGTGACAGGTAGAATGATGCTTCTTAAACTCTAATGCACATACCAGTCACCTGGGGATCTTGTGGACCTATAAACTCTGATTCAGTAGGTCTGGGTGGGCCCAAGACTGTGTTTCTAACCAGCTTCCAAGTGCTGTTGATACTGCTGTCTCTGGACCATGTTTTGAGTAACAAGTGTAGAGTGGGCATTGGAGGAAGAAGCAGTAGACCCAAGTTCCAGCTCTGTGGGTGGCCCCGGAGAAGGCACAGACTCTCTGAGACCCAGCGTTTCCTCAACGGTAGCAAAGGAAGGGCATGGGCTAGACCCTCTCCAGTGCTACAGTGCAGTGTTTCTGCTACAGTTGCAGAGAAATTTATTAGGCTACTCCTTGTTCTTCCTTGGAGTAGCCTGGGGGCCCTGGAGGTTGTGCCCAGTGCTCTTACAACATGGAGATTTGCTTGGTTCATTCACCATGTGGGGGTTGTTTGACCAGCCTCTCCCCTATGCCTTCCAGCATGCAGACCAGATTTTATGTTATTTAAAAGACTTATAGATAGATAGAGCAGGCCGATAGCTTGTGGGGGTGGGGATGGGAGGTTGAGCCAGAAAGAAAAAAAGGACAGAAAAAACTCATGAACATGAACAACAGTATGGTGATTGTGGTGGGGAGAGGGGTGGGCAGAGGTGGAAGAGGGGATGGGGGATAAAAGGTAATGGCAAAAATACAATAAAAATAATTTAAAAAAATTAAAATATAAAAATAAATTGAAAATAAAAAAGGAAAAGAGACAATTTGGCGACCCCTGCCCCATCTCCGTTCCTCTGGTGGTTCAGAAGTGGCTTTCCCGTGTCCTCTTTTCTCGTGTTCAGATTCACACTGTGACCCTTAGATTCTCCTGTCCTTTTGTCTGGGATGGCGGTAGCTCACGGGACCGCCCTGAAAGAGTGCCCAGGCCTCAGACCTCTGAATCCATGCCTCTGAGATGACACGTCCAGTGTGTTGTCCGCAACAATAGCTGCCAGGCCTGTTACAGTTATGTAATTGGTTTCT
>CM052538.1:178106941-178145529 GCA_028533065.1 Trachops cirrhosus
AGTAAATGATCACTCTCCTTATTTTTGTCATTTGTAATTTAAGGCCAGAAAAGGGAGATTGTAGTGGGAAAAGTCTGGCATAGGTGTTCATGGGGGTTAAGCTCACAGGACGCTAACCTGTGGTTGCTTTCTCACAGCTGGTACAAAATTTGCAGGGCTCTTGGAAAACATTTGTCTCATAAGCAAAATCACGCCTGACACCAGTGAGACTGGGGGTTCCAGGAAAAGTGAATTCACAGCACTCTTTACCACCCACTATGTAACTGGCGGGGGAGGGGAGAGAGATTGGATTGTGGGAGGGTGAGTTATATTTAGGAAGGTGAAAAGATTGGTCAAGTTTCTTAGCCTTTCTAGGCCTCATTTAAAAATAAAGTTAGAGTAAGATTACGTTGCAAACTGGCAGCCCACATAACTAACATACAGACTTTTTTTTAAAAAAGTTGAGCCAACATTTAAAAATTGGAGACTGTACTCAGACATAGAGATTTCTGGAATCTGCTGAAAAATCAGATCTGATCAACCAGGTTCCTGTTCCCCCAAGGACACGAGGCCGCTGCCCCTGTCGGCTGAAGCATCCGGCTTCTCAGTTCTCTCAAGGCCCAGCACTCTGGGGTCAGTGCTGGTCACTCCGCCAAGACCACTACTCTTCTGTGTAACCTGACAGGCCCAATGATTTCTAGAGTCCTACATAAATTTAAAAATCTGTAATTATGTGAGAAAATAAATATGTTCTAGAAAAATACCTATGGATGGGGCAGACGCCAGGTGTGTGTCCTTGTGAAATGAGTGTTCCTTTTCTGAATGCTGAACATTCAGAGATCTGAAACCATTCCCCAAGGTGGTTACTGGGTTAGAGGTGAAGGTTTCGGGGTTGGGGGTGAGAAGCAGATGGAGTAGAAAGAAGGCATCTGTGAGTGTTTCAGAACCCCAAAGCTACTCAGCGTTGAGTCGAGCAGCGACTCAAAGGTGACCGTGCTGCATAGGGCCCCTGGAATGTGATCGAGTTTTCCAAATGGCTGATTTATCAGGTGTGAGCAGAGCACGACAATACAGCCCGTGCTGCTCTTTCTTCTGTCATTCCCCTGCCCCTGGCCTCCCTCTCACTCCCCACCCCTGGAACCCCTACCCCTTGCAGCCTTTGCTCCCCCTTCCACCTGATTCCGCCTTGCTTTCCTGGCAGGTTCACCGAGAAACAACCGGTCTCCATGGCAACTGAAGACAGCTGAAAAAACGGCAGCTAAATGCAGCTGCCCCTCATTTAATATCGACTCTGCTCTGGCACTGACAGAACAGATAATGGGCAATAACACACCATTATGTTGTGGGAAAATGAAATGCTTCAGCAGAAGGCTGTCATGCTGGGGGGATTTATTTGTTACTGTACCAGCACTGATTTCTCTTTATTTCCTTCCATTTCTTTTTATTTCTTCTTTTCTGTAGCAGAGTTTTCTCTCTCTTCCTCATTTCTTTCCCATCCCTCCCTTCTATAGCCTCTCTCTCTTTTTTTTTCTTCTTTCATTTTCCCTCCCTCTTTTCTCTCTCTGTCAATCACTTATGGGGATATAGGGAAGCAGACATGTATAATAGTAGCGATTATTTGCATAATGACTTACAAGATACACAGCATTTCCAAAATACACTTTCTTTTTTCATTTGGATGATGAGACAACCATGTGAGATGAGTAGGGCTTGGGTGCTGATATTTAGTTTACAGATTTTAAAAAGGGTTCAAAGAACTTGAACAATTTGCACAAGGTTGGGTAAGCAAGTGTCAGAACCTTCATTCCAACCCAGATTTCCCTGAAGTGGCACTTAAACTGGATTCTTCCCTCTCTGCTATGTGGACACTGTGGCGTCACCGATTCCTACTCCCTGTATCAGGGGCCTGTTTCTCACTGAGTAACCTGCAGCCCCAGAGCAAGTCCCCTGGGCTTTGGGACTTCAGAGGGAAGCTCTTAAGATCTTAACTTACATTAATAGCTTCTTGCAGATCCTGCCTGACAACTGGCCTTGGTTGCTGATAAGATTGGATTATTTTTATTTTTTTTAAACCTAATCCACCTCCATTTGCTTATTACCTTACACCGTATCACTGTGTACTTGTGTACTCTTGGCACACAGAAAAGACACTGTGTACTCTTTGACTTGCGAGTGGGGCAGCTCGGTGGATGCCAGCATTCCGTTCTGCTAAAAGACCACACAGTACATTGAGAACCAAGGGGCATCATTGCTGGACCTGGAGCCTTTCCTCTGAGCTGCTGCCGTTGGATAAGATTTATTTTTTAGATCTTCTTGGTTGGAGCTCTGTGTAGCTTACATCTTCTCTAAAGCCTGGGCAGATCTGAGATAAAGTCCTTGAGTTCATTTGGTCTTGGGAGGTTTACAAATGGAGTAAGAAGGGGCATTCTGATTATGTTTTCATTTCTGGTAATGGCTGATGGGGAAAGAACTGAATGGCATAAAATCTATGTGGACATCTAGAAGAGGTGTGGTATGAGTAACAAATGCAGTAGCTTTTTTAATCATGAGAAAGAATGATTTGTGCTGGAAAAGAGAACAATGCTTGGATTTCACAGCAGGGGATTTTAACCTAGGCTCACTGACTCCTTGAGAACATGTCCAAAACTTTGTATGGATAAGGCTATACAGTAGAGCTGTTTAAGCCACTGACTTTAGCCATATGGACCAGGGTCTTTACTCTGCCACTCACCAGCTCTGTAGCTTTGGAAAACTGACCTCTCAAGGTTTTGGATTTTTGAATGTGTTGGTGACTAAAACAAAAATTTCTGTTCTGTATTGTTCCTCTCCTGTTTGCAATGTTTCCCCCCCCTTTTTTTTCCTTTTCAAATTCCTATACACTGAAACTCTTGCTACAGGTTCTGTTTTTTGACAGGATTACCCATTTTTAGCTGTAGAAATTGAAACAGGCCTCTGGCAAAATGCTCTCCTGGTGGTTGAAGAAGCTAAGGAAATCAGGCTGCTAAAATTATGGACAGTCTCTGGTCACTGCTCCTTGGTTTCAGTTCCTCTGTAGTTCTTTTCTGTGGATGGTTCCTCAGAGTGAAATGAATCTTCATGTCATATCACGCAACCATGCAATGTCAGAACTGGCAGGGACCAGAGATTATTCCACTTCTGCAGTCTATCAGTCCAAATCCTTGCTGCATGAAAAGCAACTCCTTTGCCAAAGGCGTGCTCTGCTAACCAATTCCCCTGTCATCTTTCCTTTGATTTTCTTGACTGCTTTACACTCTAAAGTGGGTTTACTACCACCTCTCATCCAACAGTGGTATAATATAAAAATAGAAACGTGTTTATTCAGAATTGACACTGCTTTAGTAGTTATATTTTATTCTTGAAAAGCAAAAGTGGCTGGTTCACGAGCACTTTGAGGATTCAGAAATATTTTTAAATGTTTTATCATTTTAATAGACTTTAACATTTAGAAAACTGTTCAGAAATGGCCCCATTATCTGATTTTTGTTCATTATTCAAGGAAATGTAAGAATAATAAGCCCTTTATCTAGCTTTTGAAATTTTGGAACTTCCAAAATAGCCGTGAATCTAGAGTTGGCCAGACAAGGGGCATAGCCTGTAAACCAGAGGAAAAAATTCTCTCATAGCCCATGGACTTTGATAAACTTTTTTGTGGGGAGGGTAGGAAAGAAATGGGATTCACCAGAAGACTTAGGACTCAGTTGTAGTATCAGACAGAAGGGCCAAGAGCTGGGCTAGAGATAGCAAATAGAATTGGTAGAGAATGGAAGTGGCCAAACCTACTGTGAGCAAGGAAGACAGCAGCAGGGACAGAGGCTCCCTTCACCCCCACCCTGGGGTGGGGCGCAGAAGGAAATCCTGAAAGAATAGCTCAGGAAACCAGACTTTCAGGGCATAGGCAACAACACCCTTGGGAGAATTCAAGAGAACTGAGGGTAATCTTAAATCAGAAAGTCACATTCAGACATCATGAACTGAAGGAAAGAACTTCCAGGGACCAACATTTCCTAGCTTTAGTAAAACACTAGTGAAATAACTGATGTTCATCAAGATCATAACATCCTAGGCTTTTGGGGTTGGCTGGATGTTAGATATCATGGAGCTCTGGGCTACGCAAAGCCTTTCCTGCAGATCAGTGCTGTCTGAGAACAGTTTGTTATTATCCATGATGATGTGCATATTGAAACTGAGGATAATCATTTCAACACTTTGATTGCAGTGTTTGGGGACATCCAGGTCAGTGGACTGGTCTCAGTGAACAGGGTACCAACCAGGTCAGTGTTTTCAAACTCACCTGGCGAGTCACATGTGGCATCACCTACTCTATACAGCCATTCATTGACCGGGGTAGATTGGAAATTTAAAAAACAAAACCAAGATGGCTTCTTCACCGCAAAGGCTTTGCAAAGCCCTGATCTAGTTAAAGAGCCTTGTGCTACATGTGAAAAGGTAGATGATTTATCCAAGGAAATACAGAAAGACAGTGGCAGAACCAGAATGATACATATCAATTTTCTTCTAAATTAAGCAAATTACGCCCATCATACTCTGTCTCCTAAGGCAGGGAAAACATGCAATACACTTTAGAAATAGCTCCTTAAAGTATTAAATATTTGAAATCTTTGGCTTGAAAGGTTTAATCATTCCTCTAAGGACTCCATGTTTCAAAGGACGTTTTGTTATATATATATACCCATGACTCTGTATCTCCCCACAGAAAACATATTTTGTACTCTAGGTTTGTTCATCTCTTTGAGGCATTATTTTGTTTCTGGGAATTCTTAAAGAATATAGGATCATGCTAGATGGCAATTTTCTCTGTCAGTTTTGCCCAAGGTACTCTCTTACAGTGAATTAGGCAGTGAAAGAACTCTCATGGGCCCTTATTGTGGTAATAGACTAGATGGGGGCTCAGCAGCTGGTGGAACTCTAATGCCTCAAAGCATGAGGAAGCCTCCTTCACTGCCTGGTTTTCTGCCATTGAGTGGTGGGGGGCCCAGGCTGAGGAAAGCCTACCTGTGGTCTGCACCCACTTTCATCAGGATTTTGGCCAGATGACACTTACATGCCTGGACACTTCTCCCACTGCCTTGCTTTGGTTAGACTGGTTATCTCTTATGAGTTGAGGTAGTAAACCTACTGTAAGTGGGCAGTATCGCAGTGGTCACCATGCCACCTTAATAACAGTATTGTAGTTGTGTAACATTCCGCGTCTATTTCATTGGGTTCTCACCATAATCCTGTAGAGCTGGCAAGGCAATTACTAGTAGATCCTTTGTTATAAGATCCTTTGAATGAAGGGCTCAAGGGGATAAACAGTCATTGATTTTATCTCCAAATTAAAACTCATATCTACACACATGTGTCCATCTCCACGGTCACTATCCAGTTCTATACCACCATCATCTGTCACCTGGATGACTGTAGAAGCCTAGCATCAGTCTGCCTGCTACATTTTTAGTCCCTCCCATTGATTAGATGCTAACAGCCAGAGTGCTCTTTTAAATCATACCTGCCCCTCCCTGTAAGTTTCAAACCCTTTCTCGATTCCTGCATTTTTTTTTAGAGCTAAGTCCACACCTCGTGACAAGGTTTGCAAAACCCGGTACGATAGAGCAAAAGCCCAGCATGACCCAGCACCTAACCACCTCTGCAGCCTCATCTCATGCTGCTCGCCCCTTACTCCTCATCCATTGGCCCCATTCGCCCTCAGACCCATCAAGCTCTTGTTGGTTGGCCCTTGCCAGTCTCCTTATCCCCATCCTCCCAATTTCTTTTTTTTCAGGTCTGCAAACACTTATTTATTTATTTTAACTTACTCAGGTAGTCCCTGTATTTATTTTACATTTTTAAAATATTTTTTTATTGTTGTTCAAGTACAGTTGTCTCCATTTCCCCCCTACCACTCTCCCCCACCCTACCTCCCACCATCAATCCTACCCCCCTTTGCAACCACTGCTCATTTGTACATTTCAGTTTTTAATGCTGCTTCCTTAAGAGGACTTCTCTAATCCTTCCCACTTTCTTTCTTATACAACCCTGATCTTTTTTTTTAATTTAAAATTTATTTTTAAATTACAGTGTACATTCAATATTATTTTGTATGAGTTTCAGGGTTATAACACCCTGGCCTTGTCTTCACAGAGAACACCACAATTATTCACACTAATGTCCGCCCATGGGCCCCTTGGTTGGAGGGCTGTCCCATCCCCTCACTAGACTGCAAGCTCGATGAGGACATGTTCCATGGCAACATATTTACCAGCAAATATTCAGCACATATTATAGCTCACTGTCTGCTTCAGGGTTGGATTGCTGTTAAATAAAAAATGAGGGCATATAGGCTCAAGAAGACACAGATGGGCAAGGGTGGTGTGAGACCATGTCACTCTGCCTCTGAAATAACTCCCAATTCCCTTTCTTCTTACGTAAAACACAACTGAGGGTTCCTGGAAGAGCATGCAGTTGGGCACATAGTAGGAACTTAATACATGTCTGAAAAAATGAATTCATGTATAATGAAAGAATGAATGACATTTATACATGATTACAAACTCCCCTGCTGGGCTGTGTGTTTGTGGTGTTAGACTATATGGTGTTATGTCACTGTCCCCAAGTTGCACTATCACCCTCCCTGCTTTTAGGGAGCTAGATATCCTCCCCACCAACCCACTGCTGCACTTGAACTCAAATTACCTCTGACCTATCATTTCTCCTTTCTCTTTCCACTCCTGAAGTCTGTTCTGAGTGAGGAAACAGCTTGGTTAAAAAACAAAAGCCCTGATATTTTTTTTTCCTGAAGAATACCATCAGGATGAAGGCTGTGATTAATATACATAATTGAAACAAATGGCAGCTAACTGCAGAAAACCATCTCCCAGCTGTTGGAGGAAGAAAATTGCTGACAGCCGGTCCCCACTGAGTGGCTACCGAGAAAGGAGGTAATAGGAGTGAGGAGAATCCACATCACCACCCAGCATCACTCCAGGGCTGCTGTTTGGTTCCTGAGGGCTGGGTCTCCTGTGTGAGCCTCACCGTGAAATTGTAGTGTCATCCATTGGGAGGCTGGGGGTGTAGAGCTGGATTTTCTGGGGCTGGCTGAGCATGAGGCTCTGTCCTGCAGAACGGGCTTTTAGAATCCTTATGTCCCAGGCAGCATCACAGCAAACCCCAGGGACAATCTCCTTGTGAGGAGACAAAATGCTTCTGATCTGTTTCAGACTTCTGTTATTCTTTCCTTGTTTATCCATCCTATGCAAGTGGGTTGGGGAGTGTCATGGTGAGGAAGCAGATCTGGGTTTTTACTCTGTCTGCTTTGTGATCTTGAGCAGACCTTTAACATTCCTGGAACTCACTCTGTTCAGTCTATAATATGAGGTCAGACCAGAAGATCCTACAAACTGAAGAAGAAGATTGAAGAGTCCTCTCAATTCTATGAGTCTGTGTTATAATAAATATGAAGTATATGAATAAATTTTAAATGTGTGTATATAATATTACATCTATCTATCTATCTATCTCCCACTGCCCTTTTTCTCATTCTACTGTTTTACAGTTAGCACCCAGAAAGTTATGTGGCCCTTGTGTTAGTAGTAATAAGTACTTAGTTTTGGTTATGGACTGGATTCATATATAAATCAGAAGACAAGGAACCCGAAGCTCAGTGCATTCGGTGCACGTAGCTTCCTAGGCCACCATGCTGGAGTTGTTCATATTCTTTGTTTTGAGTTTGGCAAAAACAAAACATCTCAGAGGCCAACCTGGTGAAAAGCAAAGCCTGAGGCTAAGGCGTGCTGTGGTATTTGATGAAGCTCTTTCTTCTGGGTCTAAATTGGGAAGAATTTTGCCACATGGTGCATATTTGCCCAGGACACCCACATCATTATTAATAAGCTGTGAGCTCAGAACTCAGGTCTGAATGTGCCGGGAAGTCAGCTGAAGGACAGTGCCAGCTCACCAGCTTTGGAATTAAATGCACCGCAGTCACCGTCCCTCTGGAAAACTGTGCTCTGTGAGTGCTGACTCTGGAAGTGTACACTCTGAACGCCAGGGCCTAGAAAACAGTTGGGAAAGAACGTTCTCCCCGAAGAACTAACCTTAGTGAGTCTCCTACATATGCTCTGTACTCTTCCATCATCTCATTTTATTCTCAAACAGTGCACTTTTTTAAATAAGAAAACTGAGGATCAGGGAAATCTTTTATTTTATAATTAAATTATACATTATAATATAATTAAATTATGTAACTTTATTCTGTTAAATTAATCATATATATTAATAACTTTTATTCAAGGTTAGCCTGTTAGTTGCAGGTATCAGTAATAACACTTTCCAGTGCTTTGGTGCCAAAGAAGAAAAAGCAATTATTTTCTCCACATAGAAGGGTACTTCTGTAGGCATTAACTGAGGAAAATAACAGTAGAACTCCAGGAATTTTGCTTCTCTCTCTGCCCTCTGATTATTCCTGTGGCCATATATGTGACTCCCTGGTGTGGTGGCTGTGTTCTCCCAGTCAGTTTTGGAACCTTACACAATTGACCTTCAAACCCATTACTGTTGCCACTAAGATCATCCCCTGGAGGAATTCCACGCCATGCTCAGAAGCCAGAAGTCATCCCAGCTGCTGGCATTTTCTGCAGAGCTCCTCTACCTCAGCTGAGAGTCACCACATGTCAGAGAGATCAAAGCCACTGAACTTTAGGGGAGGGCTGAGCGCCCCTGCCATCTTGTCACCATCACCTTTTCATACAGACGGCCCTGCTCCTAAAATTACATTTCGAATTTTCCATTTGTTCTCGCTGCTGTGGACTGAATGTCTGTGTCCTTTCTGTGATGCAGCCCTGATTGCTGATGTGGTGATACTTGGAGGTGGGGCCTTTGGGAGGGGTTAGGTGTAGATAGAGTCATGATGGAGCCCCATGGAGGAGTCAGACTTTTATAAGAAGAGGAGGAGAGACCAGAGCACTCTCTCTATCCATCATATGAGGACACAGGAAGAAAGCTGCCATCTGCACACAAGGCAGAGGGCCCTTCCCAGACACCAGGTAATCTTTCGGCACCTTGATCTTGAATTTCCTGGCCTCCAGAACTTTGAGAAACAAAGTGTATATCATTTAACACCCCCCACCCCCTGCCCCACCTTTCACCAATCTTTAGTATTTAAGGGCTAGAAGCTCTCTTACAGGAAGGGGCTTCTTATTTTCATTACCTTGGGAATCAGCCTCAAGTTGGTACACTGATGGGGCCTGGAAAAGGGAGAAAAGCATCACGCGCATTTGAAACAATTCTGGTGTTCAGACACTCTTTATCATTTTAGACGAATGCAGACAGAATGTTCACTGAGGTGTTGCCCTGGCCCTTTACGTAATGTTTGGCTAGCACAGCCCTGAGCTGCATGCAGATAATGTGCTAGGCAGCTAGAAAAATAACTTGCTTGAACTGCTTTTGATATATTCCCCCTCCCTTTTGTGTTTTTGTTCACAGTAAACAGCAGTATAGAGCAGCTAGCAAATGAACGCTTCTTTATCAGAGGCACAAGTGGGTTCTGGTGGACACTGCCAACACGTCTCAGAACAGCAGATAAGGCAGAGGGTATGATAAAGCAAGCACTCGCTCTTTAAGAGTAGACAGTGTTAACTGTTGGTGTTTGGGGATCAGAATATGGAGGAAGATGGAAGGACTGCCTTCATTATGCTGATGGAACTTACATTGAAAGCCAAGTAAAATGATGTTGATGATGTCAAGTGCTTACTGTACGTCAGGCTCTGCTCTAAATACTTCACATTTATTATTTCACAAGCCTCACTACAACCCTGGGTGAGACCTGTTGTGTTATCACACCCAAGTTTTAGGTGAGGAAATTGAGGCTCAGAGAGTTTCAGTTAGCTTCCCAAGTTCACAGAGGCCAAGTTCACAGAGGTTAACTATGAAGAGCTTCCCCTCCCACCCACCCCCCAGGAGGTGCCAAACAAAAATCTCTTATCTCCATCAGTTTGGGAGGGCTTGTGATGCTGGAGGTTCCAGTCTTTCTCGCAACTTCAGAAGGACCTGTCAATATTTTTAAGGAATGTTTAACTCCTTTGAGTAGTAAGTTGTTAGGTAAGGAAGAACATGGGCTCCTGGATGAAGATTGAATCTGAGTCAAGTTCAGTCTAGGCCCAGAACTAGAGAGACAGAGAGCTAGATGCATTTAGAGCACAAGGAGATACTCTTCGCAGCCCTATTTGCTTTGACATGCCCCGTCCCCCCGCCATTATATAAAGCACCTAGAGCAATTTCTTCCTGTTTTTCAGATAAGAAGACAGACATAAATGTCTTATGAAGATATAAGACACTTAACATTTTCCCTTCCTCCATAGATTTTGGTATATTTTCCTATTTTAGATTATTAAAGCTAACACTTACCTTTGCATAGAGTCAGTTGGAGGGGGGAGGGTTTATAAAACAAAAAAGAAAATGGTTACTCTGTTCTCTGGGGTCAAGTCAGGAAATTAGTACCAATCCCCACTACTTCAGGACAATTATTTTTATTCAAATAACAAATGCATTGATTACTAAAGAATACCCATTTTTTAAAAAATTGCTTGCAAGATTCCCTTATATCCTTGGAGAGAATAAATCAGCATTTCTTTCAGAAAGCATTTGTTAATTTTTAATTCAGTCATACCTATCTTTCTTCCACTTAGGAGGAATTAGTGAGATTTTATTCTATTAAATTGTATGTAAGCACTGTTGTCCTTGCTTGAATAATTAGCTTTCACTTCAGTGCCCTCTGGGTTGATGCATTTCCTCATTTGCATATAGTATTTGGTATAGCTTTTAAAACCTGCCACTTTCAAGCAAGATGGACTGATGTCTCTGAAATGAATTTGGACATTTGGACACTTGTGACAATGGGGTTGGCACTTACAAAGGTGATGGACTTTTGCAGATTTAAGTGAAGGGTGTAGACTTAGAACCTATTAGTTCTAAAACATTGGTTCTCTAAGATGAGACTTTTCTGGTTGGCAATAAAGGAAGTTATTTCCATAATTTAAAGTTAAGAGGTGGAAGGTGATGAAGCTGGATCAGTGCCCTGTGGTCCTGCTGAATGAGTGATTACTTGGAAATTTTGGCCACCCTATAGATCCCAGGTTGAACCGTCTTTCAGATAGCATCCACTGCCTTCATTTCTCACCCACAGCAAAAACCCGTGCATGACTTAGGATGTATAAATAAACATTTCAAAACGGCAATGGCAGAAGTACTGGAAGGGCTCCTTGGTATGTCTCACACTCACACTCAACAGATCTTTTGTTCTGTGATGGTTTCTGGAGCTGGAGCACTTTATTATGTACACTTCAGCCAGTTTGTCTTGTGGTCCTTCAGAGCCCTTTCACGATGGCCTGAGGACCTGCATTTGGTCCCTCAGGACTTTTCTTTCTTCCTTTTGGTCCCACAAAGCAATCTTCAGCTTTGGGAAGGAATCCTGGGAAAACTGAACTTTCATTGACTTCCACATTGTTTTATAGCTTATAGCCAACACTGCTTCTTAAAGTGGCATCTTACTGTGATACCAACAGGACACCCCTGTGAGTGCAGGGTGATTTGGACACAGAGTTGAGGTTAGCAAGTACTTTGCCTCCTCCAACAAGGCCATAGGGTGGCAAGATTTATGGGAGAAATGTTCTGGACCTTATATTTTTCAACCTTTTCATGTTTTTATTTTGTAAACTTTGCAAGTCAGGAGCTTTGTCTTAGAAATAGTTGTGCTTTTGCATTAATCTCCTTTGAAGTAACTGACATTGTTTTAAGACGTAGAGTGTGATTTTCCATAGGCTACTAATAGTAAATGCTATCATTTATTAATTACTTACTAAGTACCCCCGCATAGTGCCGAAAAGCTTTTCATATATTATGTCATTGAGTCTCCACAATAAGCCTATGACTTATAAATTATTATTTTCTCTATTTGCAGATGGGTAAAATGAGGTTAAGTAATTAGCTGAAAAATCAGATGACTTCTAAGAAAAGGCGGGATTCTGACTCCAAAGCTTAAGTCAGAATATTTCAGCCCTGCCTTTCTTTATATAATCTGTTTGTTAACTCATTGTTTCCACTGAGTCAGATTTCATGAGAATTCTGGTTCTGTTCTCTAGAATTCTTCAGTAGCCTTGATTATTAACTTTTCCTCTTTCCAGCAGAGAGGAAGAATTTTAAAAACGGGTGGATACTTACTTAAGAAAGGCCTTTGGCTATTGTTAAAGGTTGACAAATTCTTTTTGTCTACCAACATCTGATGTCTCTCAAGTTAATTTGTTTGCTGACATGTTCTATACCCCTGTCTACATGCAGAGAAAATAAAGGACCGTCCACAGTAGATCCCTTTTCCTACACTAGCACACTTGCCCCACACCATGCAAGCAGGGAAATAACAAGGACACGAGTGGAAGGGAGGTTGGTGGATTTAGGGCTGGACACCCAATGGACACATAACGAATCCTTGATTATTGGGCGCCCTCCTTGGCTTGCAGCCCAAAGTAGATTTTCTCTTGGCTATGGCTGAGAGCTGACACCTACAGATTTGTTTGTCTCATGTATGTAGCTGAGTGGTCGAAATGCTTTCTCCACCTCAAAATGTGATATGAGCAGTCAGAATTGGCAGTTGCTAGGGGACCCGATTTGGGGGACTTCATGGAGTTCCCCTAACCCTCCCCCCAAATTGTCCTGATGTCTGAAATTTCACAATTATGGCTTGATTCCATTGGATTGAACAATATCCTCTCCTTAAAGAAATGCAAATGTTCTCACATGGGGAGGTAACTATTATGTTCCTAACATAATAATATGGTCTTTGGTGCCCCCAAAAGGACATTAATCTAAGTAAGATGCTGAATGGCACTCTGCTTTGTCAAGGGAGGTTAGGCTATGTGTGTACGTGTGTTAATTTAGCCTGTGATTGATAGATGCCCAGAGATGCCTATATTCCATGCCAAAGGAAGATCACTGTCATCCTCCTTGAACATTCCAGGAAGGTGAGCACTTTCTGGAATTAGCGTGGATTGCCTGCTTTTGGGAAGGACTTGGACAAAGAAGGCTCTACACACAGGAGCTGAAAGGGAGCTGTTCTGACATTCAGGCCAGCAGGACACAGGTTAATTCTGCCACAGGAAGTGAAGGAGAAATGATGCTTGATAATTAGCTGTCCAGGCCTGAGTACCTGGAAGGCTGAGGTGGGCTTGGAGGCTTCAGATGAGGTATCAAGTGATCCATGCCACTCTTCCACCTGTGCATGAGGAAGGTTACCCGGTGAGGCTGTGCAGGGCAAGGGTAAAGAGTGAAGTCTTTGGGGTCAGCCAAACCTGGTTGTGAGCCCTAATGCTGCCTCTTATCAGCTGAGCCACTGTGGACAGGTTACAAAGCCTCAACCCTCACTTCCACAGAACAGAGACTATTCCAGCACTCATCTGTCAGAGCTGCGATGGTTCCTTGAGATAGTCCAGGATGCGAGCATGGTGCTCAGCATGCAGCTGAGAATGGGTTTGCTACCATTTTATTAAACAGTGTAGCCCTGTGGCTAGTGAAAAGCATCCTATGAGGGCACAAACCACTTAGGACCCTGGGAGGTGGAACTTGACCCCCTGCAATACTTAACTCTTCGCAGATTCACCTCCCTTCATGTAGATTGTTAGAGGATGAGTTCTAACAATACTGTTTAGCTCTCTTTCTGTGGGGGGACTGCAGCTTGTTTGTGTAGATCATGCCATATTCAACGTGGACAGGGAAATGAAAAACGTCTTTCACAGATCTGCAGAAAACAGTTATCATGGGTGTTTCCTGAACTTATTAGAGACTTAAAGGGATAGGTCATTAGTTTTCCCTTCAAAAAAGATATCAAAACTTAAAGAACTCCTTTTTGCCTTTAGACAGGTATGTTTGTTTACAATTTGATTGCAGAATAATTGAGAGTGCTCTGACCTCTCTGGATGGCTGTTTGTAGAGCTCCCCAAGTATGGTCCACGTCAGTGTCAGATAAAAGTTATCCACGTATTTCACAAGGTCTGGGAAAGGGATGCAGTGTGCCAAGCAGGAGTGACATAAAGGAATGTGTGTATGGGATCCTCAGAGGTCTTTCCCCCGCTGTAGAGGGCTTTGGGGAATGGGTTTGAGGTCATTGTCAGGTGGTTGGCTCACCTGTGTTATTGAGACAAGGAGCTTCTGTCTCAGAGAGCGCGTGAGGTCAAGAGCATCCCGACCACTTGGAATGCCTGTCAGGGCTCACGGAGAATGGAGAGGCATTTTATATATCGCAAGCTATTGCACGCCACAGCTTCTCCTTCTTTCCTTATCCTCTTTATTTTCCCTCACAAGCGTGGTTCTCAGATTTATTATCAGCCTTTTCATGCTTTCTGCAGCCATCAGGAAGAGAAATAAAGAGGACTGGGAGAATACAATCTTCCTATGTCTGGCCCCCTTCACAGTCTTGGTTTGTCTTTGTTTCCCCTCCTTTTTCTTTTCTTTTTAAAAAAAATTCTGTGTTGCTGCTCTGCATTAGGCTAGGGTTCTTTTTTCCCTCCTCCCCCCTCCTTTTACTGCTTTTAATTGTTTGGGTGCTTTTGTTTTCCCTGGACGTGAGCACAGTGGGAAAGGTCAGCTGTCAGAAGAGGGCTGTACGCTGCTGATAAGGCCTGCAGGAGATTGCACTGCAGTCCTTAAGCAGCATTCCCTCTCTGAAGTCACAGGGCCTCTACCACTGCAGGGGGGAGAGGAAAAGAAACTCAGTAGAAAAGGCAACCCACATCAAGTGAGTGGTTTAGCCATGTGAACACTGAGCAGTCCACTACTTCCTCAGAGCCCCTTCCCCAGGGCCAGTGCTGGTGACTCAGGGACATTGACATGCATATGCCTCTGGATGAGACACACCTGCAGAGGGCCTTGGAGGAAGGACTTAACTGGGAATTAGGCATCTAGTATCCTGGAGGTCAAACGTCAGAATTCCCTTCAGTTATCAGGTTTGTGTGTCTACCCCAGAGTTAGTCTGCAACTAACTCATTTGTATACAAATCAGAAAACCTGGGTTCTGGTCTTGGCTCTATTGCTAATTCCTTTGGACAAACACTGAACTATGTCAAGCTTGTACAAGGAAGTAGAAAATGTGATTTTTTTTAAAGTACCTTCCATTGCTAATAGCTAGAGTTCACCTTACAAACTCTACCTGCAAAATAGAAGTGAGGAGCATATCTCTCCTTGGGCAAGGGTATGAAAACCAGTGAATTCCTTTTTCTCTAAGTGCCTTGAGGTAAACCCCACATCAAAGTCCTTGGAACTCATCCATATAGCCTATCCTGCAGGAAAATTCATGATGGAATACTGCAGAGCTTTTAAAGAAATGGTGGACATCTTCTGGAATGAGAAAAAAGACAAAAATTTAGATGTATAATAATTCCATCAACATGCATAATTCTTTATGTGTTTTCAAAGCCTGTTCACATTTCTTAGGGGCCTAGTGTAGGGATAATCTCTCTTAGCCTTCGTTAGATGACATGCTAAACTCTATGGAGCTCTTCTGTTTTCACTATCAATCCACTACATGATGAATGATCTCAATATATGGATGGATAAATGACTGAATGAGTGATTGAGTAACTTAAAGGCTTCAAATAACACACAGTGCTTATTTGGCTCTCACTGGTGCCAAGTGCTGTCATGTTTGGAGACAAGTTTTGGTAGATAATATTGACAATGAAGGGTGTGTACTCAAGTTTTATTGGCAGTTCTGCTGTCTTGCCACAGAAAAGGGGACTAATAAGATAATGACGAGCTTGAGAGAGTCATCCAAGAGGGTTGCTGTCCATACTAGTAACCCCAGAGCCCTTGGAAGATCACACAGTAAATCTCTTAGCTCCTGATCTCAGGATAGTGCCTTCTGTACAAAACCTAACTCTTCCTGTTAGGTTCAATGAGCAATGAGATTGAAGTTAGACCTATGTCTAGTCACATTTTAAATTCTCTGATTGTCACTTATCATTGTTCTAGTGGGGTAGCCTTGAATTCTTGAACTTCAGCTTCCCCTTTTGAAAACTATAGGTAATAATACCAAGATAAGTTGTTGTGAAAATTATATTAAATATTATGCACATAATACTAAACCAGAGCTAAGGCCCCTAACTGACAGTAAGCTTCAGAAATGGTATCTGGTGTCATCACCATCACCCCTATCTCAGGGAGTGGGGGAATTTCTGGGTTTTTAAAATGGTGATAATAATGCCTACTCCCTAAGGTCACTGTAGGATTAAAAATACATTTGAAAAGGGCCTCTCACTGTGCATGCACATAAGTAGAGGAACAGTAAGTAGTAGTTCCTTTTCCTCTCCTTTCTTTTATGATGTCTTCTTTTCTGCTTCAGTTGAGGGCAATGGGACACTACTGCTCTTTTGTACAATGGCCCTGTGTCTTTGAGGGAGGCACAAAGGCCCCAGAAGGGGGTGGTCTTAGGTGGTTGAGGAGTACGTAGTACAGTAGCAGGGTGGGGAAGGAAAAATGAGCAACACTTATGGACAAAAGACAGGCCTTTTCCTGCCAAACCCGAGTACACCAGAGGCTCCCATCTGAAACTTTAGTAAAGTTTCCTCCTGTTCCTGAAGTTACCCTAGCAAGCCCTGAGGGAACACTACTGTTTGCATAAATCATTCTATACAACCTAATTAACTACTTATAATACAGATGACACTTATGATCTCAAATTCAAACAATTGGAAAGGAGAAGCTGTTTATTCATAGTGGTATACAGCGATCTTGAGGATGCGCTAGATGATTCTCAGGTATCATGCAATCTCAAAGAGCCTTCTGAATCTTCAAAGGCAGTCAAGTTATTAATAGGATGACTTTAAAGTTCATAAAGAGTAACATACCATAGCAATGAACACATTGCTTATATTGTTAGTGTGCTTATTTGTTCTTCAAAAACCAGAATGTCAAGTTGGAAATGATTAGAAATTCACAGTTAACACAAGTATCCAATTAATTCAAGCCCTGTTCTTTGCCAACAATTTTAGTTAATGGAGAGTTTTTATTTGATTTGCTTTTTTTCTTAAACCTTCTGACTGTGACTGAGGTAGAATGACCAGCCATCTTGATTTTCCAGGGATTGTTCCTGTTTTGGCATGGGAAGTTCCATGTCCTGGGAAACTTCTCAGTCCTGAAGAATTTGGGATACAGTTACCATATTTGAAGCACTTGCTAAACCCCTTTTCAGGAGAGTGCAATGTTTTGGCCAACACCTGACTGACAACACAAAGATTCTCTGATTCAGTGGGGCCTCAAACTTGGGTTTTGTTGATACATACAATTTTTACAGAAAAACAAAGGAGCAAAATAGGGTTGACTACTTTTTCTTTTGCCAACTCATGACATTATCAAATTTCATCTATCATCATCATCATTTTATGTAAGATAGAAAATTCCGAAACCAAAAAAGTTGAAAGAAGTAGAATGGAAGTTTGTGTTCCCAGGGGCTAGCACAGTGTGTGGCATAGAGAAGGTCCTGTATAAATACTTATTACATAAATGAATCTTGCATAAATTGCTTTTATTAAAAGGCACACTATACTGTCCTTAATTTCCTCATTGAGTCATTGCCAAAAACTTTATCAAGACCATTGTTTGGGAACCAGTGGTTAAATCCAAGTCTGTGGACTACAGGATTTTTTGGTGGGAAATTTTTATTATAAATTATGGTCATGGCATTTTGATGTCTACCTCCGTAAGAGGCTTATTTTAGTTGGTACAGTCTGTCTTTCATGGTATAATCATTCCTGGAGAGAGCAGGCTACATTTCTGGGCCTTTGCATCAGAGAATGAGCTGCAGTCGACTTCCTTTTAGACTTTGACAGCCCCCATACAGAGATGAATCTTTGCTGTTATCTACATGGGTGGATTTCACCACATCTGGCAGGAAATAGCCAGCTGTCCTTGTTTTTTAAAGTTTAGGGCAGTGTTTTTGTGTGCCTTGTGTCTCCTTACTTTTCTTTGTTTTGATTCATTCACCTACAAAGTGTGGTGAGAAACCTTGACCAGTTGATGATAAGTACAAATAGCATAATCTCCAAATCTAGAATTTCCTATGCAGCATCTTCATACCCTAGTTGGGATATCAAAATGATTTCTTATTATATACTATAACCAATTAATAAAAAATGTCACTGATAAATCTTACTTTGAATTTGTTTTATTGACATCATAGGAACTGTAAATATCCATCACAAATGGCCATGCAACCTACAAAACTAAACCAATTTGAGTCTCCATTTCAGAGTCTTATAATCTAAGTTTTGTGTGTTTTTTTTAATAGTAAATCAACAACTTTTTTCCCCTCTGCAAGATCTGAGCATATTTCTGACTGCAGCTTCTGGTGTCATAACCCAGAGTCCAGCTGTTTGGCCCTGGAGCTTCCATGAGCTTGCTGGGGTGATGCAACATCTGTCGATGATTTGTGAATCATTCTGACATAGCGGGAGGGTTGCCATTTTAGATCCAATGCATCAGAAGTGGATTTCCTTATTTATGCTCTCATAATTAAGTATTTTTAAAGCATTTATGTTTTTCAAATATTGCAAATGTACAGAATTTCCACAATTTTCTCTATTATTCTTATGATGTATATTTATATTCTAATGTATGTGGTTAATAGATCTAAATGTTTGGTTAAAATCTAGCCTTGTTGGGCAGATAGAGGTTCCTGTAAGAGCTGCAGAAGGGTGCTTTACAAAATTAGATAATGTATTTGAAAGTGGTTTGAAGAATGTGACATGCTATGCAAATGTGTGTGTGTTTTTAAAGAAATGAATAGCTCATCTCCCACAGGAATACTGCTGACAGAGGTCTTCGCAAAGTTACCCAGTCCTCAACAGAACGTGGCATGGTCTGTTGGGAAGCATATACTATTGGGAGGTTGACATTGATTTGTATTTTGGATCTGCTTCTTTTTAGTTGTGGCATTGTACAAGTATGCTAACTCTTCTGAAACTCAGTTTTATCATCTTCAAAGTGGGGCTAGTAAAACTTCATTTCACAGGGATTTTGAGAGATAAATACGAAACATACCGAGTGTTCAAATAAGAAAACTTTCCTTTCAGATGACATATGAACATACAGATATGTTATCTCAGTTAATAATACATTGGTTCTAGTGGTAAGTGTTCTGATCTCTTGTAACTGAAATCACCAACACAAGTCTTGCTTAATTCTTGTCAAACTCTATGTATATAGTGCTTGTGCTATTCAGATCCTCTGTAAAGAAAAGCCTGGAGCATAGCACAGGTTCAATAAGTGTTAATTTCCTGCTACACTATGGCAAAAACAAAATCTGCCTCTAGAAAAAACTCTAGTCTGAGATGAAAAAATGATGAAAATGAAATAAACACTTTATTCTAGTTTTATATGCACCATTAGTACTATAATTGAATTTGCAATCATTAATGACTTTCTCCTTTATTTAGGCTTCTTAAATCAGGTCACTGATTTTTAAGTCTGTCTCAGTTTTAGAGAACTCTCCCCGGCCACTTTCAACATACCCCATCCTCACCCACACCTACGGCTGGATTCTTTTATCTGATTACTTTATACCTGGGGCATGATCAGTCCCTTCTGGAGAGCTCTGGGATGGGATCGTTTTTAACACTATCAGCCCCCATCTCCTCACTGCCACCTTTATTTCCCTGGGAGGTGAAGAAAATGCACACCTCTCTGTAGAAGAAGCCACAGCCCAGGGTTCCAGGATTTGTACCTCAGCATTGGGCAAGTTCCACAGTTCGTGTCTCTGAACAGGGTTTTAATCACCTAGGCTCTAGTTCTCAGCACTGGAAGCTTTAAGAGAACTGCAGAGATGGTAGATTAGCTGCATTTAACAAAATAGAAAGTTTTCATTGTGTCATAAAAAGGTTTATTGATCTTGTCCAGGCATTGACTCCAGGGCCTCTTAACAAGCCATTCTGTCTAGACGTGCAGGCTAGAGCCCAGAGTGTAACAAAGGAGAAACTGCGCTGCCTCCTGCAGGGGGAGGACAGAGGGATGGGCACAGATTCAGCTCTCAGTGGGGCTTTTCTTAAAGACCTAGGCTGATTCTATTCTGCTGTGGAAAAAGGGTTTAGGAGGCTTGTGCAGATGTCCTGTGACACAGCCTGGACGCCAGCCTTGTTTGACTCTCAGCATTTGCTGTGAAGCTATCACATGGTAGCAAATGAAGGAGTCTCCTCTGTCCCCCGGCTTCTATCAGCCTCTCTTCCCTCTGCCCTTAGGAAGCCAGCCTGAGTTCTGTGATGCCAAGGCTCTGAGCAGTGGGTCTCCATGAGGAGGGGAGGCAACCAGCATGCCTGAGGAGGAACTGGGACTTTAGAATCACTGAGACCAATTCAACTGCATTTCTATTCAATTTTGCAAGTTTTTATTTAACACATTCTCAGGTACAGGGGAGGTTTTGAAAAGGTATGAAAAGTTGCTGCTCAAAGCATATGGTTGGGGACTTGACATCTGCATATAAAATAACCTAATAATCATTCAAAATGATTAAGCATTTATCAGAATGATCTGCAGAGATAACTTTAAAAATATAAAATATATTCAAGTATAAATAACTCTAGACCCTGTAATAGAGTATATTATAAGCAGTGATTTAGTTATCACCCAAACTGAACAAATCTTAATGTTTTGCTGTTTTTGCTTTATATTTTTTTACAAAGATGTAGTCTTATAAATACCTTCTGGGTTCCATTTCTTCTCTCCTTTCCCAGGAGTAAGCACTACCTGAAATTGTTGGGTAGATTTATTCTATGTGTTTTTCTATTCTATTACATATGAAGAGATCTGTAATATACAATGAATACTGATCACTGTGTGTATATAAATTAGTGGAGGTAAAGATTATTGGCCACCCACAGTTTATATTCACTATTCTTGATATATTTTTGGACTGAATGAAGGAAACATTAGGTAAAAGTCTTTAACACCTGGCCCTGGCTGGTATAGCTCAGTGGATTGAGATTGGGCCTGTGAACCAAAGTGTCGCTGGTTCGATTCCCAGCCAGGGCACATGCCTGGGTTGCAGGCCAGGTCCCCAGTTGGGGGCGTGCGAGGGGCAACTGCACATTGATGTTTCTCTCCTTCTCTTTCTCCTTCCCTTCCCCTCTCTCTGAAAAACAAATAAATAAATTCTAAAAAAAACTTTAACACCTGAATTTCCCTGTTGACCACCTAAATAATGCCTGGCAGTCTCTAGACCTCCTTTCCTCTTTTAGGATCAGGAACCATTTGAACTCCTGAAATATCTATAGGAAATTTCACACAACACCAAATTGTCATGTTCTCTCTGGATACTTAAAACTGGATAGTTCACCAATAAGATGATTTAGATATAGACTGATTGAGGCAGGAGGTAGGTTTTTTCTGATGTTATGGTGATAATTTGTTATGGAGGATTCTTTACTATTTTTGTCTTAGACAAAAGAGTGATTTTATAGAACTAGATATTTTAAAAGCCCATATGGGTTTAAAAATTCATATTTATTGCTTCTAAATATCTAAATAGCTTTATGAGTTTCCCCAAATTCTGTGACCCTTTCATGACTTTTATATTCCTTTCTAAACAGTATGTGCAGGTACATATTTTCATTATTATCGATTTTGTTTGTATCAAAATTATAGTCCTCTATCTACTCCTCTCCAGCTCTGCATACCTAATTGTTTCTGTCCACCTCAAGTCTGTAGAATATAGGCATTTGGGACTCCAGTACAATTGCCTTAGTTATTGTATAACTTGATAAAAGAAGAAGTATAAGAAAATGTAGATAAAGTTTTGATATGGGCCAAAGGTAAAAGAATATGTAGGTTTGTGTATATGTGTATTTTCTATAATTGTTTTAAATTAAAGAATGTCAAAACACAGTCTAAAACTTATCTCTAGTGAGGTGAGCCTGGTTACATTCTGCGCCATTCTAATCACCCACATCTTAGTGTAATTTCAGGAACTCTGTGTCAGTAAACACTGTGGCACAGAGATAGTGGTACAAATACTGATACAATCAACGTATTATCATTGACCTCGTGTAGTTCCAGGTGTGTCTCTTCTGTACCAATCCGAGTGAAAGCAGTCCAAGGACTGGTTGTCTGAGGTATTAGCCATGGCATTCAGAATCATTTGAAGACCAGACACAAGAGTCAAATTGGTGGTCAGGTCAAGGATCCAAGCATCAAGTTCTATGGCTGGTAGAGCTGGATTAGAGAACGTGGCTTTGATCTGCCATCAAATTGGGCTTCCTTGTAATTTTCCTCCTGGAATAAATTCAGTCACTCAGCTGTAGGCAGAACAATTAGAAGACCACAGGCCTCTTCAGCAGAGGCAGAGTCTACTCTGATAGGTTTTACTACATGGGGGGCCTAGAAAAGAACTCACAATCCTTGTAGCAAGGGAAGGTCTGAAGCAGAGAGAAAAGCAGGTCACATGGGAATAGTAAGAACTGAATTAAGAAAAGTGGATCTGTGGGTATCAGATCCTTACTATATCACCCAGCAGCTGAATCATTTCTCCTTTCATTGGAGGAAGTGAATGAGAAAAAGAATGAGAAATGTTACTGCACAATTGTTGCCTCAGGAGAGTGGGGAGGAAATGTTCTCATGGAATCATGGGGAAGGGAAATAGGGTTCTCTTTAAAGAGAGAATGCACTGTTTGTGTTCAGTACTTGACTGATTCACAATTAAAATGAGAAGCTGGTAGTGAAAGAAGCATAATTGCAGTGTGACTTATATGGGTCTGGTAGTTGGACAGCATATGTTACATAAATTATTCTAAGTGGGCAGGTAGGCAATGGTTTCTTAGTAATATCTAGTCTTCTGGATTCCTCCCCACGTCTGTCGCCATTTGTCTCTCTTCTGAACCCCTAATACAACACAAGTATAATTGTGCCGCTCACAAGCTGAAGTTCTCCTCTGCTGGTTCTCCAGCCCTAGTGCCTCAACAATATGGCAGACGAGGCCCCAGCTTGCATCTGGAGCCTGCACACATGCCTGTCACTTTAGCCACATTGAAATTCTCACCATCCCTGAAGACCCCATGCTTTTCTAGTGACTGCCCCAGTAAGTACACTATTTCTTCTAACTAAAATTTTATCCCTCTCTTTGTGTGGTGAACTCCCACTTATACCTCAAGACACAATTGAAGTTTGACCCCCTGTATGGAGCTTTCTCCAACATCCAGGGCCAGTTATTTTTTCTCCAGTGTGCCTGTATCACCTGATAAACATTTACTGCATGGAACTGTAATTATTTGTTTATGTGTGCATTCTCAACAACAGGAGCAGCAGCAGCTGACACGTCTAAGGCTGGGAACTGGGCCATGGACTTTATTTGATTTGTGTCTCACAGCAACTCTCTGAAATATGTACTATGGTTATTCCCATTTTGTAGATGAAGAAACTAAGGGTTAGAGAAGTTAAGCAAAACACTCAAGTTCCATAGAGTTAGGTGAGTTCTGGAGCTGGAGGTCAAACGCATGTCTATTCAGTTCAAAGCCTTTATCATTGCATTCCATGTCACCAAGTTTGCAGTCCCGCTACACTGGGAGCTACAGTGCCCTGTTTAATGTGAGTGCACGTCAGAGTCTGGCACTTAGTAGGCCTTCATGGTTTTTTGTTTGTTATCTTTACACTTGCTCTTTTTCGGTAAAGAGTAGGCTAATTATTCCTCTTCACAGGGTTGGTGTGCAGCTTCAATGCATTCAACACTGGGCATATCACCTGGTGCATAGTAGGCACATGCACGTACTTATTCCTTAAATGAATAAACAGAAAAGTTAACTTTTATTGTAATGCAGTTGAGAGCAATGTAGTCTTCAGGATGCCATTAGCTTTCTAGTGATTTCAGTGAAGCGTGATTTTCCAGGCCATTCTTTTGTGGACTCAGGCAGCTTCTCTCGCCAGGATCTTGGCTGTTTATTTTCCAAGTGACAACTTGATTTACTATTTTCCTTCTCATCACTTTCAAGAAGCATCTGCAGGCTAGTGCGTGACCCAGGCAGTGTGGAAAAGTCCATTTATTTTTCTGCGGCATCTTTCCCTACAGAGGGTCTCTGAGGATGAGGGTTAGAATTGGCCTCAGGAGGTCAGATTTCCTGTGTGATTTCTTTTGTAGCCCCGGATGGCTCACAGTGTCACAGTGTGCTGTCTGCTGCTGCCCTCTGCTTTAAAAATACCTGCATGATGGGATGTGGCAGGGAAAGGAGTCACTGTCTGTCCTCAGGGATGGCTTTGCAGCTTGGTTTATCCGACGGCTGTGTTTGACCATAAAATGTAAAGGAGATGGGGCAGGAAGAACCAAGAGTACGGTCACCTGTATAGTCTTTTACCTTTCTTATAAATCAGTGTGTTTGCTAATTCTAGCACAAAATGGTCATTAGGTGATATACAGTAGAATTCATTCTAGTAAAAGGATTTCTGCTTTTCCCTCATTTTTAAAAATGTGATTTCCTCACAACTCAGCAGTTAAGGTAGGTGTCTGCCCACAGCTTGTTAGAGGTGTGGGTCCTTGTTCCAGATATTGGATTCTTAACAGGTTCTTAGCATGGAAAGAAAACAGAATTGTGCAAGAACAAACTCCTACTTGCCTTAACTTGTTCCTTTGCCAGCAAACTACCCACATTGCTGGTTTGTCTCAAGGTACTTTTCAGAGCTGAGTGGATATGCAGTACCCTGTAGGAGTGGGCAAAACAATGTGGAATTGTGGACTTCTGTAAAAGTACATTTCTTCTTTGTGGACCCCGCCCCCACCGCCTGGGGCCCAGTGCTCTTTTCCATCATCATCAGGGCTTCTTTGCCTTGGAAGCAGTGGCCAGAAGAATTGGGTCAGACACCATCCATTCACAACTTGAGAACCTAAAGGCTCTCGGTGCAGCTGCACCAATGGAGGAGGGGCAGTGCGGTTCCTGCTGAGCTTTGTGGGTCAGAGGAAAGGACTCAGCAAGCCAGCCCCAGGCCCACATGTCATTTCTTTCTCTAGCAGGGAGGGTGGCAGCAGCCCATGTGATTTTGTACCTCATTAGCTCCAGGGTAGGCTAGGCAGGATGGCCAGTCAGAGTTATCTTTGCATCAGTACAGATTAAAGTCCTGTGCTGCTGCATGGAGGCCAACCGAAGGACAAAGGACTCAAAGATGAGCACAGTGTCACCAGGGTCTCTCAGCGTATCCTCAGGAAGCTGGCTTCTATTCCCTTTCTGGAGTTCTGCTCAGGGCCAGTGGTGATAGCCACTCCAGAGGCCTTAGCATTTTAATAGGCTTTTCCAAGTGGCACCTAAAAATTCCATCTCTAAGATTCTCTGATGGAGATGAAGAGTATGATCTTCTCAGTGTGACTGTTTCCAAACTGCTAGTAAAGAATTTTGGAGAAGAGTCAGCCTCACTCCCTGATTCACTGCTTGGGGTTCTGCTGCCTGAGTGGGCTCTGATCTGGTTGTTATTGATGGCTCTCCTTTGACACCTTTGAACTTCATACAGTTGCATGACACCAGATACAGGGTCCAAAACACCTGTTTCTGAGAATTTGAGTTGCTGGCATGGTGGTGGGAGGACTGAGAATCAGGGAATGAGAATGAGGGGGTTGAGGTTTTAAAACTGGCCCAAGGGCTTCCTAGTGCCTTGGATAACCTGTCTAAACTCTCTGTGCCTCCACTTCCTCACATGGCTGTCATCATAGCAAAGTGACCCCACAGAGTGCTGAGAGAATACAAATCACGATTAAGAAAGCATTTGGAAGTTTGTGATATCTTAAAAATTAAACATCTGTTTGCAAATGGACCTAGGATCCTTCTTTGCCCATTCCAATGTGTTCTCATTTGAGCCCTTTTATGTCTGATGCTATGTCCTTGTCCCTTAATTCTGACTTCTGGCCCTAAGTTTTTCATGGTTGCATCGAGATCTCATTATCCAAACCTTGGCTGTCTCTCATGATCTCTGCCTCTCAGTTCCTTAGGTTGTCTCTTCTAGGAATCTTTTGCTTCCATTGTTCCCCAGCCAAATGTAAATCTCACTCGGGAACTGTGTGACCGTCCGGGTTGAACCAGCCCCAGGTACCCCCTGGAAAAACAGTTCAACTGTGTTCTGATCTTTTAACTGGGCTCTCTGCCTTTCATTTTCTTTTTCTTCCAGTTTACTATCAATACAACCTTTTAAAAATACAAATCAGACCCTCTATTTTCTCAGTAAATTCATGCAGTGGTTCCTCATAACCTTCAGAATAAAGTTCAGATATTTGAATCTCAAAATCTAAGACAATAAGCTAATAGGAACCACAGGCCCAAGGAAACAGTGATATGCATTTCTCCACACTTCTTACGTTGTGTAGTCAAAAAAATATATAGTGAATATTTTAATCTGTTTTGGAATTTCTCAGAGAAGTAGAGTTATATAAATCACTAGTTGGGTGTTTGGGGAGGAAGAAAATAGAATTGAGTAAATGCTTGCTAATGCTATGTGTATATATCAGTCCTGGGATTAACAAGCCATTGGAAAGATCAGCACTTTACATATCTTATACATCTGATTTAAAATTTCGAGTTATACATATCTAGATTGCATCTAATGTTTAATCAATTGGACACTTAAATGATTTGCTGTCATACAGAGATGAGCTTTGCTTTTCATGCAGTGAGAATAATATTTTTATTTTAACACTTATGCAATTGATTGCAAATTTTAGAGTGTCGTAATTTAAGTGGATCTAAACAGTCCATTAGCCACATCAGTGCCTACCCTCTTGCCAAGCCATAGCTTTATGCTAAGCCGTTGTGTACTGTGTTACATAATCCCCTGCATTCATTTTCTCTACCTATTCAGCTTGAATGCATACAAGGTGACTGCATTGTCTCTTTAACCTCCTTCCCAGTGTAAACACTAAGTATAGAAACACAGATTCTGGGCAGTATTACATTGTTCTAATGGAGAGTTTGGAGAATTGACTGGGCTTAGAAATATGGGCTTGTCAGTATCTGGTTTCACACCTTTTTAGTTACGTTCACTGTCAGTTTAGTATGGTTTTCAAGGTGATAAGAAAGTGCTCGAACCTTAGCTACTGAAAGGAAATTAAGACAGATTAGGATCTTAGAAGAAAAAGGTCAGTTGTGAGAGTATTCAAAGGAACAATTCCTTCAAGTTTCTTGTTCTGTCTCCCACTAAGCCCCTTATTTGTTCCTTTAAAGAGTGGGCCATGCATTGCCAATGCCTCTCTTCCCCATGACAATCAGGACAGTGTCCCATGACTTACAAATGACATAATCTTGCTTATCTAGAATAGGATTCAGAGAGTATCTTTCAGTTGTCTACTGTTTGCTGACAATAGACAACTGTAGACAAGTGGAGGGAAGTGCCCAGCATCTGGGGTGCCTTGGTGGCCTCCTCCAGCCCAGGTAAGAGGTAAACTGGAAAAATTCATCATTGGATGGAGAGATGGGGAAGGAAAACTGTTGCAGCAGTTTTCATTAGATACTTGCAAAATAATGCACTGGGCTACCTTTGGCTAATTTGTATGATATTAGCAGAAGATGCATGTGATTTACATAGACCCTTTTTCTCACCTTGGTTTTATTTCTTGTTTATGTATTGTAATATTATTTTCTCTACAATGATGTCATTTTTCTTCTATGGTCTTCCACATAAAACAAGTTCTTTTGTTTTAAACACACCTAGATTCCAGGGGAAGAAGGGAACCATTTCTTTTGTTGAACGGGTGTGATTTACATAAGGTGGAGGGAATAGGTTTTTGGCTACATTTATGCCAGGTTTGGGATAGTTTATAGGTTAGTGCACAGATCCATGAAATTATTTGTGTTCTTTGAGGAGTAGGAGCATGTAGTAATATCCAGAGTAATGGGCAAAAGGAAAGGTAACTGATACTTATTTATTTATTTATCTTTTAAACTGATATTTAGAGAAAAATCCAGAGGTACTAGAAGTCCAGAATAACAAACTGTCTTATGCAACACACTTATTCCTAGTTGCTAGTTTCTTCCTTAATAAACAAGGGCATTAAATCGGGCCATCTCTGAAATCCCTTATAGCTCTAAAATTTATTGTATTGACAGACTCATTGGTCTAATTATATGAAACATATTATGCACCACATAGCACATTAAATAATATCCTGGTGCCTTGCTGTTCTGTGTCAAACTTTCCCCTGTTAAAGGGTATGTGATTAAGCTTCTCTCTGGAGACCTCCTTTCCCTGCTCATTTATCTCTGTTCATAACTTAAACGTTTATAGAAGACACCCATTAATACACCATGTGTGGTGCTAAGGACAGGCATAGTAGTTGGCTCTGTGCACATTTGTGTCTGTAGGAAAAGAGCTTAGTGGTGATGACTTCATCTGACTTACCATCTTCTACTTTATCAGTTTCACCTCCAAAGCTACTGAACAAGGGCTTGTCCAGGTGCGTTTTAACAAAGCCATTTCTTCAGAAATGAGAGGAGAGATCATGACAATAGACAGAGCACTTAGGGTGTTGGTTGCATCCATTTCAAACATACAGATAGTGTGAAATTTCTACTCTATGAATTTTGGGGGCTATTTTAGTAAAATGCATGAGGCATAGGTTATGTGCTGAGTAGTACTTGCTCCTTATAGTACTTTACAAGTGGTCATTTACAAGTGGACACACCCCTTTTGCTTATACCAGTGTGTGCATAAGCAAACATAAATATGCAGGTAGTCACATGTCACTGAGGCCATCAAAAACAGGACAGACTTCATCACTTCTTTAACTCTCTAGAGTATGAAGTTGGGGTTCATGTTTTAATGATGTCATGATGCTATGATTAATTTACTAGTATGTAGTGGGTGGTCATCTCTCCACATTATAAAAGTGACTCCTTTATAACTCTTACCTTATGATGAGAAAATATTTATTTCATTTTACTTAAGTGACTGACCATGGGCTGTGAGAGTTGATAAGGATCTGAGTTGAGGTGGACCTGGCTTTGGTTGGTAAGGCTGAAGTGTCATTTTAGAAGGGAAAATAGAATTCTCTCAACCTTATTTTGTAGTCCCCACTCCTTAGAGGGCAACCGAATATCTAACCTTGCATTGTTGTACATTTCCTTTTATTAATGAGGTGCTTTAGGTAGCTTTTTGACCAACCCAGATAGGAAGTCAGCCGCTCTAAGTGAGGCTGCCAGGCCACAGGACAAATGGAATTATGTCGAAATTATACATCAAAGCAACAAATGATTAAATAAAATATATTCCATCCTCTTATCTTGAAAAATATACCTTTGAAATTACCTGTAAGACAGGTTTGCATTTGGAATTTTTGGATTCCTCAGAATTCTGCATTGGGGAATGCTAGCACAGCGAGAGCCGGCCCCTTGGGTCCTCAGCCTATGTCCTGTCTCCTCCTCTTTCCACCTTTGGCTCCATTCTGTCTCACAAAGGGGTCTTGTGTAAATGCATGTGGATGCTCTAGCCCACGAGGCCAAGTTCTCTCCAAAGCCTTACAAAAAGTCACCTATTGCTAATCCTCAGACTGTGAGGTATGCATATTGACAGCATGATTTTTTTTCCAGAAAATAGATCCAGGGGAGAGGCTTGCACAAGCTCTGGAAACAGACTTGGGGCCCTTTGGGTAGCAGATTTCAAAGTCCTGGTGTCTGGAATATAGTCTTGAGAGTATGACTCTAGTGGAATGTCACCTTGGCCTTGTGGATTCCTACTCTTGTAGGGAGAGATGGTCTGAATGACCAGGGCCACCTAAAACACAGACCCCCAGAGCAGAGGTCCCTTTGTGTCGAAGGGAAGTAATGCTGTCTTGTCAAAGCATATTACCAAATTTCATTCTGTTCATTTTCCTCATCTGCTTGATCACCTTCTCAGGTACAACCTCCTATTTACTAACCCAGTCATGTTCCACTGGGCTTAGAGCTCACCATGGAACCAAAAGTTAGCTGGGTTACTGACAGATCCCAATCAGAGCCAACTCTTTTGGGGCAATTGATTTTTGGTTTTTCATTAATAAATGTTACCTAGACCTGAAACCCTTTGTCAGAACACATAATTATCCATTCTAAACCAGCTCTTCTACAAGCATTTAAAGGCCATCATTGAAGTGAAAGCAAGGTAGACCTTATTTTACCATTTTGCCTGAAATTTCCCTTTAGGTTTGTTTCTGAGAAAATTTGAAGGAAAGACAGCTGGCTCTCCTATGTCATTGTGTTGGTCTTCTACCCTTCTATGGACATATAGCTTCTCTGCAGTTTCCTTCTCTGCCTGTTTTCCTGGTGCTTAGATATGAGTCTTGTGGGAAGAGTTGGAGGGAGTGTAGAGTTGGTGTCAACCCAGTGGTGGGACAGTGCCCTGGGGGCATGTTCTCCTTGATATTTGCAGAGATCTATCTGACTCCTGCCAGACAAGTGTTGATTGACTGCTTCCCTCCTTTTTCTCTTGCAGCTCGAGAGGAGAATGTGGCCACTTTCCGAGGCTCAGAGTACCTGTGCTACGACCTGTCTCAGAACCCAATCCAGAGCAGCAGTGATGAAATCACCCTCTCCTTTAAGACCTGGCAGCGGAATGGGCTCATCCTGCACACGGGGAAGTCGGCTGACTACGTCAACCTGGCTCTGAAGGATGGCGCGGTCTCCTTGGTCATTAACCTGGGGTCCGGAGCCTTTGAGGCCATTGTGGAGCCAGTGAATGGAAAATTCAATGACAACGCCTGGCATGATGTCAAAGTGACACGCAACCTCCGGCAGGTAATGCTGAAGGGAAATAGCGCTCAGGGGCTCATCTTAGGTAGTCAGGGAGGAAGTTTGTGAAGCAGGTGATGGATGAGGTGGAGAGGGGTATAGATACGGGTTTGGATTTGTTGAAGTCTAACTTTCTCCCAGTCTTTGCAATTGCACAAGGAAAATTATTAAAATGTGCTTCTCTCTGTACTTCAATTCTGCATTTGTGTTTGTTATTTAAGAAAAAATTCAGTTGTATAGATAATAAAAGTTATAAGCACTTTCATTCCTTTTTTCTGCATTCCTTTTAATCATTTTCTTAATTACACATTTGAATCTTGTCGTGTTATTGTTAAATTCAATTAGAGACAGTGTTTTGTTTTTGCAGCTTAATAGGTTTTCCTCATTCTTTGAATATGTTTTTCCTTTTAATTAAGTTAGCCATTGCCATGATGCCATAATTTTAATTCCCTCTAGAAAAAGTCTTCCTTTTTCTCTTCCTTTTCATTTACAGCCCCTTACCCAATTTTATTTTTTCAGTTGTTATATTAACCTCTAGCCTCGGAATGAATTAGCTGGAATCTTTCTGAATTCCTCTGTTTCTTTGTTCCTTGGTGCGGTGTTCCTACTTTATTGCCCATGCCTCTACCTCCAAGACTCTTCAGTTGATTGGGAGGCCTGGAAAGTGGAAGGATCCAAATAAAAATGTCAACTTTGGAGCAGCCTTTCCTGGTTCTGTCCGTGCTTGAGAACTCCCATCGCCTGCCGATTCTAAGTAGGCAACTCCGTCAGGTGACCACACGCTCAGAAAGCTTCAGCCCAGTGAAGTTGTTTCAATTTCATAACTAACAATAATGGCAATAAGAATACCTAACCAGCCCACTTCAGTTAAAAAAAGCTTTTCCTATAAAAGTCAAAAATCTGTGCTGAGACTGCCTTTTCCAGGTTGCTATTTTCACTTGGTTTTTCTTCTTGAGGATGTGTCATGAGACCCAGTTGGACAACATTCATCCTTTATTAATCAGAAAACATGCAAATTTCTAGATAGTGCTTATTAAGTTTTCTTATGCAATATGATTGATTTAATGCTTTTGAATGTAAATATGAAATCATAAGAACTAACAAGTGTTTGCACGTGTTTTCTGATTGATAAAAATGTAACTCCTTAATAATACTAAATAAATGGAGAAGGCTCACACATATGGGAAACACACAATAACTGAAACACCCATTTCCATACTTAAGTTTGTCAAGAAAGCCACCTGGTTGGGAGATTTTAATCTATCTGTGGTGAAGTTGCCAAATAACACAAGACTTAGACTCCTCCAGTCATCTTCATACATGTGGATTGAACACTTTTGAGTTACTGTTCTGGTTTTTTTTCCCTCCAAGGCCAAAGAACCCTATTGCTGATATATTTTATCATCATCTCCCATCTATACTTACTTACTCAGAACAGACTTTCTCAATGTCAAGAGAGCCCAAGTCAAATTTCCATTTGCTAACATATAAGGGCTTGATATAGTTGAGTTGTAGAGTCTAGACCAAGTGAAATATGACCTTTTGCCAGTTTTGACTGACAGGTATGCACTAACACCCTTTACACATTTATCAGTGGAGGGGAGAATTTTCATGTACAGGGGAGCAGAATTGGGTTGTGGTTCTCTCCAACCAAACTATTTCTCTAACTCTCGCCTAGCCTCCAGACTTCCTTGCCATTCTAGAAATGATTCTAATTGGCTGGGTGAAAGGCTTGCTTTTATTTCCACTGAAAACACTTTTCTAAAATAGAATTGGGTCCCAATTTGGTCCCTTAAACTGAAGGTGATAAACCAAACTGTAATTCCGATATTGGTTGTGCTATTCAATCAGCAAGCAAAGGAAAGCAGCCCCTGAGGGTTTCTCTTCCAAGTTCTAGGCCCAGGTCTTCTCTGTGCCCTTGGACAAGCCATTGAACCTTTCCATACCACCGTTCCCATTTGTGAAATGGTGATTACAATCCTCCCCAGCCATGTGCAGTGGCTAAATATGCAAAGTACTGTATCTTATGTTCCAGAAGGATTATGAGCTCATCCATGGTCTGATGCTAGACTCACTGTGATATGCACACTATTTACAGGCTGAGTATTTTGTCACTAAGGTGACTATGTCTGTCACCAAGGATGTAGAAAAAGCAGAGCTCTCAGTTCTAGATGAGGCTACAGAGAGGCCCTGGGGTATTGAGGCATTTCTTGACAGTGGGAGAATGAATCTTCTAAAATATGCCCAAGATTGGACCTCATTGAAGTCCTGACTGAATTTTGCAATCCAAATGCAATCTATTGAAAGAGGGAAATCTCAGAGGAGCAGAGTTGATTTAAAAATGCAATCCTTTCAACACTGAATCATCTAATATTATTTTGCCCATTACAAATACATTTAGAACATACTTTTGTGTTCCCTAGGATATATTTGCAGGGGTGAGAAGCTCCTATTTCAATTAAACTGTAAACCACTTCATAAATATTTGATAACAAGCCTCTGGCCCTCTCATCTACTTTTTTGGTAAGGTTGAATGGCTTCTGTGGCAAAAATTCATTCGAGTTGCTCATTACCAGATGGAGCAGAACCTTCCCATTTCTTCCTTCTGTGTCATCTACTCATGGTTCTGCCTTTGAGCCAAGTCTGGGCAATGGCCAGCACTTTATTGAGGGTTCTCATAAAGCGAAGTAGTGGAAACTATCTGTTCCAAACCATAACTGAGATTAGGGACCAAGATAGTAATGTATTTCTATGGGGTATATTTTTTTGGTTTTCCTTTTTTTTTTGTCCATGGCCTTGCCTGAGTCTAAGGTCATGGCCATCACATGAATTTCTTTACCTCTGTATGTGACTTTTGTCAAACCACAAACACAAAACTGGGGTAACCAGTCTTGCAGCCTTCCAGCCTTCCAGCCTTCTAACCTCCCAGCTCAGGTGTGTTGGCAATTTAGCATTCAAAAATAGCAAGGAGGAGTCTAATTTTGGGGCCTCTGTTCTCATTTTAACCTGCCAGTCCTCTCTGCTAGCCGTATAAAAAATTGCTTAAAATACTTAAAAGCTTGAAAAGCATTCTTAAAGAGGAATGGGGTGAGGTAGGGGAGGTGGGGAAGAGTGATCCCAACAGGAAGCATTTTGGCAAAGCAAAAAAAACAAACAAACAAAAAATACACAAAACAAAACAAAAAAAAACTTCATTGGGTAATAGAGAAGACTCCAACTATGTTGATGCATTCTAACCACACAGTTATTCTACACTGAGAGGGAAAAAAAGAAGAAGAATGTTACCCTTCTGCTGCACAAGTCCATACAAAATCAGATCTTTCATTACCTGTGGAATCCCTGAGTAAGGTATATGATGTAGCCTTCCTATGTTAGATGTGGCTGGTAAATATTTTAAGTTATTTTTGTTCTAGGAAAAAGTTGTGATTGTCTGTGCATGTAGTCAGAGTCAGATGTAAACAAACAAACAAAGAAAAAACAATGTATTGGTATTTCATCTCTATTTATCTACATGTGGAATGATAAACTTTGGGGGTCTTTTCTTTCAGGACAGGTGGAATATATAATGCTAGAGGGTGGGAAGGAAAAGGGGGTGGTGTTCTTTCAGAAGAGCCCTTGGAAAGTAAGTATGATGCTCATTCTAACTGGGGTGAGGTCTGATCTGATCGTAATCTGGAAGAAGCGGGGAGTTAAAATGGCAAGGTGGACTGCACCTCTTTTCCTGGCTGTGTCCTGGGTGCCAAGGTTTTCCATAGAGTCCTGGTCTCATTGTCTTCCCCACTCTCTTTTTCTGTGTTGGGTGCCTTTTTTTTGAAAAACTAACACAAGATCATTCATGCAATGTGTCATTTTACTAACCGACTAATGTACTAACACCCTAACGACTCATCTTTGTTTTTTAGTTTTTTTAATTAACAATCGTTCTGTTCACAATTTTTAATTTCCTTTCTTCCCCCTTTTCCGCAAAGCACTCAGGCATCGGACACGCTATGGTAAACAAACTACATTGTCTGGTAGATATCATTCTTATTGTCTCTTTTTTTGGGTTTGCCGTGTGTTGCCCCTCCTTTTCCTCCCCAACCCCTCTTTTATCCTCTTTAGACTTGTTTCTCCTTCTTTTAAAATTTTTGTTTAATTAAATGGGAATTTTTTCTTTTTCTTAAAAAAAAAAGGAAGGGATGCACCTGTCCCACAGATGATATTTGGATGAGTTTGGTTGGAATGGTTTCCTTTTCTCCAGTTAGTTTTTTTTTCTTTTTCAAAAAGCATTTTTTCAGGAAAGTTTCTCCATTTAGCTAAATTTGTTTTGTTTTGTTTTTTGTTCTCTTTTGCAATTTTGAAGTTACAGACTAGGGACCACAGGATTGATATTGAGGACTTTCCTAATCTCTGAGTCTTCCCCTCCCTCACTCTTCCTCCTTTCTTTGACTCTCCCCATTCCTTAATCCCTGCTTTTTTCCCCGTTTGTGTGGCCATGGCCATCACAGGTGATCTGGGGAGGATAGTACTCTGTTTCCTGTATTCTTCTTTTCCTTTCTTTCACCTTACTTCCCACCGTGGCCAAAGGGAGCTCCGCCAATTGTGTTCTCTGTCCACACTCTGCATGGCATGTCCTTGTCTCGTGGATTTCCGCATTGGCATCTGATTTTGTTCCTTCATTTTACTCCTCATTACTAACAACCTACCAAATTTTCAACTCAAGTCCACTTTCTTCTCTCTTTCTCTCATTTTTTGTCTCCACTCTTTTTAATTTTCCTCTCATCCTTCATATGTTTGGGGGTTGGGTTTGGACTTTTTCTTTTCTTTTTTTTAGCGAGGGAGGTGGCAGGCAAGGGAAAGATGACCTGTTAATTTTGAGTGTTTTTTTCCACACCCCATGTTGTTTTTCAGTTGTTGCAGTGCATGTAAGGATGATGTGGATTCTGATTCTTTCTTTTAGTTTTCCTCACCCTCTCCTACTTCCCTCCTTTTTCTTCTGCCTTCTCTCTTAGCTCTAGATAATTTTTTGCATGGGTGTGTCAGCGTATGGTGTGTGCACGCTCTGAGACTCCATCTATTCTCTCTGCCCTCTGCTCCTTTCATGGATGTTGGGTGTATGGGCTCTCCTTCTTCCCTGTGGGCATTATTATTATTGTTTTGGCTATTATGCATTATCATTCCTTTCTTTTTGTTCGCATTGCCTCATTTCTTTTCTTGGTGGTGGTGATGGCAGCGAGGGGAGGGCAGGGGTTGGTGTCCTGGGAAATTCCATGGCATGTACCATCCATGACACATGTGAATTGAGACCCCTCTTCTTCTTCCCTACCTGAATGCATGTTTGTCAGTGTGGTGTGAATCCAAAAAGAAACAAAAGAGAAAAGAAAAAAGAAAAGAAAAAAGGAAAAAACCCATCAACAACCAAAGACCAACCCCTAACAAACCCATTGTCAAATGTCTCCTTTGCTGTTTTTCACTACCACCATAATTAACAATCATCGAAAAATTATCATTTTACCAATGAACTGAGACAAGTGATGTCGTCTGGGGAGAGTTCCATTTTCTAGCCTGACTGAGTAAGGAGTGCAATGGGTAGAGCAAGTTGCTCAGTTTGGCAGTTCCAACAAACTGCTAGGAGTCTGCAGGGGAATGCTGCAGTTGTGGGCCACAGGAAGCCAGACCAGAAAATGGAACTTCACTGCACATACCAAAATCAAACCAAATTAGAAAGAATACCTCACCAAAATCTTAAATGAAAGTGAAGCTACAGGTGGGGAAGCCACTGGATTTTAATAGGACTATAAGGTCATTATTGGGATTTTTTTGTCCCTATGTCCCTTTACCAGGTGACAATCTCTGTGGATGGCATCCTGACCACGACGGGCTACACTCAAGAGGACTACACCATGCTGGGCTCAGATGACTTCTTCTACGTGGGAGGAAGCCCCAGTACTGCTGACTTGCCAGGTTCACCTGTCAGCAACAACTTCATGGGCTGCCTTAAAGAGGTAAAGTTCACATATTCCATTTAGTGCTTTGTCTAAGAACAAATGAATTTTGCACTTCAGTGACTGGCTCTGTCATCTAATCTATTCTATGAGACCCAGGTAGTAGCAGAAAAGAGCTTGGACTTGAAGTAGAGTCCTAGGTTTTAGTCAGAGCTTAATAAGCTGGTTACATGACCTTGGGTTCACCACTGAAGTGCACTATTCTCTCACTAATGGGGAATCTCATTCCTCAGGTGGCTGTACTTTATAAATTAAATTAAAGAACACATGAAAAGACTTTGAAATCATAAGGAACTATTAAAGTTTGATTTTGCACTTTTAATTTGGCACATATGGAGAGCTCTGGCTAAAAGTGGCTCCATTTGTGGTTGTGTGTCCTGTCTAAAACATATTTATTATTTTACTTTGTCCAAGCTTGGTGTTCCCAAGAGTTTCATTATTTGAGATAAAGGAAAATTCTCAGAATATAATATTAAGGCCTAGAAGACTGGCTTTTCCTTTTTTTTTTACCCCCTGAAAGCTAGCAGCTATGAGAAAGCAGTGGGCTTTGCCATTATTCATTTATACTATTGTAGCTGATGTGTTGGGACCTCTGTCTGAGAGCAAAGGGGCTTCAGTCAAGTGTAAGTTCAATCACTAAGGTGAATTGTCGAGGCAAAAAAGAATCAGACTTGATTTGGTAGAATTCTTTCAGAACACTGTGTCATCAGAGCAGTATGCTGTACCTTTTTGTTTAATCCAAGCTAAGCTTTATTGCCTAAGATATCTATACCTTTTCCCTGGGGAAACTTTTGAGAAGCTAACAGTGTTCCTTCTTGTAGACAGAGATCCCTATGACATGTTATAAGCCTCGTCTCAGGATACATGTTTTATTTGTTTTATATAAAATTTGTTAAACCTCACTTATACATGAAATGGTATTGCACCTGTGTTTGTTCACACCACTCAACTGGGAGTCATGTCCAGACAGGAGTTGTCCCAATCACAACTGGTATATGATAAGTACATAATAAGTATTTATTGAATGGATAAATTTTTCAGATAATCATTGGGTACCTTTTCTGTGCTGTACCTAAACTTAGTGTCTCTTCACAAGCCATGGTCTCTGTACTTGAAGGCTTTATAATCTAGCAAGGGAGAAGATATCAGAAAGTGGACAGTTACAGTTGAAAATAGTATATGTTCAGTGCCACAGATGAAATTTCTAATTGAGTAGAGGAAAGTGGTAAGTTTTAGGTAGGAATCAGTGTTGGAGAAAAATTGATGTCTGAGCTGGGCATTGCTGCCATAAATGATATGTGGCTTGAGAGGAAGGGGTAAGAAGAAGAGACAGGACAAAGGAGGGAAAAATTCAATTACAGCTTTGTATTGTTCTTAGTCTGAAGGACAAATTACAGATGAGAACCCAAAGAGTGCTTTCCTCTCTCTGCTAGACATTACCTAGGCTTCTGCAGACCACAGGGACTCTACTGGTCATTCTTGATGGAATTGCTGCAGATAGAATACTTCTTCCATGGCATTTACTCCCATTTGGATAAAATAAAGGCCTAAACAACTCAGTATCTAATGAACCCTGAAAGGCTCTTAAACACACTGAAATCACACTATATTGGAATTGCTCTCTCATCAGAAATAGATAGGAGCATTCTGTTACCACATATGTGGCTCAGGAATGAATGAGCCATTGATTGCGGTGGAGAACTCATCCATTTTTGTAGAGAAACAGTCCTGAGCAGGAGTTTTTCCTGGACAGGATCTAGGGGTGGCCTCTAGGACCAATCTTTTTCTGATTATATTATGTATTTTGAAACAAAGGAGCAATTTCCCAAATCTGTCAATCAGGAAGGTTGCTCTT
>CM052538.1:178146029-178182878 GCA_028533065.1 Trachops cirrhosus
AAAATTGTGGACTCTGATAACACTGCTAGTCGTCAGGTTTTTCTCTAATGAACAGCTTATCAGTAAATGTGCTCAGTGGTTAATTACCACATTAGGGCTCATTGCCATAAAGTGTCTTAGAATGCCCATTATCCTTATGCAAATTTGGATTTACTGTAGGTTAAATCCCGTGACCTGAATTTAAGTCTCCTGTCATAAATGAACAGACCTATGTACTAGTCCTGCTGAGATTGGCAGTGACAAAGGACACCAAGAGAAGGGTGAATGAATCAATCCTGGGTGGGTGGGACTTGCCCTTTGGAATGTCTCAGAAAGGCTGGTGGAGCTCATTGTGCTGCAGAGGCTGTTTGGTATTTTTGTTTTTATTTTATTTCATTTTACAGGGTAGCCAGGCAGTCCAAGCAATGGTTCAAATTGGTGCTGATTCCAAAGGTGTCATTGACCAGATAGCATGGGCCTTTTGGGGGTTGTAGAATTTGGATAGAGCTGTGCTGTGGTTCCAAGAGACCTGCCAAATTAAAGGTGTGGATCCTAAGGCTTCCCAGGCATTTTGGTCAGCCCAGGCTGCTACAATAATTACCATAGTCTGGATGGCATAAACAATAGACTTTTATCTCTCACCATTCTGGAGGCTGAGGAATCCAAGATCAAGGTGCCTGCATACTTGTTGTCTAGTCAGGACCTTTTTGATGGTTTGCAGAAGCCATCTTCTTGCTGTGTCCTCACATGGTAGAAAGAGAGATCACCTCTCTGGTGTCTTTTCCTTTAAGGGCACTAATACCCCCATGAGGACTCCACCCTCATGAATCAATTATATTCCAAAGGTGTCACTGCCAAGTACCATCACACTGGGGGTTAGGGCTTCAACATAGGAATTTTGGAAAGGATACACAATTTAGTTTATAGAATCAGGTGAGTCTGAGAGCTCATAGGAGGGAAGGCCCAATATAAGCAGATGGAGATTCACTGTTGTCTTGGGTCTTTCAAGGGGAATGGAGCCTGAGGCAGCATAAACAGATGAAGCCAGGTCTGTAGCAGGCCTATGTAATAGGTCAGAAATGAGTGTCACACAGTGTCCACATAGCAGTCCATCAGTCATAGTGCCTGCCCCCTGGCTTTGCAGGCCGAATCCCACACTCTTAACCAGAAACTGGGGCAGAGGTGTCTGCTGGGCCTCCTGTCCCTGTCAGGACTGATTCAGGAAAGAAGGAAGCTCAGGCCCTGTGCGACTCTCAAATTACATCCTGTTGTCTTGAGATTAAAACAAGGTGGGAGCTGGTCTGACATAGTCAAAAGCCTCATTCAGATGTATTTGCTTATAGAAGGGGACTGGTGTTTGCTGTCTAGGGACTTCAAATACTTTTGAAGGCATTGATTGATTTTTCTGCAAACATTGGGGGAATTTTCTGGAACCCTGGAGCCCTGGCTAATATATCCTTCTTCCAGCACAGTGAAATTCATAATTAACAATGAGAGGCTCTCAGCATCTCAAGGATAGTAAAATCATTACTTCTGTTATCTCTTAAAATGAATCATTAGTGCTCATAAAGGAAAATAGAGTCTTTCATGCCTAAGGTATATGTCCAGGTAATTTTGGTGGGGGATAACATTTCTTACCACACTATGAGTGTTTATGTGGCTGGGGCCAAACATGTTGTGGTTTCAGTGCTTGTCCATTAGTAGTGAGTGTGGTGGGTAAAAGTTCTGTAATTGGTCCCAGAATACAAAGAGCCTGACATTTATAGACTATAAGAGGAAAGGGGGGTTGGGAAGGCAGGTGACTTGTCTGCTTTACACCAATGACTTTTAATAATCTCAGGTCACATTCATATCTTTACTGGAAGTAGGGAAAATGTAGTCCTTCCTGTCTCATCTTAAATTCAGTGTCTTTGTTGGAATTATCCATGGGAAGCATCTCTCCATCTTTATAATTTCCCATTACAAAAGAGGAGCAAGGCTTCCTCTGTTTAAGGATGGTACAAATTGTTTCAGATGCAGTCCTCCAAGAATTACTTAGGCAAAGAAGGGACGTGGAGGTAGCAGTGTGTTCTCCTGACAGCAAGTACTCAGTGTAGGATGATGAGCAATCAGAGTGGAAGCCAGGTAGGTGGTACCTGGGGCAGAGAAGCACTTATTTTATAGAATGTGTAAGATGACATGCAGCTTTGAAGCTCTTTCTTGTCCCCTTGTCTTCTGAACTGACTTAAGGCCTAGGTGAGAAGCAGAATTGAAAAGTATTCTTTTCCTTGAACCTCACTTTCTTCTTTACCACTTGGCCTTCTAAGCATTGGAGATGAGAGATCTCCTAAACGAGACTCAACCCAGGATCATGTTGTACTAACAAAGCGTGGGAAGGAAGAAATAAAGGGACAAGAGGAATCTAAAAGTCTCATATACTGAAATAACCAAGAGGTGATTCTCCTGAGAGCCCATTATGTATTAGTAGAAAATAGTCAAAGGAAGAGAGGTCCAAGAATGCCATATGCAGAGACCCAGGAGAGCTACTCTTTATTTGTATTTATTAAATTGTCCAAATTTATTTGTATTTATTAAATTGTCCCTCTAAAAGATTTCTGCCCTTCCAGAGTAGTTTCATTGGATCACCAATGAGTTAATTTTGCTCTAGACCATTTCAAAGCTTGAGGATAGGGTGAGAAGCAAAGCTTTGAGCTACCCCCAGGGAAATTATAGGAGAAAAACATTTTTTTGCCAGTTCATATAGCTTGGGAATGGTAGAGTTCCAAAGGATTCTGGTGTCAGAGGAAGTAAATACCCTTGAGTTACTATGTTGTTTTCTAGTTCATGTTTTACATTTTTATTATATGTATGTATATCTTTAAGCAATGTGTACTACAATTTGAGTGTTTAAAATTTGTATAAATGGAATCTTACTATACATATCTTTGTATAACTTATTTACATAACATTTCAGATTTATCTATATTGATATTTATCCATATATGATATTTATCTATATCTATATTTATGTAGATTTTATTTATTCATGGTAACTGCTATTTAGTGTTTTGTTGTAGGAATATACTTTGTTTCACTTATTTTACCCCTGTAGTATGGCTAGATTTTTATATTTTTCCCAGTTTTTAATATTACAGTAAAGGCTCTAGTGAACACCTTGTGTATGTTTTTTATTCACTTCCGTGTCAGAGTTTATCCAGGACATATATCTTGGAGTGCAAATGGCTGCTGGCCATAAGCTGGGTGTATCTTTTAACTTTATCAGATGATGACAAATTGCTGCCACGAGCATTATGTAAATGTTCCTATTTCCTTGCATTCTTGACAGTATTTGGTACTGTCAGTAATTCAGAGAAAATAGTAAAACCAACCCAACAGAGCATAAGCCAGAGTTACCCTGTATAATATATACCCATGGTCTTCTTGAATTTCAAGTTCTCTGTTCTTACTGGGAATCCAGAGACCTCAAGGTATATAAATTGCAAGTTTCATACCCCATTTCCCTCTTATTCTGCTAAGCCCCAGTAGGAGGCCTTCCATTCAGGTATCAGTTTGGAGCTGGTCTCCTGTTTATCAGCAGAAGCTTTTGACTTTCCATTTAAAAATTCTTCTAGTCCTTACAGAATTTTATTACCTATATCCCAAATCTTATGTATACTGTCCTTAAAAAATATCACAATACGTGAAAAGACCACATTCTGAATATCTGCATGCAGAACATAAAGCAAAACACAACCAAATCCCCAAAGAAGATATGATTGCTGAACAACTAAAAACAAAGGCACCAAAACTATTATAAAAGGATGTTTTCATGAAAAAGCTGTTCCTCAAATATATTCATTGTTTACCCAGTTTAGGCTTTCTCCCAGGGGTGTTGATGTGTACATAGGGAATTGTGTTCTTTCTAGAGTTCAAAATGTGCGATGAGCATTTGAGTCTCTTAGATTCGTGGCTTCCAATAGTTACTGTCATGGAAAGTCATAAAGTTATTATGTCTTATAGTATTGACAGACTATTTAATTAATCTAATGTATCATTAGTAATAATGTAGACCCTTTCATATGTACTTTCGTGTATTTCTACAATGCTTAAAATACTTATTTTGGTTATATGACAAAAAAAAAACTTTATTGTATAGCTTAATGTGAGACTGAGCTGTACAAAAAAAAGTTGCCCTTACTTAATCAATTAATTAACTAATTAATTTTAACTTGATGATTTAATTTCAACAGCATGCCAATATATAGAAAACTACTGAATTTTTCAGGATCAGTACATTGAGGTTTTTCTACCTAGAGTGACATCAGTTTTACTTCTTTACGAATGGAAGTGCAGTTTGATGCTACAATGGCTTTATAGATAACCTAAAGAAGTAGTTTGAGAAGGATGGAATCTTTGAGTTCATTGACTTATTGGGCTTAAATAAAATTCTGAGAATTTATTAATATATCAAATAACTATGTATTAAGTACTTCTATATGTCAGGTACTGTGCCTAGTGTTGGTGCTAAAATGATTATCAGATGGTAGATATCTCAATCCTTATTGAGTTCTGAGTTCTCATTTCTATCATCTTTTGGATCAGTGTGTTTTTTAAGGACAAAAGATTCCATAGCCAAATGGAAGTATCCCTATATCTCTATGTCTTTTATATTTAACTTGAATGGTTACATTAAGAATTACTGGTGTCTGACCTAAATCACTTATGTACAAATATGTATTCTTTTATTAGGTTCTAAATATTTTGACTGCTAATGAGCTAGGAATAAATTTCCTCATTTTTTGTTTGCACATATTTTTCATTTCTTTTTATCCTCACCCAAGAATATGCTTATTGATTTTAGAGAGAGAGGAAAGAGAAGAGAGATGAAGAGAAACATTGATGTGAAAAACATTGAATCAGTTGGCTCTCATAAGCACTACAAAAGGGGACCCTCAACCTATGCATGTGTTCTGACCAGGAATCAAACCTGTGACCTTTTGGTTTATAGGACGATGCTCCAAACAACTGAGCCACACTGGCCAGGGCTGTTTTTCATTTGTAAAACAATGCTTTTACTATTATGCAATTCTATCAGTGATAATAGAAGGAGAGTTTGGAAGATGCTGTGCTGCTTTGACAATGGAGGAAGGGGCTAGGAGCCAAGGAATGTGGGCACCTCTAGAAGCTGGAAAGGCAAGGAAAGAATGGATTCTTCCCTGGAGCCTCCAGAAGGAACCAGCCCTGATGACACTGTTACTTTTATCCCAGAGCAATACATTTTAAACTTCCGACCTCCATAACTGTCAGATAAAAAACATATGATAAAGTTTGAAATGTATGTAAAATTTTTTAAAACCTGACACAAGCCCTGGCCAGTGTGTCTCAGTGGATTGAACGCCTACCTGTGAACCAAAGGGTCACTGGTTCAGTTCCTAGTCAGGGCATATAACTGGGTTGTAGGCCAAGTCCCCAGTAGGGGGTGCTCCAGGGGCAACCACACATTCACGTTTCTCTCCATCTCTTCTCCCTCCCTTCCCCTCTCAAAAAATAAAATAAATAAAATCTTAAAAAAAATATGACACAAACAGCAGAAAAGCCAGGAAGAGGGCAAATGAAGTTAAAGGGTTTTAAGGACCTTGAGTTACCTGAAAAGAAGTAAAAGCAGGCTTTAATAAGTAAAATTGTATGAAGAAGAAATAAAAATCTATTAACAAAGTTGCATTTATAAATAAAACTTCCTTTCAAAGAGAAGTTTTGACCATATGGATTCACTGGTGAACTCTTCCAAACATTTAAAGAGAACGTTAAGATGTTGGCATTAAACTAGACAATTAGACCAATGGAACAGAGAGTTTAGAAACTGACCCCCCCATACACAGACACTTGATTTATAGTAAAGGTGATTCTTTATAACAGAGGGTAATGTAAAATCTTTTCAATAGATGGTTCTTGATCAGTTGGGTAACTTTTGGGAAAAAAAATACTGACTTCCGTCAGCAGTGAGAGGAGATATTTGTAATGCATAAAAGCCATAACAACTCTGATCCAGAATATGTTAAGAACTCTTACAAATTAATTAGGAAAAAATCAATGATTTTAAAAACTTGGACAAGAGATGTAAACAGGCACTTTACAAAGGAGTATATCCAAATGATGAATAAACATATGAAAAGGTGCTCATTAAAATACAATATTTGATTTAGAATGGAAGGGCAGATAAAGTGATTCCCAGATAAAGTTAAAGGAGTTCATCACCACCAAGCCCTTATTATATGAAAAGTTAAAGGGACTTATCTAAGAAATTGAAGAAGATAAAAAACTATGAACAATAAAAATGACAACAAACTCATAACTATTAACAACTGAACATAAAAAACAAAAACTAAGCAAACAACTAGAACAGAAACAGAATCAAAGAAATGGAGATCACATAGAGGGTTATCGGTGGGGAAAAGGTGGGGAGAATGGGGGGAAAATGGTACAGGGAATAAGAAGCATAATTGGCATGCATAAAATATTCAGAGAGAGTTTAAGAATAGTATAGGAAATAGAGAAGCGAAAGAACTTATATGTACAACCTATAGACATGAACTAAGTAGGGGGAATGCTGGAGGGTTGGGGAGCACTGGGTGGAGGAGGGATTAAAGGGAGAAAAAATTGGGTAAACTATAATATCATAATCAATAAAATATACTTAAAAACAGGATGTTTAATATCACTGTGTACTCAGTGCATGGCTATATCATAATGTCTGACAAAATTGTGCTGGACAGGATGAGAAACCAGTGAAACTCTCATACATTAGGATTGGTACAAGAATTTTGTGAAAATTGGTACAAGTATTTTGGAAAATATTTTGACAATATCTACTAAAGCTGATTATGCATACCCTGTGATGCAGCCAATCCAGGCCTAGGTATATGCCAACAGAAATGCATTCATATGCACATTTTAATGTGCATGCAAAAATGTTGCTAAACACACTAAAATAGTTCCAGACTGGAAGCAGCCCAAAAGGCCATGGATGATAGAATAAATACTGTTATATTCACAAAATGGAATGTTATATAACAATAAAAATGAATGAATTATGTACAACACAGATAAATCTCACAAACATGATATTGAGTAAAACAAGCCAGACACAGAAGAGAATATACTATATTTTTTCTTTTATATAAAGTTTAAAACAGGCAAAACTATTCTATGGTGTTATAAATCACTTATCTCTGAAGAAGAATAGGTTGAGTGAAGGTCAAGGGAGGTTTCTTGGGTGATGGTATTATTTCATTTCTTGGTCTGGCTCATCTTTGATTTGTGCACTTTTGTGAATTTATGTTTTCATTAAAGAGTTTTTGAAACTATTATATTAGCCAAAAAGAAGGAACAATATATTTTACTTGGAGAAGGCTTGAAGCAAATTTGAAAATTGACCATGATTTTACTAGACAGAAGACATAGGGAAAAAATATTTCATTAAAGGAACAGTCTAAGCCAAATACAGAGAAGTGGGAGCATTTTTTTTACTTTCTGTAAACAAGTATTTGAGTGTGTCTAGAAAACATGGGGATGTATGGGGAGATGGGTCGGAGATTAAGCTAAAGATGAGATTGGATCCTGTTCATAGAGTGTCAAAATAGCACAACATAAAGAGAATGATAGATTCTTTTTTAAAATTAATTTTTAAATTTTTCTCGTAAGAGGAAAGGATGTGATTTTCAAATTTTTGGAAATAGTTTTCAGAAAAAAATAAAATGACATGGATATGTACAGAAACAAGTCATTGACTGAAATACGAACTCTTAGCAAAGGAAGGGCTTTTGAGGTATTTGAGTCCCTGTCCTTCTGAAAGGAGGAATCACTTCTGAAAGAGAGATAACAGGTTCTTGATCAGAAACTTTAATGTGGAATTTTGGAATGGACTGTATTTGTAATGCCACCAGATAAAGACTGGTTTTGCCAATTGAATTCTGAATTTGGAATTTGATCCCCCTTTTCCTGTGACTGCCTTCCCTCCCCAGTTTGTCCAGAAATGCAGAGTATCAGTCTTATTTTATTTTTTAAAATATTTTACTTATTAATTTTTAGACAGAGGGGAAGGGAGGGAGAAAGAAAGGGAGAACATCAATGTGTGGTTGCCTCTTGTGTGCCCCCTACTGGGGACAACCCAGGCATGTGTCCTGACCAAGAATTGAACCGATGACCCTTCAGTTTGCAGGTTGGAGCTCAATCCACTGAGCCACACCAGCCAGGCAGTCTTATTTTTAATTAGTTCCTTGATCTATAGCAACCCAAATGGAGTGGTTTGGTTTTATCCACTTGTGCCAATGGCTCCTTTGTTGTAGTTGTTGCCTGTTGTTGTCCCCCTCCTTTAAATGTTTCTAAGTGACTTCCTCAGGTTTAAGGGGACCTCAGTGCCTGAGATGGCTCTTTCACCTCCTGGAATCAGCTTGTCCATAATCTAGGGCACCCTTAACTGATACCCTAGTATTTCAAGTTGGGTATGCACTGGCCAGGAAGAGACCATAAACACACTTCATTTAACTTCTGAGTTAATTACCCAGGGATAAAAGTATTACCATCAACATGGTGACTACACAAGGAAGGAGCAGATGTAATGTTTCCTAACGCAGCTTCACTTGGCACCCAGAGTCCTTCAAAACAGCAAGCAGCTGCAAGAGACACTGTTCATTTGGGGTTGAGTCCTCCTAAATCTTTTTGGAAAGCTCACTTCTTATGACCCTGCCTTATGTGATTGGGACTTATGTCACATTTTGAAAGAATTGACATTGATTAACTCTGCGTGCACATGTAAAGAAATGTTTTCAAATACTGGAATGTCCTGGCTCCTGTTCCAGATGTGGCATAGCAAGGCCACATCCTCCTCTGGATGGAGAATCAGCATTCACATCCTGAAACCCTGGAAAAGGAGCTTTGCTTCTACCTTGGCTTTGCTTTAGAAAACTATTTGCCATATGGACACAAGTACTATAAGAGAAAAAAAAAACAGATGTAAGCAGGACTTGGAACTGTTTTTTTTTCCTGAATCTTTACAGCAAGACCCACCCCTGGTTTCAGTTTTCAAAATCATTGAGATATTTAAGGTCAATGGTTTGTAAATTGTTTGTGGAGACTTCAGGTTCCTTGATAACGACAGAAGAGGAAACTTTTTTTTTCTTTTGGTCCCAAATCATTTCCAAATAGTGACATTTCAGTGAGGAATAGACTTGGCTTATTTCATTAGTGCTTTCAACTTAAAGAACAGTGACTAGACCTTCCAAAGCAGCTGACCATAAGAATTGTTTCTGGAGAAACGGGTGTCCTGCTTAATGTCCCATTCCCATCTCGTGTGTGTCCTGTCGTCAGTGATGGAGACAGGAAGCCACTCTGGTGAAGGTGTGTTGGCAATCAGGACATACTTTCCCCCTCAATTCATGATGGATAACTTTGTTGGTTCATTGCAGGATTGGAATTGGGTGGGATGTGCCAAAACCCACGGACTGGTTGTCCATGCTCTGCGGATTCTGCTCCTATTGTCTGTTCTTCCACTGCCCCATCCAGGTCTCCAGAGCCATGGAGGAGAGAGAGCCTGCCTGCATCACGGAGTGTCCGCAGCAGGATGGCTGGTGCTGGGGCACGAGACAGGCAGGTGCTCACACTGAGGGAGCAGGCAAGGACCCTACAGAGGGTGACAACTCGATGGTCACTGGGCTGTTTGAGCCTGGGCCTTAGTAAGTGGCTGCCCGTACTCTGGTGCAGTTATCTCAGCCACAGCCTGGCCCTCAATTTCAGCTAATGATAATAACAATGAAGAAGAAGAATTAGAGATAGTAGTCAATAATGAATTGATCGCTTCTTATATACTAAGCAGCATCCTAAGTGATTACATTATGCATTCATTTAGGCCTCACACTAACTCTAAGAGATAGATACACTGTCAACGAGGAGGGAAAAAAGGCAACCAAAGCACAAGTTTGTTTGCTCAGGGCCATACAGCTAGTTAAGGGTTGGAACTGGGATTTAAATTCACCCAGCCTGGTTCCAGAGCCCATACTGGTAGCCATTATGCTCTATTTCCTCACTAGCTGTTTATCAGGAATTGTCAGAAAATGAGAAATTGTTTTGCAGACTAACAAAAACTCACTAACGACTTTGTAATATATCAGGATGCCAACATATTAAATCACTGTGGAGGAAATCATTCCAGAACTTTGATGCCCAATGCAGTAGCCACAAGCCACCTCTGGCTGCTGAGCTCCTGAAATGGGCCTGGTCAGAGCCTAGGTGTGCTGTAAGTGTAAAATACACAGGGGATTGTGAACACTTAGTAAAAAACAAAGTAACGTGTCTGATAATTCATTGATTATATGTTGCAATGATAAAAAATTGGATATGTTAGATTAGATAAAATGTATTAAAATTAATGTCACCTGTTCCCTTTTACTTTTTTAAAAATGTGGCTACTAGGGAATTTTAAATTCCATGTGACTTTCATTATATTTCTGTTGGACACCACTGCTCTAGAGACTGAAAGAAAACATGAATATTCTAGTGCACTTCTTTGCTCATACCTGTGAAACTCAGTCATTCACCTGGATTAGCTTGCAGTCAGTTTGAGAAAGTTTCTCCACCATTTGATCTATGACTTCAGAGCAAGAGGTACTGGTCCATTTTGGGGGGATATTTCATTTAGAATACACTGAACTATTCTTATTCCAATGGAGTGCCCAGCAGAATAAAGAAGGACAGGCTAAGCAAAAATAAGTAAATGCAGGTATATAGATATTGATGGGTGGCTGGGTTTCAGACAGATGGAGCAAGTCTCTGCAGAATGCACCGTATTAGTGACAGTGAACATATTCTAGGGGAGTGGAGGACACTTTAGAGTGCTCCAGGTCTCTGGGGGCTGAGTTGTAGAGAATCTTGGACTTTAGGGAAGGGAGTGCTTTTAGATTGACAAAAACTTACTTTCCAAGTGTCCTTGTAGAATTCTTTATTGACCAGCAGAATATTTTGTCATGACTGGCTTCATAATTTATAACATACTAAGATTTCCAAATTTTCTATTTATTTTGTATTAGTGAAACCTTAGATGAATGATTACCTAATGAAAATTAGAGAGATACCTTAATCACACTAACGTTATTTATATAAATACTTTCTAAGGATGGTTTACTTGGAGAACGCCCAAAATGGATAATGGCATCTACTCAACAATGATTCTCTCTCTCATTCTTTTTTTTTTCCCTTGGGATCTTGTCCTCTTCATGACCCTTTGTACTTTGTGGTTGATAACGGACTATGCCTTGTTTGGGGACTTCTTTTCACTGATTGCATTAACCATACTGATCCTGGAGTTGGAAGATCTTAGAAGGGAGCCAGGATCTCACAGCCAGAGTCCACGGATTTTGGGCGAGTGTTATAATCAGGCTCTATATGTGAGAAGTAGGGAGGCCTTTAGACGGTGGACAGTAGACTACTCACTGTCCATATGGAGTTTACATTCTAAAACAGGCACATAAGGTGAAAAAACTGCTTATATTTGACTTTATCCTTGACAAGGCTTTAAACCACTCCTAAAAGTCCTTGTCTCTTGAAAGCACCCAAAATGAGAGTTATTATCATTGATATCACTTCATATTTCTGCTGAGGCATCTATTTTCAGGATGTGAAGCGTGGGTCTACTTGGAATAAGGCAAAGGGTTAGGTGGTGAGTAGATAATTCACTCCCTGTCCTTTTCCCTTTAGTTTGGACGGCCGAATTTGTGGAAGTTATACATAAATATGATGCAGCTCCACTGTAGTGTTTATTTTGCTATGAGTAAATTGGCTTGTATTGTGCTTGATATATTTCAGGTTCATTAATTCACTCTTTGTACCTAATATATAAAGGCAAAACTGAAAAGGCAGTTAAGGCATGTCTTCTTTATTGAAGAGCTCTAATTCTGGTCAGGGAAATAGCCAAGTAAACCCATGGTTATGATGCCATTTGAAAAGTGCCTTAATGAGGCCTGGACTCGGTGCCTCAGCACCACAGAGAAGGGGCCAGAAAAGCCACCCAAGTGTCAGCAAAGGGTTAGGGTGTGTTTTTCTTCACAATTTAACTTACTGAATTCAGAAGAACAAAAGCTACAATTCCCAGCAACAGAAAATAAGATAACTCTATTTCATAGATATTTTAGTCACTAATAATCTCTTCTGTGCTGCCTCAGGATGTTTCAATATAAACAGACTTACCCTTTAAATAGAAAGGACAAAGCATCAATTATAAACAAAATGGAAGATTACCACATTGGGGTCATACCATATAGTCAAATACCAAGAAAGTTAAATAGGTTTAATCAAAACTTAGCAAGAGTAATTTCTCATTTCATTAACCAGTGAAAATATTCTTTATACAAACTCTCATTTACAATAAGAAACATATATGAATGGTGAGTACTTAGCCAAAAAGTCTCCATGGTTGCACTTCAAATGCCTTCATGACTTAACAATGGAAAGATTTTTCTAAACAGTTCTGCTCTTCAATAGAACTTAACGAAATATTAAAATTCTTCTATGGATCAATCATGCAATTAAGTGATGAAAAACACCTTACCTCCTTAACCTAAGTTAGTAGTATATTAGCTAAAATATAACTTGGTCACTTCTCCACATTCTGAGACTGTTAACAGAAAAAAATTGCAGGCCTTTGTTCATTTCAGTTGGGCGAAACAGACACATTTCTGAGGAGACGGAAGGTAGTACAGTTGGCCATCAGACGCTTTCTCCCAGGGACCCTGGCCTTGCAGAGCCCAGTCTTCCTTTGACTTTAGGACTTTAATATGTCCCCCACCTCTGTGTGAAACATACACCCCACTGCCACTGGTCTGGAAGCGATTTGCATGGCTAGGCAAAACATTTTATTCTAACGTTTATTTCTACTTCATTTCCTCCAGGCATTAAAAAGATTTTGCTTAAGATAAAAGGACAAACACATTTAACCGGCGCTTATGGTAGTTGTAACTTGAGTTGACTCAGTTTTGTTCTCTTCGTTATTTTTTGTCGGTTGGTTTAAAAATGTAGGCCAAAATTCTCAAAAAGCGATCAATAGTCCTATGGAAAATGTAAATGATATTAAGGCCATGTAAGTTAATTTTGTAAAATACAGTGTACCAAGGGTAGAGTAGAAATAAGAGAATCATTTAAAATATATTTCAATTTCATTTGAAAGTATAAAAGGTTAAATTTCTCTGAGTCTTAGCAACAGTGATATTTAATGAAGAAAAACTAAAAAACTGTGCAAACCTTAATTTCTTTAATTTAGTGTTGTATATTTTTTCTTGTTATATCAGAAAATTATCAATGCATTTTTTTAATGTCAGGAATTCAAATAATATTCATTAAATTACTGGGTAAAAATTCCAATAATAATCTAAATTTAAAAGCCAATAAATGCTGAATAAAATTCAACTGCATTTGTGCTTGAACAGCAAAAACAAATGCAAAACATAAAACACAAAAAATAGCATTGTGTGATAGTAAGTGAAGTGTTTTAGGCTATGTAAGCATGTTAAGTAAACATGTTTTCCCTGCTTTTATTTTTATGCATCGCATGTGAATGCGGAGATTTAAAACTACTTTGAATCAAAAAGACACCAAAATCTTTCTTTTATACTTTCTTCTGTAGTCCTTTGTTGCTTGATTTTTGATGCAGTTTTTGAGGAAGATATTTCATATATGTTATACATTTGCTGATGCTAGCTTGGTCAAAGTCATCTACAAAAAAAGTGCCTCTCATTTTTCAACAGAGTATATAAAACTGTAAAATCTGTCAAGGTGGAAACTTTCTGGAATTTCTTAAAATATTGGAGAGTACAGCATGGCAAAAGAAAGGATTCTACATAAACAGCATTTAAGCATTCTATAATACATGGTGTTCTTAGTGTAAGTGGAGTGCACCTTATCTGTACACACACAAAATAGTTCCGAAGCAGGGGAGGTAAATGAAAGCGCCAGTTCTTTAAATTACACTTGATCATGTAGATGAGCAGTTCTCTGTGACAGTTCATCCTGTTCCATGGAAGTAGCACTGGTGCCAACAGGTCCTGTCCGACCCAGTCGTAGTTCCTTATTGAGAGCAAGCCCAGTTTGTTTCATCTGCCATTTGTCGAAGCAGCATATTTACTTGGTTTTGTGGTATTGTTAGGCTTGCAGTACTATGCATTGTGTCTTCCATTGCTGTGTTTGAATGTCCAGTGCTGCAAATTGGTGTTCAAAGTTGTCTATCAGGACAGAAATCTTTTCAAGGTTCATACTCCTCAATGTAGCATGCATAGACTTAACTACAACTGCCATGGACTTGGTTACCTTGCTCCTTGTTATTGCAGTTTGAACTCTGGCTGCTCCAGCATCAACCCCAGCATTCATTCTCAAGAAATTAATTGCTTGGTTCTTCTGGCGGATTGCATTTTCAGCATGTATTCTTGCAACCTCTGTATTGCCTTTCTGAATGGACTCTTTAATCTTGGCCTTTTCAACCTTTTCTTTATCATGTTTCTTGGCATTCCTATTAAGGTCTTTTGCAGCAGGCTTCAAGTTAAATAGGTGTTTCTCCGCATTCGACATGGTCTCATGACTTTTCTTGGGAGGCAGCAGCCCAGGGCAGTGGTACAGGTTTGTTGTGCAGGCACTCAGAGTTCCATCCTAGTCCCGACCTGTGGCTGGCTGGGCGTCTAGGTTTGCCCCAGAACATTCTTTTTAAAACATAAGAGGAACATACACACTTCTCTGCTAAAAACCCTCCAGTGGCTTCCCATGTTGCTCAGAAACAGACCTCAAGTTTTTAGGAGGCTATGAGACCTTATAGGATCTGGCCCCTGCCACCTCTCTGCCCTCATCTCCAGTATGCTCCTTCTCATTCCCCCTGATCCAATTACATCAGCCTCTTTGATGTGCTTTGAATATGCCATTCACTTAACTGCTCAGGACTTAGGTAATTGCTGTCTGTCTGCCTGTAATTCTCTTTCCCAAATGTCTATACATGGCTTGTTCTACAATACTTTCAAGTCCTTGCTGAAATGTCACTGTATTTTATAGTCCTTCCCTGGCTAGCCTGAACAAATAATAACAAATTTCCACCTTATCCTAGCATTCCTGTTCCCTTTTAGCTAGCTTTGGATAGTTCCTGGCATTAGTATTACTCAATAAATGTTTGTTAAGTGAATAATTTATTTTTCTTCTCTTATATGGTTTTCACATATATTGACCTAATAAGCGGATGGATAAATGAATGATGAGTATATTCTGTGGTACCAGCAGAAGCCATTAGTTCCCAATGGACTATATTTCTGGAATGACTTTACAGTTCTTTATTGGGACAAAAGACCTAATCAGAACTTGTCAGGAACTTTTGGGTTCTGCCAAGATAACATCTCACTCACAAATGGAAAGGGCCAGTAGTCATCTGCAATAATGAAAAACAGGGATAAAGGTTGGGGAGACGGAGCAAGAGAGGGCTGGGCTGGCCAAAAGAGCCTTCCTTATGTTGAGAGAGCTGATTGATAATACCTGGTTAGCTTTTAGATTAAAAATGTGCCCTGGTTGCTGTGGCTCAGTGGATTGAGTGCTGGCCTTCGAACCAAAGAGTCACTAGTTCAGTTCCCAATCAGGACACATGCCTGGGTTGTGGGCCAGGTCCCCAGTAGGGGGTTTGTGAGAGGCAACCTGCTCTGATGTTTCTCTCCCTCTCTTTCTGCATCCCTTTCCTTTTCTCTAAAAGATAAATAAGTAAAATCTTTTTAAAAATGTGGGTGCATGTGTGTATGTGCATGTGCTTTTATTTGTGTATATTGTATATATATATACATACTTTTGTATATATAAGTATAAATACATATCATGTAAAGAATCAGTAAATGAGCAGGTCAAAAAACTGTGGTACATTTACACAATGGAATACTATGCAGCAGAAAGAAAGAAGAAACTCCTACCCTTCATGAAAGCATGGATGGAACTAGAGAGTATTATGCTAAGTGAAATAAGCCAGGCAGTGAAAGACAAATATCATATGATCTAACCTACAAGTGGAACCTAATCAACAAAACAAACCAGCAAGCAAAATAGAACCAGAGACATGGAAATAAAGAACAAACTGACAGTGACCAGAGGGGTGGGGAAGGGGTATAACAGGGGAAAGAAGGGGAAGGGTCAAGTCAAGGAACATGCATGAAAGACCCATGGACAAGGACAATGGGAGGGGGGAGGACTTAATGTGGGAGGTGAGGGCTGGGTAAGGCAGGGGAGAGTAATGGGGGAAAAATGGGGACAACTGTAATTGAACAACAATAAAATTTTTTTAAAGAATCAAAGTAAAAGATCCCCAAAGTCTAAAGATTTGAACATCCCAAAGGACTCTGAAGGCTCAGCAGAACCCTTGCTGCTTGGAGAACTAGAAATGTGGGACAGGTTTGCAGAATTTCTCTAGTTCACTCCTAGCTCCCTGGGCATTACTTTATGTTGAGGTTAACTATAGATCTCCAAACAACAACAAAAGTCCTGGATTTCATATAGCTTACCATCTGGTAGATGAAAACAAAGAGCAATTTAATAAATCTAAACTATAAGTGGTGGTATAATATCTGTGAGGTGAGGAAATAAAGTGTGATGAAGGAGCAGAAGATAATGGTGATCCATTATAGAGAGTTGAGTCGGTAGGCAGCTGAGGCTTGCTTAACAAAAGGTTTAAGGACCAGCAGATGCAAAGACCTGAGGAATAGATGTTTGTTGAACTCAAGGGATATTAAAAAATGAAGTAAGAGAGATGAAAGTTTTTCAGAGCCTTTAAGCGATATGATTTGGTATGGGCAGGAGACTAATTTAAAGTGGATTGAGGAGAGAGTGATAAGTGTGGAACTGATGAAAGACAACTTTTAAAAGAGTTTTCCTGTAATCAGAGTAGTCAGATTGGGTTGGTAATGAGATGGGGCATGGCATCAAGAAGATGGGATGTTGGGCGGAGGGTAAGATTGTTGGCAAGATGATGATTTTGTCTTTTGAAATATTCTGACTTAAGAGAAAGGAAGTCAAATGAAAAATACTCAGCTATTGGTTGGATATATGAGTCTGAGCACAGAGAAGAACTGCAGCTGGTTTAAATATTTAGGAGCTTTCTGCATAGAGAAAAAGAGTTGGAACTGGGAATGTGATGAGCTCTGATGAAAAAGTGCAGAGCAGAGTGGAGAGGTCAAGGTTGAGCCTTAGGGAAAACACACATTAATAAAATCAAGAAAAGAAAGAGTAGCTAGTTAAGAAATGGGAGAAGATAGGTTGAATAGATTATATGTCATAGAAATCAAAGAGAGAGTTTCAAAATCTTTTCAAGAGGTTTTTCTTCAGGTTCTGTATTATCATAAATATTTAGTCTACTTTTTATACTTTCAGGCAAAATTTGAGTAGACTCTATTATAGTTGATTAAATATATAGCCAAAGAATAGTAGAACACTTGTGATAATGTTTTCTTTTATTTCCAATAAATGGGATTGATGCTCTCTTATTCTTTCCGCTATTGTTTTCTCTCCTTTCTTTGAAAATTCTCTAAAGATGATTTAAAGTGGAGTTATTGTTAGTGCCATACTCATCACTGTCTTTTTCTTCTCCTCTTTTTCTTGCTCCTCTTTCATCCTTATCACCATTGTCATCATCAAAAACAATCATCACTACTAGACCCCATTAAATTAGTTATTTGGGTAATTTAATAATTTGATTAGAATTCCTGAGGGGCATGCATACTAGTATAGAAGGATATATTTACAGCAGTTTTGGTTATATATTGGGCACTTATTGAGTGTTTAATTCAAAGATGGACATGATTCCTACCCTGCATTTTTTAGTGTAATTTCTTAGGAAAAAGAATAGAGAATCGGAAAGGAAAAGAAATGTTCAGAAGGAATGCAAGAGATTAAGACTACAAATACATGGTGTCACTAGAATAATTTGGCAGATGCTTCTTCTCTATTCAGGTTAGTTAGCTGTAAAAAGCATATATAGATGAATAGCCTTGGAATGTGGATGCAGGGTAATGTGGTGACTATATAAATCTTATTACCAAATGGAATAAAAGTGGGCTGTCTCCTCCTTTCAGGTAGAAATAATGTGGTCTTATGACACTTCTCTGGAGTATCACTTTCAGTTCTTGTGGTCTGTTGTCTTCTTTGGTCCACACCCCTTCTTCCCTCTCCTGCCCTTCTTTCTCTCTTCTGATTCCTCCCTTCCTCCTTTCATCCTCTCCAGGATTTCTCACTTCTCCCACTGAATGCCTTTTATCCCTGACTTCCATCTACTAGTTGCCCAAACCAGAGACTTGGAAGTCATTATTAGTTCCCTCTTTTTCCTTAAGCATTCCTCTAAGACCCAATTTGTCCCTAAGGCATGTTGACTTGATTTATGTCTTTCCCTTTACCACTGTCTTAGTTTAATTGTACACCCTTTTCTGGATTTATTCCTGTATAAACATGGGGAACAGTTCATTACTCATGTTTTGAACCACAGACCAAGACTAGAACAGCAGTGTGAAGAATAGATTGAATGAGGGAGACATTGGATTTGGAGTTAAGACTAGTTAGGAAGCTATATTGCCCTAGTTCTTGTGAGACTTAATCCAGAGTCCAACTCTCCATAGCAGAACTGGACATTCTGCCTTGAGAATTCACTACATATTCCTCTTCTGACTTCACTATACATATATGTATGCTTACATATATAACATCTCTACTGAAAGGTAAGCTCCTTAAGGTAGGGGCCACATCATTCATTATAGAACCTAATGCTTAATAAATTCTCTATGGTTGCTTATGGATGATTAAATAAAAATGGAAGCCTAAATAGTACCAATAATAGCAGGAATAGAGCAGAGAAAATGATTATAAAAATATTGTTTGGTATGTAATCAAATATACTTGATAAGAAATCGATACTATGGCAATGAGGAGGGAAGGATCAGATGTATCTATAAAAATTTAAACTTGGGTGACCATTAACAGAAATAAGGAAGTCAAGAGGAGGAACTGGTGAGTTTGCTTTTAGACAGGTTGATTTTAAGGGTCTGCAGAGAATTTTAATTTTTGACAGATAAACTGTTCCTGCAGACAATCTAAATCTGGGGCCTGAAGCTGTGGAGAGCATTTAGGGTAAGAAGTGCCAGTAGTTGAAATTAGCAGCTGAGATACAGTAGTAACAAAGAGAAAGAGAGCCTTCATCAGATGCTTGGGAAAAGCCTATTTTTAAGGAATTTGGAAAAGATGCTGATAACAGAGGCTGAAAATGAGTCATCAAAGAGTTACTTGGAAAGTGTACAGTCAGGAAGCCCCAGAAAAGAGAATTTTGAGAAGAGAATGACAGATAAAAATGTCAGCTTTTGCAGATATCCAGTGTTCTGAGGATTGAGACCTACTTAATTAATAAACTATTAGCAATCTTATTTTACACTTTTCACTCATGAGTTAAATATGTTTTGTCCTGGGAGGCAACTAAGTTAAAATGCAGTATTTTGAATGCTGCCGGTCAAGATGGTAAAAATTCTCTCCTTTTTCATCTGTGGTTTAATGAAATTTCTTTCATTGTTTTTTCTTGGCACTGTATCCTCTAGCCACACAGGCAAGTAGAATCCAGTGATAGAAGCCAAAGTGATACAAGCTAAGCATCTGTATTTATCCCATTACCACTTTTGATATCCTCTGCCCATTATTAAGTGTTAAGCAATAGATGTAGTATTGCTGGTAGATTCAAGTTGGTCCTTTGCCTTTTCTTTGCTGTGGATTCAGGACACTAGTCTCTCTTAATTTTCTCTCTTTTCTGTGCATTAATAGTTTGGATAAGAGTAAGAGAGCCCTAGATGGATTCTAATAAGCTTTCAGGTGCTATAGGCCATGGTGTTCGTATTTTTTTCTGGGGCAACCCATGCGAGGGCCAGAGAGAAGGATGCCTGTGTTCATGTATCTCCTCAATCCTTGGACAGTGGTAAATGCAGAAGACACTTGCTGTTAAAATTATGTCAGGCAGGGAACCAAACAGTTTTTTACCTCTGCAGTGAAAGAAAACTGAGACAAGGGCATGGCCAGTAAATGCCTCCTTAAGAGGCAATTATGAAACATTTGATAGTAGTTACTTCCATGCCAGTCCAAAAATAAAATTTACAGGTTAAGGAGCCAGAGGTAAGAGTGGGTTTTTCATAAGTCTTAGCTTCTCAGCTGTTAGATACCTGTTAGAACTTTGGTGATGGGAAGGTTCCACAACCACCATATATTCCCTAGCCTTGTTGCACACTTTTTAATACCCTTAATCACTCCAGTTTGGCCTGAGTAGTTGTGGTACTAAGATTTTGACCTGCTGATTTGGATTCAAGGAAAGTTGGTAAATGGAGTGACTACTGATTCAAATATGCCTCTTCCAGTTTCTGGTAGCTGCCAGCATTCCTTGACTTGTGGCTTCATGTCTAATCTCTGCCTGCACCTTCACATTGCTGCCTTCTCTGTGTGTGTCTGGTCTTACTTTGCCTCCTCTTTACAAGGATACAGGCAATTGCATTTAAGGCCCTCCTGGATAATCTTGAGGATACTGTCACCTCAAGAGCCTTGACTTAATCATATTTGCAAAGACCCTTTCTCGATAAGGTAGACAGTTTCCTGATGTCTTTGGGAAACATTACTCAGCCTTCTACTATAGAAACCAATATCTTTCCACCTTTGCAAACTCAAAGCATTTAGTCTCACAGGGATTTGCTCTGCCTACAAACATACCTCATGAATAAACAGTTTCCAAACTGATGGCTCATTTAAAAGAAGTTGGGAACTATTGTCAGGATGGGCTACTTTATGTCAGTCTCATGCCCCTGAATAGGCAGGTAGGGTCACATTCCCAGTTCTCAGCATGAAAACAAAACAAAAAAAAATGTACCTATTGAGAAGTTAAGTAACTAGAGGAGCTGGTTGGAGTTCTGAGCAAGTCAGTAGCGGCAACCAGTTCCTCTTATGTGACCCTGTTTTGTATAGATCTTTTCCCAGCTCTGGGAAGCAGGTGTGCTCAGCTGGCCTGGCACTCACTCTTCTGTGTACAACAGCAGCTTTTATCATCTGTTTCACCAGGAGGGTCACTGGGAGGGGAATTGAGGTGGGATCAAGAGAGTAGAGGAGCTCTGGAGTGCAAGATCAGAGTAGGGAATGCACCAATTTTTGAATTAGGGAAGAACTTCAGTATTTGAGCTTGGGACGCAGACACTTCCTGGCTCCTCTACACCTGTGATACCTTTCTCACATGTCGTCTAAGGAGGGGCACGGGCCCCAGGAGGGCCCCAGGAGAGGTCCTCCACAAGGCTCTCATGGGTGCTCCTGAATGTGCTCTCTTCAGTGTACACACCTGGCACAAACCTAGCGTTTCCTTTATGATTCAGGTCGCTGGGGAAGCTGGATTTAAAGAGGGATCTCAGGGAAACCTCAGTTGTTTTTCTCTGCTGTATAAAGACAGTATAATAATAGTTATTGAGCACACAGTCACTCAAGTCAGACTTAGCTGCATTTCATTCTGGCTGTACAACATAATAGCTGTGTGACTTCATGCAGATTTTACAACCTCTGATTCCCAGTTTCCTCTTCTGTAAAGTGAGCATAATGGTTACCAACACTTACCTTGTGGCAGGAGCTTTCCTAAGCACTTTGCATATACCTAATCTTCTGTGAGGTAAGTGCTGTTATTATCCCACTTTAAAGATAAGGAAACTGAGAGACAGAGGAGTTAAGTAACAAGTAGCAGAGCAAGGATTTGAACCCAGACAGTTTTGCTTCAGCAAATGCGTCCATCCTGCTTTATGCGGCCTCTCATGCCTCAAGCTTTTGTAAGTATAAAACAGGGTGGCCATCCACCCTAGGTGGCCTTGGAAAGTCCTAGGTTCTACCTGTTGTCCAGGTGAATTATTAATAGTTCCCTCTTTTCCTCTCAGAAGTATCATAGTGTCACATCTCTGTGTGGATATTTGTCACCTGAGGATAGAATAATTATCTGTTAAATACTAAGGACAATGCCTGGCCCAAGAAAACACTCCATTAAGGTTAGCTATTGCTACTTCCACTACTACCATCACCACCCTCCCCCACGATAATCACAGGTCTGGGAGGCTTAGAGCTGAGGGTTAATTCAGGTTCTGAAGATATGTACCGTGAGAGCCACTTTTCTCCACTCTCACACCCACTGCAGAGTTTGCTCACCGGTCACAACACAACAACCTTTCTTGCTTTGTGTCATAGACAGCCGCTCTTAAGTGATCAAATATAACATGCGAAATTAAAATTATTTGCCATTTCTCATTTTATTAAATGGAAGAATCCCAGGTCCCAGTGTATGGAGAATCTGAATTTAAGCTGAGCTTGTGGGTTTCTCCATTTATATTGAAACGATTGATTCCTAAAGCAGATAATGAATTTTGGAACTCTTTAGCCACACTATAACCCTTGTCTACAATATTTCTCTCTGCCTATTTCTCTATTATTTGTACCTCTAAGACAATTTTAATTCATAATAACTTTTCATTCTCTGACTATAATTTGATAAAAGGCCATCAAAATGCTATAGATATGAGCATGATATAAATAAGGAGAAGTGAGTCACAATCCAGATTACAGTTGACACTTCAGATCCATGACTTGGAAAAGCTGTCTTTAAATGTGATTTGTGTAAATGGTAGTGGGAGTCATTTCAGGCTGGTTTTACATGGCATAAGGGACATCTAGTGGTTGTCAAGGTCTCTGCGGATTTACTGAAGGTAATGCAAAGTCATAGGTGTGGGTATGGGGGCTAAGTACCATCACCTTGCAAGGGAACCCCCAAAAGGGTGGCCTCGTTTGTTGCATGATTCTTTATTGCATGAAGTTAAAAGGTAAAGAAACCTGTTTGTAAAACATCAATCTGAGCTCTAGCATTTCCATCTATATTATTGTTAATGTGAGAGAACTCTTATTTGTACCAGGTTGGAAATGACTCTGTTATCAGGTACCTGCCAGCTTGGCATATTCTCCTCACTTTCCCCACCTTTTCTGCTGATTGCAGAGGGGCTCTTTGGACCATGTTGAAAAGCCAGCCATCTGATTAGAGACTTTGTTAGGCTAAGAGGCAGAGCTGCTTAGCAGGCCAGGGAAGAAATGGTTTGTAATTGCTTCTCACAGGCAGAGCTCCTTTTTTGGAAGTTGCTTGGCTATCAGGAAGCCATACAGCTCTGTGCTATGTGTACTTTGTGTAAATGAATGGGCTTCACATTATAAGAGGATGGACTGCAAAGCCCCTGTGTGAACTTGTTTTCTTAGCCCCAGAGTCCTCCAGGAACTTGCCCATTGTTCAGCACCTGTTGGTATGGATGTCATCTGTCACTATGCATGGTTTTGAACTCACTGCTTCTGTCCTCTGGGATGCATAGAACACTTACTTGCTTTCCTCATATTCTACTATTGTTTCCAACCAACTGTGTTAGACTTCTTGAAAGTTCTGTTTTATTTAATCTTTTTTTATAGTATTTCCCCCAGTTCTCTTACTTTTGGGACTTTCATATAATCTCTTTTTTCCAAAAGCTATTTGGCATTCCTGTTGCAATCTATCTTCTTTCATGGTAGTTGGTAGCAGTTAGAAGTTGCTAGCTGTGGCCAAAGTTTCATTGTTGGGGACTCATTCTTGCTTTTCAACTCTGAGCACAGATGATAAAGGCTGTGAGGTACTGTTTTAAAATCTCTGTGTGTTTTCTACGGTGGTCCAAGCTGCATTGTTATAAAGGCCTGGACAGTAGTTCCTTTGCGTACTCCAGAGTGGGAGGCACTGTTGGTGCTGAGCTTTATTAGCCAGTCTCTTAGAAAATCTTGCTAGAATTTGTGCTTGGCTTTTAGCTTTTTCTCCTGTTAGTATTCTGCCAAGACACATAAACTACTGACAGCTGCCACTCTGGTGTGCAGAACTTTCCATATTGATAGCCTTAAAATACAAACACATTTCCTAAGCATGCAAACTAGGGAAAACTCAACTAAATATTCAACAATTCCATCCAATTCTTTTTAACTGTCTGTGGTACTTTAGCTTCCTACCTTCTCATCTTTTCACTTATTGTCAAGCGGAATCAATGTAAAGGATTCTTTCTCTATTATAGTCCTCATTGACTTAGAGGCATCAGAAAGTAGCCTCTATGAGCTTCCTTGTTCTTCCTCCTCTTATGAACTTGTACTGACTTTGCGTCATGCACTGGGATGGGCACTTAGAGACATGAGGGAGAAAGACTGTTTCCTACACTTGAGAAGCTCTCGGTCTACCAGGGAAGACAGACAGTTATAGCACAACACGATGGTTTCTGTGACAGCAGTTAGAACATGGAGCCATTGGCTTTTGTGTTAGAGGATAACAAGGGAGCAGAGAGGAAGAAATCAGCTGTGGGTGGGAGTGGAATGAGCAAGTATATTGATGGAGGCTTCCTGAAGGAGGTGATACCTGAATTATTCCTCCAATGATGAGCAGTTGTCATTCAGATAGATAACTCAGTTAAGCCTCATCCTGGGGATGGTGTATTGGAAGAAATGCAGAACTTTGGCAAAGCTGGCAATGATGAGGAAGAGACTAGATCAGGAAGAGTCTTTTATGTGATGCTTAAAAGTTTGCACTTGATTCTGAAGTTGATAGAGAATCATTGAAGGGTTGTAAGCAAGAAATGACATAATATCCCTAGTGAAAACAGTGAAGCAATTAGAGTCATTTCTAGTCCTTGAAATAAAAATAGCAGTAGAGGAGTCCTAGTGATTCAGAAAGGTACCTTTTAAATTTTGTCACCTTTCTAATCAAACTGCTAAAGATTTCCTTCTACTCTAATGGTTTCTTTTTTCCCCATTTGTATAATGGCTATATTTTTAGAGCTTTTCATAATCAGATACCACCCACTCATCTGATCTTAGTTCCTCTGCTTTGTGACATGTAACTTTCACACTAGGCAGGTTGTTGCCCTCATCAGATATTATAAAACAGAAGGAATTGTAGGTGTTCACTGAGTAGGTCTGTTTCATACATAAGCAAATGTAAGAAGAATGGGTATTTACTGAGTCTCTGCTATGTGGCTGGCACTTTGGTGCACACTGGGAATGCATTGGTTTCTGCATCAGAAACTCATAGTCTCTGTGTTTAGGAAACATAAGTCTAGAGTAGGGGTCCTCGACCCCCAGGTTCCAGTCCATGGCCTGTTAGGAATTGGGTTGTGAGCACAGGTCAGCTGAGCTCCACCCTACCTCCTGTCACTCCCCCTCCAGTCCACAGCAGGTGAGCTTCACTCCACGCTCTGCCTCCTGTTTCCCTCCTTCCCCGTCTTCCATGAAACCAAAACCAGTCCCTGGTGACAAAAAGGTTGGGGAGTGCTAGTCTAGAGGACAGTAGTAGTTCCATTTCCAGAGAGCAGAGGGGAGAGAAATATAATCTGAGTCAAGTTTATGATCACAGACCCTTGCACATTCATTAATTGGAGTGACAAATATATCGCACTCCAATTCTAATATAAAATATATCCACCCTTAAGTATCATCCAACATTTTCTAAGCATGTTGGTAACAAGAATTATACCTCATGTTCCTTTGTATCCTCTGTGGTCTAGAGCTAATGGGTATCTAACACATTTACATGGATTTTCATTTCCAATATTCTAAGATAGGTAGTCAATTTACATTAAATTGACTTTTGTGCTAGTGGATAATAAGGGTGGAGACTAGGTTCACCTCTAGTTCCATCACTCAGTGACTGGCAGCAACTTCCCAGAGCATTGCCTTGAGAAGAATTCTGAGGCTCCACCTGGGTTTAATGGGAAAGGGAGTAGAGTAGAATGATATCAATTAACAATAAATGTCATCTGCCAGGAAGGAAGAGTAAAGACATGTTGCCAACATAGCTCTAAGACATGGGAGAGTTTTCTGTCCAGGTATGGCTGGAGGATCATCAGACAAACTTTTTTCGATTGTCTAAAAAGATTTTTCACGATCCACTGACAAGGCCTGTCTTGGAGAACTATGACCCATGCATGCCAGTTCATGTCCTATTTATTTGCCTGGGTTTGTCTATGCCAAGTCTGATATGTTTGTGCTAAATTCTTGCTTCTTGAATTTAGAAGCTTAGTAGGTTCTGCAAGGATGATAAAGCCTGCATTAACAAATCTTATCTCTTGTGATAGACGGAGCCTTTACAGTATCCTAACTACCTCACAAACTTGATTGGCTGAAATTTTTTTCTATGGGATACATGGGCATATGGCAGCCTCTTCCTGATCTGCCTTTTTAACTGAATAAAAGTTCTAAGAAAGTTCTTCTTGAGAATAAAAGTGAGACTTTCACTGTGATTGTGCCAAAAGATAGGAATCTTTGTCAGCTTCTTACCATCTGTAACTGAACATAAACCTATCTGATCATTTCCCTTTCATAAAAAATCTATCAGGGAAACACAAAGTAGTAATGCAAGAAGTAATGACCTGCAATATTAGCAAGGCTGATATTGCAGGTCATTAGCAAAGGGCCATTTGGGCTGGCAAAATGGCCCTTTGACTCATGGAGGCAAAGTAACTTGACTTGTGCACAGCATGCAGGTTCTCTCTCTCTCTCTCTCTCTCTCTCTCTCTCTCTCTCTCTCTCCCTCCCTCCCTCCCTCCCTCCCTCCCTCCTCTGGAATATCTGCATGTCCACATGACTGGATGCTTTCTTCAAAATGGGAAGAGACTCAGGACTTGCCTGGCTCAATATCCCTTTGCCTGAATTTTCCCTGTTACTCCAACTCACCTTATGTCCCTTTAATCTTTTCTTGATCACTCTTTTATAAATGGGACCACGGATCAGAGATTATAAACTGGTAGTTCCTGGTGAAATCAAAGCTAGCAAATATATTGTTTGACTCACAGGGTGTTGGATCAAACACATTTTAACAATTTAATTGACTGCCAGTGTTGTACTACTTATTTCAACTTTGTCAAGAGTCTTTTTCATCCTTATTAGAAGCCCTGATACTTGGACATTATTTTGGCTCCTGCCTTGCAAGCCTGAAACTCAGTTCGCATTTTCTATATCTAGTGCTTAGTTTTCACTTTTGGCACATCCTGACCACTGTTAACAGAATATAAGCACGAAAATGGTTGTACCCATGGTATGTAGCAGTTGGGACTTCAGGCCCCAGGTTGGGTGTCAGCTGCAGCTCAGCAGGCACTTAGTTTACTGAACCCTGTTAGCAAGACCACAGATGCAGATGTGGCCCCGGCCATGCCAAACATTAGGTTCTTCTGACTTTGAAAGCTAAGAGGACCATCTGCTGCCACATTTGTGCTTGGACTTCACTGCTGGAGTTTGGTTAGTGGTACACTGTGATAGAAAATGATGTTAATGATAATGAACCCTAAATCTGTGCAGATGTATGGAGGGAGGAAGAGAGAGAGAGAGAGAGAGAGAGAGAGAGAGAGAGAGAGAGAGAGAGAGAGAGAGAGAGAGAGAGGGAGAGAGGAAGGGAAGGGAAGAGAGGAAGAGGGGAGGGGAGGGAAAGAGGAACAAGGGAGAAGGAATGGTGATTACTAGGCATTTATGAATATTATAAATGCTGCTGTCTCTTGGGCTGACAGTTGGCTTAAAACTTACCCTCAGATAGAATCTCTTCCTCCCAATGACTCCACGCCAGGCTAAAGTTCTAGCTTTTCAGAGAAAATAACAAAACTAATAGTGATAACTACCATTTATTGAGTACTTACAAAGGGCCAAAAACTGTGTAAAGTACTTCTGCATATGATAATATTATCTCATTTATGCCATACAACCCTGTGCAGTGAGACTGGTTATCTACATTCCACAGTTGAAAAACCCGAGGCTGAGGCCAGTTAAATATTTTATCCAAGGTCACAAAGGTAAAGCAGGACTCAAACCCTGGTTAGTGAGACTGCAAAGTCTATGATCTTAACCACTGCCCTGTGCTGTCACTTGAGTCCGGCATCTAATTTAATGAAGATATAAGCATTGATTAAGCACTGACACAGCTAGGTGCTATTTCACACTTTAAAAGGTGTAATGCGGTTTTTGCTGAGAAGGTATTGAAGCTATTTTGAAAAGACAAGACCTGTGTTTATTCAAAGATAAGAAAGTAGAGTGTTTTGAGTGACAAATGAGTGGAGTGGATAGTTCTTAGAAGGGGAAATCATAGCCTACCAGAGTCATCAGTTGCCGGAGAGGCAGAGGGGAATTGGGGTAGGATGTGTGATTTTGTGGCCACACCAGAAGCAAGATTCTTTCACAGTGCTTTTCATTTGTTTGCCCTGAGTGTGTTACACAATAATAAGATGAGCACAGAAGTTTATCTAGAAGCTGCACCATCCTAGAAACTGAAGAGAAAAAGCTCTCTTCATTATTATCTGTTGTCAATGGGATCAAATTGGGTGAGAGATAAATACATCTTTGTCTTTTGCTTGTTGTATGTAAACTCCTCCACATATAGGTGTAAATTTGAAAGGCTTTATTAGGATTCATAGTCAACACTGTTCCACCTCAAAGCACTCTGACATTGGCTTCATACCGTTCTGTGTTGTCTAGCTTAGTCACTCGAGACAATGTCCCCCAGCGTCCTGACCTTCAAACATCCTCCTTTGACCTGGATCGGAGCAATGGTGCTCAGTCATGAAGTCATGGACCTATAAATGATGCTCTTATAAGCTGACCTGGTGGTTTTTATTGAAATTGTCCTATATGTAGACCCAAAGAGAGTTAAATAGGCTTTAAAAACAAGAGAACAGAAAGGCCAGCTGGTAAACCTCCTATTTTTCCACAGGAGAAATAGTACCAGGAAGCCATCTGGGCACTGCAGGGCACATACCCACACTCCCCCCCCCATTTATTCTAGTTCCCTTACTGGAGTGCATAAGGATGTGGCATTTACAACTAAATACATGGAAACATGTTCTTAGGAAGCTGAGAACAGAGTAGCCTGGGATAGGACAGAAGAGGGAGAACAGAAATACTTCTGTGAGCTGGGACCGTTTCTACCCATTAGATTCATTCTCTATGAATGAATGATGCCATGTACCTCAGGCATCATGGAAGATTTTAATGTAAAACACATTATGTAAATTGGAAGTCTTCTTTTCCAATCAGAGCAAATGGTTTAGGCAGTAGAGCAGACAGCTTTGTCATTGGATGGAGCTGCATGTGGTTTTTGTATTTGACAAAGAGGTGTCTGTTTTATGGATAGGTAAGGGCTGCAGCAGAGTCTAGAAGTTCCCACCACCAGAACATGGCCTTGTCCCATTATAGTCAGAGAGATCTGGGTTCAAGTTGTCCTGGCTATGCCCTTAATGTCCTATGTCCTGGGCATACTGATCCCCTCTGAGCCTCATTTCTGTAAAATAGGGCTAATGCCAGCTTCTTTACTTGCTTAATGTGGATTATATATGACAGTGTTTTTAAAGGGTCTAGCATATAGTAGGCACTCAGTAGATGGCAACTATTTTTATATCATTCTTGCTACCATAGATTGCCTTACTCCTGCTATTGTTCTGTGTGTCTCTGTTTTACAGATTACAGAGGCATACAAGTGCAGTTGTTCCCACAGAGTCTGTCTTAACTCTAAGACTGTCCTCAGCTGTTTTACTGTCTGGCCTCCTAAGCATGAGCTGTGAGCCCAAACAGCAGTCTTTACAGGCCCATGGGTATAGTAGTAAGGACAGCTTGTCACTCTCTGTGACTCTGCCTCTGCCTCCCAGGCTGTATGACATCTTCCCCCCATTGGAGCCATTTTCAGTTTGCCTTTAATTGCTTCTTACTGGGATAACTTGTCAGCCAAGGCTACTTTCTGTCACTTGATGCCACATCTCTTTCTAGTTCAGTCATCAGTTGGGGACTTTCATTTAGTTGACAGTCTAATTTTACAGAGAACCCTGTACCAGATGCTAATTTGCCTTGTTAAGAGGGTCCAGGAGGATTTCTTACCTTCATGTCTTACCCAAGGTGCTCGCACATTTCTGCCTTGCCATGGCCATGGCCTTGCACTGAGCAGGTCAGGAAGACCAGGAAATGGATAAAATAGGACTCAGAGGTTACCCAATTATCAGTAAGAAAGATGTGAAAACTGCATGCATACACACACACACACACACACACACACACACACACACAGTAATGTCAAGGCCAGGGAGGAGATAGAGAGCTCACCTTCAAAGAGTTTTGAGAGAAGTCTGGTTACCTTTGGCCAGTTTCTGGCCCTGGTTCTCCTCTGTATCTCTCCAGAAATTGGCATTCTCATCACCTTCCATTCCTCTCTCTGTCACGTATCCTTCTTCCAGAAGAGTTCCTCATCATAGGACTCTGCATTCCTTTCCTTTAAAAAGTCTTTTTCTTTTTTATTCCTCTTTCCTGCAGAGGTACCCGAGCTCTCCTGCCATTTATCATTCAATGGAGCCAAATCTCAGTCTGTCCCATTGGGATGAGCTATTGTTATGTATTGATAATTAACCTTTACAAGAAGCTCTTGTCATAGGCATTTAACCCAATGCAGAGAAAGCCAAAGTTTTGTTATGACAGAGAGATTAACATGCTCGGGCATAATACCAGTGGTTAGAAAGGAGAAGCTGCCAATTATTAAACTTTCATTTTCTTTTCTGGTTCACTCATGTAGAGACTGCTAAGGATCCTGCAGTGTTTCCCCTTCACACATGGTCAGTCCAGTAGAGGGAAAATAGGAAATTCAGCTCTTGAATTGGGGAGATGAACATGCATGGCTTTTCGAATAAGGTTAAAGACGAACTTCCTGGGAGCTGCTAGTGGACCTTGTTTCTAGTGTTCACTGTAGTAAAACAGACTCTGGAGACCAGTTCCCTGAGTTCAAGCCCTGCTCTGCCACTTCTCGGCTATGTGACAGTGAACCAGTTCCTTAAATATTCTCCATGTCTATTTCTGCATCAGTAAAATGGGGGAATGACGGGGATATCTCAAATGGGTGTTGTCAGGATCTAATGGGATGGAAGGCTTCAGATCCTTAGCATAGAGCCTGGTAGTAGGTGCTCAGTAAGCATTATTATCCTTCTTATTTTCAGTGGTATTGTCTATGGTTACCATGGCCAAGGTCATATGGTAGGCAAGGCACATTTAATTCTTAATCATTAGTTATATATTAAAAGGCTAACAGCTCTGCTTGGATACCTCCTGATGATAGGGGTGCACAAGAAAACAGTTCTATAGTTGGGTGTTAGGTATTAAATGCTGAGCACTGGAATGACTCATCCAGTTAACATTTTATCACTGAGATGGTTTGTAAGACTTATTTTAAGACTTAAGTCTTGTTATTTTACTGAAAATAGAGATGACAGTACAACCTTCACTGATCTTTGGAAAGGATGAAATCAGGTTAATAGCAAATACAACAACTGCCTCCAAAATAGCTGAGATTTTTATGGCTTTACCATGTGCCATTTCTAAGGGCCTTGCATGTATTAACTCATTTCATCATGATAAAATCATTTACTCCTATGTTCCTATTTTCAAAGGAGAAAACAGGCTCACGTGAGTTACATTAAATCTGCCAAGGTCACATAGCTTGTAAGTAGTGGATGTGGGATTTGAACCTAAATCTGGATCCTGACGTAGAATTGAATAAAATGATGTACAAGACATAGCACAGTGGTTGGCATAATCAGTGCTCTAATGTTGAGCCCATTCCCTCCCAATTTTATTTTCTGTTTATTGTATGCATGCGACATTGCTGAGTGGACAGAAGTCCAGGACCCATCCCAGGACACTGCATCAAAATTCAGTTCTAGTGACAGCAAAACACTTTTGAAATTCTAATTATGAGGAATAAGAATAATCCCTGCTTATATGTGGATGACACCAGGTTTAGAAAGCCATATTTGTATATGTTTTAAGGTATTTCATTCTCTCAGGATATGTACATAGAGAGCACAGATAATATACAAAGAAACACTGATGTCCTTCCCCACCAAGTCTTAACCATCATTTTCTTTAAGCAATACATCCATGTGGTTAAAAAACATCAAATACAATAGGTACGGAACACAAATACAATAGTGAAAAGTAAGTCTTCCTCCCACACATGAATATTAATCTAACAAATACACTCTCCAGTGATACTTTTATAGTTTCTTGTGTTTTCCTCCAAGTTGTTTTATGCATTATGAGCATATATAACACCACTTCAACACACACACTTTACACAATAATAGCATAATGCATGCTCTGATCTGTTTCTTGCTAATTTCACTTAACAATAGTACTTGGAGAGCATCCACATCAGAATCGGGATCATTTACCTGGTTTCTAAGGACTGCATAATATTTGATAATAAGGATGTGCCAGTCTATTATTGATAGTCATTTAGGTTGTTTCTGGTCTTCTACCGACACTTCAATAAATATCTTTGTATATATGTATTTGTAGCTGTGCAACTTAATATGTCTTGAATTCTATCTGTAAGTTTGTATTGTATAACTTTCTGACAATATAAAAGTTGACCAGAAGTAGACAGACAGAAGGTTTAGAATGGAAACACAGGAGCTTATTCAGGACCTGTGTACACCCTAGAGGCCTCTTCAGATGCTCTTTCAAATGCCATATCTCATGTTTCTCGTGTTTCAGATGATTGTGTCCTGAAGCTTCTTCTCAGGCCTTTTCCCTGGGCGCCCAGTGAGTGATGAATGGTTACTGTTTGCAAGATTGATTCATATGGCATACGTTTGGCTTTTGACAGGTTGTTTATAAAAATAATGACATCCGTCTGGAGCTGTCTCGCCTGGCCCGGATTGGGGATACCAAGATGAAAATCTACGGGGAAGTTGTATTCAAGTGTGAGAATGTGGCCACACTGGACCCCATCAACTTTGAGACCCCAGAGGCTTACATAAGCTTGCCCAAGTGGAATACCAAACGCATGGGTTCCATCTCCTTTGACTTCCGCACCACCGAGCCCAATGGCCTGATCCTCTTCACTCACGGCAAGCCCCAAGAGAGGAAGGATGTTCGAAGCCAGAAGAACACCAAGGTGGACTTCTTTGCTGTGGAACTCCTGGATGGCAACCTGTACCTGCTGCTTGACATGGGCTCTGGCACCATCAAAGTGAAAGCCACTCAGAAGAAAGCCAACGATGGGGAATGGTACCACGTGGATATTCAGCGTGACGGCAGATCAGGTAGGCAGAGGTGGGGTATCCCTGAGACTGGAGGACAGCTCCAGCTTCTCAGTTTGTTTCCCGGCTTTATATTTTTTTATAATTTTTCCACCTGCATGCTTGTTAACTCTTTTCCTATTCTCTGTCATGGTTGTTGTAATGCTTATGTTTTGGAACAAGATACCTGCCTCCTCGATGGCTCACATTTTCCTCTCCCCTGTCACTCATGGCACAGTTGTCTTCGTGATAGCTGCAAGACCCTGAGCCGAGGCTGGTTTTTCAAGTAGCGTTTTCACAGATACCAAAGCAACTGTCATGTCATGGGTGTGATGGTCCCCCCTCCCAACTTTTCTTCTTTGCCTTTTTCGTATCACCATGGAAACCAACTGTGACATCACAGAGGCTACATTATGTGATAACTCTGTAGGATAAGCTTCACAGTGTGAGGGTTTATGCAACAATACACCCTTCAATAATTGGCAGGAGTCATGTTTCAGGGAAAAAATTATGACAAGAAAAGAAAAGGCAAATTGATTTTTCCTGAAGTCATGTTCAATTTAAAGCCTTCCTTTGGTGTGAAAGCCTATATTTCACTCTTTGCTAAGACCTCACTAACTCTCCCTTCCTCTTCATAACCTTTTACATTTGGTTTAAATGGCTTTGTTTGTTTCTGCAGCCGCAGATCAAACAAGCTAGCCCCAGGCAGTACATAGCCACTCTGGAGTAGTAACAGAGTGGGAGAAAAAAATTCACAAATAGAGAGTCTGGAGCTTTTGAATGTATGAACAGTCTGCCTAGCTTTCTACGGACCATGTGGCAATGAAGGTCACATTCCCTGCCATTAGAAAGGCATTTCACCCAGAGCGCTAATTAGAACACTTGAATTTCACACATTTCCTGATGCTCTATTTAGGTGGTATTATACTCAAGAAGGGTCTTGGCTATATTTCCATTGTTTTTAAGGATTCACTCTGGATATGTCATTTGGACATTTTCTTTCTAGGTGCATTGGGCTAACAATAAAAAGCAATAGGCTCCCTCTAACAGTTTATAGCCAGGAATGGCTGAGCTTGGGGGAAATGGCTTTTTGGCATGATTTCAGAGCTAGAAGGCTGATGGCGATGAGCAATGCTGCCCTTAGGAGGAGCTGGATGGGTTCTGTGCAGAGGGCAGATGGGTGGTGGATTGCAGCCCTAGATGGTTTATTGCCCCATAGGATGCTTTATTGATTGTCTAAAATCTGATCAGAACCAAGAAGCATCAAATTAAACGTGCTTTTTAAGCAGGAATGAACAGTTTGTGCTTTGTTTTTAAAACAGAAAAATACACAAAAATTAATTTCTCTCGAGACTGAATTTTTCTCTAGGTTTATCTTTAAAATGTCAGCAGGGCAGAGCCAGAAAACTGTCCCAGAATTATAAAGGAAATACTCCTGTTGGAGTTTAAGACCCATGTATTTTGGGTCTCTGGAGTTGGGTCATGATTGATGGGTGTCATGACTGACTAACCTAGACCCTTACACAGCTTAAAGGTCACCTATCTGTGTCACGGGCAGGCTAGAACACATAAAATCGCCATATGTCTACTTCTGTTTATTCCCAACACTAGCTGCTTTTTCAAGTAGAGCAGTTATTTTGTTTTGTTAGAACTGCCAGAGGACCCATCTTTGTCAAATTGCTTTGGATTTCGGAAGCCTTGAATTTCATACCTGGGAGCTATAGCATTAGCCTATAAATTTGAAATACCTAGACATTTGATCAAATCCTATAAAAAATTTACTGAGTAGACAAATAATTGTCCTGTGAAAGCAATGCAGCATAAAATTTTAATATGACCTATTCAACTTAATTTCTTTATGAATGTGTTTTCTGGTATATTGTTTTTGGTTATAAACTCGTACTGAATTGAGTAGTTGTAGATGCATTAGTGTGTCTAAGTGCGGCACCTCCTTTCCTGCTCATCCTGAAGAGTAACATGACTGAGAGGTGACCTAGGAAGACTTTTATTTCACTTAGCAGGATACCCTCTGGGTCCATCCATGTTGTTGCTCATGGTAAGATTTCATGCTTTTTTATGGCCAAGTAGTATTCCATTGCATATATGTATCCATTCTCTATCCACTTGTCTATTGATGGGCACTTAGGTTGCTTCCATATCTTGGCTATTATAAATAATGAAGGGATTAAGAAGTACAAATTGGTAGTCAGAATAGTTATAGGGATGTAAAGTACAGCATAGGGAATATAGCCAATGATATTATAATAACTTCATATAGTGCCAGGTGGGTACTAGAATTATGGGGGGGCACTTTGTAAATTATATAAATGTCTAATGACTATGCTGTATACCTGAAACTAATATAAAATATTGAATGTCAACTGTAATTGAAAAATAAATAAACAAACTAAAACAGAAAAAAAAGAAAGAAAAACTTTTATGATCACTCCTCAGTTGGGCGACAGATTCTTAAAACTTGGTTAAGTGCCTTTAAACCAGCTGTGGTCACACACTCACAGGGTAGATTTCTTCAGGGTGTCTTGAAGGCTCTAGCATTTAAATTTGTTCTGGTACTCATCTTATTTGGTAATAGATGTATGTTTCCCCCTGCTAGTTGGTGATCAGATTAGCTCTGTAGATTTGTGGAGAGCAGGCAAAGAAAACAGTGCAAGAGAGAAGAAAGAGACACAACTTCAACTTCCTCATTTGTGAGACAACAACTCCTATCTCACAAAATTGTTTTAAGGATCAAGTTGAAAGAAGCACAGAAAGTACTTAAAATGGTGGCCAGGGCATTATTATTTTGTTACATAGGTTGGTGTGTGTGTGGTTTTTTTTTTTACATAGGTTTTTAAAAGATTAAAAACCAAAAAAGCAAAGCTGATTTCTCCAGGAGAAAACTTTTAGGGGGGAGTAGGGGAAGCAAGCTGTTGGTTCACTCCTCCCGGAGGCCCATATGTTCTTTCTACTCCTCTGCCCGTGTGTTGACTTTGTAATTCTGAGTGTGATCTTCTCAGTCCTCAGGCGATTCCCTCCACAGCTGAGGGAATTGAGATTCTGACCGGCGTGAAAGCTGCCTGATGGATGGCAGTCAACTTGGTACCAATGAGCACTTTAAGAATACTAAATAATTTTTAAAGTAATGGCATGGTGTTTAGCTAGCACCTTGATTTTACAGTTTCCTTGATTCTACACTTTAGGAAATTGAGCTGTAAATGGCCTAGGGCCATCTTCATCACTGAGGACTAGAACCCTTGTCCCAAATTCCCAGGTCAGTCTACCTAGGGTTATACCTTCCGTAATCCCAGGTGTCCAGCCTCTTTCTAACTGCATCTCCTGCTCTCTTGCTCTGGCCTTCTCCGCTCCAGCCACACCCCTGCCTACCCCAGGGCCTTTGTAGGTGCCGTTCTTTCTGCCAGACACAGTCTTCACCCTGGACTGGGGTCTCTTCTCAACATCCTGGTGTCAGCTCATCTGGCATATGCTTAGAGAGGCCTTCAGTTTAAAGAATTACCCTTGTGCTGCTACCGTAGCACCCATTTTACTCTCTTCCTAGCACCTGCCATTAACTAATTTCTCTTGTTTATCGGGTGATTTGTCTATTTTCTGTCCCTCTGCTCTGGAACATTAGCTCCATGAGAGCAAGGCCATGACTGTCAAGTTCATCTCTGTGCATAGAACTATACCACAGACAGAAGAGGTGCTCAATGCATCTTTGTTAAAT
>CM052538.1:178183378-178238531 GCA_028533065.1 Trachops cirrhosus
CAGGAAGGTCATGCCAAGGGACAGAAGTGAGAGACCATGGCACAGTTGAGGAACTGAACAAACCAGAATGGACTGAAGTGTAGAGTGCTGTGGGGAGAAGGTTCAAAGAAGTGGCTGAAGAGGTGGGTAGCAAACCATGAGGACTGATGGATTAGAACAGGCCAGAACACTGGGAGGAGCCCTTCTCATTCACCACTTTAGCATCTTATGTTTGTACTGAATTTACAGTTGAGGTAAAAGGCAGAGGTAAAGGCAAGCAAAAGGACAACAGCAAGACAAGAAGATTCTAGTCTATAAGCCAGTCCAGATTACAGTTTAGTTGATTGTTTTATATACTGGGCACACAGAGTCAAGTTGACTGCCCATGGGTGGTCAGCCTCTATTTTATATGAAAAGATAATCTATACAGTTGTCAAGTGTTTGCTGAGGGTATAGCTCTAGGGCTTTGAGGATACTGCATCTGTTATAGGTAATTCTTGCCCTCAAGAAGCTTATCATCTGTTTAGCTAAAGAGTTGAAACATCAATACAAAAAACAATAATAAAATGATAAAAGGCAGTGGTATGGACTCTATTGGTGGACCAGACTAGGAGGACATGGAGAGTCAAAGAAGAGAAGACTTACTTGAGTGGGAACCTACAAGGTCTCATCCCTAAAGACTACCAGTGGTCAGAAATGTCTACCATCACAAGTCTGGTGATGAGGAGATATCCTAGAGCAGGAACTGGATGAGTAGTCAAAGTTGTTGTTTTTGTGAGGTCAACTGTATTAATAGTTAAGGTGTGCTTCAAGAGAACTGCAAGTCTTCCTCAAAGTCGGACCAAAAATAGGGTTCAGGACATTGGCATAAGGGAAAAAGAGCCTCCTTGGAACTTATAGAATTTAAATTCAAATTTACTGAATTTTCAAAGCAGCAACAACCAGAACATGAGCTAAGATGAGGAGGCAACAATTTTGAATGAAAGTGGGCTGCATAGTAGCTGGTCAGTCTGTCAAGCTCCTGGACTCTTTCTAAATCTCTTTCTAGGGTAGACTATCCTGGTGTTGTTTCGGGAGATTGAAAGGTCATTCAACCTCTGAGATGAATGAGACAGAAAGGTAGTGTAAGAACTGAAAGTCACTTTAGACACCTCACTTTCTCCTCTTGGGTCTCTTCCGAAATCAAGGTCCTTGTGGTTGCTGAAGACAGGGAGCAGTGACTGTTGGTATCTGTGTCTCTGAGTTCACCTATGCCAAGGGCAGATCAATGGGAGTTGGTCCAAAATTTGCCAAGGATGGTGAAAGTCACTGCACCTTTTACATTGTCACTTTTGACTAGTCATTAAAAGGCAGCTGATTGGGGGTATATGAGGGACAATTATTCCTGGTACAGTGCAGCCAAGAGTCATCCATTCTGGACAAATGAGAAGGAGCCTAGCAAATTTAAGACATTTGATCTGTACATCGCTCAAATTCCAGACAGTTCAACTGATTGTTTTGTTCCTCCACTAATTGTTTTTTGGCCCTGTATTGTTCCTGACACCATGTTCAGAATGAATCAGTGGAGTGTAAAAATGATAGGACTCCACTCTGCTAGCAAAGCAAATAGAGCTTCTGAATGACATTGTTTTTCTTTATTGAAACTGATTCCTCAGGAGCGATGCTTTTGAGTGTCTTTTATTCATTTTCTATACATGCAGCAGCCATGAAACCCTAGTATGTCCCAGGTATTGAATTAGATGCAGAAGTTGTAAATGAACTGACAGCACCTGATTTTGATCAAGGGGCATATAGTCCTTCTAGGCAAACAAAGGGAGATGTGGGAAATGTCCTAACATGTGGTTGGTGTTATGCTGGAGGGCACAGAAGTGCATATAGATGGGAGAGGCCATGTCAATACAGGGTGGTGATGGTCAGAAAAATGGGCCTCAGGTTTTTTATTTTTATTGTTTTCTTGTCTCCTATTTCTAATAAAATTATGGCCTCTTCCTACCTGTCACCCTTAGGATTCACTACAGGCATTTCTGCAGAGTGGGGAAGGAAAAGGGCTTGTTAAAATTATTTATATACAGGAACACAATCCCTTTTGGATCAAGGAATGCTACTCTATCCACCATAACACCAGCAACCTGGTCACTCAGTTTACCATTCTCTCCTTAATTTTCTTCTAGAAGCAGTAAACCTAAGCCTAGAATTCATAATTGGTGCTAAACGTGGTAAGTCTAGGAAAGTTCCTAAGACAGTGTGCCCCATCTAGCCCAAACTGTGTCCTGTACTCGGGCTTCATAGCAGCCAGTGCATTGGTATTGCAGGCCCTGCAACAGGAACAGTAGTGTTAGAAAGAAGCACTTGTGTATATGAAATAGAGAAGGCGTAGGAGTGATGCTGAAAACTGGTATTTAGAGAAAAAGCGGAGTTGGGGATAGCATGGGCCACATATTAGATCAAAATAGCCCAAGAACTCAGCAGAGTGAGCAAGCAGTTCAATCTAAGAGACAAATCCAAGATCAAAGTTGTCAGCCCAAGGCAAGGAAATATAGCAGGCAAGTACTGGGAAATATAAGAGCATGTTAGACCAAGATTAATTTGCATGAGTATTTTTCTCTTAGAGTAAAAATGGAGGACTCTTGCTTGTACCCTTACAAGAGTACTTCTACTGCCTGTGAAAATGAGCAGTGCTAAATCTTGACATATGACAATTGGCTTGATGTCATATTTAGATTTTTTCAGCATGATCTGATACTATTCTAAGAAGATGTAGATATATCTACCCATCTCGGTTGTTCAGCTGTAGCTATTTTGGTTTGCTATTCATAATGAATTGGGAGACCTAAAAAGCAAAGTCCTATTTTAGCTGCAGAATGCCAATCAGTTTGGTTGAAATGCTTTCATCTGCTGGAAGACCACCTGCCATCCTGTGAAGTCCTATTGTACAGAGGAAGCATTCTAGCTTGTCTGTCTTAAGAGGATAAGATCAACTGACCTGGGACAACACAGATATCTTCTTGCCAGTGTAGCCAAACCATTTAGTTCCCTTGGTGGGAATCAAGTATCAATAGGCAAGGCAATGGATTTGATTTATTTGTGGACCACTAAACTTCAATTTGAGGCCACTGCAGATTTTATCCTCTTCTCTAGATGGCTTTTTCTGAATATTGGCCATCATTTATTTAGCAAGAAAGAAAATAGGAATGTCCATCTCTGTGACAAGAAAAATAACCTACAGTGCAGTACCTAGAGTCAAGATTGCCTGGTGGTTAGTGGCATGAATTTTAGAGTTGGAGCTTAATTCCTGTGTTGGTTCTATCACTTACTAGCTAGATGATTTACAACAAATTTTACTCTTAATTCTTCTAAGTCTCAGTTTTCTTATCTGTAAAATGGGGACACTAATACTAGATAAAGTTTTCTTGGTGGCAATTTACAGAATTGACTGTGGCCAACAGAGTCAAGGAAGAGGATTTACTGCAGGATTATGTAGAGAGGCATCCATCAAATGCAGATCTCACTAACTACCTCTTACACAGGGAAGCAGAGCAATTCTGGGGACCCCAAGGCACTGTGTTTAAAATGATTCATTTCTTTGACCTCCAGGTTCTGAATTTTTCCATTTAGAGTTTACATTTCCCAGCAGGAGAATCTGATTGGCCCAACTTGGTTCTGCAGTCAGCTCTGTCCAGGTGGGCAGTCACCTATAATAGATGAGAAGGATCACCCGTGTGTGTGTGTGTGTGTGTGTGTGTGTGTGTGTGTGTATACATGGGTAAGCTCGGGGGTACCCTGACCCATGCAGCTGTGTCCTATTATAGATGTATAGCCATTATGGACTTGCTGTCTGATAAAAGAAAATGTTTCCTGGGATTATGGAAATTTGGTGTCTTTGAGAATATTAATTTGTAGAACCAAGAAAATGTGATGGAAAGGGTAAATCTCTTCTCACTGGTCCCCAGGATTCCATTCTCCTGACACAAGCACCCACTGAAAACCAATAATGAAAGGTATTTTGAGTTCTCTCAAATGCTTCTTGTTCCAACAAGCAAAGAGTGTAGGCAGCAGCTTTCCCCCCCTCCAGCTCAGGGACTTCCCTTTCAGCCAACCCCTCTGATGGCTGCTGTGCGCCCCAGAGCGGCTGCACATTCTTCCTGGGAAGACTGAGACACCACCTTTAGGAGAGGGTAGAATATGTCATTTGGATGCCACAGAGAAGTCATGACATCAGAAAATACCGTTCATGTCATCTGTATCTACTCCTTGTATCATCAGTAGGTAAGGAATTGGAAGTCCTAAGAAGTTAATGTGACTTTAACTTGGAGTAGCTATGCAATGGTTAAAATTCATGATTTCTGGCTCTAATCCATTGATTGCACTTTCCACTACATTGAACAGTTTTCCTTCCTGTATATGTGAATGAGGTTATATGGTAAGGTCATTGAGGGAAAAACAGTGCATTAAATATCTTTGCTTCCATGTAGTCTCCAGCACTGTGCTATATACACATTATATGGTTATTAAATGTTGAGGGCCTCAGTCCTTACCCAGAGTCTCTTCTTGGTCTGTACATGCCCCTCAGCACCCTCAACGATTGCCATGATGTCAAAGATCATGTATATGTCAGTGACTTCCTAGTCAGGATCTCTCTCCTGGAACTCTCTCTCTGGAATCCCAGAAATCTGTATCCCGTTGTCCATTTGACATCTGCACTTGGATATCTGATAGGTAGCTTAATCACAACATTGAAAAAAAGAAATTTGAGTTCCTCCTCCCTGCCTTTGACTTTTTAAATTTTAGTTTTCCCCCTCTTAGTGAATGGCATCACCATTGTCCTGGGAATTTTCCTTGATTTTTCTTCCATCTCATTCAGTCTGTCTCAGCAAGTTTCTGTTGATGCTTTTTCTAAACCCATCCTACATCTATCTACTTCTCTCCCTTTCACCACATTATCCTAGATCAATCTGCACTGATCTCTTCTTTGGACCACAGGATAGTATGTCATATGATTATGAAAAAGGTCAAGTTCATTTTATGCCTTCCTTAGAGCACTAAACTATTATTAAAATGTCTACATATTCAACACATTTATACCTTAAGCAACTTTAGTTTCAGTAGATATTGGTCCCCTAAATTATAGGAAATGCAAATTATAGAAAATGAAGCTCTGATGCTTCTTTGGAATTAACTTCAACATTCACATAGCAGTTCCATAAATAGGTATCTAGCCCTTCTCTGTGTCAGGCGTGGTGAGCTAAGTTGTGAGGAGACAAATTTGTAGAAGACATGGTTTCAGTTCTTTTATGGACTCAGTCTAGTGGAGGGGATGGAGACATAATCTTCAGACTGTAATGCAATCTACCAAGGGCAATGATTCAGGGAATAATTATAGGAAAGAAAAAGATAACAATTAGAAAGCAAAATATGTCCAACATGACATACCACTTTATAACTGGTTCTAGATCCACTGGGGTCTGCTCAGACTGACTCAGTGGTGTGGGAACACAGGGAACCCTAGCCTTTGAGGTCAAATATAATAATCCTGGTTGCTTTCACTGGTTCCAGTGCCACTGAGGAGCTGCCCCATTCCCTAGGGACGTCCAGGCCCTTTATTTAGATATGTGACCTTGAGATTCTTACTTGGATCCTCTGGTGTCTCTGTTATGCAAAAATAAAATGAGGCAATTGGGTTTCATGCTCTCTCAGGGCCCTTTCAGTTCTAAACTCTGTGATCCTCAAATGTCATCAGCTTGGCAATGGCTTCCCTTATCCCGAGATGAGGGGTAAAGGTGAGTGAAGGGCAGGACAGGGATGTGAGTCCTTGCTCCTTGCAGTCTGCAGAATTCTCTGGGTTAGGAGACTGGGTTTAGTTATGTCAGCACTGCATTGAAGTTGTCGCCTCTTTGATTCATTCATCTAAAAAAAATGAACGCCTCGATTGGGAATACTTCAGGCCCATGATATATAAGTTTTAATGGATGGATTAATGAATGTAACCTTGGATTTCTTAAGAACATTAAAAGGTTGTCTCCTTTTCTCTCCATTGTTTACCCCTTTTAGATGGGTAATGACATGTACCAGAGGGAGGGGCTTTCCAATAAATACACAGTTTGTCAACATTAACCAATGAGTCCCCATTTTTCCCTAATTGCTTGAATCTTAAGTCATACATATGTATCTCTGGTGAGGACCATAGCAGTGCTCCGATTCATACTCTTATGTTTTCTCTTCTGTTTTCCAAGTGTTTCTCCTTGCAGGCTGAGTAGTATGATCCCAGGACCTTGTCCTATAGTCCACAAACCCTTCCTAAGTGTTATTTCACTAGGTCAGGGTCTGAGGTAGCCCTGATCACAGCTGCTCCTGTCACTCCAAAGGAGATTCTGTTATTCTGGAATCCTAAAGCTCCAGGGGTCTTAGAAGGACAGGTTTGGGGCTTTGGAGATCTTTGAAATATCTCCAGCTTGGCCTCTGTTCAGCCTGAAAAAGGGAGGGTCAGCACTTTGAGGCAGCATGTGACAACTGCTTAGAACTGCATCACACCTGCTGTTGGCCGTGGTTCTGTCAAATGTAGGAACACAGAGCCATTTATATTGCCACTCTGTACCTTTATTACTGGCTTTGCTAAAAGCTGTTTAACTGCCAGCAGATATCTGCCCATTATGGGTGCAATAAATTGAGATGCTGCTAAATTATGAGAAACAAGTGCTTCCAAACGCAACACAAGGGGATTATCATAGCCCTTTCTAGCATCTCTGGCTCCACGTGTCTTTTCACAGATAGATAAATTGTTCCTTGCTCCAGTATGGATTAAGAGGGAAGGAAAGTTAAGAGATTTGTTTATTGAGAGAAATTATGTGCCTGCTCTATGGTCAGTTCTAAATATACACTGGGTCATTTAACCCTTACATTCACTCTGCAGGCTTCATATTATTATCCTCATTTTCTAGATGTGGAAAGTGAGGGTGCAGTTCATTCATTCCAAAGCACCTCTTGAGTCCTGTGTGCCAGGGGCCAGATATAGCCCTTGGGATTACAAAGCATTGATTATGATGCTCCTCATAAGCACATCAGTAAATTCTGATATCTGCAAAAGGTGGGACAGAGATGCAGGGAGAAATGTCATGGAGAGCATCACAGATGGGGGGACATTAGAACTGAGCCTTGATGGAGTTGCAGGAATCTCCCAGGTAGACCAGGTAGGTAGAAGTATTCCAGGGAAAGAAACAGAGATGGAGAGTGACTTGGGAAAATAGGAAGGTTTCCTCATGGTTGGAATCTAAGGCTTGGGGATTGAGGAGAAGGAATTTGAGGGGAGATTTTAGTGACTGGAGGAGGGAAGGAGCAGCTGTGAAGTACCTTGTTTGCTCTCCCAACAAGCTTAGGTCTTCCCTTACAGGAGCCATGCCATTTTTATCACAGGGACAGCAAGGTCAGATCACTCTGCTGGAAGATGGGTGGGATGTGGGAGGCCAACAGACCAGTGTGTATTAGTTCAGTATGCATTTGTGTTATTTCAGGAAGGAGAAATAAGAGCCCTAACTGAAGCAGAGAAGATGGAGGTCACATTTTGGGGACACGTCTAATAGATTTAAGAAACAATGTTGATAGGATTTCCCACCCAATTGTATCCAGTGAAAGAATGACCAAGAATGGGTTAGAACGGAGTTTGGCTGTGAAATCTTATTGTTTCTTTTCTCTACTACTCAGCCATCTTGAATCAGTTTGATGTGCTTGAGAGGAGTGGGGGGGAGTAAGGTAGCAAGGGAATGGAGCTAGGAGTCACCTACACATGCCGGACCCACTCTGAACACATGTGACTTACCCTCTTTCTGCGCCAATGACGTGTCAACAGAGAAAAAGTTCTCTGGTAGTGTTTTTATCCCATTTTTCTTATGTTATAGAAATGACTTAGATAGGATTCCTGTGTTTAAACGTATGATATAGGAAGGAAGGGTGTGGCAGAAGGGGCATCCCAATGCATGCTTTTGTCCAAACTTCAGATGGTTTGTATTTGGAATCAAGATATGACTCTGATATAATCCCAGATTTTGAAGAATTATGTTAAAATGGTCTGTGATTATCTCAACCAAGATTTGCATATACATAAATGGTGGGGCAAAAGTAGGTTTACAGTGGTTTGTATGGAGGGTAATATAATAATTAATAAACAACAAAAGAATAAGCTCTGTGTTTTGCATACTCACAACTGTAAACCTACTTGTGCCTCACACCGTATTTTGTTTTGGGGAAAAAATGTAGTTTCTCTTTCTTTTGTAAAAGTGGTCATATATGAGATAGTGAAAAGATTCTTTTTTTTAGAGATAGGGAAGTCATATTTCTAATTTCTCTTTATTCTGGTCTCTCATTAAGACTCAATAGCAATGACCCCTGATATAGAGGACTGTGTACCTGTGTGTGCATAGAGTCCATGCAAACAGTTTTTCTGTAGTCTCTGAGGTGGTTTCCTACTCTGTTTTATCGTGGGTTCTGTTTCAATTCATTCTGGGATTGCTAAGGGGAAGAAAAAAAAGCACACATGTAGCCCTCATGAATAGAAAGTCCAAATTCAAAACCCAAAACTAGATTAACCTGAAGGAAACAGAGAATAAAAGGGTATAAAATTATACTGTCAGAGGCTCAGATATTATCTAGCACAACCATGCCCTCTAGCACAACCATCCCATTCCCACTTTTAGAAGAGGAAAAAGGAGACCTCCAAGTAGCAAATGAATTGCCCAAAGAATATACACAGCAGAAAGAAAGGAGTTCCTACCCTTTGTGACAGCATGGATGGAACTGGATAGAACTGGAGAGTATTATGCTAAGTGAAATAAGCCAGGCAGTGAAAGACAAATACCATATGATCTCACCTTTAAGTGGAACCTAATCAACAAAACAAACAAACAAGCAAAATATAAACAGAAACACTGAAATTAAGAACAATATGACAGTAATCAGAGGGGAGGTGGGAGGGGGTAATGGGGGAGAAGAGGGGAAGGGTTTTCAGGAAGAACTATAAAGGACACATGGACAGAACCAAGGTGGGGTGGAATCAGGGGAGGGAGGTGGGGATGACTGGGGTGAGGGGGAATAGTGGAGGGAAAATGCAGACAACTGTACTTGAACAATAAAATAAAATAAAGAATATAAAGCTCTTAGTCCCTCACTTTGGAAATCCTATATTTAGATTTTTCAAAGAAATTTACACAAATAGTATCTATGTATATTTTGTGAGAATATATATCTAGTAAGCGATAAAATCATGGAATTATAGCAAAGGCATTTGGTAAATCTCTGGTAATTTGTTTTTGTTGGTAAGTTTTATTTTAAATGTTGTCCATTGATTTAGAAGAAATGGGAAGGGGACAGACATGTATACATTTCTCTTTTTTCCTTTCATCACCCCATCTTCTCTGAGGAATGACAAATAAATCCAGCCCAACAGAGAGGACAAGTGCATCTGAAACTTAGGGCTGGAAATCCTGGATATAAATGGCTCTTGAAAGACCCCCTCCTGTGGGCTATTGGACAGCTATTTCCCTGGCAAGGAGATGCAATCTTTCTTGGAGGAGATCATTTCATGCTTCTTAGCATGTTTAACCTTTACAGCAAAGCAGTCTCATCAAAATGACAAACCCCAACAGAGCCTTCTGTGAGTCCACTAAATCAGAAGGCTTATGAAATCCTTTGGATTAGCATACTTCCCCTCTTTGTTTCCCCAGGGAGAGAAAGCCCTGTGCCTTTCAGATTTCAGTATTCTCTGCAGGCCCCTTGTCTGGAGCTTCCCACTGTGGCCCACTTTGTATTTGACTATTGTTTTCATAAGGTCTCCCAGGGCCACAGATTGATTGCAGCTAAGACCAGTGCATTCTTTATCTCTATCGGCAACATTGTAAAGGCAAGATAAAGGCTCTGATGTTTGCTTAGTTGAATTCTCCCCACCTCTGAAGTCTTCCTTTCTGAGTGTAAAGATAGTAGCTGGCTCTTAATGTCACCACATGTGGTGGCAGGCTCTTGCTCATAGGGACCTGTCTCTAGCTGGCTGTCTCTTCCCCATCCCCCCATTTCTCAGTCTATAATGATGAAGCTTCTTTCACAAGCAACCCAGCTTGTCCAGCCATGGTAAGGCCAAGCCTCCTGCTGTGCAGATCCACAAGATCAAACCCAGGTTGAGAGCAGAAGTGGAAGGGGAGAACATTAGTAAGAGTCCCATTAGCTGTATAGGTAGGTGATAAAAAAATTTATTGGGGATTTGGTGGGGGGATGACTCTATCAAAATTTACAGACTCATACTTACAGTTGGAAAGGACATCTGAGGTTTTGGGTCTAACCAAATAGCTGATGCTATCTGACCCTTGACAAAACCCCTAAAATGTTGTATGGGCTCAATGGAGACATTGACTCTCTTTCCACATGCTGCACTAAATCCGCATTTTGAATCCTGGACCAGAGCTTTCTATTCCAAAGCACTGTCAGGAGGTGCTCTCATTTGTGCATTTGGGGTTTTGTTCCTACCTGTTGAGTGTGGGATGCTTGTGAAGTGCACCTCGGAACCATCCTTTACAGGCTGGATGGGTCCGTGTGATTTAGTTTTTGTACGTAATAGTCCCTTTATTTATTGTAAATAGGCTAGGCAATTAAATCACATTTAGCAACTTATGGCCTGGAAAATCTCATTACCCAAATCTTACGTTATCAGCACATCTATTTATAAAGAGATGCTTAAAGAAGTAGTCTGAATGCTGAGATTCCTGATCATCTCCAAGAAGTGGGGAACCCCTGAAACAATTTTGGAGGGACTGTAGGGTTGGGCCAAGGTTATCAAAGCCCCTGAAATTCACACATAAGGGGGTATAAAAAGGGAATTCATAGTCACTGAGTACCAACCCTTTGCCAGGTTTAATTTGGTGCTTAACCTAAGATGCAGGAGCTTTGGAGTCAGACAGAGCTGGATAGAAATCCTGATACCATCACAGATTATTACGCAATCTTGGATATGTTTTTAACCTTTGTGAGCTTCAACTTTCTGACCTATAAGATAAGCCTTTGGGGGTTGTGAGGCTTAAACTAGATGATTATGGTAAGTTGTTTCAATCCTAGCACAACACCAGTAACTTTTAGGTGTTGACTACAAGGAGAGGTATTATTATGAGTCTAATTTAAGTTTTAGAACAAACTTATAACGTATGTAGTATCATTTATATTTTTAAGATAATTAAACCAAGGCTCAGAAAGATTAATTAACTTTCTATAGTCACAAATATTAGAGGTAGGAGTTTTTAAAAATCTAGTCCACCAGATTTTCTATTATACTTTGCCATTTTTTGAAGTGAGAGGTCTTAGAGGTGGAGCTGGGTACTTTGGGAGGGAGAAAGAACTATGGGAAATGGAGAAGCCTTTTTTGTTTATCTTCCAACCTCATTCATTTTCTGCTTCAGGACTTTGAGGAGGTACATCTACAGAATAAGACATGGAAGCTGCCCATTTGGATTAAATTCAAGATTTAGAAAAGCAACTAGGATCTTCCACATCTTCTTGCCCACATTCTTGGTTCCTAAGTGAAGGAAAGGAACTCTAAGCTTCCATGGGATCAGTCCAGAAAAGCATTAAATGGGTGCAGCTAAGGACTAGGAAGACAGACTTTTCCCTCTTTCAACATATCCAGGCCCACAGCACATCCCAAGTCACACCTGCATCCATACCCACGTGTGCATCCTTTAGGCATGATAGATACCTTTTAATGTACAAATCCCTTCTAGAAGGATGACATTGACCCTGTTAATTCAGAATGATTGGCCTGGAGACTGCTATGCAATGTGGGCTGGTGCCGAGGACTCTCTAGATGACTGGCAGCTGGTAGCAGGGAAGGACAGGCCTCCAAGGCCTCTGGAAATACATTGTGTAACCTGGAAGCCATCTCATTTTTTGAACTATGGTAGGTGAGAAGGGGTCTTGGCATGAGGGAACAATGGTGCAATAAAACCATGTGGCTAAAATACAAGTGGGAATTCAGAGCAGTGCCCTGGGGTATCATTCCTACTTGAGGAGATGCCTTGGCTGCTGCATAAGAGCCCTTCTCCCCTAACTTTGGGTTCCCCTGGGCTTTTTATAAATGGAGATAGATGGTGGTGGTGTGAGGGTGAAGGTGGATGTCCTCAGGATAAAGCTGAACAGGATGTTTTCTCTGTAAAGTTTCTTTTTCCTTTTCTCTCTTCCTTTAATCCTCTCACTTCCTCCTCACCTTTCTTTCACTCCTTTTTTCTTGCCCTCAGTCCCTTCAAAACACTTTTCATTTCTTTCCTACATGTTGAATGTGTCTGACCTGTCCCATTTCTTTTCAGTACAGAGTGGTGTTCCTCGGGGCTTTGATGGAGCAACTGATATAATGAATCTTGGCTTTGGTAGGACTGTTATTCTGTCTACATAAAATGCTACTCAATAAACCAGTCTCTAGATTGTAGCTCTGTTAGCAGTGTTTACCAGTGTTGGGGAGAAGCCTCATAAAATATTGTCATCAGCTGGTTATTACCAACAGTCTAGGTGATGAATCTCCATTTTTAAAAATGAACATTGATTTTATGATTACAAAAGTAATATGTATTCACTGTAGAAAATTTGGAATATATGGAAATTTATTAATTTAATTTTTTATTTAGCTGATATTAATTGAACACCTATTATATGGCACACAATAAAAAAAACTAACCCTCTTAAAATCCTAAACAGTAATTATCATCCCCTGACTTTTATTTAAGTTATTTAAAATATTTTTCCTTGAGAAGAGTGGGAAGTGATGCCAGGATTATAAATGCATTTAACATAAAACTATGCCATATCCTCTGGCATAGTACATTTGCTTTAAAAATGTGTTTTAGTTTTGCTGCCATTTTATATATACATAAATATAGTATTTTTATACCTTAACTCTTATTCTTGATGGCATCTATCAGATATTATTAGCAAGGATTAGAAATGGGAGTTTTTCAAAAGTCCTTTAATTTACCTGATGACTTCACCAGGTACTTAAAAAATCCAAGTGGTTTTAATTTCTGGACAACCACAATTTAAGCTCCAAAACAACCTACAGAAATGTAAAGCCTCATTTGTCAAAGGCTCTGGGCCGGGCCCTCCTCCCACTGTGGGGTGGCTGCAGCCCAGCTGGCTCGGAGCTCCACCCCTTGGAGCAGGACTGCCAAGCTTGAGCACATAAGCCTGTCCTCAGCCTCCCTGTGCCCAGTCCTCAGTTTTCTGTGTCTGTGTGAGCTTTAAAAATAAAGCTCATACCCCAGCCGGTGCAGCTCAGTGGATTGAGTGAGGGCCTGCAAACCAAAGGTTGCAGGTTCGATTCCCAGTCAGGGCACATGCCTGGGTTGTGGGCCAGTCCCCAGTGGGTGGGCTCATGAGAGGCAACCACACATTGATGTTTCTTTCCCTCTCTTTCTCCTTCCCTTACCCTCTCTCTAAAAAATAAATAAATAAAAATTTAAAAAATAAAACTCCCTTGTACAGTAAAAAAGCTAAAATTGCTCATAATTTTACCAACTAGAAGCAGTTATTATTAACATATTGGCATGCTTTATTCTATTCCCTTGAGAAATATATATATAGACCATATTTTATGTAATTTTAAAATAATTTTCCTGTCCTGAGTTTTCCAGATAGAATTATCCCATGAATTCAATTATGTGATAATTTTATAATTATACCATAATTTCAGTTTAGAAATATGTTATAATCTTTGTCTCAAATCATAAATAAAATCTTTAAGAAATGATTTGTAATGACTTCACAGTAGCTATATTTGCCAACTGTCGTCTCAGTAATGTTGTTAACAAAGCACTCTAAAATTAAGTAGCTTGCAACAAACAACCTTTGGATTCCATTATGGCAGCTCTGTGGATAGGTCGGGGTGGCTATTCTCCTAGCTGTGAAATGGCTGGATGTAGGTTCAGGTTTGAAAATTATAGCAGGGTCTGCTCCATGATCTCTACATTCTCCTTGGGCCAGAAACTACTCAGGGAATGTTCTTTTCTTGGAAAATGGCAGGAGGGCAGGAGGGAACTTGGAAGTATCTGGTACCTCCCGAGACCTTATTCTGTATCCAGCATACTGTCACTTCTGTCCACATTCCCTGGTTCAAAGCGAAGCATGCTGCCAGGCCCATGATGGGGTGGGTTTGTACACTCCACCTACTCTAGTGGAAGTAGGACAAAGTGACAGGCAAAGGGTGTGGGTGTATAGTTCGAAAATAGGGGAAGGTGAGGAATCATCAACAAGGGTTCAGTCTACCACAGCAGACCGTCTGAATTTTTATTATCACTGATCACCAGTGGTTGATCAAGAGGACATTATTGATCTTTTCTGTTAGGCTCTATTGTGTCCCCATATTGGTGTGATATCACAAGATGCTTTTCCAGCCAATGGACATCAGAGCCGCTATTACTTGCCCAGTTTTGTCTCCTACCTATGTCAACCTTTTGTTTCTAAAATATCTTTCTATTTGATACTTCAACTCATTGCACCTCTAGGAATTTATTGTATTTTTCTTCACAGATGGTCTCCTCGACCAGAGAAGAAATTGGTTCTGATTTGAATGCAGAGGATGCTTATGACCGTTGCTGCAGGAGGGCTTAATGAGGTGAAGTCTAAGACCTAGAAGGATCAGTTCCAGAAGATCATCAGCTTTAGAACCTAGAGGGGAGGGAGGAAGATTTAGAGCCTGGTTTGAGATGTGTTAGCAAAACAATGGAGGGAGGCCAAGAAAGACCAGCGGGACACAGTAGCTCTCTAAGAGTAGTAAGGAATCATTGCAGCAATTTTTAAAAAATTCAGAATCACTGAACTCCATCCACTCTTGCAATCTGTACTGAATTACTCTTTAAGTCTGGAATTCTTTTCCTGCTTGAGGTTTTACCAGGGATTTGGTATTCAGGATATTAGTTTTGGTACTGGGGTCCTGATTCTCTAGTAATGGACGTTTTAATTTTTTTCTTTGGTAACTGTTCCTCTGCTTTTAGTTGGCATTAATTTCTTTGCATTACATACTTTACACATTTGACAGCATGCTCTGGGATGGCCAGCACTGTGCCTTCTCCACTGCCCAGGGCCTGGCATATAGAATATTCTCAACACCTTTGTTGATGGTGATAGGTTCAGGGCACAGATACCCTCAATCTTTCCATCTAAAGATTTAACAAATCTTTTTATCCCCTATATATTCTCCCTCTCATGCAGATTGCCTTGCTCTAGGTTTATATTTAATGCTCACAGCCAAAAATTTCCTACAGGAAAACCTAGTTTGTGTATTTATTTCAAATACAATTTTCTAAGGAAAGAGCTTGATTATCCAAGCAGAGCTTGCCAAGGTCCAGGCATTAGTCTGTGCTATAAGAACCAATTTAGAGTAGTCAGAAGCAACACAGACTGCTAATTGAATTGACGAGGTTTAATAACTTGTATTCTCTCCAAAGAGAAACTTTTCCTGACCAGAATTTTATAAGAAGGTAACTATATTACATTAGGATATTGTGAGTATGGAGGAAAGGAGAAATTGATTTAGGGGATGGAGGAAGTGATATTGTGTGAAAATAAGACTAATGTTATAGAATGTTAGCAGAAAACCACCTACTTCTACTATGGTTTACTACCATGCAACAAATATTGATTGAGACCTGTCATGTGACAGCCATTATGGTGAGAACAAAGGAAACAAAGGGTGAAAGATGTCTCCAGTCTTCAGAGAGCTCCGGGTCACCCTAGGGACAGCAGGTGACTGCCTCCAGGAAAATGGACTGGACACAAATCCCATTCAACCAAGATCTCCTCCTTAGTGCTGCATGGATGACCTTGTTTAAGATGCAAGATTGATTGGAGGTTGAAGATGAGGTGGGAAGAGAACGGATTTAGAGATCAGTTAGAAAAGAACTCCAATTTCTCTGCTCCCAGAAACAATGAGCGTGGTAAGTCTTTTCTCTAAGGAGTTAGAGAAAGTTCTTGCTAGGATTGGATGAGGGTATTAGTATAAAAACCCAGGCTTAAAAGAGAGCCAAAGAACATTCATCTGCAACTACAAAATCAATGAAAACACACACACACACAACCTTTCTATCTTACTAGGCCATTTATCTGCTAATCCTTGACTGATAAAATAATCACAGTTTCAAATGCAAGATTAAAATAAAGTTATTTTAACATGATGACTATAATTAATAGTGCTATATGGTATATTTGAAAGTTGTTAAAGTAGACCCTCAGAGCTCTCATCACAAGGAAAAATATTTTTATATCTATATGAGATAATAGATGTTAACTAAACATTTTATGGTAGTCATTTCACAATACATGTAAGTCAAGTGGTTATGTTATATACTTAAACTTACACAGTGCTGTATGTCAATTATATCTCAATGAAACTTGGGGAGTCATTTTATCCAAAGACTTAACACTTCAATGACACATAATATTTTATAGAAGAAAGCTCTTGCATATTATAATATTCTTTATAATGCCATTTAAATGATATTCATTAAAATATTACTGCACATAATGTGCTAGACACTATGCTAGCATTTGAGGGGTATAGTGATTGGCAACAATTGACCCATCCTTGGTATCATAGAGCTTACAGTCCAATAATAGGAGAAAGACATCAAATAATCATCAGCTAAACATGCAATTTCAAACTTTGCTAAACTTGAAAAGTATGGAGAGCCAGGCCTAGTTGGGGAATCAGGGAAAGTTTTCCTGGAGGAATGATGTTTGAGCTGATATTTGAAGGATAAGCTAGAGGTAACAAGCAAGGATGGATGTAGTCTCCCCAGCAGAAAGTTGTTGGAAAGCCCAAGGGATGAAAAGGAGGATGGCAAGTAAGAGCCCAAGGAACAGAAGATGGGCTTGGAACAGAGACAGAGGGTGGAGGGGAGGCAGGGACTCGGCCATACAGTCCTCAGCGTGTAGAGTGTGCTACTGATTTGGAATGTATCCTAAAGGCAGTAGCAGATTGTTGGAAAGCTATAAGCAGAGAAGTTACATGACTATAATTTATTTTTTAAAGCTCACTTTGGCTATGGGATGGAGAGTAGATTGGAGGGGGACAAGAGCTGATGCTAAAGTACTAGTTCTCTAGGAAAGAGTTGATGGTGGACTAAATTTGGGCGAGGGTAGTGACTATGGATGTGAAGCCAAATGGGTGAATTTGAGATATATTTAGAAAGCTCTATATTTATAACCTTTGAAATGTCAAAGAAAAACAAGTCAGGGCTTAGTAAGGAGACACTTTTATTTAAAAGGATTATTGTAAAAGCAAGAAGGGACTACTACAATAGGGAGAATACTGTGACAATAAAGTCTGAAAGCACCACAAAGTAAAAAAAAAACTGAAAAAAGATTTTTCATTTCTAGGGTAAAGGAAGGCACAAGCATAGATAAGCAGAATCTTTGGCAGGGGTGCTGAACGAACAGTGGGAAAGCACTATGGGGTTTGCCAGGACAAGGGCCTCACTGTGGTCAGCTGATTCTCAGGAGAAACTGCTAAGGGAGTCACATTCTGGTTTTCTTTGTGCATGCTCAGACTTGAGGCAAGCAGAATTCAGGTTCAGGGGTCTATGGGAGTAACTAAAGTTTGGTCAAGACAAAGCAGAGGGTAAGAAAAAGCAATAGGGGCTCTTGGTTAGTGAGTGTAGTCTGCCATGATGCAGAAGATGACTTCATGGGGGAAAACAGGAGAGGAGGAGCTCAGTGGAACAGTGAATCCTTGCTCTGCTCTCTCTAGGGGATAGCTGATATCTTCACTTTATATTAGAGATTCATATTAGGGGTTGACAATGTTTTCTTACATCCTTGAGTTCATTTATCCCTACAGCACCTGGAGAGGTCTGTGAGAGTTGGAAGGGTGGCATGAGTGGTCCGTTTTCCTAACTCCCTTCTTTTACAGAGGAGACAGCCATAGTCTAGAGAGGAAAGTGGACTTATCCATGACATCACAACTAGATGGACTAGTTGGGACTGGTCCCAAACCCAGGACTTCCAGCAGCCACTTTACAAGGCTGCATCCCATCTGGGAGTTCTCACCACACTTCAGTGTTGCATTGCAGATCCCCCCCCCCCGGGGAGCAAATTGAAGTGCTTTCTACCCCCCCACTTCCTGTTCAGCTACACATGCAGATGTTTGCTGTGCACACACACAACATGCATCTGTTCCAAAGCTTGCCAGACATCAAGCTGACGTTATCTAATTGGTCTCTTGAGTTTTCAGTTCCCATCACCCTGCTCCATGTTAAGCTTAGCTTGGCCACCTGGAGTTCAGGATGTAGCTGACAGACAGTTGGTGTGTTGGGTAGACTGTAAGCTTTGGGGGCAGGCAGAACCCGGCTGAAAAGCTACATGTCATTCATTAGCTATGTCATCTAGATCAAGTTATGTATGTTCTCTGAGCCTTCTTTTTCTTAGCTGTAGAGTCAGATAATTACTGCCTTATGTGATTATGGCAAGTCTTAGTTGGGGGTATAATGATATTAGTCATTATTTTATTGGTCATGTACTATGTGCCAGGCATTGTGTAAAGTACTTTATTGACATTATCTCATTTAATCCTTATGGAACAACCCAGTGAGGTAGAAAGGGATATTAATCTCACTTTAAAAAGATTAAGAGTTCCTAATCTAATAATAATAATGATCACCACCATTCACACATTCATTTACTCATTCATGCACACCTTCACACGTTTTTAATTCATTTATTATTAAACACCTACTATGTTCCATGTGTTCTCCTGATTTTCTAGGAGAATTCTATTCTTCCAGCAACACAGAGAAAACATTGACAAAGCGTTTTCCCCCATGGAGCTTATATTCTAGTGGAAAGAAATAGAAAATAAGCAGAAAATATTTGTATATATGTTGTCAGATAAGTGCTTTGGAGAGAAGGGAAACAAAGACCTGGGATGCAGAAGTGCAGGGTGTTGCTCAGTGTGGTGCAGTGGGGAAGGCTGGTGGGTGTGCCCATTGAGATTATAGGCACAGCCATGCTAATTCTGTTATGGTAAAATTTAGCAGTTGGTGGATTTCCTTTCCTTCCCTGGCCCCACCTTCCTTCCTTTTATCCCTTAATGCACCGAGCATCTGTGATATTGATTATCTTAGTCACTGGGAATGCAGAGATGAATGTTTCTTTTATCTATTTATCTACCTACCTTCTACCTACTTAATCTCCAATTTGTTCCACAAAGGATTAAGATGTATAAAAACAAATGGGAAGTGATCCATTTATTAATTGCTTTGCTGGGGCCATGTGGATCTGCTGAAGTGGTTTGGGCCTTTACCCGTGTCCCTGGGGTGAGCCCTAAGATTCTGCTTAGCCCCTCGTCAGGTTCTGCCTCCCATCAGGGCTGCTTCAGCCTGTGCCCTTTGCAGGGGGTGAGTGCCCCCATTCAAACTGTAGGTAAGCCCTTGAGGCATGGAGCTACAGCCGCACCCCTGAGAACTTTGTTCCCGACACCCACCGCCACCCCACCCCACCCCACCCCAGGCAAGGGAGGGAAGGAATGTACCAGGAAGCAGCATGAAAAGGACATAGGGATGGGAACATTTTCAAATTAGTTTCAGAAACCCAGTCTTAGCTATAAACGACAGCTGTGGGTTTAATCACTGAAACTCTCTTTCCATTCAAGAACAGCATGTGTTCCCTGAGGAGGGGGAGCATTATCAAGCAGTTAAGTCACCAGAGGCTGCTTAGGGGCTGGCAGGTAGTCTGCAGGGACAGGGGAGGGTGGGTCCCTTTGTGCCATGACTTGAGTATAGCAGCACCCCCTACCTGATAATGCCATCCCTCTGACTCCCTCTGCCTCGAGGACTGAGGATTGCTCTGGTGTGTCATTGTTGGGGTAGAGGGAACATCCCTTACAAGGGAAGCTGATTGGACCAAGAAAAGCTGTGCCTCAGTGTTGGCTTGATGGAACTAATGGACTTCTTGATTTTTTAAGATTTGGGGTTTCAGGAGGGAATTGTCTTTTTTTTCCCTCTCTTACCACCAGCAATTACATGAGTAAGAGCAACTGCACCCACAACACCCCCAGCAACTACAACAGCTAATGCTTTTGCAGCACTTCCCAACTCCCCAAACAGTCATGCCTTATTCATTCACTATTTAGTGAATGTTTACTCTGAGCCATAAATTGTGTTAAGCACAGGAGCCAAGGCAGCCACAGCCATTGCCTCGTGGATCTCACAGTCTAGAGGAAAAGACTAGCTGGAGCACTTGATGAACCCAAACGTGGTCCCCAAAGATGCCAGCTCACCTGCTGGAGGAACGAGCCTCCGTGTTCCTCCCAGCCTAGAAGGGGGAGGTGAGCTGATGAGAAAGCATCTCTCCTTCTCCTTCTGGTTTACCTCCCAGACCCCATGCTCAGGCAAGTGGCATCTCTCCTTGGCTTTTACCTGGGTGTTGCTGCCTATCCTGTCAGAGGAACGAGGAACACCTGCAAAGAAGGTCATCAGACATGTGACCTTCTGTTCTATTTGTGACACTAGCCCATTTTGGGGACAAGCCCTAAGCATGGAGAGGAGGCTGGAGGGGCACAGGCCAAAAGGAACCCTCCTTGCCTTGTTCTTCCTCCTCCTGTATGGTTTTCTCCTTCTTTGTCTTTGTTTGAGGTATTTTGTGATTTTATTTTTATGTTAACACTATGCATGGGCTTTTAAACCAGAGCCAGAGGCAAACATCATATCAGGAAAATAATAAGAAGGCAGACGGAGGAAGGAGTGTGAGTAAAGCAAAGTGCCGGGTGGAACCGGCATTTACTGTGCAGCGCTCTCGGGGCCAATGGGCCCATCGAAGACACGAAAACATTGCAGCCATAAAGTGAGAGCCTGTGGGCTGTGAACACAGAGTAGGATGAAAAACCATACAGTGACAGCGGCACCAGCATGTGCTTTCCCGTCCTTCGCCATCCCTCTCCTAGGCCCTACCTGCAAGCACCAGGCTCCATGCTCCTCCCTCCCCACATCCTATTCTCAGTCCGAAATTCTCCCTCACAGATTCTCACCTGTTTCCTTCAGGTCTGCAAGAACACAGTAGGTGTTGCTCTTTTTATCGTTTTCTTTCTGCCATGACCTTTCCTTTCTCTGCTTTCCTCCTATTCCTTGGTAGAAAAAAATCCAAGAATAGTTCAGACAAATAGCATTTTTTTTTTTACATGTTAAGAAATTCTGAGCTAGGCAGTCCTTGGCTACTACCAAAATATAACAATACCATTAGGGAATACATTATATTTTTTCAGCCCATTATCCATTGCATGTTTGCTTCCATTCTCAGGTTTGTTGCCTCATGGTTATAATATGGCTGCTGCATATCCAGCCATCACACCCTCATTCTAGGCTGTAGGAAGAAGGAAGGACAAAGACTTTCTCCAAATGAGGCTTTAATAGTCCTTCACAGCAAACTTCTTATATCTTATGAGCCTACCTGCTCATCCTAAGACCAGTAATTGGAGTAGGGGTTACAGTTACTATGTGTGTAGGGGGTGTGACAGGGGCTTACTTTCTCTGAGACTGGGGTCTCTCTATCCCCACCTTAATATACTAGGGCTCTCTTATCTGAAGAGAAGTGTAAGAGAAGGGCAATGTCTGCCACCCTCTTGATTTGAGGGCCTCCTTTTGCCTAGCTTTAGGACTCTGGAGTGTCTCAATTTGGGGGCGAATGGGGGGAGGGTGTCTGTTTATGCAAATATTTTTGGTGTCCAAAAGAAGCCCATGTACTATTTCTTACATTCCATTGCACTTTCAAATTCTCAGGGCCCTGCCTGGGTTTTGGATTAAAATTCTAGTTTTGGAAGGTTTTCCAGGTTGGCTTTCCCAAAATAAACCACTTAGCTTTGTGGCTGTGTTTGAATGGGCCATTGCTCACTGGTTAAACTGACTTTGTTTGCCTGATTGAGCATCACTCTATGTCTCAAGGCTTAAGAACCTAAAGAGTTCATTCTTTTCTCCCAACAGGTAATGATAAAGTATTTGTTTACTGATTTTCCCCCACTATTGCACTCTTCAAGCCACTATCTTTTCATCCTTTGTCAATTAGTAGTAAAATGCTTCTAAAAGGTACCCGAGCTCACCACTAAGGCGAATGCCCTCACATACAGTAGAGCTCTCTAATTTGCAAGGCAGTTTTACATGTGTTAGTCATTAATCCTACACCACTGCCCTCCATATCTCTGCGTCCTCCACATGAAGACCTGGTGAGAAATTTCTATTAGTGTCTAGGGTTCTCTTTATGGATGATGATGACCAAAAAATTACTCAGCTTCCAGGAAACCCAAGCCAAACATACACCTCAGTCTCATATGCTTTTATCACTTATCTGTCATCATTGTCTCCCCTGAGACTGTACATTGCATTTGAATTTATATTTTGCCTGGATATTGCATTTTTTCTTTTTTGGTTAGCTCTAAATGTTAATGTAATAGCTTGAAAAGTCCACATATTTAAAAGAAAATAACTCTGTGCAGTGGGCCGTGCCGTGTTGTCCTTGTTTTACATATGAGGATGCCGGGTGAGTCTCGGGTGGCAAAGATGTTTCCTGTTGGGTACCCACTCTAGCTGATTGGCGAGCCTGGAGTGCTGTGAGGAGAAGCACTATGAATTCGTGTCTCTCACCAGAATAGAGGCTGCCATTGCAAACTGTCGGTGACCATGGTGGGTTTCATGGCAGGAGGAAGAGGAAGCAGTGTTTTCCATAGGGAAATCAAGAAATCCTCATTTTCCACCCATACTGAAGAATTTTAGTGCCGAATTTCTTTCACCCCCTATGTCCTTCTCTAACAGTAAGTGGGAAGATACAGGGGAAGCAAAGAAGGGAATGAATGAACCTTTCAGCCCAGTGGAAGGGCAACCACATTTTATTTGGTTTGGGAGCCAGAGAAGCAGAGGGTGAAAAGCTGATCGGCTTGGCAAGGGAGTAACATAAAGTGTCTTGCGACCCTTACCTTGACCTCTACAAAAACACAGGTTGCCCTAGGAGTGGTGCAGCCTCATCTCAGCAAATCAAGTTGTCAAGGGGGCTAACTGTTTCCTCACATTTACTCCCTGTGAGAAGGATCTTTTTTAGCTGGCTCCCTATAAGGAACTAATGGCATCTGGTGATTGTTTACTTCTAAGACTTTATGTGGAACGATGCAGGAGTAACTGAAGGAACATTTTTTGGACAGACCAAGATGCCATGGGAGAAAACGCACACACTTGTCGGTGGGCATCCGTCCCGAGCCCATGAGCTTTCTCCAGGACTTGGCTCTGAACACAGTCAGAAGGCAACCGTGCCACGGTCCAACGAACTGTTGCACGTTAGGTTTTGGCAGTTTTACGCTTTGCCCCCAAGAGCTTGCATTAGGCACTAAATAATAATAATTAGGAAATTCAATTAAAAACTGTTTCAGAGCTCGAGAAAGTAATGGCTGTAAATACAAAAGGGAATAAGCCCTATCACCTGATGCACATACATTGTATAGATAGCCTGCTTTACTTAAACATTAGTTAAGCAACATTAAATTTAAAGGGTGTTTCCATTAGTCAAAGGTATGTAGTGTGTGATACAGAATGATTATTGCAAATTTGACCAGGTTTTCTGTCTGGAGGAAGAGAAAATCTGGCCAGGGAATGTCTGACAGCTTGTTCACAAATTCCTAATGTCCATCAAAAGTGGAATTATGGCTTTATAATGAAGGGCTTGCTTTAACTATGTAATACTATTTTATTTCATTTTAACAGTAATGAAAGTTTACAGGCACATCAAATTTTAAGCTTTATAATAATTTATCACAGGAACTGCTTGCATATAGACTCTGATGATAAGAATAGTCTTCTTTTAGCTATAATTTCTTAATTTTCTACTTCTTGCAAATAAACAGCTTAGTTAAATAAACTTAAGGAGCCATCATTAACCAATTCATTAATGAAAGTTTAATAACCCTCTTATTATCAGTCATAATCACTTCTGTACTTAAATTGGGTTTTATTTAGTTTATTGCCTCTATTATGGCCTGATAGAGAAGGAGAAGAGTTATATCATTAGATTTATGTAGGAGAGGTTAATTTTAACATCATGGGCTTCAAAGTCAAAAAGGTTTGGGTATCAATCCCAGCTTCCTTTATTAACCAACTTGGACACCTTTTTCAAATGATCATAGACCCTTAAAGCTTTAGTACCTTTTCTTGATAAATGTTACTCATTCTGTCCCCGGAAGTTATCAGTGACGTGGGGGAGGACGATCCTCCCACAGCCTTTCTGCCCTGTCTGTTGCAGAATTTTTCGTGAGTTGGGCCAAACCGTGCAAAGTTCTTAAGTGTGGGCGTTTGATTGGCATTCTGTCATCAGTCTGTTGCTCTTTGCTACCCACAATCTCCCTAGGCAACCTCCCTTACTTGCACAGGATCAACCTTTGTCTCTCTGGTGAAGTCCAAATTTTATCCCTCTAGCCAGAGTTTCTCATGAGCCTCAGACACAGATATCTGCTTACCCAACATTTTGAACTAGCTCTTCCACAGTAAACTCAAAAGAGAATTTGTATCATAAATTAAGGCATCAACACCAGAGATCTGGGAACCAGCATAAGAGGGGAATGATTTAATAAGACACACCGAGCATGTGTACGGAGGCAAGACAGGAGACAAAGGAGTGAGAGGAGTGAAGAGCCAGATTATGAAGGACCCTGTGTGCCAAGTGGGAAATGTCCACCTTTATTCTAAAGGCAGTGGAGGGGTCTTTCAATGGAAGGCTTCTTAGCAAGTGCCTAACATGGTCATATTCAAATTTTGTTACCGTTGCTCTGAGAACTAGGTGGTTTGAAGTGAATTCAGGCAAAGCAGAGAGAAAGCTATTGCTGTAACCTGAGCATTAGAAATAAACACTCTGCCCTGGACAATGAAATCCTGGTTGCTTCAGAGCCAGAACCTCAGAATTCGGAGGGCCTCTATATAAGCTGGTAAATTTTTCCTTTACAAAGTAACAGATACCCCAGTAGTTTCCTGGGTTACCCAAGGTGGCTCAGCTAGCAGGTTGCAAACACCAGACTGGCATCCTATGGTCCTGAGATACATTTTTGTGGGTTTGCCTTGGAGAAATAAGAACTGCAATTGTCTGTGCTTCATACATTTTTATGTGGCAGTTTCCTTGAAAGGGAACAAAATTTGAAGGTCTTTATCTTGGAGACATTATTTTCTCTATTTTACAGGTGTGGGTTTTTAGGCTTGAGGAGGTTATGGCTTTTCTAACGTCACGCAGTGAGTTAGTGGCAGCTAGCTTTTCTTTAATGAAGTCTAATCTTTTAATATCAACTCCCATAAATTTTTCATGCTACCCCATCGAGGTTAGTCTCTCCCCTAGGACAGTTTCTGTTTTCATATGCAGTTGTGATTGTACAGGGGTTTGCAGTCTGAATGGAAGGCGCACACAGAGATATTGGGGCATCGAGTAGGAAAGGCCAATGGGGGCACCGGATAGCCACAAGATGCCTTGTCAGGGTGACTACTCCATGGCTTGCGGTCAGAACCCTGATTCACGTTAAAAGTGGCTTCACCTCCCAGGCATGAGCACACATTAGTCAAACTCTAGGAGACCGATGTAAAAACCATAATCTCAGTTTACTAAAGTGCCGTAAGAACTAACATCTCAGAAAGACCTGAGCTCTCCTGTCAGGATGACTTGCACTTTATTTGCACTTTCTCTTTCCATACAGAACCTAATTTATGATGGGAAAGTTGCTTGGTGAGGTTGGAATGACCAAAAAAAAAAGGATTTAGGTCATCTTGAGCAGTTTTCCTCTGCTGAGAGAGATTGCTGCTGCTGTCTACTCATTCTGCATCTTGTTAACAGCACAGAATTCTAAGTTCGCTGGTCAAGAAGCGATCTCCTATGGAGAGAGGAAGCCCATCAAAGCCTGCTTTGCTGACCCTTCCTTCCCCTCCTCCATCTTCCATTGCTAACCAACTTCCTTTCTGATTGACACATCATTTCTTTGGATGCATCAGTGCTGTCTATAATATTATCATAGAGTTTATTAGATGGCAAAGTGTCCTATTTCTTTGATCTACTTCGTCTCTGTACTAAGCCTTTGTATGTTAATTTATAGCTATTTTCTCACAACATAGTCTTATTTCCATTATATCTGTTTATCAGGGGCCCACTGCTGTTGCAGACTCTACAGGGCGTAGTGCCAGGCACTGTTTTCTTTTATCCTATAGGCTGAAAGGATCGATTGTTTTCATCTTTATTCTGGGTGTTTAATCTCATCCAGAGTGACAGGCACTTGGTAGCTCCTTTCGCATCTCAACAATTGATTCTCTTTTGTTTAGATTAAAACAATTTATTTTTGAAGAATGTGTGCATTAAAGTGAAAATAGCAGGAGTTGTTGAGTTGGTCAGAACTGGGTTCAGCTCCTAATTCTGAGATTTCCTTAATCTCTCTGAACCTCAGTTTCTTCCTTATAACGTAAGGGTAACTTTTACTACCTCTTGGGGACTACAAGGCTTATGCAAGACTAAATGCACAAGTTTATTTAATATACATAGTGAGAGTTCAATCAATATTAGTTTATTCCCACTTATGAAAGAGGGATTAAATGCATTCTGGAAAAGCAGTGGTATCGATAGGCTCTGATCGCGGCAGCTGAAATCATAGCCCCGGAACATCAGGGAAAGTGAGAGACCTAAGGCTCATTAGGTTAAAGGCTGCTAATGTCCTCTAAGCTGCAAGCAGATTTTTTGCCCATACTTAGCAATGTTGGTTTTTAATCAGTCAGAAATGGCATATGTTGTGCCATCCCATCTTCATGCCACAGGATTCTCAGGGGACTCCATCAAACCGTGTTGGGTTGCTCTAAGTGAGAACACTCAGAGACCTTTATGCATTTCACAAAGGCGTTCTCTTTGCCCAGAGCATGTACCTCTCTGCGTGTCGACCTTTAGCAGAATACATTCTTACAGTGGAGCTACATTGGGACCAAAACCTCATGACTTTGTTAACTTAGGATGATAACACTGTTGACTTCACAAGCCCACTCTAGGTGTCTTGAATTGTCAAAGTAGGAGTCCTTGAACACAGGAGATTCATGACACTCCAACTGATTGTGCCTGATGACCTTATCTAGAAGAGAGCTGAAGGAGCCCTTTCCATTTAAGGAAAGTGGGAAATGTGGATTAAATAGGACCGTTTACAGCAGAGATGCCTGAGCAACCATGGATATGTTCACTGCTACTTGTGCAGGGTGCTTGCACAACCCCATTGCAGTTGCTTCTCATACCTTTTATATGTTCAGTAACTTAGCTGGGAGGGGAATGGGGATGCACATTTTCTAAGAACAGTACATTTTCAGCTCATTTTCCAAGAAGTGTGTTGGCACAGTTCCTGTTAGGACCATGATGAAAAGATCATTAAAGAAGCCAGAGCTTGGTCTGTGCTTAAAGGCAGGCAAATCCTGAGCCTGTCTCATGTCATGATTCCCAGGTGTTAGAATCTGGTTATGTCTCTGCTTATAAGGAGTGGGCAGGGGGCCAGGTGTGGACAGCCCTGTTTCAGAGAAGATGAAAGCCAGAGATGTTAAGGGAGCTTCCAGGACCACAAAACTCATGAATGGCAGAGCCAGGACTGAGCGTTGAGAGTCCAGTGCTCCACTCTCCACCACATTGCCTCTCTAGCCAGTGTTGTACGTGAGCTTCAGAGACTGACATACTTGAGTTCAAAGCCTTATGTGAATGTCAATCAGTTTCCTAATCTCCCTAAGTCTCAGTTTTCACATCTGTGATATGGGTATTATAAATTTACTTATATAGATGAAATTAATAACATATGCAAGTGAGGTATTCAATAATTCCTAGTTCCTTCACCCTTCCAATTTTCTCACCAAGAAAATCAAGGTGCAGTGAGCTTAGTGATCTGATGAAGACCCCATGACTGGTATATAGTAAGAGAGTAGAGCAAGGAGTCAACCAGTTATTTTGGCTCCCAATTCCATGCATTTTGGTGTTATTTACAGAGCCCAGTACAAAAGTTTCCTTTTTGTTCTTGGAAAAGTTGATTTGCTTTTTTTTAATTCCTTATTTTTCCAAACTCAGAGTGCTCAGCTTCTCTCCTTCCAATCTCTGAACTGTTCTGATGAGTTCTGTGGAATATGACATTGCAGCCAGGCTTAATCATACTTTTTGGAGATACTTTACTTTCCATGTGATAACCATCATCTTCACTGCAACTTTTCAGAAATCTGAAATTTATCATTCCCACACTATCAGCTTCTTAACTGACAGAAGTTTCCTCTTCTGCTCAAAGACCTTTCCTGCCTCCTTTAGTTTCCCTCTTTATCCATTTCTATTTTATCTCCCTATACCTTGATCTAAAGCTTTTGTACATTGTGGGATTTTCTCCTAGTCTGTTTTGGAGTCAATCACTTTCCTATTGTAAATGTACTTATTTAAGCCCTTAGATTTTCCTTTTGCTCTGGGTACTGGCAAAATGATTAGATAAAGCACATACTCTGGGGGAGATGTGGGTGAGGGTTATTCATGTATCTTGTCTCCTCTCACTTTTTTCAATTTAATTCCATATCACAGATATTTATTGAGCACCTGCTCTGTGCTGGATGCTGTGCCAGGTTCAAATTGATAAATAATGTAACTGAGTAAGACAGAGCCCTTTTCTTTACCAGAACTTAAAATTGTGATGATGTTCCCACAAGGGATTTGCAGGGGTTGCGACAGGTCTACCAGAGTAAAGCAAGGAAGTAAAGAAAGATTCAGATTAAGTAAAGCAGGAAGGCTGGGTAGGAAGTAGCCACGGAAAGAGGCTAGAGTAAGAAGGGAACATTCAGGGCAAAGAGAACAATATGCTCAAAGGCCAGAAGCCAGGTTTGGGCATGGTGCACTTGGAAAACAGAAAAAGTATGGCCTGAGGCTAGATCTCGAAGGAGGAAGAGAACTGTGGGATAGGGTAGGAAAGGTGGGCAAAGGTCTGCTGAACAAGTTCGGGATTCATCCAACAAACAATGAGAAATCATGTAAAGTTTTCAGTGAGGGGTTGATGTGATGTGAAATTTCTTTTTCAATGACCCTCCTGATTGCAGTGTCCAGATAGGACAAGAGAGGGACAGCAAGCAGAGAGACAGAAGAGACACACTTAAGAGGCTAACTTAGCCTTAAAGAGTGGCATCAGAGATAGAAAAGTGTGAACAGAGTAGAAAGATTGGGTTTAGAAATGGCAAAACATGTTGAGGATTCAGCAATAGGAGATGAGGGAGGGGGGAATCAAGGACCTGTGTGTTCTCTGAGAGAATTCACTTAACCACCAAAATTGAGCTAAAACATGAAAATACAAATGCTGTGGCTGGAGCAACTATAATAGTAATTAACAGTAGTCTTTGCCACCCCCGCCAAAGCAGTGACCATGCGGGAATGTCAAACACTGTAGTAGAGCCGAACCCCAGAAACAGGTGGGGAGAGCTTCCTCAAACCACAGCTTCTAACTCTGCTCACATAAAAGGCAGTGTGTGAGGTGCAACCACCCAGCTAAGAACCGCCTTGTCTCTGGTAGCGTTGGGTGCTTTTTTTCCTGACAAAACACCAAATGAGAGACTCAGGCCCACATTCTGTAGATTTCTCTTAAAAACTTTCAGAAACTTAGCAATGTGGAGAAAAATAATTTCCTGAGGAAGCGAACCAATTAAATTGTCAAATGAGCTGAGTAGTGACTTCTTCCTGGCTCTACCACTGGCCTCCCAACGGATGGTCGTGGGGCCTGTGGTAAAGAGATGGCTCTAGAAATGAACAGCAACTATTGATTTCAAGTTGACAAATGAGAAACCAATCCAATCTAATCGACCAATCCAAACCCATCACTTTGCCTCAAACAGTGTCCATATATTGCCTAGCAGTATTATTAAGAAAAGCTTTTATGCTTATTTTACCTTCAGTGCCCTTCATCCAAAGTCTTTGATTTCTCCTAATTTTTTTCAGTGAAGTCTTAATTTGTTGAAACAAATCAATCCTATTGGCTGATTGTTTAGACACCTTGTTAGTTTCACTTGCATGTGGAGGGTATTGTCTGCTGTAGCTCAAGAAATAGAAGATCTATTATTTTAACAACAAATTTCAAGTGTGAAGCTGATGGTCTGGGAAAATCAGAACCAGGAGTTTATTTCATTTATTTATTTATAATCCCAGATGTGCCTGTCTCTGAATCCTAGTGGGAATGCAGAATGGCTCAGAAGAGGATACCTGAGTAGGAAGGAGAAAGAATAATCTGGACTCCATCCTTCAGGGCTTCTATCTTTCTGGGTTTTCTTTCTTTTGTACCCGAGCTTTCCTATTCCTTCAAACTTGGGAGCTGGTGCAGGGAATACCGACAGCACACTTGCATGGCGCCCAGTCCTGCACATTCATTTTCCAATAAGTGTTGTGAAGGTGCTATTTCTAGGATTTTCCTATCCCGTCCAAAAAATCCTCTGTAGGTATGAGCCCCTCATGTAATCTCTGGCCTAAGATTTGACTGAATTACTTATCTATAGCTACTTCAGCCTCCAAAAGCCCAGCCTGGTCTTTAGTCTTTGTATTAGAGGGTACTCCTTGTCTGGAATGTCACGAAGGTGTCATGAATCCAGTTTGTGTTAATGCCACCTGCCTCTACCTGGCCATCACCCCTCAGCTGGTCTGAAGAACACTCATAGGTCAATGTTTCAGGTTGGATCACTCTTTGATGAAGGTGGGTTTTATCTCCTATCATTCTCAGCTTTCACTCTGTTTTTCCCTCTGTGTAGTCTCAAGAATCATGTCCTGGAAGTTGTATGCATTGATTATTCTCTGCCAGCTGACAAGGTCTCTCTATGTGGCATAATATGGCCTTCTTTCAGGTGGCCCACAAAGTTTCTTTCCTGCAGAATGATTCCTTTAGCCCCAAATATTTGCAGAGCAAATGTATGTGATCCATGAATGAGCAAACTTTCCCTTATGCCAAGAAGGACCTGTTGCAGGAAATTCAAGCTTAGTGGAGGCCTCAAAGGTAGGGATATAGGTGGCATCGCTATGCTTAACATCTGGTCTGTTGCTGGAAGAAAGGCAGTTAAGCTGGGAGTTTGGGGTGAGGCAGATGGGTTTTTTAATATATTTTTCAAGAGTAATCAGCCGATCTGATGTTATTAAAGCTACCAGAATAAGGCATTTGAGGAAGCTTTATTAAAACAAGACCTCGAGATACCCAGAAAAGTTAAACAAAAGAGAACAAAAATTTCACTTGCTCAATCCCCTCTTCCTGCTCTCTTCCAAGAGAAAGCACGGGCCTCATCTCTGAACTTGCCTTCTCTGTTGTTAGAACCTGTCCAGGCATGCTAGCCTTGCTCATTGGGGCATTTGTGTAGGTAAAATCCCAAAGCACTTTTTAGTTACCTCGTAGTGTTTTCCTGTCTCCCCATGTTGGTGACATCTGAGGACTACAGAAGTTTGGGGAGCTTCTGGTTCCCTCTGAGGACCTGAGTTCTCAAAGGTCAAGTCACCAGTGCTGACTCTTCCTTCAGTTCCTCTTTAATGGCTCACTACTCAAGTTTTCCAGCATCCTACCATGACATCAGCATCCCTGCTGTTCTGATGAAAGGAAGCGGAGCATATTGTTTTTCACATGCAGATCAAGTCCCTGAAGAACTAATTAGTTATAAAGTTGTCCCCAGTGTAGTGAAGTGCATTTGGGGATAGACTGTCTCAGAGGAGGAGTCTAGCTGTTGCTTCTGTCCTTCTTCTCCCACTCTGTCCCTTCTGGTGTGTCCTTCTTCCTCAGCCCCTTATTTCATGTAGGCTGGGTCTACTGTCACTCTGTTTTCACAACCAGGGCTAATGTATAATCGCAGTTATTAGACCACATTAAGCTCCCAAAGTGAGGGAGGAGGCATGAGTGTCTCAAGTCCTGGACATATGGGATCCTGCCACTCCCTTCTAATTAAGAGATATTCTCTCTTCCACCACTTCTGGCCACTTCTTGGGGGTGTGCATCTGCCCTGGAGGTCATGGAAGTATGGGGTGAGGGAGGAGAGTGCTGTGGAAGCTTCTCCATGGATGATGACCTTGCCCAGCAGTGTGGGCCTCTGGGGCACCAGCAGCACCGGGGAACTTCTTAGAAACGCAGAATCTGGGGCCCATCCAAGACCTAGTCAATTGCATTTTGTAACAAGACTGCCAGGTGATGCATATACTCATTGAAATTTCAGAAAGCACTGGGCCAGGAAATATATTTTATGGGCTGAGTGTTTGTGTACCTCCCAAACTCAGTTGAAATCCTAACCCTCAAGTATAAGTTATTAAGGAAGTGGGGTCTTTGGGAAATGATTAGGTCATGAGGGTAGAGCCCTCATGAATGGGATTAATGGCCTTATAAAGGAGTCCCTTGGGAGTTCCATTATTTTTCTGCCCTGTGAAGTCAAAGCAAAAAGATACTCTCTATGAACCAGAAAGCTGGTCCCCTCACCAGTCACTGAATATGGGGACACTTTGATCTTGGATTTCCCAGCCTCCAAAACTGTGAGATAGAAATGGTTGTTGTTTGAACCACACAGTCTAGGTATTTTTGTTGTAGTAGTCTGAATGGACTGAAACAATAGGTGACTCCCAGGACCCAAACTGGGAGAATCCCAGATGTTAGGAAAATCATGAGCTACTCTACAGAAAGAATTCACCTCTGCAGAAACTGAAGTCACCAGTGGAAAATGAGGAGGGCGTATCTGTGACATTCCTGAGGAATTGTATGTACATGTGTGTGCATGCACATTTTGACCTCCTAAAAGAGCATGTTGGGGGAGTGAAAGGAGAATAATTAAAATGTCATGAGACAAATATATATTTAGAACCCCTCTATGCCAAGCACTGGGGATAGAGTACGACACAAACCTGGTATCCCTCTTAAAGAATTTGCAGGAAGGTATAGATTGAATAAATATCCCCATGCAGGACTCTATCAGGATTCTTAAACATTGGGTCACCTCTTGGAAGAAAGGTTAAACTGAGAGGAGGTATGAACAAGCCTAGGGGAGGGGAGGGTATACCAGGCAGAGGAGTGTGAACAGAAGCCCAGAGCCAGGAAGAGCCCTGTCCTCAGGGCTTATTCAGATTGGCCTGAATGTGGGACACAGCAGGGAGGGGTATGAGATGAGTCTGGAGATGTGGGCCAAGGTCAGCTCATGCAGGGGGGTTGGAATCCTGGTCATTTAGAGCTTCATTTTAAGCAGGTTGGGAAGTTGTTGAGGAGTTTTTAATAGAGGATTTTGAGCAGGAGGTGGGCAAGGAGACAATGCGTTGACTGTCATCCACCATCTATTGGCTGACAGCATGTCCCAGCCATCCAGGAGGCCCAGCCCATGCCGGTGGGAGGGGTGACACTGTACCGCTCTCAGAGAGACACTGTTCCGATGACCGTGCTAAAAGATACAGTGACCCCAGATAGGAATTCAGAAACAACATACTCACACATTCTTCTTTCCTTAAGTGACCGGAAACAAGAGCCTTGAGTTTTGGTGATGGTGGTGAAGCAAACTGCTTCCAAATCCGATTAACCATAAAAACATTGAACGGTGCTCATTCTCACTCAGCACATAAGTCACAAGTCCCAGACACTCTTCTAGGAACTGAAATACAACAGTGAGCAAAACAGGAAAAAAAATTATCTACCTCTGGAGCTTATAGTCAGGGTTGGGGCAGGGGAGCTTACATAGATTCCCTCCATTAAGTTCTTGATGCTGAAACTGCTTGGGTTTTTGGCTTTTTATAGACTCTACTCTCTTCCTCTGTGGGTTAAGCCGTTGTCACCTTTCCAGTAAGATACGTTACCTGAAAGCGTTTTTAAGCAAGTTAAATATTTTCTCCTGCCCCTGTGGACATAGCATTTCTTTGGATGCTCTCAGCTAAAATTTGAGTGTTTCCTATGTGCCAGACATAGGTCTAAATACCATACATGATTGATTCAGTCAATCCACAAAGCTTATTCAAAAGGACTGGCATCATCATTTTACAGATGAGGAAACTGAAGCTTAGAATGGTGTATAACTTACTCAGGCTGTGATGGGCAGAGCCAAGATCCAAAAATTCAGCACTGATGGTATGACAGACTCTTTCACTAAAACTTTTCAGAGAATGAGCCATCTAGTTATTTCATCCATCGTTTATCAACCATTAGCTTCCCAAGGTTTATAGAATAAGACATAACTGTGGCAGGCTCACCAGGACCTGCACCAGTTGGCTCCCACCCCATCTTCAGACTCAGTCTTGGGTGTTCCCCCCATTCTCTCCACTCTGGGCCACCCAGACCTCCTTCCAGTCCCTAGTTCTTTCCCTGTTCCTTTGCATATGCACTTTCCAATGCCTAGAGTTTTCTTCTTCACTCTTTTCACTCATTTTCTCCAACATAAACTCAGATCTCAGTTCAAAGGTCATTTGCTTTGGGAAGCAGTCCCTAACTAGATCGAATACCCCTGTTATAGGTTCTGTTAATTCCACATACCTTTCCACTTCAACACTTGGGAAAAATCACAATTCTATGCTTATTTAGTGCAATGGTTCTCAAAAACATGATCTCCATACCAGCAGCACTGGTGTCACCTGGGAACTTGTTAGAAGTGCAGATACTTTACCCAAGTGCTGACCTACTGAACCAGACAATCCTGATGGGGCCTAGCAACCCATGTCTTACCAAGTGTTCAGTGATTGCAGTGCATGTGAGTTCTAGAACTGCTGTTTCAGCATCCTTTAATTGATGCTTTTCTCCTCTCGTAGGCTGTTGATCCTTCAGGGCAGACACTGAATTGCTATTGTTTTTCCTCCCTTCTTACTTTACATCCTATCTGGCACACATTAGGTATTCAGTTAATAGCGGTTTAGTGGGTGAATGAATGAGCTCATTTGACTTTTGTACCAACATTTAAAAGAGATGTTATTCCAACACTGCAAATTAAAAAAATGATGCTTTGGGAGTTCCAGTGTCTGTTAGACACTTCCAGTGAACTTGTATTTTTTTCCTTTGGTAGAAATATTAATAATGTGACAATACTGGGTACAAAACTTCTTTGTTTGAATTGATTCCAATGATATTTAGAGGATAGAGCAGAGGAAAGATGACAGTGCCCTACCATCTTGAAATAAGCCTACTTTGCTTCCTTACTCAACTATTTATTGGGTATAATAATAATACCCAGGGAATATACCCAGGGAATATTCTAGGGGTTACTAAATCGAGTACTATTATCAAAGAGCTTATATTATTTATAAGTCCACCTGTCTACTGTGTGTGTATATATTATATATTTTGTACATTTTTATAATAAAACACTAGGCATACAATGATGTACTCAAGAGAATGATAATCAGATGAGGAAAAATATTTCCAATTGAAACATAGAGATTGCTTTATGCATTTGCATATTTTTGGACATGAAAATTATGAGAGCTATTTCTTACAAGGCTTCTTGTAGCAACTAAAATAATATATTAGGAGCATTCTATTTCCCATTGAATCATTTATCCAAAGCCATTTAGGGCTATCCTATATAATATTTATGCATTTTGTGTGGGAAATATATAATATGCAAAGGAAACCATTTGCATATTTTTTAACATTTCAAGGTAGTTCATTATAGAAGTTTGGTTCTTTTTGTTTAAATCATTTATTCCATTTCTCCCTAGCTCCCACTTTTAAATATTGCCTTTGTTTAAAAAAAAACAACAACAAAAAACAGCTGTACTTGGCAGCTGGTTTGAAATCTTGCCATACAGGAACTGGGGAATTTGCACAATTAACAGCTACATATAGATACCAGCTCCAGGATGAGAAAGTTTAACGGTGTGCTACCAACTCTGGTCCATGAAATAGACTGATTAAAATCTTATTTACATTTCTTCCAAGCTCTTACAACTCCCATTTTCTTCTTTAATTTTACATTTGGTGGGCTATCACACTTGGTGGAAGTGAAAGCTGACGCTGTTTGTGTAGCTGACTGTTTTCTCTTCCTGGCTGATGTCTGTAATAGTTCGTATTTACTCTGATTTTGAAAACTAGCCTTACAGTTGTGGCACAAGTCATTATCCCTCTTTGAACATGTTCTCCCTTCACCTTTTAACATAAGGATGTACGCACCTGTATTTTAAGACTGATGGACCAGATTTTCATAATGATGATGAAAATGGGATTTTGTGTGGCTAAACTTATCAACAAATATCATGTACCTCCCGTGAGCTGGGCAAAGGTAGGCACCAGAAAAGGCATGGTGTCTGTTTTGAAAATACTGAAACTCTTAAGTTTCATGGAGACACAAAGGATGATCGCTAAATAATGGGGTAAATGTACTGGAATTCAAAATGCAATGTGGTACCCTGGGTTGGATCTTGGAACAAAAGGAGGACACCAGTGGAAAACTGGTGAAATCTGGATAAAGTCTGGAGCTTAGTTAATGGTAATGAGCCAATGCTAACTGCACGGTTTTGGCAAGTGCACCACGGTGCTGTAAGGTGCAAACAGGAGGTGAAACTGGGTGAAGGGTGTAAGGGAGCTGTCTGTACTAGATTCACAACTTTTCTGAAATCTAAAATTATTTCAAAATAAAATGTTTACTTTTAAATAACAGTACTAGGGTTTTAGTAAAAACTTAATTGAAAGCTTCCAGGCTATATGAGGGAATAATTGTTTTCCGGAAAGTACCCCATTCTTGTCCCGTCTCCCCCATGTCTTAGAAGATGTGTGAAGAGTTGACCGACCATTGGGGAATGAATGTATCTTTTGTGGATTGGGGCTGTGCAAAATGATCATGACCTTGTGAAGCAGCACTTGGCTTGAATTCAGAAAACTTGACGCCTGGTTCTCCGCTTGATAACTGTGTAATCTCGAGTCAGTTAATCCAGCTGAACCAGGTTTTCCACCTGCATCATGCACATACCACTTTGCTTGTGCAGGTCCTGGGACACCTCTGAGTAGCACATTTAAAATGAATTTATGCTGTAAAAGTGTCACCATCACTGTGCTCTGGGAATGTGGGAAGGTCCTCGAAACCTGTCCAACCACAGCACATGTGATGGCCAAGAGTGGTACTCCCAGACTTGAGCCCTCTACAGCCTGAAAGCTGCTTCTTCATCGAAGATAGAGAAACAAGTCCTCCAGGAAAAAATGGTCAGTGTGTGCTTTCTCCTCTTCTGGTGAAGGGCCCGAGCACTGCAGCCTGTTCTTGGCCTTCTGTGTGCCGGCAAAAGGCAGTTCCAGACAGCTCTCTTATGTATTTCAGTAGCTCTGCTCTCTAAGTTCCTCCTTGGGGCAGCTCCATTTTTATTGTCTTTCTAACTGCGCCTCAAATTGTCTCACAATAGCACTGTACTGTTAAATCTGTCATTTTCTGAGAATGCTCCAATGCTTTCCCCCCTTGCACCTCCAGGGTTTACTTTGTCACTCTGTCCCTTTCTGGTTTATTTCAGCATACTTAGCATAAAGCCTAGAGCAGTGGGATGAAAAAGCTTAGTTTAGAACTGTGGCCAGAGCAGCATTCTTGGCAAAGATGGATATACATGGATTTTCCCTTAAGGAAAAACTCATCTAATATTTAGCTTTGTCTTCTTTCATTTTGCTCTCTGTGTATCAGCAAAGCAGCGAATCTCAGGAGAAAGGGACCTTTCAGCAATTCATTCATACACACACCAATCCTGCCCCAGCTTTGACCTTCCTCAGTTCTCACTCTAGCTTCACCTGCATCACAGATGCATGTTGAGGACCTAGCCCTCAAGTGTGAGCAGGTGTCACACACTTGAGGGTAGGAGGGTTGCTGCCCACCAAGGAGTTACTAGCTGGGGAGTCATGGGTGATGCATGAAAAGCTCTCTTGCTATAAAGCATTGTAATCAGTGCCCAGTGGGTGGTAATACTGCTTGGTGATTAGTGCATAATGAAAAAACAATAATAATAAACATTAAATGACTCTTACTGGGCGCTTTTTTTTCTCTTTAAGGTTTTATTTATTTTTTAGAGAGAGGAGAAGGGAGGTAGAAAGAGGGAGAGAAACACTGATCGGCTGCCTCTTGCATGCCCCCAAGTGGGGACTTGGCCTGAAACCCAGTCATGGGCCCTTGACCCAGAATCAAACAGGCAACCCTTCAGTTCGCAGCTGGGGCCTTGACCCACTGAGCCACACCAGGGAGGCCAGTGTATGCACTATCTCATTTGGCATTCCCAAACAATACTGGGAGATATTATTCTTAAAAATGTGTTCACAGGTGAGAAAATTTGGAATCAGAGAAGTTAAATAACTTACCCAAATATAACTGTAAGGTTATGGGAAGCAGGGAGACTATAACTTAGTTTATGCAAATGTATGACTGAGCACGGAAACACTACCTTTCCTAATTCATGTCACACATCACTCATCAATCTTTACATATAATCCCCCCCCCGGAGATTCTGGAATTGGCCTCACATTGCTTCTTAACCCTGACTCTAGGAAGTCATCATTTATTGATCAGGGTTGGCATAGAATATAAATCCTATGTTCCATCCAGTGAAGAAATACAGGTTGAAAGAAAGGAGGATAAAAATCCCCAGACTGGGGCAGCCAAGGGAAAGCTTCACAGATGAGTAGAAATTAACCTCGACCTTGAGAGAAAGATGTAGGTCCTGGATAAGCAGAGTTAATTATGATCGTTGCTTCATTATTGAGTGCATACTGTCTGCCAGCTCTTACCCTTGGCTGCAGCTAATTCATTGAAAGCCCATGACATTTCTAGGAGATGCATACCATTAGCATCCCCATTTTACAGGAAAGAAACAGAAGCACAGAAAGGTTAAGATCTTGTGCAAGAACCACACAGCCCATTCAAAACAAAACCTGGATTCTAACCCAGGTACTGTGGATCTAGATCCTGTACTCTTAATCAGTGCATCATTCTGTTTTAATAGGGCAGAGATGTCTGTTCACTGGGGTAGTGGATACTTAATATACAGTGAATGAATGAATATCTTCTTCCTTTGGTCAAAAAGAAGAGGAAAGGTGTTCCAGATAAAGGATAGTTAGCAAAAGTAATGACACAGAGTAGAAATGCCAATGCTATGTTGGTAATAAATGGATTTCTTTATAGGACAAAAATTGAACATACATTTGGGCCAGCCTGAGGATTTTAAACTTGGCTTGATTTGCTCTTATTATCAAAATCATTACTCAATCTCTAACCAGGTTTGTGCAAACAATGTACACTATATTTTAAGGCCCCATATAGTGAAGATTACATGTAATCACTTAATGGTGGATTGTAGTATAATAAAATAATATGTCCCTAGGTTTTTCTCATAAGTCCTTTGAGTAGTGGGTCAAGATTAAACGATATGTATGTGCTGAGGTGGAAAGTGTTAGAATTTGCTGTAGAAATCAGCATGAAGAGGTGCGAGATTTCATGGCTTGAAAAAAGCAGGTGGAATATCTGGTTCTAACAAGATCTTCATTATTGACACCTATTTTTTTTTATTTCAAAGTACTAATTACCAAACGCAGCAGTTTAGATCATTGTAATAAAGTGATGCGGACCTCGGCTCATGGTGTCCGCGTCATTATGGATGAAATGAGACCTTCACATGGCTTACCGGTGCAGGAGAAGGGACAGCATGGCTTTTCTCTCAAGGGGAGCAAAAGTCTTTGCCCTCACTCCAATGAGCTTTTATTGTCTTACTGGGCACAGTATGAGAAGGTCCTCATTAACTGTGCACAAGCTTGCTTTAGGTGGTTACCTTTTACAGAAAACAAAGGAGAGGATGCTGGTAATCACATCACAGAAGAGGGATATTTGCAAATGAAAAGGCAAAAGTAGTTGGAGGGGTTACACTCATCCTTGGAAGGTTTAGCATGGATTTTAGGAAGTTGCTTTGCAGTAAATGTCCTTAATTCAGAGTGAGGGAGTTTTAGCAAAAAGCAAGACTCGTTGCGGCCTAGGTACATTGCAGGCCTGATTCCCCCACAGGACCCATATCCGTGGGTGTGGGTCCTGTGCATCACCGAGTGGGATCTGGGCCCACGCCATGCAGAATGGTCTACTGCAATAAAGTATTGGGAATTTTCTGAGTAACTCATGCTTTATGTAAATTGAGGTGTTTTCATTCATTTTGTTGTATCATCATAGAATGTCGTATCTGAAACTGGGGGAAGAAAATTAATCATCAAAAGCAATCTTGATTGAGAATACTATATGAAAAGACATAAGTGGATCAAAATCCACCACGGTCATTCTCCCCTGACCATTCACAAAGTGAATTTCTTCTTAAGACCTGGATATGCTGGGAAAAATCCTGTGTCTCAGAAAATAGAATTAATCCAGGTGTATTTGGACTCCTGCTGATAATAAAGTCAAGAGAAATGATCCCTGGATTACCAATGGGCTGAAGGTGTGAAAGGCAAGACCTATTAAAAGCCAGGGGCAATTGTCCCTGAAATGAGGCGGCCTGTAGATGTGTGGGTGGCTCTGATTTCCAGGAGGATTGTGTAGTAAATCAGTCTCTCCAAAGATATTTAGCCTGTTTAACTCAATGACATTTTTACTCATAATGCTTTTATTTCTCATCTCAGGCACGGGAGAGAATATCAGTCCTGAACCAAACTGAGGTTAGACATTTACTCTGCTGTGTTCTCCCATCTATAAACCTTTATCAGAGTGATAAAACTGGGAATTAAACCTAGCAGTTCGGGGGAAAAATAATCATTTCATTAATGAAAGAGTCTGTGGCTGGTGGTAAAATACACATTGGGGCCTCATTTGAAGAATTAACCAGGATAAAGGAACAGCCACTTTCAGTGGGAGCTTCTCTCAGGAATATCTGTGTATAAACACGTGAGAAATGAGAGCTGACGGGCACTCTTTGGACAGCATTTGGACTAAGCCCTGGGAGAGAGATGAAATGACAAGGACGTGATGGCATTTAGAGTTGACTCAGTTATTTCTGTGTACATTATCTCATTGGAATGCCTCTAATAGTTCACATCAAGCGAGGTGCTATTATCCTCATTTTACAGATAAAGAGACTGGGGCTCAGATGGATCAAATGCCTAACCTTGGGTCCTGGAGACAGAAAGTGGGAGCAGGGATTCAAACTCACATCTGTCCTACTACAAAACCAGTTCTTAATCACTAAACAATTGATGGATAGCAATTCCTGAAGGTCTGTTTGTTTGGTGTGCATGCACCACTGCGCATGCTGGGCTGGGCCTGTCTTTTCAGAAGTTGTTATAAATTGATGGCTCCTAATCTCTCTTCCAGCTTATAATATCCTTCCTGAGCCTGCCACCTAATGCAAAGCGTGCTATTCATTCATTCCATTCTTGCATTCTTTAAAGTTGAAAAGGATTTTTTTTACACCAACATGAGGGACAGAGTTGGGTAAGAGTGTGGACGAGCATAGATTTGAGTAGCAGCTCTTCTTACCAGCTGCGACTTTGCCTCTGAGAAAGCTATCCAGTCTCTTTGAAGCTCAGTTTCCTCACTTGTAATATGAACTTTAGACTAGTGCTGATTAAATATTCTTGTGAGAATAAGTATGGTAATGTCTGTTGGCACCCAGCCCATTGGAGGTATCAAGAAATGGGTTCTGGGTGGAAAGAGATGGATGAGACCCAGTCTAAATAAACTCATAGTGGGGTGAGGGAGCAGACAAGTAATCAGCGTCAACTCAGTTTCCTCAGCTGAAAAACTAGGGTAATGATAGCATTTATCTCCTAGGATTGTTGTGAGGATTAAATGGGATGCTGTATAGAGAGCACTTAGAATAGTGCCTGGCACATTAAGTGCTCAATAAGTTTTAGCTGCAATAATAGTAAGTATTAAGTTCTCAAACATAGGATTGCACTGATGTTACGGTTTCTCAGTAAAAAGAGGGTCAGTCACTGGGCTAAAGCAGAGAAGTCTGTGCACAAAGAGTAGCATTTGAGGTGGGTCTCAATGTATGTGAAGAGCCTTCCATGCTGCCCACAATTCTGCTCCCTGTTGGCTAATTTTATAAATAAACTTTAGTGCAGTGGAGTGAAGGTTGGTGATGGCAGGACTGCTGCTATGGGCTGGCTTAGGTTTTTAAGCAATGTCACTGCCAACAAATCTCAACATTTATGAAAACAAAAATACCCAACAAAGTATTGAGTAAAGGCAATATTGTCCCTTCTGCTGCTGACCCATTGTGTTTATAACACCCTTTATGAGAATCCTTAGCACATATTCTTAAGCAATAAGCAATATTCTTTGGGATTTAATTGTAGAAAAAGGTATAATGGAACAAACAGACTTCCATTCAAATCCTACTTAACCACTAATACACTGGTGATCTCAGGGTAATTACATTGCCTTTCTGAGCTTTCATGTCCCCAGATCCTCAAAGGAAGTAATAATAACATACCTTGAAGTATTGTTGTAAACACTTGAGATAATACACATAAAGCATGTGAGGTTTGGTAGATTCTTAGAAAAATAAAATACTATTTATATTTATAAGTACAACTATACCCTTTATATTTACATATAAATATGTAATTATAGACATATATGATATGTATAATTATAAATATAGCTAATTGCCATGCACTGTGCTCAGGGCTCTATAGGAAATATCTCCCTTAATCTCAATAAATACATGGGTATATTATAAATATTATTCTTATTTTTACGCAGAAGGAAATTCAAATTTAGAAAGTACATGGCTGTCTCAAAGGGGCGGTGACATGATTGATGGAAAGATGCCAACAGGCCCAGTTGGAGGATGTACAGTTCCTTTAATGACAAATGATACAGAAGCATATAGGGATGGTATGGTAGCTAGCTCTTAAACTAGCATATTCCCAGAGAGAGAGGTAGAGTGCAATAGTTATCATTGCATTGGATACAAGGATAAATGATTCGAACACATGAATAAAAATGTTATTTTCCAAACAAACAACAACAACAACAAAAGAGTAGAGGGAGGAAAGCAAAACACCAACTCCCAAAGCAACAGAAGTTAATTCAGGCACACACACCTCGTTTTATTGTGCCTCACTTCATTGAGCTCCTCAGATGTTGCAGTTTTGACAAGCTTAAGGCGAGACCCTCCACCAGCAAAAAGATTATGACTTGCTTGGTTGCAGTACTCATTTTACTGTGATGGTCTGGATCCAAACCCATGATATCTGTGAGGCATGCCTGTGTTCTAGAAGCAAGGTATGTATTGTCTGATGATGCTGGAAGAAGGAAGGGTCAAAGGAGTTAAGAAGAGAGATGACCAAGGGCTGGGACTGGAATGACTGCAGAGGAGAAAGTACATTCGGGTATGCAAACTTCTTCCAGGAAGGCTCACTGCATCCCCCGACAGCTGATACTCCTTGTGCTCCAGCTGACATACAACCAGCATCTCTCACTTTCCTCTCAACATTAAGCTGCCCATCTTTCACACTCCAAAACAACACGTGGGAGATACTTTTCATTTTTTCATTCTTTTTTTCTCTAGCTGTGTGTGATTGATTTGTACCAGCTCCAGGAGAATAACAGTTGCTGAGCCTAAGGAATGTTGTAAAAATGTGAAGAATTTTTCCCTCTCTTTGCCAAAGTGACTACTGGCTTGGGGGAAAGTCTGGAATGAGTGGTGAGAATCATTTTAGCAGAGAGAGAGTAAGTGGGCATTTCCTGAACATAGAAAATTGCATAAGAAAACACTCAGGGTTGGGATAGTGCAAAAAAGAAGCAGTAAATTAGATCAGGCTTCTGAGGGTTTTCATGACCTCACTGTAGACCTGTGACTGTAGACCTCACTCAGCCAGTCACCTTCAAAGGTCACCTGACAAAGGTTTTTGGCTTAAGGCAACTGTACCAGCCTGCCCACCTTCACCCACAGGCTGAGGGATCAATACCTGGGAGGCACATGTGCAATCCATTCATGACACCCAAACTGGGAATTAGACAAGGTTTGTTTTGCTATTGAAAGGAATGGGTAGAAGAATTACCATATTTCACCTTGAGTTGGGCAACTAGAGACAAGGAGCAGAATTTATGCTGTAGGGACCTCAAATGGGGAAGACAGCATGACAATTTGCACCTTTTCAAGAACTGCTCTCCCCATTTTGTTCTCCTGGCATACGTTTAATTATCCTTGAAGCTCCAAACAAGTGCTCTTCTTGGGAACTACCTTCCTCAGGCAGACTTCCTAGCTTCCACATTTGTCCTTGAAGGGACTCCATATGTCACAATGACTCCTAGACAAGTTTATACCCCCTACTGGGGTTGACGTGAGATTGTGAACAATGACCTACTCTTCCTTGCCCTGCTACTCTCTAGTAAGTGAATTTATTGACTGATGTGTTTTCAATAAATGTTTATTGGATGAGTAAATGTTGAAAGCTGTATGCATTATAACCACTACCCATTGATTCTTCAGGCAAGGTCACCTGACTTCTCTTTGCTTCAGTCTGCATATGTAGAGCCTGCAGAGACTGCTCACATAGAAGCTCTAATCTGTAGGTGAGGTGTCCACTGAGCTTCTTGGTGGTTTTGACAAAAAAAAAAACACAACAACCCAAAGCAAACTTCAACAGTGTGTGATAATGCCGGGGAGCCATTAGGCTGACTGAAATACCTTCAGCCGAAGGAGATCGTGTTTATGTGAAGATTCAGGACTTAGCCCACTAAGCAGTCCTTGGTTTGGGTTTGTGCCAGAGGTGACTCCAGTGAGAGGTAACTCAAGCTAGGTTTTGAGACACATCTAGTATAAAAGATTTGCCATAGATGCTCCTTGGTAAATACCTATTGTGGCAGGACTTCTAGTTCTCTTCACTCTGAGCAGCTTCTTATTAAGCAAAATAAGGGGAAAAACAAGCAATTAGAAGGGAAGAAGTGCATAAGACTGCATGAGCTATTTCCCTGGCTTATGTTCCCATACTTTTGTTTATAACCATAAACCTCTGTGTCCTAGGTCATTTGCAGAAGGAAATCATTTATAGTAGTCTACCTAACCAATTATAAGGAAACAATATTAAATGTTTTTAGGGTGCTTTAAAAAAACTTTCAAATATCCTTCACATCTCCACTGCTATCACCCATATCAAAAATTCCCAGCTTGAGGCCTATGTGTAGAGGATAGGAGTATCTAGAGTTGATTGTTGATATATGAGTCATTTTGAAGTACACATGATGAACCAACTTCTTGAATGGCCACATTCCCCTAATTACCTTTTTCTTTGGATTCAATACCTTGTTTCTGTGGGACCTGAAGTGTGGAGGGGTGGTCACAGGAAGCAGAGCCAGCACTGCAGTAAAGAGGGCCTTATCCACCATGAGTTAGCGAGCAGCCTATAGTGCTTTGGAAAGAACATGAGCTTTGCAGTCAGATGGACCTCCTTGAGTTTGAAACCCAGCTTGTCACACAGAGCTGCCATGGTAGTTAACTAAGAAAATCTCAGTGAGCAAGATCCTCAACACTCAGGTTGTACTTGTCCTCGCACATAACTTTATAGTAGCTCCCTGTTTAAGTTTCCGCTTGCTCCATGACAAATTACCAGTTAGCTGCATAACACAACACTAATTTATTACCTCAGAGTTTCTGTAGGTCATAATTCCAGGCACAGGTTACTTGGGTTCTCTGCCTTAGGACCTCACAAGGCAGTGATCTCATCTGAGACTCAGGGTCTTCTTTGAAACACACATGGTTGTTGCCAGGATTCAGTTCCTTGTGGTTGCAGGACTGAGGCCTTAGCATGGATAAGCTGCCTGCAGTTCCCTGACATGGGGCCCTTTCCACAGGCAGGTAACAATATAGCAACTTGCTTCTTCAAAGCCAGCAGTAAAGAAAGTAAAATTTATACATATTTATATGTTTATATTTATAAGTATTAATGTAACCACAGGAGTAACACCCCATCACTTTGCCCTATTCTTTTGGTTAGAAGCAAGTTACAGGTCTCACCCATACTCAAGGGGAGAGAATTACACAAAGATGTGAATACCGAGCAGTAGAGAGGATCGTTGGAGTCACCATAGTGTCTGTCCACCACACTCTCAAAGGGCCACAACCCTGGCACAAGTCACAGTGTGTCCTCCTGTGTGTGCTGGTTGCCAGTTTCAGTGAACCAGTGAAACTGGTTTCATCCTTCCTAGGAAATCAGAGATGACAAACACTTGGGAAAGGGTAAGCTGTTTTTACACCCCCCACTGTTATAGACAAAGATAACTGTTGAGGGCTTTAGTTTCCTGTGGGTCTAGACTCCAATGCAGAAGACAGAAATTCCCATTTGATCAGTGTTGGAAGGTGTCATAAAACCTATTTGCCATCCTTGAACTGCACTGGTCATCCTCGTGGGCTAGGAATGTGGGTTTGCCCAACAAAGTAGAAAGGGGAACCAGTCTCAGCCCTGTGCCTGAGGTCCTTATCACATGGGCACCTGTAGTAAGGACAATGACAATTTGTGTGGCACTACAGAGATCCCCACTTATAACAGGTGTCCATCATAGTATCGAGGGTTAGTGATGGGAGGGGAGGAGGGGGGTAATGGAGACAACTGCACTTGAACAATAATTTTAAAAAAGGTGTCCTTTACTCTGTTCCCTAACAGGAAAATTCAGAGAAAAAAAAATTAAAACCAACTGATGACAATGTAATAGAATACAATTGTGTTTATAAAGGAAAAAGAAGTATAAAGGAAAAAGTGTAACCAGAGACACTGTTAACGTAACAACTGAGAGACTATATATGAGTTTGAGTCCCTGCAAAAGAGAAATATATCTGTAAATAAATGTATTTCTCTGGACTCTGGACTGTATATTTTCCTTCCTTCCTTCCTTCCTTCCTTCCTTCCTTCCTTCCTTCCTTCCTTCCCTCCTTCCTTCCTTCCTTCTTTCCTTCCTACTGTCCTTCCTCCCTCCACCTTTCCATGTGCTGTGGGGTTTCCTTATCATGCCTTCATATTATATGAGTGAATTACTAGTAATGTTATCATTCTCATTACATTTTCTGACCTTTACAAGACATAAAAGAATACCCTGTGCTTGTTGTTGGGCACAATTTAAATTACAGAAAAACAAAATTCATGTATAGGAAAATGTTCATATAAGATGTTAGGGACATTATTATTGATCTAAGGCTCATTTGTTTTAACAGAGGTCCTTAGTCATGGATTATCAGTGGAAAGCATTACATTAATAAGTGAAATTTTAGCAAGATCTTGTTCTTCTGGTTGCATAAGGGGTTACTAAGGATCAGAAACAAGGGAAGAATATCTTAGTGGCAGAAATGGAGAGAGGATATATACATCTACTTGCTTTAAAAAGATATGAGTACATACAAATATACATAAGTCGGTGCTTATGGAAAGAATGTGTGTATGAACATGTGTTCAGCCCCTTAAAGGTCCGGCATGTGTGAGGTGCACAGTAAGCATGTAATTAATATTTATATAGTTCAGGGCTGGAGTGTGGGCACTAAAGTGTCATACTTGGCTACAGTCATTGAATCCGAGGGAATAGAAACTAATGCCAGAAACCCCCCAGAATAGTCCTGTTAAATGTACACTCTTACTTTAAACCTGAAGATTGTGGATGGCAGTAGCCCTGTCTGCTCCATGGACTAGAATGTATGAATGTTTTCTAAATAAATATTTACAGACCTATTTTCCTTACTTCCAAGGCCTTGGAGATCTTTCTTAGAATCTAATCATGAATAAAAGAAAAGAGAAATTATTGGATCTGTTTATATACCAAATGAAAAAATATAATGTAAAGCTGAGATAATTTTAGAAAAATGCTTTTTTTAAATTTTTTATTTTTAAAAATTATTTTATTGTTATTCAAGTACAGTTGTCTGTGTTTACCCCCCACCATTCCCCCCCACCCCAGCCATCCCCACTTCCCTCCCCTGCTTCCACGCCCCCTTGGTTTTGTCCTTGTGTCCTTTATAGTTGTTCCTGAAAACCCTTCCCTCCTTCCTCTCATTATCCCCTCCCACCTCCCCTCTGGTTACTGTCAGATTGTTCTTAATTTCAATGTCTCTGGTAGAAAAATACTCTTGAAGTAGGATATCATCTTTCGAGCCAGGGGGGATATGTTAAATGGTTCCTGTATTAGTTACATAGGGCTTCTGTAATGAAGTACCACAAACTGGGTGCCTTAAAACAACAGAAATCGATTATTTCACAGTTCTGGAGGCTAGAAGTAAAAATATCAAAGCATCAGCAGGGTCATATTTTCTCTGCAGGCTCTAGAGGGGGATTCTTTCTTGTCTCTCTAGCCTCTGGTGGCTGCCAGGAATCCTCGGCATTTCTTTACTTGTGGACTCTCATCTTCTATCTCCACTTCCATTTTCACAAGACATTTTTCCTCTGTGTGGCTGTCTTTGTGCCCAAATATCCCTTTTCTTATAAGGAAACCAGTCATTGGATTAGGGCCAACCCTATGTAATATGAACTCTTCTCAATCTGATTACACCTGCAAAGACCTTATTTCTAGCTAAGGTCGCATTTATAGGTACTGGGGGTTAGGACTTGAATATATCTTTTTGAGAGACACAATTGGCTTCTCTTCTCCTGAGCTACCCTGTGGTTGAAACTCAGCAATTCTCTCTAAGGACTGAGCATTTCAAAGGTAGATTCTGTAATCAAAATGTCCCATTTGCTTTAGAATCTCACCCTGGGCCTCGCTTACTCAAACTTGGGTAGAGCTCAGTTCTATGATTAATACTGACTCCAAGGCAAGACTTGGGGGTGGGGTGGGGCAGATGGCATGTGAGCAAAGGCACAGAGGCGAGAAACCATGGTCCCATGGAACCTTAACTGGCTTACTCCCAGTTTGACTGGAATGTAAGATACATTTAGAGGAAGAGGGATGGAGGGGTGTGGTATCACAGGTTTGACTCCTGTGTTTTCATTGTCTGACAAAAGGAACTGCATGAGGTTTTCCTGCCTATCTTCATTGCTAAGTGATGGACCGCTTGAGCATCTCTAGCAACACATGGAGAGGGTGTGTATGTGTATGTGTGTGTGTGTGTGTGTTTTGGCCAAGGGATCTGTAGCTGTACAGCTTTAGTAACAATAGCGTTTATTGACACTACTGAGTCAAGATGTGATTTGGGTTGAGTTAATATTCCCATTTTGCCAGTGGGTAAACTGAGGCTTCAAACAATAAGGAACTCATCTGCGGCACACAGCCCTGGTAAGTGTTGGGTCTCAGTATTAGTCAGGGTACTCCAGAGAAACAGAACCAATAAGAGATAAACACACACCTGTGTGTATGTATATCTTTGTAGATATAGTCTGTAAAATACAGAGATTTTTTTTATAGGAATTGGCTCACGCGATTAGGGAGGCCATGAAGTCCCACAATCTACTGTCTGCAAATTGGAGAAGCAGGAAAGGCAGTGGTGTAAGTCAGGCTGGGACCAGCAGCCTGAGAAGTAGGCAGTGCCAATATATAAAGGATGGGTGTCCCAGCAGCTCAGCGGAGACCCAAAAGGCCCTTCCTCTGCCTTTGTTGTTGTTATTGTTATATCGGGGTCCTCAATGGATGGGATGATGCCTGACCTTACTGGGGAGAGCCATTTGCTTTACTCTGTTCACCAATTCACATGCTAATGTCTTCCTGAAATCTCCTCACAGCCACACCCAGAATAATGCTTTAGCAGCTAACTGGGTTTCCCTTAGCCCAGTCAACTTGACACAAAATTAACCATCACACACTAGGAGCTGGACCCAGCTCTGGCCGGCCCCAGAGCTCACATCCTTCCCCTCTGGTGCTGAGATCCATTTTCGAGTGAATTTTCCATGTCATCTTGGGACTAAGCCTGTGTGGACAGGGACTTTTGAAAGTAACTTCACATTATCCACGTACACTGTCACTGGCTGGAAATGTATCTTGGAGCAAAGGTGGCTCTTGCGTTTCCATTCCTGTTTATAAAAATTGGTGAATTTGCTGACTGGGGAGATAGTGGCCACATGACTGAATAGGTAAGAGCATTTGAGAGTAAAAAACGTGTTTTTGAGAACTTGAGATTATTTATTTTCTAGATAAAGAATAAGAAATCAAGAGTCTTGAAGTAATTATGGAATAAATGGCCAAATCAAATGGGGAATTAGTGGCCAGATAAAGACAAGAATTGAGGCCTTCTTATTCCAAGTTCAGTGTATTTTCTACTATGTTTTTAAAAGGGGAAATGGCAAAGATTTGGAGAAAGGGGCAAAGGACATCAAGGACGTGGTGGATTCAGAGGGAGAGATGTCTGTTAAGTGCACAAACTGAAGAGGTGTTAAGAGTGCTGTTGGAAACCTGGCAAACATCCTCCACTTTAAAGAACATTGTAACATTTTCTTTAGTAGTTAAAGGTAATGCCTTAGAGGTAATGCTAGCTAAAGGAAGTAGCAATTGAAACAATGTAGTTTCAGAGGGCCCTTTAGCAGAACCTTCCTGTGGTTCTATGCTGTATTAATGCTTGTCTTACTCTAGTCTCCTGGGCTTTGTTAACACTTCGTACCACTTAAGTAAAGCCATGGTTGCTAATTGTGCTGAACACCTTCAGAGGTGGCACCATGGAGCTAGACCCGGCAACCCCAGCTCTAATGGGCTTGATCATGGCCTCTGGAGTGAAAAACCACCTTGTGAAAGCTGCTGCAGAACAGCTATTGGGAGGTTTCATAAGAAGATTTAGGGCTGCAATTGGAAGGATCGATGTCTAAGCTATTTAGTACCTCCTGACATCTCAGATGGATTCCAGGTGGTTCCTCAGGGGGTACAGTCTAACCACCATCCACATCAATTTATCTCTCCCCTAATAGGAGCCCATCCCTGTCTTTTGAGAGCCTCAAAGCCTAGTTTTAGAAGTAGGGCAAGCACATGTGAAGTGATGAATGAGCACTAACTGTTGAGTTACATACTTCTGATGGACTGTTCAAGGTGTAGGAAAAGAAGAGATCCAAGGAGGCTGTGGCTCTTAGAAATAAGGAGGTGAGAGTAGCAGAATTTGAAGACACTGGCCATGCTTCAGAGAAAGACAGTTGGTATTAGGGTAGATTCTTGGAGTAAGGAATGAGAATATATACAGAGTGGTTTGAGTGGAACAGAAAAAGTGCTTTTATTTTGATTGATTATGTTAATGGAAAAAGTCAAATTAGTTTGTCTTTAACACCCCCTAAAACTTACTAAATTCCTTTAGTTGCAGAAATATCAGGCTTCAGGCTCAGAACCGTTAGAGGACAAAGATATCTTCCAAGACTTTATTAAAGTTATAATCTCCATAGGCAAATGATACTGGTTTTCCATTTATAGTGCTACTATACATTTACTTAAAAATGAAAATATACTGAGGTCTGTCCAGAAAAAGTCCAGCTTCTGTTAATATAATGAGAACAGTTCGCTTGACATCAAGGTAACCTGACAGCCAAGGAAAGTGGACTGGAATGTGCACGTGTGAACAATGAGGACTTCACTGCACTGGTCAGTGGGGGTGGTAGAGTGAGCATGTGAACTGTGTGGCAGTCACATTCAAACTGACTGAGGAAGTAGCGCAAGGAATATGCATCAGATTTTGCGCTAAGCTTGAATGTGCCTCCATGGAAACTGTTTGGGTGATTCAGAAGGCCATAACAATTAGCAACTGGTAATTGGTAGGTTCATTAAGACAACATGCTCGCTTATGCATCACGTCTTGTGCAGAGTTTTTTTATGAAACATCAAATCACCCCAGTGACTCAGTTTCCGTACAGCCCAGATTTGGCTGTGACTTCTGGCTTTTCCAAAAACTGAAATCACCTTTGACAGGGAAGACATTTCAAACCATCTATGAGATTCAGGAAAATATAGTGGGGCAGCTGACGGAGATTGGGAGAACTGTGTGAGGTCCCAAGGTGCCGACTTTGAAGGGGACTGAGGCATCATTGCCCTATGTACAGTGTTTCTTGTATCTTCTTTAATAAATGTCTTTATTTTTTACATGGCTGGAAACTTTCTGGACAGACCTCATATGTCAGTACAAGAAGTGAGGCAATTTAAATAAAAAGATGAACTCAAAATGCATCTTTAGGAGGTGCATAGATGTGGTAACTGTATGACATTGCTACACTATTGACCAAAGTTTGGGAAAACTGCTGACAAATGCTGGGCATTGTGGGTTGTTGATCCTGGTCTTGATGTTTCTACTCCTCCTTCTATTACTCACCAGGGATATTCCAGCAAAATGGAATTTCTGTATTGTTTTCCATGAACCATGCACACTTTCCCCTTACTTACCCATGCTGTCTTTTTTCAAAGTGGAAATGCTTTCCTCAGAGCACTCAAACCTGCCCCTATGCTTAGTAGGATCTCCTAATGCTTGATGAATAAAGTAGTGAAAGGATGAGTCAATAAATTAATCAGTTGTCACTGTTTAAGAAAAAAAATTGTCTTGTAATAGGGTGTAAATTTGAGAAATAGCAACAGAAAGCAAGAGAAAGGTCTGAGTCCAGGCCACACTTAAAAGTGAGAAACAAAAGATCAGGTTTAGGTCAATGCTTCTCACACTTAATCTGAACACAGATCAAGCTAGGGTCTTGTGTAGCTTAGTGGATTAAGCGCGGGCCTGTGAACCAAGAGATCACGGTTTGATTCCCAGTCAGGGCACATGCCTGGGTTGCAGACCAGTTCCCAGTAGGGAATGCACAGGAAGCAACCATACATTGATATTTCTCTCCGATATTTCTCTCCCTCTCTCCTTCCCTTTCCCTCTAAAGATAAATAAATAAAATCTTTAAAAAAAAAAAAAAAAAAAAAAAAAAAAAAAAGAAAAGCAGATTCTGACTTTTCAGAAAGCAGATTCAGTGTGTCTGGGACAGGGCCTGAGACCCTGGGTTGCTGACAAGCTCCCAGGTTATGCTGATGCCAGTTGTCTGTGGACACATGTTGACTTGAAAAGTTTCAGGTGATGCTGCAGTGGGAGAGAATCAAAGTGAACTTTGATGTCTTGTAGCACTTTAAAATTTTGTTCAAAATGCTGTTTTAAGTCAACTTTAACAGTGTCCTTCAATTCCGTAGTCTCCCATTTTATATCTGTAACTCATTTCTGGTCATGTTTTGTCCTTATTTCTCATAAATGTAGAGGCCTGATTGGCCCAAAACAAACACTGAGTGGAGGCGCCCTGTGAAGTGTTATATACTCACATTATAAACAATCTCATTAAGTGGGTTTGTTTGCCCTTGAGGAGTCAAGATGCCCAAGGTCACACAGTACTGGCCAAGGGTGTTTCGCAAACTCGGATCCTTGAACTCTAAGTGGGTGATTTTTCCCTCAATACTCAGTGCCATCCTGATGTAACAAAATCTTCCAGCCTAAATTATTCCCCTAGCTACTGGGACTGGTAGTGGCAGATTGTGAGGGTCAAAGCTATTGAGCCTTGCAGGACTGAGAGTCTTCCTCCCTGCCTTTCTGGGTCCTTCCTTCCCAGGAGTCTAGGTGGGAGAGCATGGAGTGTCAGCCTGGCAGAGTTGCCTACCAGCCAGAACCTGGTGATTATCTTTTTACAAAAGTACCTTGCAGGAATAGGCAGATCTCTGGCAGCAGGATAAAAGCCCAGCACAGAATTCAGTTTCCCTCCTGTGATTATAGACCTTACTTAACTTTATTTTTTAGATTTTTATTTTAAGTTTAGAAGCTTCAGTCAAGAACCACTAATTAAGTTGTGTACTGCAGTCTTTTTCAGCTCATGGGCTTTTGCTAGGCTGGAATTACTGCCTGGCGCCTTTCTTCAACATGGACTTCCCAGCCTGAAAATCCAAAACACAGCGATTTGTTTTAGATTGGTTTCATTCAGTTAATTTTAATAATCCATGTGCTTTTCAAATAATTTCTTATTTGTGTGTTTTATGTCTGCTATTACTTAGTTACTGTGATGTTTCCCAGAAATAGAACTATGCCAGACACCGTATTTATAAGACTCCGCAGTGACATCACACTGAGTATCAGGACTGAAGCGTAAGCCCTGGTGGTTTGGAGACAGTGTGTGATAAAGGGTCAGAAGGTCCCCAGAGGAGATGGTGACATCTCTAAACATGCATCTGTCTACCTGCCTACCTATATAAGAACATATATTTGTGCATATGGAGTAGGTGCAAATATTTTATGTGTATATATGTATGTATATGTAATTAATAATAAAATCAGCATTTTTCCCCTGTTGAAAAAATGAGAAATATTGAAATAAACACAGTGAAACTTAACTATTACTCAAAATGTACTAATTGGAAATAACTGCAATTTACATTCTATATAGCAAGCGTTCTGCTATACGTAGGAGAGAGCACACTTAATTTTTTTTGATATCTCTGATTTTTATCCTAATAATTTATTATAAGCAAATCTCTATGTTGTTAAAAGTCTTTGGACTTTTTATACAATATTAAATGTCAAATATATCTCAGTTAAAAAGCCTTTGGCCTTATCATTATTTTAAATTACATGTATTTTTTTCTTAATCATCAAAGTAGTAAATGTTTGCTGTAGATATTTTGGTAAAACTGAAAAATATAGGAAAGAACAAATAATCTATGACGCCACTACCATCAATTGTAATCTATAATCCCACTACTTACAGTTAACAACTATTAGCCTTTAGTGTATCTTCTTATATGGATATAGGTATTAATTAAATAAAACTTAATTAATTAAAACTTAATTAATTTCTAAGTCATATTAACATTTATAGCATTGTGATCTTTTTTCTTCAATTTTAGCATGAGCTTTACCATGTTAATAAATGTTCTTTAAAATGATTTTAAATGGCTACATAATATTCTGTTGTGTATTCCTAATGATAAATTATAAGGATCTAATATTCAAACTAAATTAGACCAAGAGTTCATTCAGCCCATATCTGTGTCTGAACAAAGGAGAATAGTTTGGTAGTTTGAAGGTTATAATAGTTCCTTACATGTTGTATAGCTCAAATATCAAACTATATCTTAAATAGATCCCATGCTATAAATATCTATTAACATCACATTATCATATTAATAACTCACATATTGAAATCCAAGTATTAACCACTATGTACATTATCTAGTCAATATTACAACTCCTTGAGGTAGGTATCGTTATGCTCACTTCATAGTTGAGGAGCCTGAGAGTCAAAAATAGAGGGTGAATAACTCATGGTTAATGAGTAGCTAAGCTTAGATTCCAACTGTCTAATTCCATCAGCCTTGCTCTTAAC
>CM052538.1:178239031-178430227 GCA_028533065.1 Trachops cirrhosus
AAGGATCTAATATTCAAACTAAATTAGACCAAGAGTTCATTCAGCCCATATCTGTGTCTAAACAAAGGAGAATAGTTTGGTAGTTTGAAGGTTATAATAGTTCCTTACATGTTGTATAGCTCAAATATCAAACTATATCTTAAATAGATCCCATGCTATAAATATCTATTAACATCACATTATCATTATTAATAACTTTCACATATTGAAATCCAAGTATTAACCACTATGTACATTATCTAGTCAATATTACAACTCCTTGAGGTAGGTATTGTTATGCTCACTTCATAGTTGAGGAGCCTGAGAGTCAAAAATAGAGGGTGAATAACTCATGGTTAATGAGTAGCTAAGCTTAGATTCCAACTGTCTAATTCCATCATCCTTGCTCTTAACCACCACACCATACCCATTTAATATTATCAATAGATTTAGCTGTACCTTTCCTGAATGTATTTATTTTTAGCCCGTGTCCCTCCTGGATAATATGATTCATAATCAATATGTTCGTTCCACACCTAATGAGTATAATGCACTGTGCTCATTTCTGTTGAGAAATGCACAGAAGCAAAAGCCATAGTACCTGCTCAAGAGCTTCTGCAGTCTCATTAGGGGTGCAGTGTATAAGCATGTACCAAGTTGAGATTCATTAAAGACTTGAGTATCCATACCAGTTAACAGGATAAAGTTGTCTGCAATATTCTACTAGGTCAATGAATATCTCTGATAAGGACAATAAACAACTGCTGGTTACCATAAAACTTTCTCTTTTTAATTTGAAGTCACGCTCCTTCATTTTGATATTCCTGAATTTGTTAAACAAGACCATGTTTGATGGCTTTATTTTAAAATGGTTCTATTTGGGCAGTTATTAGATTGTTAACCCATGGGGACTCACCAAGAACCAGTAATATATATGATTCAAGAGTTCATTACAGTCACATACCCACACCTAAGATGACAGACTTTGGTAAAATACAATCTCAAAATTATTTTATGAACACAGTCATGTGGCTATTTTTTCATGTATAGTTCTTCAAACATGTATACATATAATGCTAGCCATATTTAGAGTGTGCAAGTTACCTGTGAGACCCTTTGCCACTTTTTAAAAAATATTTTATTTATTTATTTTTAGATAGAGGGGAAAAGAGGGAGAAAAAGAGGCAGAGAAACATCACTGTGTGGTTGCCTCTCATTCATCCCCTATTAGAGACCTGGCCCACAGCCCAGGCATGTGCCCTGACTGGGAATTGAACTGGTGACCCTCTGGTTTGCAGGCCAGTGCTCAGTCCACTGAGCTGTACCAGCCAGGGCCCTCTGCCACTTTTTAACTTGGGTTCCTAGACCAGTGGTGAAACCAGAAGTCTAACTCCATGTTGTGTGACTTCAAAGGGCTGGCCTTTTCATGATTTTATTCTGCCTCTGATTCAATACCGCCTTTGTGTTGATCCCTGTATCACATAGAGACAAATATAATCCTAATGGTCTCATAATTTTGTATAAACCCAGGCAGATAAATGTATAGGGTCTATAGGGTTTAGGAAAAGCCATTCTGATAACTATGAGAAGAAATTTAGAGGTCAGTGTGACATTATATTTAATCCCTTTTCATCTTATTACATATCTAGCTCGGGATATAAAATGTGTACTGATAGGAGATCTGTGCATTTGGTAGTTAGTTATTTATCTTTCAATGATTCCTCTCTGAAACAGCATGTTGGTCAGCAGAGGTGATGGAAATGCTCCCTGGTCGATCTCGTTTGCTAGGATTCAGCTCTGAGTCCTGAAGGACGTAACGGGGTTACACACATTGAACTTTGGAGCTGAGGGGAATACCTGCAATTGTGCAGCTCGGTGGGTCAAGCATGTCAGCCTGCATCAGCTTTCACCTGGGGGCTTAGTAAAGTACAACCTGCTGGGTCCCAGCCTTGATGGTTCTGGTTCAGCAGGTCTTGGGTGAGGCCTGAAAATATACATGTTAACACATTTCCAGGTGGTGCTGACGTGCTGATCTGGAAACCTTGCTTTTAGAACCACTGCACTCATTGAAGCTTTTCTTTCTGTGAATGAGAAAACTGAGGGTACCAGAAAGGTCATCAGTGTACATGTATGTGTAAATCCAGCCCAATCCCTTCCCTGCTGGAGGCCTTTCTGTGGTTTCCTGTTGCACTTACATTAAAATCCCAAGTCTTCATTTTCCAGAAGACCCTGAGTGCCTGGTCCCTGCCCATCCCTCCACACCATGGACTCTATAGAGACTTACTGGACTTCATTCTAGTCATTCAAGGGCCATACTCTTATTTCAGCATAAAAAGCAACTAATATGGACATGACACAGGGCAAAGAGTGAAAGTTTGACTTATAGAGGCATTTCATCCCATTTTTCAATGCTTACCGTTTCCTTGGGGCTTCCTATATAGCTAACTGAGCACCTTGCTTAGTGATTGATCATCCATGCTTCCCTGGATGGGTCCATGGGATGGGTCCATTTTCATTTCTCTCTCTAATTCTTCTGGAAGAGAACTTGATCCTCATTATAGTAATAGCTAATGTTTATTAATCAGATATGTGCCAGATGCTGTGCCAGCATTTACCAAAATTTATCACATTTAATCTTCATAAAGGCCATAATATAAAGTTATAAAGTAGGTGCTTCTCACATATTTTTTCTTTCTTTTTTCTTTTAAAAACCAATGAAGGAACTGAGGCTTAGAGTATTAAGCAACTTTTTGAATGTCACACAGCTAATAAGAGGCAGTATTGAGATTTAAACTTCAGCTTCAGGGTCTGGAATCTCTATTCTTAGACAGTGAATGATACTGCCTCTTAATTATTTCATGAAATAACTACTGTGTTTGTCTAAACAGCACCAACTGATCAAATAATAACAACCCCTTTTCCTGGCTGCTATTTTACTCACTGTTCATCAGTAATTCAAACAGTACTTTTGGAAGGAGAAAACAGAGACTTAGCTCAAAGGGGTCCTTACAAAGATATATATAGCGATTAAATTGGGGATAGGAATGATCACATTAAAACAAAGTTTAATATCTCACAGTGTCATGCCCATTTGCTTGATAATTGAAAAAATTATGTAGAAGTCAATAGAAGAAAGACATTCGGTCTCCTTTACATGCTACATTTCAAGTGTTTTCAAGAGTGGTTTATCCCTCCTGCATCCTCAATAATAGAAAAGCCTAATACCTGACATTGCTTTTAAGGGTGAAGTCCCCGGGTAGCAGCCCATGGGGTAATAACGGCAGAACCTTTGTTAGTCTGAAGTTACAAAAGCACACCAAAACAAACACTGTTTCCTTGGTGAAGTTCATTTTTGGCCAAAACTCAATCACTGGTCACAGAATGAATGATCTCTGTATTTCTTACAGATCAGAAAACACGTGGAGCAATCTTACTTTCTTCCTAGAGCAAGTCTGAAATGAGATTTGCAGGAGCAAGTTCTGCAAGTGTTTTGTTTGTTTTTTTTGTTTCCTCTTAACATATCTCCTGAAAAAATCACCACTTTCTGAAGTTTCGCAATGGAAAAATTCTCCTTCGTCCCTTCTTTCCCTCCTTTCTTTTTCTGTTTTCTTCTCTTATTTTCTTTCTCATGCATTAATTTCTTTATTAATTCTGCACACAGTTACTCACACTTATAATGTGCCTGGTATATTTATTTTATTTTTTCTTTTTAAATTATGTTTTATTGACTATGCTATTAAAGTTGTCCCAGTTTTTCCCCCTTTGCCCTCCTCTACCCAGCACCCCCACTCCTTCAGGCAATACCCATACTTTGTCCATGTCCCTGGGTCATGCATGTAAATTCTTTGGCTACTCCATTTCCTATGCCGTACTTTACATCCCCATGGCTATTCTCTAACTACCTATTTGTACTTCTTAATCCCCTCACCTCATCACCTATTCCCTCATGCCCACCTCCCATCTGGCAACCATGAAAACCCTCTCCATACCCATGATTCTGTCTCTGTTTTTGTTTGCTTAGTTTGTTTTTTAGATTCAATTGTTGATAGATATGTATTTATTGCCATTTTATTGTTCATAGTTTTGAGCTTCTTTTTCTTAAATAAGTCCTTTTAACATTTCATATAATAATGGTTTGGTGATGATGAACTTTAGTTTTTCTCATCTGGGAAGCTCTTTATCTGCTTACTGATTCCAAATGACATCTTTGCTGGGTAGAGCAATCTTGGCTATAGGTCCCTGCTTTTCATGATTTTGAATATTTCTTGTCAATCCCTTCCAGCCTACAAAGTTTCTTTTGAGAAATCAGACTTTTGACAGTCTAATGGGAACTCCCCTGTAGGTAGCTAACTGCTTTTCTCTTGCTGCTTTTAAGATTCTTTCTTTGTATTTAACCTTTGGCATTTTAATTATGATGTGTCTTGGATTGGGCCTTTTTGTATCCATCTTTGGAACTCTCTATGCTTCCTAGACTTGCATGTCTATTTTCTTCACCAAAATAGGGAGGTTTTCTTTTATTATTTTTTTTCAAATAGATTTCCAATTTCTTGTTCTTTCTCTTCTCCTTCTGGTACCCCTATGATGCAAATGTTGGAACGCTTGAACTTTTCCCGGAGACTGCTTACACTATCCTCGTTTTTTTTTTTTATTCTTTTTCTTCTTGTTTTGATTGGTTGTTTTTTGCTTCCTTATGTTCCAAATTATTGGTTTGATTCTCATCTTCCTCCACTCTAGTGGTGTTTCCCTGTAAATTGTTCTTTATTTTAATTAGCATATCCTTCATTTCTGACTGGATCGTTTTTATGCTGTTCAGGTCCTCACTAAGTTCCTTAAACATTCTTATAGCCAGTGTTTTGAACTCTGCATCTGATAGATAGCTTGTCTCCATTTTGTTTCATTCTTTTTCTGGAGTTTTGATCTGTTCTTTAACTTGGGCCATGCCTCTTTGTCTTATCATTTTGGCAGCCTTCCTGTGTTTGTTTCTATGTAGGTAGAACTAATATGGCTCCCTGTCTTGGTAGTGTGGCCTTATATAGTATGTGTCCTGTAGGGTTCACTGACACAGCCTTCCCCATCACCCAAGCTGGGTACTTGAGGTGCATCCTTTGTGTGGGCTGAGTATACCCTCCTCTTGTAGTTGAGCCTTGATTGCTCTTGGCATGTCAGTGGAAGGGATTTACCCAGGCCAGTCAGTTGCAAAGACTGGCTGTGACCACTGACCACCAAACTCTACCCTCTGTGGAGGATCAGTTGTGCAGGGGCAAGGTGATGGTGCTCCAACATGGTATGTAGCTGTCTATTGGGTATTCTGGCTCTGGAGTTTCCTTGGGTAGTGCAGGCCAAGGTCAGCCCCCAACTATGTTCTGCTTGGGGCCACCCTGAATAAGCTATAAAGCAATCTGAGATGGCTACTACTTATGTTGGGCTTAGAGATTCCCAGGCAAAGCCAAGCTGTAAATCTAGGCTGGCTGCTGTGAGTGCTGGGCCTGGGGCTACTTAGCAAGAGAATAGGACCTTGGACTTGGTGAGGCTGGCAGTAGTTTGTTTGAGAGGATTTAGGAAGTTGTGAAGCATGAGCTGTGACCAGCTATTCATATGGAAGTCATTGTTAACAGCTTAGTTGGGCCTGTAAGTTGGGTGGGACTGAGTCTCAGGGAATCTCCAGGGTGGGGCAAGCAGTGTTAGCCATGTTGATGGGATCTCAGATATGGCACTTGCCTGCCAACTTTGTGACTCTGAGCGGAGATGGTTCAAAAAATGGACAATGGCCTCTGACTGCCTTTCTGTTTGGGAGAAAGCTGTCCCCCAGCTTTCTCCTGGATGATAGGCCCTTCACTTCCTGCCTGTATGTCATTGGTATCTTTCAAGCTGCTACCTCAGTGCTGGAACTCAGAGAGAGTGAGTTTGAAGAAGTCCATGTGTGAGTTCTTTAAGAGGAACTGCTCGGGACTCCAGAAGTTTCTTCCATTGACTGAGTCCCTGCTGGTTTTTGCAGCCAGAAGTTATGGGGACTTATCTTCCTGGAGCTGGAACCCTGGGCTGTGGGGCATGTTGTAGGGCTGGGACTCCTTCCCTGAATTTTTATCTACCACACTTGGATGTGGGACAAGCCTGTTTTATGTCTCTGTCCCTCCTCCTACCAGTCTGGATGGATGTGCTTTCTTTAATTATGTAATCATCAGACTTCCATTCATCTTGATTTCTGTTGGTTTAAGTGATGGTTGTTCTATAGTTTAGTTGTAATTCTGACGTGGTTGTACGAGGAGATGAGCTATGTTTACCTATGCTGCCATCTTAACTGAAAGTCCCTGGTATGATTATTTTAAATACAGAAACTCTCTTGAACTGAAGTTCAAATGTGAAACCTCTACATTGATGAGACTACCTGTCACAAAGACTCCTGCATAACTCAGAAACCAAATGAACTTGGATGGAAACCAATGCAAGCCCAACTTTATATTATTATACCATGTTCCATTTCAAAGCATAACTGTATGTGCATTTAAATATATGTTTTTATTCTTCCCCTTGCTCTTTACCACAATGAGATACCTCACACCTGTCAGAATGGCTAATACCAAAAAATCAACAATTAACAAATGCTGGTGAGGATGTGGAGAAAAGGGATCCCTAGTGCACTGTTGGTGGGAATGCAGACTGATGCAACCACTATGGAAAACAGTGTGGCGATACCTCAAGAAATGAAAAATGGAACTGCCTTATGACCCAGCAAGCAATTCCACTCCTGGGAATTTATCTGAAGAAACATGAAACACTGATTTGAAAGAGTATATGCATGCCTATGTTAATTGTAGCATTGTTTACAATAGCCAAGATTTGGAAACAGCCCAAGTGTCCATCAATAGATGAGTAGATAAAAAAGCTGTGGTACATGTACACAATGGAATACTATTCAGCTGTAAAAAGAAAAGGAAATATTATCCTTTGTGACAATGTGGATGAACCTGGAGAGCATTATGCTAAGTGAAATAAGCCAGTCAGAGAAAGACAAGTACCATATGATCTCACTCATATGTGGACTCTAATGAACAAAATAGAGACAGACTCATAGATAGAAAGCAAGTGAATAGCTATGTGGGGGAGGGGTTGGGAAGCTTGGTGTTGGGGAGCGAAGGGATTGAGCAAAAAAGAAAAAACTGAGAAAAAAACTCATGGATATAGTTAACTATGTGGTTATTGTCAGGGGGAAGGGAAGAGATCGAGGAGGTGGAGGAGCATATGGTGAATTAAATGGATAAATAGTGATGGACAGAGACTTGGCTTGGGGGTGGATAAACACAAAATATACAGTGTATAGATGATGTGTTGTCAAATTGTGACCTGAAACCTGTTTAATTTTGCTAACCAGTGTCACCCCAACAAATTCAGTAAAAAGGAAAAATAAATAAATAAATATTTGCTTCTACTGAAATTTCTAAATAAAACACCAGCAAGTGTAATTCAGTACTTCAAAAAGTACATCATATATGAGGAGGGATTTTTCTTAGGAATGTGGTGATACAATATCCGGAATTATATTTTAATGTAAGATGAGTTTTGAAGTTATCTCCATACTGCTTTCCACAGTGGCTACACCAAAAAATGGTTCTGCCTTTTGTCCAGCGATCCTACTTCTGGAAATATGCATATATCTGAAGGAACGAAAACACTAATTCAAAAGAAAATAAGCACCCCTATGTTCATTACAGCATTATTTACAGCTGCCAAGATATAGAAGCAGCCCAGGTGTCCATCAGTAAATGAGTGGATAAAACAACTATGGAACATTTACACAATGGCATACCGCTCAGCTGTAAAAAAAGAAGAAAGTTTTACTCTTTGCAACAGTGTGGATGGACCTAAAGAACATTATGCTAAGTGTATGCTAAGTGAAATAAGCCAGTCAGAGAAAGACAACTACCATATGATTTCACTCATGTGGAATCTGATGAACAAACTGACTAACAGACAAAATAGAGATAGACTCATAGATAGAGGGCAGGGTGGCAGCTAAGGGAGGAAGAGTAGGTGGTGGAAGGATTGAGCAAAAAGTAAGAAGGACTCATGGCCAGGGACAACAGTGTGGTGATTGTAGGGGAGAGAAGTATAAGGGGACTAAATGGTAATGGAAAAAAACAATAAAAAATAAATTTAATATAAGATGATAATATTAAAGATAAAGTAAGAATAAAATCCTAAATAAATATAGAAGCATTTGATATAGTCAATATATATATTTATTACAAGTAATATGAGCAGGGTTAAATTAAAAAATAACATTTTAGCTTGAAAATACAAAACTATCAAGAAGCTATTTATTTTATTAAGATTAGGGACAAAGCAAGCATGCCCTTTATCATTTCTGTTTATTATTGAAATGGAGAAAATGGAGAAAACTAGCCAATGGAATAGGTTTAACAAAAATCAGATGCAAAGTATTGGAGAAGAATATACTGAACTTTACTTTTTTTCTTTTTCTTTTTTTAAAAATATATTTTATTTATTTATTTTTAGAAAGAGGGGAAGGGAAGGAGAAAGAGAGGGAGAGAAACATCAATGTGTGGTTGCCTCTCACATGGCCCCCACTGTGGAGCTGGCCTGCAACCCAGGCATGTACCCTGACTGGGAATTGAACCAGTGACCCTTTGGTTCACAGCCCACGCTCAATCCACTGCGCTACACCAGCCAGGGCTGAACTTTTCTTATTTGTAGAAAGTTCATGAAGGTCTTCAGGTAAATTATTAGAACTAAAAAGGATTTCAGCATGTATGTTGGATAGAAGATAAACATATAAACTTAATTAACCTCCTTCTGCAGTTATAATTGCCAATTAAAATATAGAACAGAAAATATTCCATCTATAATAGCAACAAAAACATAAAGTAGCTAAGAATAAATCCTAAAATATTTAAGACTTTAGTGGTATAAGTGACAAAATATTCTGAAAGATTATAAAACAAAGTCCTGAATAAATCACCAATACCTATCATATTCATGCATGATTAGATTAAATAATATAAATATGCTAAATTCTCCATAAATTACTTCATAAATCCAATAAAATTCTACTCAAAATCCCAACAGTTTTTCATGGAAACTGTCAAGATGATGCTCTGAGTCATAAGTATGTTCAAGGGGCCAAAATAGTTGAGACTATTCTAGGGGGGGAAAGAAACAATAGGAAAGACTTGCCCTACTAGATGTAGACCTATTTTTACCCAAAATAATTATGCTAGGGTGACCCACGCAGACCTGTGGGACAGAATAGAACTCCATAAGTATTTCAGGCAACGTGGAAAATGGATACATGACCAGGTTGATGTTATAAATCAGAGGTTAATGAACAAACTTGTCACTAAGTGGTGCTGGCATCATTGGTTATCCATATGGAAAAAATAAAATTAGACTTCATTTTCACACAAAACATGAAATGAATTAAGAGTATATACAAATTTAAATGTAAAGTGCAAACTTTAAAAATATTTAGAAGAAAATAAAGGTGAATTACAAAGGGCCAGAAAGAAAGTAGAGCCATGAAGAAGATACTGATAAGTTTGAATATGTGTTCAAGGACAAATATGATAAACGAAAGATAAGCCACAGACTGAGACAAACTATTGGCAGTGGATGTGATATGCAAAGGGTTGTGTCCAGAAATTGTATAATTAACTCAAGAGAAAGACAACAAGAGAAAGACAAATAGCCCAACAGAAAAATGAAAAAGCAATATGAATAAGAAAATTGCAGATGCCAAAACCAAAATGGATAGTAAATGTATAAAAGTATGTACATCCACACTAGTAATCTTGAGAAGGCAAATGCAAATGATAGATATCACCAGGTAAGTAAAAATTAATAACTCTGGTAACATTATGTCTTGGCCAAGAGGAGTAGAAATAGGAATTGTTATGTCCTAAATACTGGTAGTGTACAATGAGGTGACCACTTTGTAATAAAATTGAGCACTGATGTTGAACGTGACATTTGGCCTAGTAGTTGAACATTATGTAAATGCTTTACAGAAACTCTCAAATAAATTCACATTTAGATAGTTACAAGAATATACATTGGAACACTGCTTGTAATCTAAAAGAAAAAAATTAACAACAGTCTAAGTCATCATGAAGGTGATGAATAAATCATGGATCTTTTATACTATAGAGACACATCCAGCATTGGTGAACTTCAATGCCATGACATTGAATGAAAAAAGCAAATAACGGAATATCATATACAGAATGATACCATTTATATAAAATTTGTAAACATGTGAAATAATCTAAAATACTGTATGTATAGATCCATATATATATTTTTTAATTTTATTTATTATTACTTTTAGAGAGAGGAAAAGGGAGGGAGAAAGGGAGAGAAACATCAATGTGCGGTTGCCTCTCACACACCCTCAACTGGGGACCTGGTCCTCAAGCCAGGCATGTGCCCTGACTGGGAATCGAACTGATGACCCTTTGATTCACAGGCCAGCACTCAAGGCACTGAGCCACACCAGCCAGGGCAGATCCATATATATTAAGAATATAAAAAACATGCATGGACATCATGAACATCCCTGTAAAAAAGTTACTTCTGGGAAGAGAGGGAAGTGGGGCTGTTAAAAAGGGAATTTACTGATGCCTGTAGTATTTTATTTCATTGAGAAGGATCTGAAACACATATACCAGAATGTTAGGAATTTTAAAAAGCCACATTACAGGGATGCAGGTATTTATTGTATTATTCTTTCTGCTTGTTTGGATGAAGTATTTCAAAATTAAACACAGAACCACGCAGCCTTGCTGAGATGCGGATGCCAAGCGTTCAGCCAGGTTTGTTCACTAAGTCCCTGCACTTCCTGCTCTCAGTGGGACTGATTAAAATGATACGTGATCACACAGAATAACTCTTCAGGTTCTTTGGGAAATGTCAAAATTGCAAATATTAAATTCTGAAATATCAAGGGTCATTTACAGACATACAAAACCAACTGAGGACTTAAAGAATAAAAATGAAAACAAAGTAAAAGCTGTTTGATATAGAGTTTAGAAGAATATATAATCTCTTTCCCCTGTAAAATCACACCCCAGAGATTGGCCTCCGTCTTCCTGAGGGATTATCTGTCTGTGTGCACGAGGGGCCAGCAGCCCTGAAACTCACACAGGACGATATAAAACAAAACGACACAAAACCTCCTCACGTGAAGGGAAAGGAATCTGCCACAAAAGGGCTGCCCCTTCCCAAATACATCCTTTGGCTCCCCAAACAGCTTTTCCGTCCTTGACCTTCTCGTCGGAAACCTCTCCTTAAGCAGCTACACACAGCTCTGCAAATGTTAGAGTGACATTTGGACTGGGCTTGCGTGATCAGCCTGCGTGATGGGCTTGCCTGCTCGGCCGGGCTCCCCCGGGGGCTCTGCCAAACTCCGGTGCAGCGGTGTTAGCCTTGCTGGCCTCACTTCCCAGAGCTAGCAATAACATTTACCAGCTACAGTTTTCTCCGTCTTCAAATATTTCTTCTGGCCCACGTGACAGTGCCCCAGCTCCTCCGTAGACTGGGACCTAAAGAGAGGGCTTTAGAGAGTGGAGCACCCTCCTTTAAGAACGTTTAGCATTTACCTTTCATTAAAGATTTTACTTGCATTTTAATTGGGCTGCCCTCTTAGGATTCTGATACGTTTAGGAAAAATTAATTATTAAAATTGCACACATATAGAGGAGGGGTACACCTTTGCTCATTCTCATGCCAGTGGAAACTGAAAAGCATGCCTCTCGTTGGTGAGGAATGGGCTCTGAGTGCTCACTGAAGTCCTTAAGGATCCAGAGTTGGCCAGGAAATTGTACAATTATTAATCGTAACTGTAGAAAACAATTTTGGAACTTTGTTAGCTTACTATATGCCCAGGACGGGCTTAGTCAAGACTTAAAGAAATCAAGTGGCTTCTTTTTTGTATCTCCAGTGCTTGAATGAATTGATGAGGATGAATTGAATATTCTCCCTAATGAGTCACATGCTAATATTATCGTTATGTTATTGAGGAAACTGAGGCTCAGAGAGATTAAGTAGCTTGTTCAGTTACAAAGCTAGCAAGCATCAGCCTTCCTATACAGCCTGAGAACTTAATGGCTTTGCTATAACCTGTACTTACAGAGACAAGTCTGTGTCAGAAATGTGGTGATAACCATTGGCAGGCAGAGTTGAAAATGAGTAAGAACACAGTAGAATTCCAGTTGATAAATGTTGAAGGAGAGAAGACAACCAAGAATCACCATTGGGCAAACCCCACAGTAGTAAATGTTGCAAATAAGATCCACTGAATCCACTGAAATGGATGCTAAAATTAGTGGGTGAAAGTGTGAAGAGAAAAAGGATTTTCATAGGCTCCAAGTGTCTTCCCCATGATACACATCAAGCACAAAGGAAAAGACATTTAACAATGAAAAGACCTGGGAGATACGAATTTACCCAAGGGATCAAGAAGACATCACCAGTAACAAGACATGTCAACATCATGAACCCCTTTTTATAAGGCAGTGGGACAAGGTCATTTTTATGGTATTCTTGCCAAAAACGTATAACTTCACTCCAACCATCAGAAACATTGAACAAACTCAAAATGAGGATGTTTGATAACATATCTAATGGGTCCTCTTTGAAAGGACAGGAAAGACAAGAAAAGACTGAGGAACTGTTAAATTGGAGAAGCACTTAGGAGAAATAACAACTAATTAAATGTGGGAGCCTGGGATAGAAAAAGGACGTTAGTGGAAAAAGTCATAACATTTGAATAAGACCTGAAATTTACTTAAAATGATGTGCCAGTGTTAATTCTCTACTATTCATAATTGTACTGTGGTTATATAAGATATTAGCATCGGGGGAAGCAGGAGGAGAGGTGTAAGAATGCTTGGTACAATTTTTGCATCTTTTCTGTGAGTATGTAAGTTTGAAATAAAAAGTTTAAAGCAACAACCAAGACAAGATGAAACAAGAAATGAATGGGAACTGTATTTGTCTTTATATTTGTTTGCAGCATCAAGAGAGAAGCATATATGTGAACCAAAATGAAGTGCACATGAAAACAGGCTTGTAGGCATTGCCTGTAATGAACTGTATGTATGCACCAGATAGAATGGGGTCATGGGAAGGAGTGGTAAGCCTGACCTAGCAAGGGTGTGAAGGTAGCCAGGGTAGGCTTTGCAGAAAAGGTAATGCTTGCAGTGTTTTTGTTTCTCTGCCACCTGTTCTATTAAGCACCTACTATGTGCCAGGTGAGCATTCTTCTAGAAAATAGGTACACATCAGTAAACAAAACAAAACAAAAATATCTGCTATTAGGGAACTTACATTCTAGAAGGAAGGGCCCAATAAACACATGAACAAAATATTTTAGCTATTTTAAGTGCTGTGGTTACAAATAAGTGAGCTGACGTTATAGAAGATGGCTGGGGAGAGGGGCAGTTAGGGTGATTGGGGAATACTTTTCTGAATGGATAGTCAGAACTATTTGGGACAGGGACTGAATGAGAGGAACCTGCCATGCAAAATGATCAGGGAGCAGGTAATTCCATGCTGAAGAACAGGTTGGCTGAGTGCCTGAAGAGAAGAACAAACTGGCGTGTTCGTATTCAAAGAAATAAAAGAACGCCAGCGTGCTGGGCTCTAATGGACAAGGGGAGAATAGTAGAGAGGAGCTATAAAAGTAGGGTGACCATGTGGCTTTAAATTCAAATTAGCAAGCACACTTTAGAGTAAAAGGTGATGCTATTAATAATCACACCAGGACAATAGTGGTGAAAGGGAAGTGTCTGGGCCACACTTGGACCTATGAGCACCCTATAAAGAGGAAACAAATCAGGTAGGACTTTATAAGTCAGGCAAGGAGTATAAATATAGTCTAAGTTTGTTAGGAAGGCATGGGAGGGTGTCACGGGGGAAGGAAGTGATCACTCTGGCTGCCATGTGGAGAGTAGACTAGAGAGAAAAGAATGAAATTGGGGGAATAATTAGAAGTCTAGCTAGAAGACAGGATGGGGTTTTAGCTAAGGGAGCAGCCATGGAAAAGGAGAGAAGGGCCAGATTCACTCAGTTTTGAAGGCAGAGCCAACAAGCCTCCCTTACTCTTAGTAGACAGGCCAGGATTTGCCAGCGAGGTAAGTGTGTGAGGGATGTGTAGAACATTCCATACAAAGTGCCATCAGGGCAAAGTCATGGGGCAGGGTATATTCTCAGAGCCAATACTGTATTCTATGGCCAAAGTGAAGGAGAACAGTGGAGACAGGTGATTAGTATGACTGGGGCCAGGTTATTGAAGGTTTAGAATTCAGCCCTGGCCAGGTGGCTCAGTTGTTTGGAGCACTGTCTTGTACAACCAAAAGGTTGTGGGTTTGATTACCAGTTAGGGCACACACCTAGGTTGTGGGTTCAATCCCGATTAGGGTGCTTACAGGAAGCAACTGATGTTTCTCACATTGATGCTTATCTCTCTCTCTCCTCCCCCTTCCTTTCTCTCTCAAAACAATCAATACCCCCCAAAAATATACCCTCCAGTGAAGATTAAAAAAAAAGATTTATAATTCATTGCTAAGTAGTGGGGACTCCAGTGCCATTCAAGTTACTTGACTTAAAAATGACATGATTTGATTTGTTTGTAGCCCAACTACAGTAGGAAAATAAGACAAAATTAAAAGGAAAACTACTAGGAAAACAGAGACATTTTCTGATAGCTAGAGAAATAAACAATAAACCAGAAACATTTGCAGGGTGGTACAATAAGGCGAGGGGACTTTTATTTTCACTAGAAACTCTACCCCCATTCATCAGATGCACCCTTGATGGGCTTGTGGTTGATGTTATAATCAAAGTGTTGACTCAGGGTTGCTGTTCAGTCATAAAGAAGCTCCAAGAGGAAAAAGTTGAGAGACAAATTAATACCATGTACCATGTGTTCCTCTGCGGCTCCATGGCTATTCTTGGCCCACTTATTTCTAAGTTTGAGCAATATCTCTCAGACTGGTGTGCCTCACGTGCAATTTTGGCAAGCTGAGCGTGGGGATGGAGCCAGATAGCTTGTTGTCTGTAGTCTTATAAACTCATCAGTTGTGGACTGGTAATATAATTTCCAATACACTGCGCCAGCCCTATAAAACAACTTTGTGTTTGCAGGGGAATGGGGCCCTGACAAGAAGACTTGTTTATAGCTTAATTTTAGCTGTGTTCTCCATTGTTGCTGCAGTAACAGCTTGTATATGATGCATGCTTGTCATCTGCCAGACTCTTACAACTTCTTTGTGTGTGTTTGGCAAGCTAGGCACAACATTAGGCTTTGCTTAATAGCCACCCTAGGATCCTGTTTGCTACCTTATGGAGTGGTAGCTGCAGCATACATCTCTGTCTTTTGGGATGAAGGAATTGAGACATAATTGTTGTGTACTCCACAGCTGTGGGTTATATCTTGATAAAATTATCTGATGTCTTACTCTTCTAGATAAAGTTCTCATAAAATAATATTGATAGGAGGCCTGACAAGGAGAAAAATCTGACATATGTCACCCATGTATATGCAGTCAATGATTATCTTTTTGTTGACTATATTTTCTATCTGTGCATTACAATAGCTACTTGCCATTTATGTCATTAGGCTCACAAGATTACTTCTAGCCAGACGTTACCCCAGGTGACTATAGCAAAAATTAAAGATCTACAAGGTAGGAACTTTTGTTTTCCATTTCTAGATCTCGAGACCAGTGCCTGGGAACATAATAGATACTAAAACACCATGTGTTAAATAAATAAGTCCAACTACTGGCATCGTAAATCTGTCCTAATGCTTTGGAAGTGAATGCTGCAAATGATGTAGTCTCCCAAGAAGAGCACGTTCTACTGAGGGTTGGCCAGGGGGTTGATGAACTGATGTGCCAGGCTGAGAAAATGCATAGGATCCAACATTCATTCTAATCTCATGTTTTTTAACCTGGCCACTCTAGATTCTACTGTGCACAAATGTAGACTTGTGAGATTTCCCTCTATTAATTAATTATCTTTTTGCTCTTAGGTCCACTAAAAGAGATATCCTTTAATTCTAGTCCTATGAGGATTGAATGTAATTCTGGTACTCACAATTTTTTTGTATTCCATCCTATAGCTAACTTTGCTTATAAGTGGTGTTGGAAAAAATACATACATATACACACGTACCATATGTCATATATGTCTTACATACATGGATGGGAAAAAGTAAGTTATATTACCAGCCATCATTACTTAAAAGCCATAAATGAGGACATGGAATAATAACAATAGTAAGACAAATAATACAAATAAATAGTACAATAATAATAAGTAATACAAGAATAAACTTTGTGTTTCACGTATCGCAACAGTAAACCTACTTTTGCCTACCTCTGTATGTAACATATATATGTATCAACAATATTTTGAAACAAGTGTCTCAGTAGATCTTTAGGTACTTATAGTATGTTTGTGTGTGTGGAACTTTTGAGTCATCTGTTTCAGAACACTGATGTTTTTGTACAACTTGATTTTGGAAGCAGGATCCCAAATAGAAAAAAAAGGGAAGGTTTTTAATATCTCCATTAGAAAAAAGTCAAGGCTTTTAAATATTAACTCAGTTTCTTCACTTATGGAAAAAAGGTTTGAGTGAAGGTAAATTTTATATTTCTCACTCTAAATGTCTATGCAATTCAGAGGTGGTAGTAATCTCATAAATTCCATGCAATTTTGCTATTTTTTTCTTATAAAGTGACAAGAGACTAATTCTGCTTTAATGAGTTAATCAGACTTTTGAAAATGTCTTCATTGGTTTGACTTTTCTAAAAATTCATTTTCTACTCCTAGAAAATTTGATTTTGGTTCATGTTGAAATAATGGCCCAGCGTCTTATAAAGGCATGCATGCAGTTGATATTTGGTGACCTGGTACATTGTGGAATGATTTGTCGATTGTTATGCCTTTCAGTGCTCCTGCCATTTTTTGTTTCACCTCTTCAATATCGGCAAAACATTTCCCTTTGAAGGACTTTTTTCATCTGGGGAAATAATGAAAGTTGCTTGGGGAGAGATCAGGTGAACGGGGGGTGGGCCATAGGGATCATGTGGTTTTTGGCTGAAAGCTGCTGAATAATCAGCACGGTGTGGGCAGGTGTGCTTGTAAAGCATTCATCATGAAATGGGCCATTGCCTTAAGAGAGTCTTCAAAAAAAATTCGCTGAAGCCGAATGCAGCCTCTCACAACAACGGCAACTGGTACACTGATACAGATGTGTTCCTAGAACATTTACCTAGCAGGAGAAGCCTGCATTACAAAGGCCCCACCTTCCAGTAGATAATTTCATTTTATTTGGGTGCCCTCTTGTGTATTTGTCTGCCATTGGCTGTGCCCTTTGACCTAAGGTCACACACAGTTCTTGTCAGGAGCTCACAGTACTCTCTTTCTTTTTGTCTTTCTCATGGTTCTGGCAATTGACCTTCCCTTTGCTTCATTAGGGCTAGCAATGTCTTCTCTTAATAGCTCTGTATACAACAATGCCCCTCAAGGGTTCACTATCCCCTACCTGTGCCTTTGTAAATATAACCTTTATTAAACCTTCGTCAAATGGCACAATTTGAGTGGGGCATCTATTTCCTAGTAGTATGGTACCTGATTTAGTGTTGTTATTTCACATGCTATTAAAGGGAAAACCGAGGTCCAAGAATGTTTCACAGTTAAATAACTTGCAGATCTAAGATTCCATCATATCTTCTAACTCCAGGTGCATATACTCTAGTGACAGCAAGCACACTGAGCAATGATTCTGAATGGGAGGCTTCCCCATGTGTGCAAGTGCAGCTCTGCACTCTCAGCTTTCTTTCTTTTTTAAACAAAGTTTTTTTTTTATTTTTTAAAGATTTTATTCATTTATTTTTAGAGAGAGGGGAAGGGAGGAAGAAAGAGAGAAAGGGAAACATCAATGTGTGGTTGCCTCTCGAGCATCCCCTACTGGGGACCTGGCCCGAAACCTAGGCATGTGCCCTGACTTAGAATTGAACCAGCGACCCTTTGGCTCACAGGCCAATGCTTAATTCACTGAGCCACACCAGTCAGGGCTCAACGTTCTTGAATTGACTTAAAGAGGCAGAGAAATTCTCAGGAATATATCAATGTTCTTTATAAATATTATGTTTTGAAATTTCATAAAATTATACATTATATATATCAGGGTTTCTGTGTCCTTGGTTTGTTTGCTTCTTATTCTTTTTGTCCCCTTTCCTTTTTCCCAAATCCTCACCTAAGGATAGGTTTATTGATTTTAGAGAGAGAAGAAAGGAGAGAGAGAGAGAGTGAGAAACATCAATATGAGAGATAAACATTGATCAGTTGCCTCCCATATTCACCCTGACCAGGGATTGACCTGCAACCTCTTGATGTAGGGGAGGATGCTACAATGAACTAAGCTACCTGGCCAGAGCCTGTCTTTCTTTTTCTTTCTTTCTTTCTTTCTTTCTTTCTTTCTTTCTTTCTTTCTTTCTTTCTTTCTTTCTTTCTTTCTTTCTTTTTCTTTCTTTCTTTCTTTCTTCTCTCTTTCTCTCTTTCTTTCTTCTTTCTTTCTTTCTTTCTAAAAAGTATCTAAAAATACATACCTCCTTTTCTTAAAATGAGAAATGTCAATAAAAGAATTCATCATGACTTTAGAGTGCTCTAGTTCTTGGGGGATGAGAAGCCAGTATGACTGTGTATAATGGCAGCACTCTGTTGAGAATGTGAAAAGTTAGTTCTCAGCCTTGTCCGCGGGATGGAGGACATCACCTCCCATCAATTTTGTTGATTTCCTGAGACTGTTGGCTACTGTTGGGTCTGTTTGGAACTAGAAATTTATGTTGCTCCTGCTGCTGCAAAATACAGACTTAGAACCTGGCAGGCATTCCTACATAGATTTGCACACTATTTAAGATCAGCCCAGTTTGGGAGAGGAAGCAATCTGTGTATTTTGGAAGCTTTGTCAGAATAAAACACACTTAAGGAGTGTGTGAGGCCGATAGCTGCATGAGTGAGCAGGAGGATGTCTCGGAGGTACAAAAAAAGGAGAGGGTGAGAGAAGTGACTATTTAAAGATACTTTGCTTACAAGGTTGGACGTGAGAGGATCTTCTCTCCATAGGAGATAGCTCAGCGGCTGACAGGAGTACAGTGCCAGGAAGTGTGCTTTGTATACTCAGTGTGGAATCAGAACTAGCACAATCTACTGCATTATAGCACATTGCAAGCAAAATATAATGAGACATTGAAATAAAGAACAAACTGATAGTAACCAGAGGGGAGAGAGGAAGGGGAATATGGGGTAAAAGCAGGGAGGGTTGTCAAAGAACATGTTTAAAGGACAAATGGACAAAGCCAAAGGGGGGGTAGGATCAAGGGTGGGAGGTGGGGATGTGTGGGGTGGGGGGGAGTGGTAGTGGGAAAGTGGAGACAACTGTACTTGAACAATAGCAACAACAAGAAAATAACAAGGAAAAAAAAGCACATTGCTAATTGCTTATAGTACTATATTGGTGTCAATGGAGCCTTTGCATTTGTTGGCAATATCACATCAACTGTGTTGTCTAGTACTTTTGTTTTACCCCTTTTCTATTGTCGTCTACCAATCTGGCTTTCTTCTTTACGGTTAAGATGTAAATAATGTCACTTCCTAGTAGCGTAGGCAAGAGGAACCTCTGTGCCGTTCATTTCCTACAGTCCGTGCTCAGTTTTTACTTCCCTTCTGGATTAGGGGTTTATCACATCTAACACGACACATGATTATCATGATTAAAGAACTCTTATATTTGATTATTTTCTGGGGTTCTTTTGGTGTTAGATAAAATAATTTGATTATGATAAGCAGTGGGAAGATTATAGGTAAAATAGGTAAAAGTTGCCTGCTGGAAACTTCATTTTTCAAGTTAAACAACAACAAAAAAAAGTATAACAGCCAAGTAATCATTAGCCTGAAGAAGGGAGAGAGGCACAACCCAGTATCATAAATCTCTGAAAGCAGAGGCAAGATGCATGCTTCTGAAGCCAAGCCAAGATGAATGGGCAGGCATGATCAGGCTGCCAGCTCTGTCTGCGCTCTTCGGTATAGCACTGTGTAGTTGACAAAAATACTGAGAATTATTCCTAATACTTTTTAAAAAATATTTTTATTTATATTTAGTGAGAAGGGAAAAGAGGGAGAAGGAGAGGGAGAGAAACATTGATTGGTTGCTTCTTGGACGCGCCCTGACTGGGGATTGAACACACACCCAGACATGTGCCCTGACTGGGAATCAAACCAGTGATCTTTTCCTTTGCAGGATAACGCCCAACCAACTGAGCCACATCAGTCAGGGCTATTCCTAGTACTTTTATAGAGGGAAATAAATAGACTGAGTAGGTGTTTTTCTCTGGCCCCACCTTTGAATAAAAAGTACTGAAATAGCTATAGAGGGAAAGTCATGTAACAGAAACTGACAATAGGACTGACAATCAAAAGAGAACTTACCAGGGCTAAATGGATCAGAAGTTTTATTGTATCCCCTTCCATTGCCTTGTGATGCATTCTCTAACCAGGTGGGGTGACTTCTGATACAGGACATTAAACAAAGCTTCAGCAATGAGAACACAGTCGTGGTAGCTAAAGGAAGGTCATATACAGTCTTGACTGAACTTTTCATCTCTCTCCTCATTTTCTTCCCACAGTTCACCATATCTATATGCCTGAGGAATACTATTTTATGCCTTGAAATTCAATGACACAATCAATACATATCTGAGTGTTGAGTGACCTATGTAAATATATCACCTATGAGAGAATACTGGCTTTACACAACCTCACGTACAACAGAGCGATGTCTGAAAAATTCTGCATGAAAAAAGTGTGACTCAAGAATGATATGAAACCATGATATAATTCAAATATAAAGATCACAGATATTCACAATCATAAACAAATTTTGGTAATATAACACTAGTCAGGTTTTTTTTCCACAGAGGTATTATTATAAAATCCAAGCATTTAAAAGATAGAAAAATGCTCAGAAATAGAGAACCTGTGATAGAAGACTTGGTGAGAACAATGACCACATTTAAATGTACAACAAACACATGGGGATTGTACACATTGTAAATATAGAACAATGTATACCTGTGTCAGAGATCTCTAGAACTGCCCTCCCTCTGGGTCATTCTCTGGAAGGACTCACAGAACCAAGAAGCTCCTATATTCATGCTTATGGCTCATTACAACAAAAGTTACGAAGTAAAATCAGCAAAGGGAAAGGCACATGCAGTGAAGTCTGCAGGGGACCAGGCACTAGATTACAAGAGTCCTCTCCCAGTTAGGTTCAATAGGATGTACTTAATTTGTCCAGCAGTCACGTGTGACAGCACAGGCAAAGTTTTGCCAACCAGAGAAGCTCGCTGCACCTGGAGTCCAGGAATCTTACTGCGGGCCAGCTGCATAAGCGTGCAGCACTTGTGTGACTGATTTCAGTTTCTGGTGGTAGTGGTCGGGGGAGGAGCGGTACTCAGACTTGCTGCAAATCTGTTATCTAATGTCCAGTTTGCAACAAAGTGTGAGACTTGCAAAGAAACAAGAAAATGTGACCCATTCACAGGAATAAATACAGCAATAGGAACTGCCTTTGAGGGAGCTCAGATGTTAGACTTAGCAGACAAAAACTACACAAAAATTGTTATAAAGGTTAAAAGAACTAAGGAAACTTTGCTTAAAGAATTAAAGGAAAGTAAAATAATAATGACTCATCAAACAGAGAATATGGAGGTCTGTCCAGAATGTATCCAGCCATACAATATGAAAAATTGAGATATTGACTGAAGAAGATACAAGATAGTGTATTTGAGTCTTTTATCCATTTTGAGTGTATTCTCGTATGTGGTGTACTTAAATATAAGTCATGACACCATAAAATTCCTAGAGGAAAACATAAACAGTAAAATTTCAGATATTCTGCATAGCAATATCTTTGCCAACGTATGTCCTAGGGCAAGGGAAATAAAGGGAAAGAAAACAAATGGGACTACATCAAATTAAAAAGCTTCTGCATGGCTAAATAAACCATCATCAAAGTGAAAAGGGAACCGACCTTATGGGAGAACATTTTTGCCAATGATACATTGGATAAGGGTTTGATCTCCAAAATCTGTGAAGAATTCATATGACTCAATACGAAGAAGACAAACCATCCAATTTAAAAATGGGCAAAGGACCTGAGTAGACGCTTCTCCAAGGAGGACATACAGAGGGCACATAGAGTTATGAAAAGATGGTCAACATCACTAGCCATCAGGGAGATGCAAATTAAAACCACGATGAGATATCACTTCACACCTGTCAGAATGGTCATCGTTTATAAATCAACAAACAACAAGTGCTGGAGAGGATGTGAAGAAAAGGGAACTGCACTGTTGGTGGGAATACACACTGGTGCAGCCACTGTGGAATATAGTGTGGAATTTCCTTAAAAAACTGAAAATGGAACTGCCTTTTGACCCAGTGATTCCACTGCTGGGAATATACCCTAAGAATACCAAATCACTAATTCAAAAGAACTTATGCACCCCTATGTTCATAGTGGCACTATTTACAATAGCCAAGTGCTAGAAACAGCCTGTTTCCATCAGTAAATGAGTGGATCAAAAACCTAGGGTACATTTGCACAATGGAATAATATACTGCAGAAAGAAAGAAGGAACTCCTACCATTGGTGACAGCATGGATGGGACTGGAGAGCATTATGCTAAGTGAATTGAGACAGGCAGTGAAAGACAAATACCATATGATCTCACCTACAAGAGGAATCGCATGTACAAAATAAACTAACAAACAAAATAGAACCACAGGCATGGAGACATGGAACAGACTGAAAGTGACCAGAGGGGAGGGATGAGGAGAATAATGATAGAAAGAAGGGGAAGGGACTAGACAAAGAACATGTATGAATGACCCATGGACATGGTGTGGGAACTGACTGTGGAAGCAGGGTTGGGGTGGGTGGAGGAGGGCAGAGGGGGAAAATTGGGACAACTATAATAGAATAACAATTTAAAAAAAGAAGATACAAGAAACATTGTACATAGGACAACGATGTCTCAGTCCCTTTCAAAATAGGCACTTTGGGACCTCACACAGTTCTCCCAATCACCATCAGCTGCCACGTCATATTTTCCCGACTCTCACTGATGGTCTGAAGTTCTCTTCCCTCTCAAGGATGATTTTAGTTTGGGGAAAAGCCAGAAGTCACAGGGCACCAAATCTGAACTGTAGGGGGATTAAGTCACCTGGGTGATTTGATGTTTTGCCAAAAAATTGTTCATGAGACGTGATGCTTGAGTGGGCACATGGTCATGATGAAGCTGCCAATCACCTGTTGCCCATAGCTGCGAACTTCTGAATCATCTGAATAATTTCCGTGGAAGACTGTTCGAGCTTAACACAAAATTTAATGCAGTTCATTGCTTTACTCACTCTGTCATTTTGAATGAGATGGCCACACAGTACATGTGCTCACTCAATGGCCTCTACCATCCCCACTGACTAATGCAGTGAAGTGGTCATTATTCATGCAGGCATGTTCCAGTCCACTCTCCTTGGCTGCCAGGTTATATCCGTGTCACACAAACAATTCTTGTTATATTAATAATCATTGGACTTTCTCCAGACATACCTTGTGTTAATAAAGAGACCATGAATATAAATATGCATACCCACCCACACACAGATAAATGTAAATTTATATTTATATTTCAACTTTTCAAATTCAAAATTTTTATTTGGAGAAAAAATATGTATATTTGAGTTGGCAAAAGCAAAAATCTGCAAACTTGAAGATAGATCAGTAGAGATAATCTAATCTGAATAGAAGAAAGTAAAATGAATGAAGATAAATGAATAGCATGCCAGAGATATGTGAAGAACCCTTAAGTATACCAACATATGTATGATAGGAGTACTGGAAGGAAAGGAGAGGAAGGGACAGAAAAAATATTTTAGAAATCGATAACTGAATATTTGCCAAATTTGAAGAAAAACACTAATCTACATGTCAAAGAAGCTCATTGAACTCCAAGCAGGATAAATACAAGGAGATTCACATCTGGACCCTTTATAATAAAAATGGTGAAAGCCAAAGATAACGAGAAATTTTTGCAGATATGAACGGAAAAGTGATTCATCTGTACAAGGGCACCACAAGAAGATTAACAGCTGATGTCTCTGCAGAAACTATGGAGGGCATCAGCAGAAAGACAACATTCAAAGTGCTGAAAGAAATATAACCATCAACCAAGAATCCTACAGCCAACAAAGCTATCTTCCAAAAGTGAAGGTAAGCAAAAAGACATCCCCAGGTAAACAAAAACAGAGAATTTCGTTGCTAGTATCCCTGCCTTATAAGAACTACTAAACAAAGTTCTTCAAGCTGAAAGGAAGTGAAAACAGACAGTAATTTGAATCCATGTGAAAACATGAAGAGCTTCAGTAAAGGAAATTATGTAGGTAATGATAAAAGGCAATATAATTATGCATTTCTTTTTCTTTTCTTTAAAGATTTTTAAAGTTTCATAAAACTATCTATAAAATTATATTGTTGGGCCCGTAACAGAATTGTAATATATTTGACAATAAAATACAAAGGAATGAAGCTATGTTGGAGAAAAGAAATGACACCAGATGGTAACTTGAATCCACAGGAAGAAATGAAGAGAGACAGAGATGCTAAATAATAAGCTTCATTAAAAAAAACTTTATAAATATACTTTAGCTCTCCTGATCACTTGTTAAGAAGACACAAATTTTTATAAAGCAAATGTTACAATAGTGTATTGTTTGTGACAAATAGACATGATGTGAATAACAATAATAACAAAAAAGAAAGAAGTGAAGAAAGCTATATAGGAGTAAAGGTTCTGTATCTTACTGGAATCAAGTTAGTCTAAGTATAAAGTAGATTTTGACAAATTAAGATGTATGTTGCAAGCTCTTGACTAACCACTAAGGAAGTAACTCAAAAATATGGTTAAGAGTCATTAAAGGAATTCAAATAGCATGCAAGGAAATATTCACTTAAGACAAAAGGGTAATAAACGAGTAAAGAAAGAACAGGAGAACTGTGTAAGAACCATTGTGTAAGCCTTCCATGATGTGGTCTGTCAATATTCAATAACCCAGTAGGTTATAGATTGAACAGCTTTCCTTTTTAGGATATTTTCCCCTCAAATTAAGTATTCTATTTGTAGTGCTCCTTGTGTTTGAAATCTTTTAAGCAAATTAATATGAATCCTGAAACAGATTTTGTTTTGGCTGATTCCTATATCAAGTTTTCTGCTTCATTGCACCCCCTTAAAATTATCAGGTTAATAATAGAACATACTGACAGAGATACACATTGAGACACACTTTATTTTGTACCATTAGCTGTTTAACTGCATACTCACCTGATACTTATTCTCTGACACTACCAACACTGGCATAAAGATGCATTCATTTATACACATGTTCTGGCACCATGCATATCCAGAGGGATGCAAGTGGCCATTACTTTTGGAATATATTAAAGTTCAAGGTATAGAATTAAGCATTTCATGGCTTCATGAATACCCTAATATCTCTTAAAAAGGAGGGTCCGTATAGTGTACATGGATGTCCACAGTGGACGGTACCCAGTTATGATCAGTGATGCTCATAATTATACAGAGAGAGCACTGTGCATATTTATATATAATATATTTTAGAAATGTATGTTTTGTCTATGTTTATATAATTTTATGTGTTCATAAACATATAAAACTTTACATAATGGTATCTATGTATGTATGTGTGTGTGCACACACAGAAAGACATATATATTTGCATACAAAGAACACCACACTCTGCCATGAAGTATTAAAAATGGGCTGTGGGTTCTCAGGAAACATGGGCGTGCTCCCGTCATGCTTTCTGACAATTTGACAGGAAGGTTAAGTATACAGCAGCGAGAATCAGACTGCCTGTGTTCGACTCCCAGCTCTGCCATTGGTTAGATGTGTGACCTGGTACCTATAAAATATAATAATAATATTGCCTTCTTCATGGTGCCTGTTTGGCAATTTAATGTCTTTTTTAATGCATGTAATGTCCTAGACAGCACCAAGCAAATAATAAGTGCTCAATAAATTTAGCTATCGTTATTGATCTTTTTGTGATTCTGCTCTTTCAGGAGATAAAACAGTATTTTTTTCCCCCCACATCTGGAGCATGTGTTAAAATTAGATTATGCTTCCCATCTAAAAATAGAACTTTATCACGTGTCTTTTATGGTTATGGTGTCTGCAACTGTAACACCTTTATCTGTGATCCCTTAGAGGTTTCAGATCCTAATGTACAGCTGTTACCACATCGTGGGTATCACCTAGGTGATGGCTGCTTCCCAGAAATGAGTGAATTTATTTTGCCTTTCATGGGCTTTTGTGTGTTATGTCAGTAGGGTGGGGGTATGACGATGATGCAGGCGATTGTGAGAGCCTCCCCCGGGGTCTGCCTGATATTTTTCTGTTTTGACTTCATGTATGCATGAGGGCAGAAGATGTTGATCTCTTTTGTTCGCTGCCATGTCCTCAACACCTGGAAGAGTGCCTGGCACACAGCATCACAAATGAGTACATCGAAGTAGCTCATAATCTAAGACCATTCACTTAATTCCCAGTGCCTGCCAAAGTCCATTGATTTTATTCCCATCTCAAATTACCTTTGCTAACTACTTATCAAAATAAGCTAGATGCTTCTGTTAAGTTGAATACTTTGTTATTATCTGAGCTTCCTCCTCTCTTTTATGTATACAGAAATACTGTTTTATCTACCTATCAAAGATGATGTCATCCCTTCTTTTTTTTTAAATTTTTTATTTTAGTTTATTCAGTACAGTTTCTCTCCTTTATTCCCATTCCAGCCCACCCACCCATCCCTCCTCTCCTCCCTCCCATTTCCAACCCCCCTAGTTTTGTCCATGTGTCCTCTGTATTTGTTCCTGTAAACCCTTCCCTTCTCTCCTGAAATTCCCCTGAAATTCCCTCTCCTCTCCGCTCTGGTCACTGACAACCTGTCCTCTATTTCAGTGTCTTTTGTTATATTTTACTTGTTTCTTTGTTTTGTTGTTTAGGTTCCTGTTAAAGGCGAGATCATATGGTATTTGTCTTTCACTGCCTGGCTTATTTCACTTAGTATAATGCTTTCCAGCTCCATCCATGCTGTTGCAAAGGGTATGAGCTCCTTCTTTCTTTTAAAACAAACCCCACCCATCTCCCAAGACCAGCTCAGACTCTACCTGCCACAACCTCTGTTTCCTGAATGCCACTGCCTTTATTGATAGATCTTTCCGGTGTCATTTAACTGTTGTTACATTCCAGTACAGATACCTGCAGGGGCCAGGTCTCCCTTCAGAACAGGGGCCTTACCTGTTACATTTGTGTACTCTCCATAGTGCATGTAGGTAGGTAGCAACTATTTGACAACAGCACATATTTTATAAGGACCTACTCAGTTCCTGATACTGAGCTCAATGATGGATTGGTTTCTTAGGAACGTGAATGATATTCTCTTCCTGTGTTCTCTAAAAATGTTTGCTAAGCGAATGACTAAACAAATTCACATTTTGAGCAACACACTGTTGCAAAACAGGTCCTGGATTTGGTAGTGGATCTATTGGGTTAAAATCCAGGCTGTATGAGTTGGGGATGATAACATCCCCCTCGAAGAGCCTGGATTTTCTGTTTGAAAGTGGGAATAATAGATCCACGTTGTACCATTGACTGAGATAACATATTGGGGGAGTGGGGCAGAGAAGGGGCTTATAACCAAAGTGCTCGGACTGCAGAAGGGATCAAATGAAAGTGAGTTTGTTTCTTCCCTTAGAAGTAAGTGCTATTTGAATAAAAGTAGAATGATTGGCTCCGAAGGGTGTCATTAGCTTTTTTTGTTGTAACTCCGACGCTATCAATCTTCTCTGAATGGGCCGAGCAAATTCTTACAGTGCGTGGCCATGGGTATGTGATGGGGACCAGGTTGCGCTGCTGCTCTTTCCTCCTTCTGGAAGTCCTCTGGCAAATAGCTGTTTGTTTGCTGTGGTGCTTATAAACTGCTGCTCTCCTTCTTGCCCTCATTAAATGTACTTACAGGATTCTAAGTTTGTTTAATGAACTTTCATTTTATCTACAGCATACAGAAATGCATTTATTACTGTTTGTGGGGGCACTTGCGCTTTTGCAAATTGCCTTCACATCCATTATTTCATTTGGTACTCATGACAAATCTGTGAGCATAGTAGGGCAAATTGCAATACACTAACCCTTTGCCAATGAGGAAATAGAACCTTGGGGTTTTAGTGGTCTTCTGAAGGTCATGTCTCTTAAAAGTGGCCGTGGAGGTCTAGCAAACTCAAGTCACCTGTCTGCAGATTTGGTGCCGCCTCCATCCTGCTCTGCTTACACTGGAAGCAAAGGTAAGCTGACACCCTTCACTCTAACAGTCTCCTCCATCCTTCTCTGCAGAGGCGTCCATCCTGAGCTATGACGGCAGCATGTACATGAAGATCATCATGCCCATGGTCATGCACACCGAGGCAGAGGACGTGTCCTTCCGCTTCATGTCCCAGCGAGCTTACGGGCTGCTGGTGGCTACCACCTCCAGGGACTCTGCCGACACCCTGCGTTTGGAGCTGGATGGGGGACGTGTCAAGCTCATGGTTAACCTAGGTATCGTATGAAGTACCCTCTGCCACTGTTTGGGCTTGTCTTCCCTTTCTTTTCTGATTTTCATTGGTTTGATTGAATTCTTTGTTTGTTTCTTGAAAGTTAGCTGCTCACCTCTTGTTTAATAGACCAAGGATAAAAATCCAACAGCAACAAACACCTTCTCCTTGTTCCTGCATGAGGTTTTGATGTCAATTTCTGGTTTCTGACAGTGGTGGTTTTTTTCTGTTTGTTTGTTTTTTCTTTTACTAGATTATTTGTTTTCTAAGTTTCCTTTCTTGGTTTTATGGAACTGTTTAGCTTTGTGTAAAACACGCTACTTTGGTCCATCTTTTGATCAATCACATTCTCATCAAGTCCAGCCCCTTGGTCACCACTCAAAACAGTCAAAGCTGAGGGCAGGGATAGGGCAGGAAATGGAGGCAAAATGGGCAGGTGGGGCTGCAGAGCAAAGCTATGTGGGTGGGATGAGAAATCCTCTCCTCTGGCTCCACGGTGACTATTCAAATGGGGAACTGTGGTGGCCTTGATGGCACTGGGCTCTCCTATACTTTGTCCCAGTGGAGAGCTCAGGTCAAGTTCTACTATCCCTTTGGAGACATAATTCCATAAGTTGGAGTCTCTGACATGCTGGAAGGAGAATGTGGCTTCTGATGTGTGTCCCTCTCGTCCTTCCTGACATTCTTACCCATCGTTCAACAGGCCTTTTTATAAAGATTGTTACCTCACACTGTTACCCACCAATTACTCTAATCTTTGTTTTTTTTCTTAGTATTGAAAAATTATAATAATGTTAAATTTGTAGCTCTACTGGGGGAAAATCTGTTCTTCTACTCTAAATACTAATAACAGGTACTTTTGAAATTCCCCAGCTATGGCCTCACATTCTTTCCTGCTTCTACCTTCTTGACTGAATTTTAATCGACCTTCTGTGGGGAATGGGGACCTCTTGATTTTTGGAGGAAAAAAAATCAACCCTGTATTTCTGCTAATTCTACTCAGTAGAAGTCAGTGCCCTGTGCTGACAGGATTAGTGATACAGCTGAGTCCAGACTTCCTACGCCTGTATTTGTCTGGGTGTGTAGAATGTTTGGATACAGAGCTTCTTTAAAAAGATTTCAGTGGAATGACTTGCTGGAGGCACGGAGAAGACACAGTGGGCAAATGTATTGACGCAAGACCGTATGAAACCCTAGGTGGCCTGGTGGAAAGGGGGGTTGAATCTATGCCAGTCTCATCTATTTCCCAATCAACTGGTCACACCTGGAAAATGCCTATGTTACAATCCTAAAAATCTCGAGGACACAGAAGACTGTTTTGAGCAGTGGCTTGTTATGTCTTTTTTCCCCTTCTTCCAATTCATAGCTTTTACAACACTGTGCCCTTTTTCTGGTCCAACTTCATTTGAGTTCAGCGTGTCTTTTGGTTTTTTTTTGTTTGTGTACATGTGTGTTTGGTTATTTTGGGTTTTGTTTTTTTCTCTCTTGCTGTATCTCTGTTGTGTTCTTGAGTCTCCAATCCTCCCCACCATCAGCCATGGTAAATCAAAAGATGGTATTCAACCCTTCAAAGGCCCAAAGCCTGCGGCCCGCATAGCAAACAGCCTTGAGAACAGAGCGTACTGAGCAGCCTGCAGGGGCTGGCATGCCCCCGTCCCTCTCACCTTCCCTTCCCTGCATCATCCTCCCCACCTTCAGCAAACCAACAAGGACTGTATTACCTAAAACCAACAACCAGTAGCAGATTGTGTCCTCTGAAAAACAGCAGAAGAAATAAACAAAAAAAAATTTTTAAAAAGAACACAAACTAAAAAAAAACACCCAAGTATAACTTCCTAATAGCTCACAGAAAAATATGATAAAGACAATTTTTAATTATGCATCTATTTCAAATAAGACAGAGCCATAGATACAAGGATGATTCAGCCACAAAGCGTTCTGGGGAAATACACGTGGCCTTAAAACAGACAACTTTTTTTTCTTTTTAGATGTTGTTTTGTGAAGATTAGAAAGCCAACTATGACTGGTCTCACACTTTAGAAGAAAAAATGGGGGGGCGGTGAGAGTAGATAAAATGGGATGAGGAAGAAGATGGACAGGGTCTTTTTCTTTCCTACACACATACACAGTTACGTAGTTATAGATCCCATGTGTGTATCCCTAGAAGCATTATTTCTCTGTTTCAACCTCTCACTAAAATCTGGGAGATGTGCTTCTCAAACAGACTTTACTTTTGTGTTTTGGCTCCTTTAGGCGTAGAGTCAAGGGCAGCTCTCCCGGAAGTGAGACACATTACTGAAAACAGAGCCCCTCCCTAGAAAGCGCTGTGCTTCTCCCGAAGCAATAGTGACTGCTGTTTTCTCTGGAGGGTATGGTTCACCACAGTTACCAGTTTGAATTCATTTAACTTTCTTTCAAACCTGACAAGGAGAACTGACTTCATGTTTCTAGAACTTGTTTCTGGGGGAGTTCTGGAACTCTTCATATTCATGCTTGGTTTGAAGCATCTCCTCTGTCCCCAAATAAACCTCTTCATGAAAGTTTTCTTTCTCACAAATTCATATTTCCCTTTTCTTGGTTGTGGAAGACACATCTTCAAGCAGAGGGTGCATTCACATGCATTCCCCATGAACTGATTGCACTTCCTTCCCTCACTCCATTTAGACTGCATCTCTGAGCACAGGCACAAATGCTATTCCAGTTTATTGCAAATTGACCACACACCTAAGCTTATAATACAAAAGTCTAGTGAATATTCCTTTAATGTAATCATCTCCAAATGTCAGGGTGATGAGGCTTTTCCAAGGGCCTTGCTTTCTGAAGTGAGGCCAGTGTGGTCATAGCGGACATGAGAAATGTCCTGCACACAGCACGTTTTTAAAAGGTGTTAGTGACTGAGCAATCATTTTTGAGCCCTTAGAACTAAGAGATAGAATAAAAATATTTTATTATTACAGTACATTTCAAGATTTAACAAAAAACTCGTCTCATTTTAATTTCACAATAACTTGGTGAGATAAATTAAGAAAGCATTTTTTATGCTTCGTTTTACAGATGTGAAACAAAGAATGATATAACTTTTCCGAGTTCACATAAAAAGTTGGTAGCAGAGCTGGGACTAGAACCCGTGTTTCTAAACTATTAAACCAGCATGGGTTATCTGTTACCTTCACAGGTCAATACTACGGCTCAGTGATGTGACAGTCTTAATGACTTCTAACTGCTTTTCATGATGGCCACCCTTTAAACATGCACAGAGAGAATCTCCTTACTTCATAGCACCTGGCTTAAACTGAGCTAAACTGCAAAAAGAAAAAAAAATCACTCAATGATGGTGCTACCTAGCCTCATTCATGCCCTTTACAGTCCAATGCTTGGAACCCTTCAGTGGTGGAGGCTCACAGGGAGTGCCATGCAGTTTAGTTAATTGCACTCAAATTCTCCAGTTGTTCTCTCTCTGGAAACTTGGAACTGATGACTAGTTCACTGTATTGTATGCATCACTGAAGACACACAACTCCTGGAAACACTCGTCTCTCCCATGTGGGACCCAAAACTCTTCAACGTGGAAAAGTCATCATTTCTCCTCATTTACTCAAATAAAATGAAAAACTAAGTTAAACAAAATGAACAACACACACACACACACTCACCCCTCAAGCACCATGTCAAGACTAAGTTAGAGAGAGAACTTTGGCTGCTATGGCAGAAAGATCTAAATGAAATTGCCTTCCCAAGCTAATTTCCCTGATTCACTTTTCATTAAAAAATACATCTTTGCTATTAAGACCACCCTTTCAGAGTCTATAAAAAAGGGCTTGGGATAGATTTTTCTCCTCAAACCACTTATTCTTTAGGTAAAGTAACAAAATAATCCTTCATTTCTTGACTTTAAATAGCCAGTTGTCTGCCATCTTGAAAGCTCCAAGTCCTCACATTGGTTTAAAGACACTGTTCATTCAGTTCAATGAGCCCTTTGGGTCAACCTGGAAGGATGCACCCATCACAACTGCTTTCTCTAGACCAGGTGGTCTAGGAATAAAATGCTCAGCTACACAGAAAGCAAAGGAGAGAACCACCCCTTGTTTACAATGCTTGGGCTGGTTGCTTTAGCATTACTGGTTACTCTCTCTTTCCCTCTCTCGTGAGCATGCCCACACACCTGTTTCCCCTTTCCCTTCAGTACATCAGGAAGGGGCATTTCCGGCTTTGGGTGATGGTCTGTGCAGCCAGGAGCTGAAGCCCCACCCTTCCTCCCTACCTGCCCTCCCCCTTCCCAGTCCTCTCCAGGGGCATGGCCTCCCCTGCCTGGTGATCGTACCAGTTGCTCCAGGGCTGTTTGCTCCCACTTTTCTGTTGCGGTTGACGACACATGACAAACCTAACCGCACGAAACCAAACCCAGATTTTTCTCAAGAGATGTTCTTCTGGGGAACAAATAAGCTTCCTGCCTCCCTCCTCAGAATGATTGGGTGTTATAAATTGCTCCTGTCTGGATTCCATGTAGTTTTCATTCTTCCCTGTCCTTTGCCACTGTCTCCTTTTCTAACTTGCTCCCTTTAAATGGTCTGAGAAATTCAAATGGTGGCATTATCCTCAACAAGTCCTCCATGACTATTGGGTCAACCTTAGGCAGGGGAAGAGCACAGTTTCTAACTGCATTTTTTCCCTGTAACTTTCTTCCTTTTCTCTATCATTTTACTGCTACCTTTTAATATCTGACGTTACATAAATTAGTATTGGAATTCCCACCATCATAAACCAAACTTAGGTTCACCTGGGCAGCTTGGTAACAATTAATCTGAGCCATTTCTCTAACCATCCTGCCCAGTCTCTACTGATATCCACTGACTCTACTCGAGAGCTTTTATGCTGCGTGTCCATGACTCCAACCAGATATTCATAAAAGGATAGATACCCTGAACTCTGGCATGGAATACCTCGTCTGGTTACCAGCAAGAGGAAATTAGCCACACTTTCTTCCCTCTATTTCCCAGTAGAAAATAAAAGCAAAGAGTTTTCTCCCCTCAAGATGCAGAATCACAGTGCGAAATAGGCAGGATGTCAAAGGCCTCCAAGGCCTCCTCCCCATGTACCCGTCTCGCCTTCTCCTTGAATGCTATAGGCACTTGACTCAGTCTGAGCATTTGGGCAGGAAGACAGAGATGGGCTTCATGAGTGGGTTGGTCTGGGAGCCTTTGAACAATAGCAGACAACACAACCAATTGTGATAACATCACAACCCTTCCCCTACACCTGACCCCACCTCTCTAAAATCTGGGATGGGTGTTTGTGCGGTTAGCTGTTTGCAAGTGGCCATTTTATGACAGGAAATGACCAGGTGGTGTTAACCCTTTCCTTACCTCTAAGAATCACGGCAAGTCTGCCATTGCAAATTTCTGTAGCATTTGGGGCCTGACTTAGGAAGAGGGTGGAGGGAGTTTGCTTTTAGAAAAAGAGAAAGGGTTAAATACTGCACTGAGAAAGTTCAGGGGCAGATTATTTGAAATGATACAAAGTGTCAGACTGATGATATATCTTTGGAATACTAATATAAACCTTGTATTGATGCTACTTTTAAAGATAAATTTTAAGAAAATCAATTGTAGGTGGAAATAGACAATAACCTGCATTTGGTGGGGAAATTTTTGAATAATTTCCAAGCTTAACAAAATTAATATTTCAAAGTCCATTTATCTAAATGAGCAGGATTTGGGGGGAATAAAAAATCATACTCGGTGTCTATTGTGGATATATATGTATACCAGTATATATCTCTATACATATGTGTATATATATGTGTGTGTGTGTATATATATATGTATCCAACTTTACTAAATAATATACTGTACATATACACCCACCCTTAAACTTGTGTATTCTGTATATATATAAAATGGCCACATTTCTTGCGTGTGTCTGTCCCCGGAAGGGTGGACTGATTGTTTTTGGATGTCTGCAGCTGTTACCTTGAAGGATGCAATTTCATCTTTCATTTATTTTTCCCCATCTAGACTGTATCAGGATAAACTGTAACTCCAGTAAGTTTTCCCTCAAGTTTCATTTTGTTCTTTAAAAAAAGCAAAGAAAAACTGACTTTATTTTGTTTACTGTTTTATGAGCTGTTTTTGGTTTGAATTATTTTGTTTTCTGACTGTGGAGTTGGGGGGAGCTGGGGTTGACGAGGTGAAGGGCCGGGCGATGACGAGGGTTGGGTGTGGTTGCTGAACTGGGGCAGGTCCTGTCTTCTTTCCTCGCATTTGCTCTACAGCAGAAAAGGAGGAAAGGGCACCTGGATAATGAAACAACTTGAAAATGAATTGAAATGGTAACTTGTTGTTTTGGGGAAAATAGCCCTGGGGTGGGAGGGACATACAAAAAGCTTTAGAGCAACCAGAATGCACTTCTCCACTACCAAAAGCTTCAGGAAATGTAAAAGCAAAGTTCATGACCCAGAAGGTGGCTGCCAACTCTGACCTCTCTGACATTTCTTTCCTGGCTTTTCTCACGGTAGGGTTTTTTGTTTGTTTGGTTTGGTTTTAGGTTTTGTTTCTGCTTTTAGGAGGGTAGGCGCAGCATTGCTCTTGGTGTTAATGCAACATTCTAACCGAAGACTTGGCACACTTTCTGGCTCTTCAGAATGAAGAATTGCAGCCTATTATTTTTACTTCATCTGATTCAAATAGTTCAGTTCTTGAAGAAGGTTCTTAATAAGGTGAAGGGTCTTAGGAGGGTATAGGCTCATGCATTTCTTCCTCTGCCTCAGAAATGAACAGTAACAGGAGTTGGTGAGGTAGGAGAATAGGAAGAGTTGAGAGGAAGGATGGGCATCAGGGAAAGAATAGGCCTAGCTGATAAAAGGAAGAAAGGAAGAAATATGCTTTAAGTCCTGTAGCATATTATAGTCATTAAGGTAATTAAATAACTTACTAACTAGTGTAATTAGGGTGATTAGATATAATGAACATCCCCAAATTTCAATAATTCATCAAAAGAAAATTTATTTCTTTGTTCAGGCAAAGTCCAGTGCAAATTGGGAAGGGCTTCTGGTCAGCTTTCTTCAAAGAAATAATTCGAGTATCTAGGATTCTTTTATGAGCTGAGCCCTCACTTTGGAGATCTTTTCTTCCAGCTGTATCCATAGGGAGGAAAAAGTGAGCTTGGATGTTTATACAGTATGTTTTATTGCCTTCCCTAGAAGTGACATCCATCAGTTCTGCACCTATTTTATTTGTCAGACACGATTCCCTCCTAAATGCAAAGGAAGCTGGGAAATGTAGTCTTCCTGTGGACCCAGGAGGAGAAAATTAGATTGGTTGAGCATCTAACACTCATAAGTCTCAGTATTATCTCTGCATTGTTTGCTTCTTTCTTTTCTAGGGTCTTTCTGTAGGAACAAACTGAGGAAACAAAATAATTCAACTTTTACATTTCATTTACTTGTTTATTTCATCAAATTAAATATTTCACAAGAGCTAGCTAGCTAGCTTAACTTTTCTTGGGAGATATATTATCAGGATGACAAAGTAATAAAGCCATATTCATTTCTTTTTTGCAAATGTTCAATATCAATTAACAAAAAAAGAAGACAGGTAAAAAAATCTAGGTAAACAACTACTTCCTAAAGTAGAGTGCTTTCTGCTAGTTTTGCCGTCATTTTCAGTTAAATTAAGCAATGTCCTATTTTGCTGTGTTTAAACATTTCTAATTAGCCAGACATTTCTCGTGTTATTTAGATCATTAAAAGCCTAATTGAAACATCCTTTTTGTCTCCAAAGACTGGTGTTTTCTCTTTTTTAAGCAGCTTTATTGAGGTATGATATTCAGACCAAAATTCATTGATTGCAAGTCTACAATTCAATGACTTTTATTAAATTATATAGTTGTCCAAACGTCACCACAATCGCATTTTAGAACATTTTTATCACCCCCCCCCCAATTTTCCTTATGTCAGATTGCAGTTAATCCCTATGCCTGACCTTAGTCCTGGACAACTGTTGATCTACTTTTGTCAATAAATTTGCCTTTTCTAAACACTTCATATAAATGGAATCATTATAATATGTAGTCATTTGTGTCTGACTTCTTAAAAAATTTTGTGGCATATCTATGGAAAGCCTTCTCTTTTCCTTTTGCATCAGTTTCCAGAAGGAAATAAGATGGATGGGGAACACAAAGGTAAAAAACCTCATCTGCAGTTGAATCTGGTATCTGACTTCAGAGACTTATGTGCGGAACAGAGAACTGAGGGAATCATCTGATCAGGATATCAGGACTTGATGTTGTGCTCTAGCCACACTCTGTCTTATTAATTCCATCTGATCAGCCATGGAAATTCATCATTAAACACGTTTCAGAATTCTTTCTCCTAGGAAGAGTCTCCAGTGACTCTTCTCCACGACATAGATACCAGCAGGTTTTCTGGACCGGAGTTTTCTATTTAGAGCAACCAAAAGCGACACAGAGAGGAATTATGTTAGCAAAGATGTGTTCCCAACTTTGATCACAGCATAGGAAGAGTATAACTGATTTTCATTCACGATTTAGGTAAAGAGCCAAGACTGGATTTTGGAAGTCACTTTTGAATTTCACGATACATGTTGAACGTAATAAGGAAGTTAATATTGGTGAGAGCACTGGAGAAAGAATACATAGTGCCCACTGTTTGAAAAGTGGTTGAAGAGAAATGGAACAAAACAAAAAGTCCTTTCAACCAATCTAAGACCTTTAGCGTTGAGGTATATACATGTAGCCAGGATAATACAAATCATACATGTTCTTAAAGTCAATTTTATTTGTCAATTTGGAATAAAAACTTGGAACTGAAACCAAAGTGACATATTATGCAGAAGAGTGCAAATAAGCATGAATCTTATTTAATTTATGAATCTTCTTAAATTTTAAGAAGAAACATAAAAATTCAAAGACACATTCCTTTTATTGTTTTTATCTTCTCTATTCCCCTCCCCACCCCCGGCATTATTGGCACTCAGGAGGAAGAGTTTGAGAAGACTATACAACTAAATTAGGAGAGAAAATAGGTCCAGGTGATTAGAACTTCTTAATCCTCTTCCCAGGGACTCAACAGAATTCATAGTTCAACCTGTTACAGAATATCTTGAGAGTTCAAGAAATAAGATTGATTTGTAGCCTAAGTTTGAGGGGGACAGAGTTTTCCTCTCAGCCCTCAGCTTTGTCTCTGGCTGTCATTTTAACAGAAGTCACAGGGTGTTATTGCTCAAGTTTCCCATCAGAGCTCCTTTGTTCCCTGGAAGGGGCATACTGATTTCAGCTATAACCAAGTTTGCGTAGAAGTTCATGATCTTCTCTGGTAACCTTCCTTCCTTCCTTCCTTCCTTCCTTCCTTCCTTCCTTCCTTCCTTCCTTCCTTCCTTCCTTCCTTTTTTTTGAATTCTCATCCTTTGAAAAGTCAGGTAAAATACTGAATGACATCATCTATTTTATTTTCCTGTTTATCTGTCACAGGATGTTGTTTGTTTGTTTAGGGAAATGGCTGTCTTCAAGGGTTTGTGTGCCGCTCTTAATGGAGAGAAAAGCATGGAAAAGAAGGAGGGTGTTCCAGGATGAAGAGTAAGCCACTGGTCATAATCTTGAGACAAATCCTCCTCCTTTGGCTTTGCTGGCCAGCCCTGTCTGTTCCTGGAGCCCAGCTCTGTGCCAGGCGAGGCTTTCCAAGAAGCAAATGCACTTCTAATCAGCTTCTCTGCCCTTCTCCCTTTTGTACCTTCTTTTCTCCAGTACTTTGCCTGTATTTATGATATACTTGTCATTCATTCCAAGTCTCACTACCACTGCCAAATCCTCCAAGGGTACCACACTGTATGTTCTTCTCTGGCCGCTGTCACCAGGCATATATTAAAGACTGTGTAAATCGAGGTCTTTGGTTGGATCAGAGACATTGCTGTGTTTGAATCCTCTGGCAGGAATATTTAGAAATGTGTAACAAGGAAATTTCCAGCTTATGGCTTTCAAATGGCAAAAGAGCAACAGAGTTGGCAGTCATCATGGTGAATTGAACTCCAGGGAGACCTGGCCCATTGCTAAAGAAAATAGGGCTGATTTCTGGAGAGTTTCTGGAGGACATCACCTGTTCCTATGGTTCCAGTTCCATGAGGTGGGCAGTACCCTAGGAGGCATGCAGTTCTGAAACAGGTATGATCTTCTTGTTGGACTCATGGGTGTTGGCTCACGTGAAAGTCTGTAAAACAGTTTGCTGTCTTTTCCTTGTCTGACTGTGACTCTGTCCTGTGATTTCCTAGCTCTTCCTTTATTCCTTTCAAGCTGAGAACACTATGGCTTGAATGAATATAGTGAACTCATATTAATTAAATATGAGTGTAGCATGAATGAATATAGTGAACACATGTTAATGAATATCAATCTTCCCAGCTTTTCAAATCTTTCCCTCCTCTAAAGGCTAATTCCTCTGTGTGTGGCCATTTTATTAATCTTTCCAAAAAAGGGTGTATATATCAGGTGGAAATTGTGAGTTTGTGTTTATGATTGATTATATAGATATATGTAGAATCCACCTAATTACTTTGGTTTTTTTTAAAGACTTTGTTTATTTATTTTTAGAGAGGGGACAGGAGGGAAACAGACAGGGAGAGAAAACATCAATGTGTGGTTGCCTCTCACACACCCCCTACTGGGGACCTGACCCACAACCCAGGCATGTACCCTGACTGGGAATCAAACAGGTGACCCTTTGGTTCATAGACCGGCACTCAATCCATTGAGCCACAACAGCCAGGGCCGCCCTAATTATTTTGAACTTGAAGCCTTACTAATTTATCTGTAGTAAGGTTCATTTTCTACCTTAGACATAAAGGAGAAAAGTGGAGTGCTATACAAAAATAAATGAGCCTCAACACTCTCAAGTGCCACCATGTAGTCATTTGTGGCAGAGAAGAGCTTTGGTAATCTTGTCCACTTACCATAGACTCTCTTATCATTGAATCATCATAGAGACACATGATCATATAAGAGCTATATGAAAATAACATCAAAGAATATGATTTCTCCAAATCGTACCCCCGAAGACTAATAGTATTTACTAAATAGTTCTTCTCTTGCACCTGTTTGCCTAGTGTCTGGTTGTGCCTTTCGCCTTAGCTTCTCTGCCTATAAATTTTTAGCATACTCGATTTTCAGTGTTACGGCAAAGTCAACATTGTGGGGGGGGTTCTTGTGGAATTTAGGCATAGCTTGGTGAACTGCAGTTTATTACACTAGAATTTTGGTTTTCTTTCTGTTTTCTCCATCTTCCCTCTCTGTGGTACTAAAAATGTGGCTTCATCTTTAGGCCTGGTTTATCCTGAAATCCCAGAGCTGAATTGTTTGGCTCACCCCTTTAACTCAGAAATACCTTAGGTCAACCAGGAAAGCTGACTTCATCTCTATTAAAGGTCTTTTGGGGAAGAAAATTATAGAACCATCTCTGGTACCCATTCCAAGATTTGAAGAACCACTAACTGTCAGCCATTTGCCTTGACCATACCATTTCTCTTAGTAGAGATTTAGTGGAGATAGAAAATTGTTATGCAGTATCTTATATGTAATATTACCTACAAATTACCAACATCATGCCTGGACTTTCTATTTCCATATTAGATGATTATGTTCTACTTCAGCTCTTGAAACCTGATTTCTACAACATAATACATAATTTAGTTTCTCTTTGGAATACTTTAGATGTCTTGTAACATTTAAAATACATCAAGTGTAAGTTTATTGATAATATCAATAATAGCCAGATTTGAGTATGATAACAGGATGCTTCCTATTATTTACTTATTTATATATGTAGAGTTATATTAGTTTCTTCTAAATAAATATTAATTCAAAATGACTTTATTTTTTAAATAGTTAAAAATCGTACATGTAACAAAAGGCAAACATAAAAATTCTTCCTTTTATTCCCAATCCTAGTCCCTAAATTCTCTTTCTTGGAGGCAACAAAACTTATGTTTTTAAATATTTTTCCAGAGATCATCTATGAATATACGCTATATAGTTATTGCCATACCTCCTTCCTCTTCTTCCTCTCCTTCTTAACACAATGTTAACACATTCTTCTGAATCTTACTTTTTTTACTTAGAGTGTCTTAAAGGCACTTCCATTCCATGGAAGAATATAAAGGTCTAATTTATTGTTTTTAATGGCTACTGAATATTACATTTTAATGGGGATACCATATTTGATTAAATCATCACACTACTAATATACTAATAAAATTAGATTCTTCTCAGCTTTTAACTACTACTAAAAGTAAGATTATGTGTATTTTTCTTCATTAGTCTGTGCATGCATGAGCAGTAATATCTGTTACAGCTATCCTTAAGAGTGGAATTGCTAGGTCAACAGATAAGTATATTACAAATATAGATAAATATTATTAATTGCACTGCAAAGAGGCTGTGCAGATTTAAATTTCTATCAGCAATATGTGAATGTTTCTCATCACCCTTGCCAAACACATTGTATTATCAAACTTCTTATTCTTCTTCTCAAAGTAGCTCTTCAAAATGTTGCTGTGATGTATTCAAACAAGAGCCCATTGTCAGCCACAGATGTTATCCTTCCACCCTTTCACCACTTCAGATATATGTCGGAACCCTTGTCATTCAGAACTTCGGTGACCTCTTATACCAGAAATCTTTTAATAGAAATCTGCTATAGCAGCATTTTATATAATCCTTTTTTAGTAAAAAGGGGTACAATAAAAAACTGACAATATATTATAGAACCTTTGTGTGATTTCCTCCTATGATCCTGTTTACCTATGTTGGAATCCCAGCAGATAGAGGCATTTTGGTGCAATTACAAAGAGCAAGGAAAACTTGAGCCAAGTAGCCTGGGTTCACCTCTGTCTAATACCGTGAATGAGCTATGTGTTTTTGGACAATTTACTTCAACTCTCAGTTTCCTCAGCTGTAAACGGGCATAATTATTGTATTTATCTCTTTGAGGAAGAACGGAACCTAGACGTAACACGTGCTGAATGTGTGGTGGTGCTGGTGATAATGATGATGGTGGTTGAACTATCACAGTATTCTGAAAAAGAGGATCTTTTGAGCACTGTTGTTGTTCAAGAATGGATAGCTATAAAATGCAAAAACTAGCCTTGGCGGTTTAATAGATGCCTATGAAATGAGATCCTTACCCTCTCTAGTCAGTTACTCAGGGCAATAATAAACTCTTCCCGGTCATCAGAGTTGACTGTCTTCTGCCTCGATAACATCGCTGATAAGACTGTTGATGAGACCATCTTTGGGTCCTGTTGGGTTGTTTTTTTCTCTCTCAGAGCATTACGATAAACAAATAGTGATGTTAAAATGCAGAACTCATAAAAATATTTTGACTTCATGAGTTCTTTTGTCCTTGTGTTTGGACACTGATATCACTTTAATAAAAGCTTACTGGTGTTCTAAAATGAAAATATTATCTTTAAAATGCACAGATTTGATTGGGTAATAACTTGTTTGTAACTTCAATATCTTTTGATATCAATTTTGCAGAATCAAAATGGGGACTAAAATAAAATAGAGTCAGAGGAATAAGAGTTTTAGGGGTGATTAAATCACCCCCATTTGTCTGTTCAGCTTCCTTGACAAATTCCTGTAGGGCTTTAGAAGTCATTAGATTCATGCAGACCAAGGTAAGAAAGGAGGGGAAAAGAGTAATCCCCTTCCTATGAGATCTTGTATTTTGGTTTCAACACATTTGTTGAAGCAAGCATGATGAGTCAATATGTAAAGAAATTTACACCTGGACCTTTGGATAATAGAAATTATACATATGCCATACAAAGGTTTGTGGCTTAGTCCTTATCAGATCCATATGTGATGGCCAGAGAAGCAGAAAATTAATGACCATTTAGCAATTAGAACTATAGTACCATCCATCTCAATTTCTGAGGATGTCCTTTGGGAACTGGTTAAAGGACACACTAACATAAGAAATTTCTCCTTCAGTCACTTTGGCTAAGGCCACTTTTTAATGTATGTGTGTGATTTCAAAATGGTCTCTGGGCTCTCAGATGCGAATATATATTACCTTTTAGCTTCATTCTCTTATGTACAGTGAGCTCCTGACATGGAAAAGTCCACTCAGGAAAGTACTTTACCATTTGTAATTCACCTGGATTTTAGAAGGATAAAGGGATTTGGATTAAACACTCAATTAAATTATAGATAAGAAATGAGATTGAAGTGTTAAGTTACAAATAAGTGGCTTCCAAAGGACAGTGTTTCTTCTCATGGAAGGAAGAAGCAGAAAAAATACCAGAGGGGAAAGAGAAAAGAGATTTAAGTGGAAAACACAACACCTCACAAAGTATATAGAGACAAGCAAAGTTACTAGAGTTATTGAATTCTAGGTAAGACTGCTAAATAAAGGAGTAAAATTTCTCCATCTGAACATCATGAAGAAAGGCAAACATGTTATGGATGTAGGTATGCTCTATTGTTACCTATCAGGTGAAGAAGCAATATATAGACTCTTAGAGTTTCTATCTTTTTTTTAATTTATTGTTGTTCAATTACAGTTGTCCCCATGTTCACCCCATAACTGTCCCCTGCCCTACCCACTCCTCACCTCCCACATTCAGTTCTCCTCCACATTGTCCTGTTATCCCCCTCCCCCTCCCCTCTGGTTACTGTTTGTTCTTTATTTCAATGTCTTTGGTTCTATTTTGCTTGCTTGTTTGTTTTGATTAAGTTCTACTTATAGGTTAGATCATATGGTATTTGTCTTTTACTGCCTGACTTATTTCACTTAGCATAATCCTTTCCATTTCCATCCATGCTGTTATGAAGGGTAGGAGTTCCTTGTTTCTTTCTGCTGTGTAGTGTTCCATTGTGTAAATGTACCACAGTTTTCGGATCTGCTCACTTACTGATGGGCACTTGGCTTGTAAATAATGCTGCTATGAACGTTGAGGTGCTCTCAATCATAGCCAAGCCACTGTACTTGTTGTTATTAGTTTTGTAGTTTGTAGGTCTATACATATATACAGTGGCATCTTATGTCGGCATAACCTAAAATTTTCATGTTGCTGTCTGCCATTGTATGATTTGCATGACCTGAAGCTGCCTTGGACATATTATATGCTCAATAGATAAATAATTCAGTTGATGCAGTAATGAAATGTACCCATTCCTCTACCTTAATTATTTATACAGATACTCTTAGTAATCAACCCAAGAGGTACAAGCCCCCTAAATGTAAATCACAACTTTTTTGTCTTGTCATTCTAAAGGAAGACCATTAACTGAAGAGTAGGTTTATTCTCTTATCCCTAATAATCTGAAAGAATATATATTTCTTCCTCTGTTGCATGAGGGGTTTCAAACCAATGAACATTTTCATGAAGTCTGATTTGGCCTGGTTCTGGTTGGAGTCAGGAAAATTTCATGAAGTAAGATGAATTGTGTATCAGTGAATAGTTCATCACTCTTCCTTGTTCTTCATTCTCTTATTCCAAGAACATTTCCTGAGACTTACATGGGTTCCAGGTGCTGATGTCCATCTTAGGGATTCATACTATGGATTGCCAAGGAAAATGCAGAAGGAATGCTCATTGACTGGCACCTCCAGCCCCATTTTTTCCCCATTTTCTGTTTCTCTTATAGAAGCTGGATCTCAGATGCATGCATTGTTTCTAAACTCCGGGTGAGGCTCTCAGATTTTGTTCGGGGATGGTTTATTTCAACATTCAACTCAACATAATGGTTTCTTTTTTTCATATCAGGTGCTTTATGTATTCAGGCCCTGAACACTAAACGTATGCAGGTCTTTCTCCTAATTTCCCACCTCTTGTTCTGACCTGCCCTCCTCACCTGGCTACCTGCCTGCAGCCAAACACAGCCTGTGCTCCTGCTCTCCTTGCAGTGGCTGATGTTTTAGGCACTGCAGTTTTGCATATAAGTGGTGTTTCTGTTTTTCCTTCTACTTTTTTTGGAAGATTTCTTTTTGACTCCAATCCATTTTATTTGTCTCATTGCCACAGTAAGATGTGCAAGGTGAAGAGTTCAGTATTAGTGTGAGGCAGTGTTTTTATTTTGAGAATTAGGAAGGACCTAATGAGTGAAGTGTAGAATGTGCAGTAACCATTCGACAATTATCAATCAAAACTCTCCATTTCTGTTTGGTGCAAGATAAATGCATCAATGGATATACTTCCCTTTCATTGTACATATCATATCTCAGCAGGCTTCACCCATATATGATAGAGGAGGAGATTTTAATTTGAATCTAGAGTTTCTGGAACAATTGCCCACAAAGTGCAAGTCTCCCTACTGAGCCAGAGCATCTCAAAAAATATACTTTTTCTCAATTTTATAATCAATTTTGAGAAGAAAACATACAAACCAGAGGATGTTGCTTCTAAAAGAAATGGAGTAATTTTTTGCCTGTTGTATTCAGTGATTAAAGTCACAAAGCTTTCTAAATCAGTTATTTAGAAGTTACAGAAATAAACCTTAAATAGATTTATACATTTTTCTTCCAAAAATGAAGTTGTTTCAGAGTAAATCTAATTATGTAAAAAATGTATTAAAAAAGTATGCTGTTACCCCCAGAGCCTCATGCCAACACTTTGTCAGCATCGGGTTCCCGATGACTATGGGAAGGGCCCTCCTTAGGGAATGGGGAGCAAGAGAGGGCACCAGGGGATGGAAGGAAGAGGCGTGGTGTTTAGTTTTAGTAATCTGAGTGGCTGAAAGTATGCTGCAGCAGAAAAATGTTAAAAGGCATACAGGTTCCAAAAGAGACAAAATGTAATAGAGATCATGTGCCTGGAAGCAAAGTCTAAACGGTTATGAGCTTAGGATCCTCCCTGTAGGCCTGGCTGAGCACATTTTAAAACATCAGCATACTATAAAGGGGGAAACCAAGGTTTGTGGAAGTCAAGTGCATCACATAAGGTCTCAGGGTGGTGAGTGGCAGGCATGAGTCTTCATAAATTTCATTTTCTGATTCTTAATCAAATGAGTACTCTTTGTCATGTAAATCAAGCCATCCTTAAATGATGGCACAGGACTTTTTTCTTCCCCTGTCAGAATTAGTTTAAAAGGTGAGGGTGAGGAGCTGCACAGGTACCAAGTAAGGAAGAATGTTACGACCTAAATTCCTGGGTGTGGGATAAACAGCCATATGAATAGAAATAAACTTAGTTCTGAAATCTAGGAGATGACAGAGAAATGAAACTGGTGTTATCCATAAGTGTGGGTAGGATAAAGTCTAAAGCAATAAACAGAGGGCTACTCCTCTGTCCCAGAGGTAATAAAAAGTGAGAAAATTAGAAACACTAATGGTAGAGAGAGGCCTATTTCTTTCCTCTGAGTGGTTCTCCTGTGACATTGTGTCAGGAAGCCCTTTGCCTTCCTTCCCTCCCCAGAACCTCCGGGGAAGGAACCACCCCACTGACCCCAATGAGGGTGCCCACAGGTGGGGGCGGGGCGAGAGCAGCAGAGACAGAAGGCGTGAGAGGAGCGGAAGCAGCAGATGGCAACAAACACCTGTGGACAAGGAAGGCAAAGGCAAGAGAAAGGGCACAAATTAGCACTCTTAAAGGAGCCGCGAGGAACGTGCTTTATCACTGCAGAAAAATCCTGTATCGTTTTGACCTTACAGAGACAAAGAGAACACAGGGGAACATAAAGACCATCTGGTAAAGCCATTGGCCTGGGGGGTGGCTAGAGAAGGATTACCATCTCCTCGTGAGAAGAAATTGATCCTTGAAATTAAACTCACCTACTTGTCAGTATTTGGAATGTTTAATTAAACTGTTCACTTATTCTTATTTATAAGCAAACTCCCTTTTGATACAGAAACCAATTAAAAGAAAACTTACTGATTGCCAGAAGTAGAAACACTAGACATTGTACGACCCTATGACTAGGTAAGTGCCCTGGTACCTATTCGTGACTGAGTTTATCCACAACCCTCCATACCTGGTAGAAAACAAAGGTGAGAATATCATTTAACATTTCTTTTAAAAATATTTTATTTATTTATTTATCTATCTATTTATTCTAAGAGCGGAAGGAAGGGGTAAAGAAAGGGAGAGAAACACTGATGTAAGAAACATCCATTGGTTGCCTGTCACACGCCCCCACCAAGGACCTGACCCTCAACCCAGGCATGTGCCCTGACCAGGAATTGAACCCTAGACCTTTTTCCTTTTTTTTTTTTTTTTTTTGCAGGACAGTGCCCAACCCATGGAACTGCACCGATCAGGATTCATTTAACATTTCAAAGGCATAAACATTGAACAGTAATAAAGACACTACTCTTTTCTTTCCCCTCTCCAAATTTTTCCCTGGACCCTTTTTCTGCGTCATCACAGCAAAAAAGGATGCTGCTACAAAGGACATTTACAATAAAATTTTGAAAACCTTTGCTAGTATATAACATACATCAACTGCACATATGGCTACTAATGATAGTAAAAACAACAGCAAAGGCCCTAGCTGGTGTAGCTTAGTGGATTAAGCGCAGGCCTGTGAACCAAGAGATCACGGTTCGATTCCCAGTCAGGGCACATGCCTGGGTTGCAGGCCAGTTCCCAGCAGGGAATGCACAGGAAGCAACCATACATTGCCTCTCTCCTTCCCTTCCCCTCTGAAGATAAATAAATTAAAAAAAAAAAAAAACAACAGCAAAGATAGATTGTTCTCTGTGTGCCAGGCCCTGGGGAGGAGCACTTTGTGTGCATGCTTTGTTTCACCACCACAACCTTACAAGGTAGGTGTGAGTATCCACATTTTAGAAATAAGACTTCGTGCCACAGAATGCTTTGCCTGGCCTCAGATTTGGTCTGTTTGATCCCCAAGCCCCTGTTCCCCACCACTGCATGCATTGATTGCCTCATCTGCTCAAATGCTGGAGTGTTGATACTCAGGACAAGTGCTGATGGTCCTCACAAAAGACACCACTTGTGGCCACTAATAAGTCCTACTTCTTTAAGTTGTCTTTCTGTAACCTTGACCTTTGCAGAGTGAGGCCTCCTGAGCTCAGCTCTTTAGGAATGTTAGCCTTCCATTCCTGTTCATAACTAGTCTCTGAGGCACTCTTTAATTATATGACTGAAAGGCACTTGGCATTTCAGGATGCATAGGGAGAGGATGAATTAGTAATTATCACACAGGCATAGAGATGAGTGCTAAGAGGAGGGTAGTGGTAGAATGCCATACCTGACCATTGCCGAGTCATCCTCCATGTGTCCAGTGCCTTGTTGGCCTTCTCTTTACAACGCTGGCATTCTCATAGTCTTTTGTCTGTTTTCATTATACTGTAGTGCTGTCGTCTTAGCACACAGGGTGTGGTTACCCCAGGTCCCCAAGTTCTCTCATACCTCTGTTCCTACACCCATGTTTTACATTATGGACTGTATACCCTTCCTTTCTGTGTCTGCCTATCCAACTGCTGCTCATCTTTCTTTACAGCTCAGGGGTCCCCATTCATGTGAAGCCTTTCCTTCTCCCTCCAGCAGGTGTGTCGACCTGTAAGTTCCCATAGTTGAATGCACATCTTTCAGGACTCTCTTCCCAGTTGCATTGCTCCATTTGCTTACATATGTACCACCTGAACCAGTCTCTGGACTGACTGCTCACATGGCTATTCATCATTGTATCTTCCCACATTAACACACATTTATTGAATTAATTAATAACGATACATTTAATGACTTGAAACTTTGGGTCACAGGAGAAATCTGTGTGGATGAATACAAGTTTCTTAGTAAAAGGAAAATTATTCCATATTTATGAGGGGGGAAATGTCAGCAGAGCAGATGAAAATACCATAGATTACCATGATAACGATGCTTGTCTCACTTCCAAGGAGAAATGTGTTTTCAGAAACCCTTACTAAATATACCATGTTAGAAGGCTAACACTTAATGAGGAAATGTGATAGAAAGCAGTCAGATCCTTCTCTTACCTACATGTAGTGATTCAAAGAGACATTAAGGCCAGATTACTTTTGGGCAGTAATGTCTGTCCATGTCAGTTTCATGCCTCACCCACCTCAGATAGAAATCTGCACCCATTCCTGTATTATTTTTGTAGGCTTCTGAGACTTCAGACTGGTCCTAAAGAGTGTGAGAAAGATGACTCAGAGCAGAACACAACAAAACAAAGTCCAACAGCACAAGTAGCAGCGCCGCGTGGTGGAAGGACCAGAACTCTTAGGTTCAGTGAAACCTGCGCGGCTTCTCAGTAGCCCTCGGTCCTCTGGTGACTTCTCTGAGCCATCGTTGTTATTGGTAATGGCTATAACATCATCTGATGGAGAAGAAAAGTATCTGAACAGAAGCCTAGCTCCCAACCATGTGGTTTCCATCCCAGCATTTTTAAACAGGCCCCCCAAACCACAAACACTCTTAATGGCCCACGTGTCTCACAGCTTGAATTGCTCGTTGATAATTTGAACTTGTAACAGTAGAAACACGAGTTTCCCCAGGCCTCCTGGGTACTCGTCTAACCTTTCTGAGTGGTCAAAGGGAATTGCTCCTTCTGTAAAATGTTTCCATAGGAGACAGGATAGGAATCAGTATTTGAAGAAGCTGAGGGTACCCAGGACAACATCTAGAATTTTAATGGAGGAGTTTTGTGGCAGCTGGTTTAGAATCTTGTGTGAAATGAATGTAGGGCTATTTGACTCACTCCAAGTAAGGTCACATTATTAAGAGTGAGGATCTTTGTCTTTCACTGCCTGGCTTATTTTGCTTAGCATAATGTTTTCCAGTTCCATCCATGCTGTTGCAAAGGGTAGGAGCTCCTTCTTTCTTTCTGTTGTGTAGTACTCCATTGTGTAAATGTACCATAGTTTTTTTATCCATTCATTTACTGATGGGCACCTAGGTTGCTTCCAGCACTTGGCCAAAGACAAATACCATATGATCTCACCTTTAACAGGAACCTAAACAACAAAACAAACAAACAAACAAAATATAACCAAAGACACTGAAATAGAGAACAGGCTGACAGTGGCCAGAGGGGAGAGGGGAGGGAATTTCAGAGGAAAAGGGGAAGGGTTTGCAGGAACAAATATAAAGGACACGTGGACAAAAATTAGGGTGGGGGGGTGGAAATGGGAGGGATGTGGGAAGAGCTGCGGGGGAGCTGGGATGGCAGTAAAAGACAGAAAACTGTACTTGAACAACAATTAAAATAAAATAAAATAAAAGAGTGAGGATCTTCATCTACTATGTCACAGGGACCAAGGGTTCAGTTTAATCCCAGAGGGGCTAAGCCATCCCTGGTAAAGTTGAGTGGTACAAGTGACATGCTTTCATGTGCTTGGGCATGATGGAACACATGCAGAAGAAACAACAAAACAGTCAATGGGCCAACATTTAATGAGCATTTATTTTTGTGCCAGATAATACTTTCAATTTTTAAATTTGTGTTGTATCCTTTCATCCCCACAACAATGATATGCAATAGGCAGGCCTGTCTACATCATTTGTGGGGCCTAGTACAAAATGCAAATGCAACCCCTCGTTCATAAACAGGAAAAAAGCTTTTTCCTGTATTTCACCGTCTTTCTCTTTCGCATTGAACAGTCGTGTTGTTCTTGGTTTTCTTTTTCTTTTCGCAATCTAATGTGCTCCCTCAAGCATGGAGGTACTTGTAGGGGGAGTGCAGACCCTCCCAGGCACCCCTGACTGCATAGCAGCTGGGTTTAGGAGGGAAAACGAGTGGCCAAGAATTTGTCCTGGGGAGGCAAGACCACTCGTGAGCCAAGGCTCCCATTGAACACTGCTTACAAAACACAGATTCAAAGATAAGATTCTTGTGAATTTTAAGACAAAGACTGCAAAGCATTGAATCCCATGCACACGGGCCTCTGTGTGCCTGCTAGCTGCATGCCTATGCTGCTGGCCCTGGAAGTAGACAGTGTTATCATCTGAATTTTACAGGTGAGGATACTTCGCCTACCAGAAAGAAGATTTTTTTTAGTGGCATCTTTTCCCACCATATAACTACTAAAACATACATACTGTGGCTATCACATTCAATGTGGCTGGTTTTAACTTTTGGTAGACTTTTAATGCTGCATTTTGTAAATTTCTTACTATCCCTGGCTGTCTTTCCTCAGGGTCAAAGATAAATTACGAATCCTGTGAACTGTCTGTCCTCTCTGTAAAGGTTTGCACAATGGCATACGACAATCCATCACATTTTCTTGGCCAGGGGAAACATGCCTTATTTTTGAATGTCAGTTTTTACAGGACTGAAGTCAATGACTGGTATAATTTTGTTAGTAAAATCAGTTATCCCTGAATGGGGTGATCAATAGTCACACGTGCCTATGTTATGAATAACTTCACTTCCCTTTCTCAGGGATTATCTTCTTCTCATTGTGAATGGGAGGTCAGAGACCCAGTCCATTTTAACTGAACATCAGCCTTCGAGAGTCTGAATTACCATTTGGTTCTACAGCGGATCATCCGCAACTAGAAAACAGAATTTGGATATTATCACATTAATGCACCTTTGCAGCAGAAATCCCTTGGACTAACTAGGAGGGGAAATAAAAGAAACACTCCAGGAATAATTGACCATTCACCATCTTTATAACAATACTGCCCAATGTCTTGGTGTCTGTACTCACCTTTATCCTCATCAAGAGATGAATCAAATGAGAATACCTTTCAAAGCGAATGGATGTTGGGAAAACTGTTGGATTCCCATCAAATATTTTAAAGGCAAAGCTCTGTTGTTTCCAAGAAATTCCATAGAATCTTTGTAACAAAACAAGAGTAAATTAGTTTCAAGCTAATAAGTGAAAGTGAAACACTCGCTGTGTCTATAATGACTGCTGTTCCTAAGGGCTTCTAGGTCATGCCATTTGTCAGTGACTTGCTGGAAAGAATAATTTATGTAGGCTTCCGCTGAGCAGCCATTACTGGCTTGTCTAGTCCCTGCCTTCCTTGTGATTTGGGGCACTGCAGTGGCAGCCGACATGCTGAGCTATTTGTCTGTCTCAGCCTCATGGCCAGCTCTTACTCAGAATAATGTTAGGGCGAATACGGTCAGGGGAAATTCAGGGATCTGAGCTAGATTTCATGTAGTGTTTGTATTCATGGAGAAGCATTCCTTTGTACTGTAAATGTACTTTGTTCTAAATAACAACATACTTAATTGTGTCTGAGTTTGTCACCACCTTTGAAGGCACATATTCATTCTCCTAAGGAGTCGTAATGTCCTTCCATTCAGATTGTTTTGTACAAAGAACGAGTTTACTTGGACCCTCTGAACCCAGATTGGTGGTTTACATCACAATTACCTGCAGGCAGCGAGTATTTATTGATGAGGATTTTATCACCTTTTTAGGTGATTACATGTTGATTTAGTTTTCCCTTTGAAAACATCATTTAATTGATAGTTTAATTATTATTGATCCAAGTGCCACCGGTGAGTAATTCTACTGATGACAAGGTATATGTTTGGAGACAGCTTATCTTTCAAAGTCATTCTCTTTTGGAGAGAATGTTGCTTCGACAAAAACAATGAAGAATGAGCCCTTACTTAAACATTTATCTCATACATGAGAGTCATTGACATTAAATAAACTTCATCATTGAATATTTCCATCAAGATTTGGAGACTTGGTGGTCCACTCTAAAAAGTCTAGACAGAAGTTGGCTAACTTTTTCTATAAATGGCCAGATAGTAAATATTTCAGTCTTGTGAGACATCTAGTTTCTGTCATAAGAACTAAATTCTCTATCATAGTTCAATTTTGCCATTGTACTAGTACAAAAGGAGCCATAGTCAGTGTGTAAATTAATGGGCCAGGCAGTGTTCCAGTACAATTTTATTTACTAAAACAGGAAGCAGGCCAGAGTTGGCCCAAAAGAGACATAGTTTGCTGATCTTTGGGCTAGGACCAGAAGAGAGGTATGTTTGTAGAAATTATGTTTGGGAAGTAGACTACTAAACTACCTAGGATTCTAAACTATAAGACAAATAGAAGCTTGAAAATCCTATTTATTAAAGTAATTTTTCTTCTAGGTGCTACTAAGGCAATACTGAACAAGATCAGTGCTGTCCCTAATCCTTATGAGGTTTGCATTCCATTTGAGATGTTTGTGAAAGTATAAGTACCTATATGCATCAGGTAATGCCTAATGCAACACATAAAATTAAATAGGAGAAAGTTAGTGCTTGGAAGTGGGAGGAAGTACAGCTTTAGACATAACTGTCCTGGAAGCCTTTCTGAGAAAATGACATTTGAAACGTGAACGATGAGATGGATCCAGTCTTGGGAAGGTTTAGGGAAAGGATATCCTGTGCTTAGGCATTCGTAGAAGTCAAGAACTCATACGGGGAGTGTACTGGGTGTGTTTGAAGAACAAGAAACACTAGTGCAGTTAAGCCATTGCAGGTGGGGCAGAGGGAAAGGGACTATTTGTCTTTATCTTGAACTGTCCCCAGTGGACTGACCTACAATCACAGTTATGTGTGAGTTGAGGAACTTAACTTTGTACAAAAATTCATAATCATCCTTTCTTTTATTCTTTTTTATTCTCTTGGGGAGACAAATTCACAGGTATCTTGGAGTAAGTGTTTGATGTAAAAACATAATTTTCACAAATCCTAATCCACTGCTATTAAACTGAAAGCAAACCAATGTTTCAGTTGACAGATAGTTAAACAAGTATTTGAACCATAGTTAAAGAAATGATGAGATCAGGATATCAGAAGTAAGACTTATAGGGTTAAAAGACCATGCATCAGATCCATAGGTCTAGCCATTTGAGTAATATAGAGGATTTCACAATACTCAATGACCTTGGATAAGTTGGCTAAAACAACTCAACTGTTAATAGTTTCAATAAGGATGCCCAGATGCCCCAAAACTCACCAGTTGATGGGATACTGTATACTGGAAAAAAACTGTACCTATCCCAAATGAATCCATTCAGTTTTTTTAAAAACAGAATGTTGCATCTGGTCCTGTATCATATGATAATTTTATGAAGCTTTGGAAATAAAACTATTTTAAATCCATTGCTGTTTGGGGTTGTGAAAACACTTATCCAAGGAGAATTGCTTGTATCTAAATAAAACCCCTTGAGTTAATTTGACTCAAAATGAAGTCCTTTGCCTCAATTAAGTAGAATTTGAGGAAATTGTTCTAACAGAATTAAGGCCAGCTCAGGGAAGTTAATTAGAGTGTCTTGCCTTGAAGGACAAGTTAGTTTTATAGGCAGTGTGTTTGATAACAATGCTGCAGATGAATGCTAAAGAATCCTGTGTTTTATTAAGAACAGGCTAAGACACTATAAGCAGTAACCTGTTACAACTCCAGGTAGCCAGCAGGGAACGTCAGTCTGAATTAATGAAAGAACATACCATGGATTTCTGAAAAAATAAAATTGCTTTCAAACACATGCAATAACTAGACCAAGATATGTACCTGTGTTGTATATCTCCATCCTAGTAAATGATCTCGGAGGATATGTAAGTCTGACTCACTCCTACCATTGTAGTTGGTTAAAATAAAATATTTCTTCCAAGTTACTTGTCACATGCTTAAAATAACTTTATTTTTATAAGAAATGCAAATAGGTTCAACAAAACTGGCTTGATAACTAATATGCTTCACATAGCCATTCTTTATGGATACCATAAAGGCTCATATTAGCCTAGATTCTGTTACAAATTCTAATTTGTGGCTGATTCTGAATTAATAAGTTCTATTGAAGGTAGAAGCCTAAATGCAGCATCTATGCTAGCATAATATATGGTTTCCAAAAATTAGTTGTTCAGGAGAATGAAGGTAAGAGATTATATTTTGTAACACAGGGTATTTTTTTCTACCTTTTCTTAGCACAAGATATTATGGGGATTTTAAAAGTATTAATTTAAATCAGGATTAATATATTCAGTTTTTGCTGGTGTTTCATATGTATATCTAAGAATAACACTACATGCCAGCAAGCATTAAAGAAAATTATTTAACAATAAAATAGTATTTGGTTAGCTCCACTTTTATTTTTCCTCTTTCTAAGAGGATGTAATGTATTCCTTTAAGCATCCTGAATCTCTTCCCTGGGAGTTGGCAGCGGCAACTGTTATAAAGGGAACATTTTTGAAATATGAATCTTAATCACACCCAGTGCCAAATCCATCAGAGTTTCCATTTTATGTGGCACATTCAACTTCATTATCTGACAACAATGAAATAATGCTATTTTAGACATCTATGGAAGTTTTATTGAATATCATCAAGTGCTTAGCAAATATTTAAAACGTTTCACACATTCTTACACCTGGGAATTGCACATTGAAGAGTATTTCCTGGTTTGGGAGCTTTCATGTAGTAAAAAAGTGAGAAATATTCTTGGCCTAACATGGGAGTAGAATAAACTGATAACTTGACTGACTGGCTTGGTATGTCTCATCATGAAAACCCCACTTAAAGTAGGTAAAATTGTTCTGTTTTATTTTTATCCTTTGTTCAGGATAAAACATATGAAATTTATTTTTGCAAGATGGCTTTCTCCTCTTTTTGGTCTTGAAATGAGAAATTCTTTAAAGAATATATATATATGAGTGAAATTTTTTCTAACTCAAAGGAGAACTAGCATTGTATCCTGAATCAAAAATGGTTATTAACCTTCCTGGTTGTGTATAATAATACCTGCCAAATTGTTAATGATGGCCGCTTTAAGAAGTTCACACAAGGAGTTGACACAGTCAACCTCTCTGTTTAGTTTTTCTTGCTGTGATCCATGGTCCTTCCAGATTCCAGGTGTTGCCACTTAGCTGGATGTTTTGCTTTACAAGGTGGCACCCATTCATGAAAAACAGTTGTAATTACACAGCATTCAGGTATTCTGTAATTAACAGCTGATTGTAAGACGGCACATGGAATGAGAATTTGTAACTAGACGAAGTAGGAAAAGGGTTATAGCTTAGTCTTTATCCCCTCTTGCCGTTTGCTTTGGACAAGTCCTCCTGGTGCCTCGATGCACAATAGTGGGTCACACCAGCTTACTTGTCAGTGGGGAAAAGAAGGAGAATGGGAAGATGAATGTATGAAAGCACCCAGATCAAAGGCAGGCCCTACTGTCAGCAGAAGGCATCTCCTTGGACATTTCCTCCCAACTTTGAAAACTAATGGATCTCAGTTGTGGTTTAACTAATATATCAAATACTGGGGTCAGAGAAAACTGAGCATTCTTACTAGTATCCCTGAGACTTGGTAATTTTGGTGCTTTGGTGGGTGTAGAACTTTGGTCACTGAGCAAGTGTTGTTTCTGTTGAAGCTGCCCGACGCACTGGTAGAGTTGTCTCCAGGTCTTGTCCACACGGAACTTACAATCTAGTTCCACACGTGAAACAGTTCCCAGGGGAACAGATAAAAATATTGCCCTTGCTGGTTTGTAACCATGGGGTTGGAAATGGATCTTGGCCCGGTCAGCGCCCTGCCTCTGCCCCCTCTGGGCCCCTGTGCTGAAGGAGAGCTGCCCGAGATACACAGGGCTGTGTCTCTGCCTGCTCTGCCCAGGTCCTCTTTCCATGTTTGGTAAATACAATGGTTTACTTCCACGCTCTCTCACAAATACTCTAATTAGTACACCATGAATTGTTTAATGCTTCCAGTTACTTTATTTTTCTTTTTTGCCTAATGCCTTTTGAGTGGCTTCTTTTCTTCAGGAACTCTTGGAGCGCCAGAGTTAGCTAGCCCATAAAAGTCAGGAGGCTCCAAGATTTCTAGTCTTGCGGAGTTTACAGAATATTTGTTTCCACGGTCTCCTATTCCCATTTCTAGGGGGAATCACAGTGTGATCTATCTACTTTTTTAGGCATGGCAAGATGGACATTACTTAGACTGAACATTTGAGTTTTCTTATACATCATCTAAGAAATTCAAATAATTCTTTTCACTGGTTGTTTTTCTTGGAGTATTTTAATAAGAAAGGTATCAAAGCAAATTGGTCAAGAGAGGGAATCTTGGGTCAGGAAAACTTAGACATACTTAGAGAGAGCATTTGAAAAAATTCAAAGATCTTGATCTATCAGGGTAGAGGAAAGCTATTTCTGGTGGTTAGAATTGTGGGAAGTGGCCTTCTAAATCTGAAAAACAAAATCCAAAAATTTAAAAAACTGACTGTGTTCCTGGCACTTGGTCAACAATTTTTGTTCATTTTCTCATTTAGTTCTCTCAACAGTCCTGCCAGGGAGGTATTATTGATCCTTTCTGGGGTGAGGAAACAAGTGTATCAATAACATATATCTAATATTTATTGAGTACCCATATTTCTCATAATGTGGCTCTGAACAAGACAGCTTATATTTTAGAGACAGGAGATAGGTGGTTAGCAAGTCAGCAAATAAGTAGCATGATTTTATATGCTATGCAGGAGGTAACTGTATTCCCTGTGCGTGAGGGTGAGGGGCCTGGGCAGGAAGGCCTCCCTGGGAGGGGCCATGAAGCTGAGACCCGAATGAAGACAAGAGGCCACTTTGTGGAGGTGTCGGGAGAAGACATTCAGGCAGAGGGTTTGCTGGTGTGGTGGTGGGAACATAGTAGGTACAGGGTAGAAAGAAAGCTTATGTGGCTGGAGAATAAATGGGGTGTGGGGGGAGTACGGTGAGAAAAGAGACAAGTCAGGCACCGTCTTGCTGATCAAGGCAAGGAGTTTGGATGTGAAGTTAAGAGCAACAGAAAGCTTTGGGGATGTTTTAAGTAAATGAGTGATGTGATTCAATTTATGTATTCTAATGTGCCCTCAAGAGTTTGAGTAGTTTGTTCAAGGTGAGACAGGCACAAAGAGGAAAGAAGGGGAGGGGTGTACATCACTCATGTGGCTCTCAAACCCAGGTTCTTTTGTCTTCAAACCCCTTCCCTTCGTGGTGTGGGTGGAACACGGCAAGAAGAGTGCTGTCTCACGTGAGTGCCCGTATTAAGAGGTTGGTATGAGCCCTGACTGGTGTGGCTCAGTTGGTTGGGCATTGTCCTGTAAACCAAAAGATCGCCAGTTCTACTCCAGTTGTGCACATGCCTGGGTTGTGGGCCAGGTCCCCAACTGGGGGCATGCAAGAGGCAATTCTCTTGCACATCGATGTTTTTCTCCCTCTCTTTCTCCCTCCCTTCCCCTCTCTCTAAAAATAAATAAATAAAATCTTTGGGGAAAAAAGGGATTGGAATGAAAGATTACAGACAATGGTAACAGAGGAAAGCCAGACTGTAAAAACTAAAACTAAAGTTTCTATTATTTAAGAAAATTAGTGCCAACTCCTGGAATATGGGGGCAGCTCGCTTTTGAGTGGCAAGCCTGTGTGTCCCTTACAGTGGTGATCCTTAGCTCGACCCCTGTGACCAGGTCATGGTGAGACGGCTCCTGAGCAAAACTTTATTTCTGAGTCCTAAGGTGGGAAGGAGGCTGGCTGGTTTGGGTCTGCTGAAATTGTTACTGGATTTTCTCTTTCTTCCTGCTCATAGCTTGTCTAGCCACTATGGAACTCACGAGCACCTACTAAGTACAAAACACAGCAAATTTGGAAGGTAGAGGAGCAAGTTGTACATGAAATACTTCACCCTGCCCTGCTAAATCAACAACCACATACAGCATGTGGTGGGGGGTGGGGAAGAGAGGGAGACAAATCTTCTTAAGATTTATGTGTGTGAGTGTGTGTGTGTGTGTGTGTGTGTGTGTGTGTTAGAGCCTTCCCTCCTCTCCCCTCCCCTCTCTCCTCCCATCCCACCCCCAGTCCATCTGTGAAGCCTGAATTCTTATACAGGCTCTCCGACTGCAGACACCCCAGCCTCAGTCACATTCTCTGTATTGTGTATCACTCCCACATCTATCTACTTATGTCAGTTGTTTACCAGTTCCTTCTGGCTGTCAGCTCTTTATCTCGTTTATAGATCAGTCAACCCTGGGCGTCTCAGGTTGGGAAGAGAGTGAGGACTGGAAAAGAAGTGCAGGAGTAGAGAATAGCTGGGGACCATCACTTAGGATGGCTCCAAAAATAGCTCAGCCAGGCTGACAATAGCTCTGCTTGCAGCCTCCTGGATGGGATTTAGGCACTTCGCTAAGATTCTCTGCTGAAATGTATTCCACCAGCTGCTCCTGCAGTTGGTGGTAGCTGGAGGTGGCAGCAGTGGGCCCACCGCACCTTTGGAGAAGGAATTCGAAGCAATGGGTTGGGGGCACGGCAGGCTCCCACGCGGGGAGATGAGATGGGTCAGAGCCTATGGAACTCCCCAGGTGTGAGGCATCTGTGTTCTTGTAAAACTATGATCTGGGCACTTGACAGTCAGCTCACCTCCCCACCAAGCCCACACCTTTGTAATGAGATGGAGGGATGTCTGATGAGAAATGACTGTATTTCCCACCTGCTGTATGTCTGTCTGGTACTTTGTTGCTGTAGCTATAGTTTATTGTATATACAGACTTTTCCCCCCTCAATTGCACCTTCTGTTGGAGGATTCAGCTACACGAAGCTCTCAAACTTGTAATACTTTGGTCTTATCCAGGACTTTCATTTACCAAGGCACTTCTGCGAAGTTGTTGTGTCTAATACTGTAGTATAATAAGTGCAACTTTTGTACAGGGCCCTGCCCCTCAATACATGAAGCCTGTGTCACGTAGAAAATGCAGTTTCTCACCTCGATTTGTCTAGTGAGGTGACCCTGCTTAGAATGAAATGATCTTACAAGATCCTCAGGATTTTGTAACCAAATCCCCTCAAGCTACTGTACCTTGAATTACAGGGATTTTCTTGCATGCATGTTCTCCCCGGAAGCACTGTGGAGGTGCCCCTATAATTTGCCACATTTGTGGTCTTATTCTGACACACAGCATGCACTGAATCAATTTTTAAAGACCCCTTGCAAAATTTGTCTACTTCATTAAAAAATCCTTAAGTGTTTTAAATTGTAAGCATTTAAAAAAGTTTAAATTTATCAGACCAGGGAATCTTAGGAGATGAGCAAATCATAAACTAAAAAGGAAAAAAAAAGGAAAAAGAATGTCACTTATTCTATTTGTCACAATGCAGGGTGGGGGCAGAGGGCAAAAAAACAATTTTCTCCTTATAAATTCCAGCTTCTGCTGCTGCCTTGAATATAAATATTGTGATTGAAAAAGACTTCCACCTCCTTCTTTGTAGGCTGTTCAGTGAAGTAGGAGCTGTGAAGAGGAGTTGTAGCACCTGAGTGAGGGAGGGGCTGGCTGAAACGCAGTTTCCTCCCCTCCGTGCTCAGAACATCTGACTCACTAGGTCAAGTCAGGACCAAGAGTCTGTGTTTCAGTGAGTGTTCCTACTCGGTGGTTGCCATGTAGGTTGTCTGTGGACCACTCCAGAAACCCCAGCCTAACTTTCAGTAGAATTTTTTTCCCAAAAGCGGGTGCTATAATTTGGAACCCTTTGAGAAGAGATTAGGGGAAATAAGGTGGCCTCTTGTCTTCCAAGATGGTTCAGAGGGCTCCAGCATTAGTTTATTTCATGCCAGGTACCACTATTTTGTTTTAATTTGTTACACAGTTACTGCTTTTTATGTAAACTCCGTGTTGAGATATGGATGGGACCCTCTACAGAGCTTTGGAGAAAAGCAGAGACACAATAGACCATGATGGAGGAATGTTTGGGCTGAAGTCCTACTGTGCGTCAGGACAGCCATTTCCTTGTTGCAACCCAGATATGACCCACATTTTCTTCTGTCTGCCGCAGAGAGCTGCATTGGACCTTGAGTTCCATGAGGTGGAGTCAGCTGCACCCTTCCCTGCAGTCTGGATTCAGTGTTCAAGTTCAATTAACCTACAGCGCCACCTACTGTCCACCCTCATCCCTCACTAAGAAACCTGCTTGGGGGTTGGGTGGGGCTGAGGCTAGACTGTGAATGCAAAGAGAGATTGTGCGTGCACCTCTGGGATCTTTATGTACGATGCTCCATTTACAATGGTTTATTCAGAATTACAGCATTTCTATCCTTATTCCTAAGGTCTCTCTTTATTTCAATTCAGAAGCAAATTATTTTGGGGTCAGAAATAGCCAAGTTCTGAATAAGATATAAACAAACCTTTCTTCACCTCACGTCTGAGACCCTCTTTGTTGGCTTTAAAATTTTTATTGATTTTGGGAACTAATGTTAGTTTTAGCTGTGAATAGTGGCCACTTTGGGCCTTTTCAGTGTTTCTGGCAGTTGTCAAGCTAATTTATGGAAGGAAAGCTGAAAATGCTTAGCCCCAGTCCTCTGTTTTTTGTCCATTGTATTTTGGTGTCTTTTTCCTCCTGGAGATGTTTCCTACTTAGGTTGAACAGGAACTCTTGCCATTTCGCACCCTCCTCTGATTCTGTTTAAAAGAGCGCGCATCCTTTGAGAAACACCTACTGGTGGTTATAGGCCCCTAGCTCTTGTCCCCCGGCATCTCTGGGCCTGGAGATAGAAGCCATTCTATGAGTTTCTCTGGCTTTTTTCTTTGTTCCATTCCATGTGTTTGTTCTTTATTTAATCTTGTATTGAAATACACCAGTCATGTGAGCTTCTGCCTTCAGTGAAGACCTACTTTTACATGTTGTTATGTCACAGGATAGTATTACAGGAAACAGATATTTGCATAGATGTAAACTTTTACTCTTATAATTTTTAGACATAGGTTAGAAAGCATATTAAGTTGATTTCTTGAAACCTAAAACCGAATATCTATATTACAAGCCCAGGGGAGGCTAAACAGAGTTTTCACTGAGCAATATTAGATATAGAATGATTTTAGATGTAAGTTAGCTGTTAGTGATATTGACTAGGTATTTGATATTAGATGTAGAAAGAGTACCAAGGAGAATAAAATAGGATGAAGACAATCCCCTTTTCCCCCTCTTTACCTCTACCATGTAGGGTATATAATGGAGGCTTTATAAGCAAGAATGAAGTCTTTAACTCTCTAACTTTGTTCTTCTAACAAATTTTCTTCTGTTAAAAAAATTAAGAAGTTATTAAAGTATTTCTATATTTTAGCACTTCTTCATAAGGGCTATCTTGAACCATACTGTGCTTTTATTTCACGATAAGATTAATTCTTAAAAAATTTATGGGCTAATGACCTCACTTAAAAATATTACTTCATTCTAGTAACATGAATTCTCATCAACTTCTTTATTGCTTAGGAGGATATGGGCACATCGATATTCCTGATAACTGCATTTATAATATGGAATTGAAACCTTACATGTTAAATTGTAATATTAATAATAGCTACCATTTATTGAACACTCACTCTCTGCCAGGCCTTTGGCAAACACCGTTACATTCATTAAACTTTGTTTAAATTTTCAAAATAACTCTTAAGAGGTCAGTACTGTTCCGTCTACTTTACAGATGAGGAAATTGAGACACATAGAGAGTGACTTGACCTTAAGGCACCCATTTAGTAAATGGCGGAAAATGAACTGAATCTACAGTCAGCTGCCCTCCGAAGTTCATATTCTTAAACACATGGCTCGAATTCATTCAGGGCTAAGTCTCTCTCTAACTCTTAAGCTTCTCTCTGCTCATTTTTAGAGTTTTGTTGTTGTTGATTCTTTCTTCCTTAGGAGTTCCTGGAGCTAAATGCTTTGCTTTAAGATTTCAGTCTTGGTTTATAGCCTTTTATTCTTTGTTTAGGAAGGAGAGATGAACAGTACCTGCCAGTGAGTGTGGTGAGTCCTTGTGGAGAAAAGGGGGCTGCTTCCCGTCTCCGTAACCCCCTTCAAGTTTCTACTTACGGGCCCCAGTTGCACTGGTCAGCAGTCGGCATTGACTGCCCCCTGCAGGAAGGAGAATGCCTGCTCCTCTGTGCATTGCTCTGTGGCCCCTCCTGTGCCGTCATGGCTTAACCCAGGAAGACCTAGCTCTCTGGGGCGAGGGGCATCTCCCACTCCCTCGGTGAAGCTTTGTGGCCGTGCTTCTTGCAGTGACAGGCCTGGAGACCATGGAGCTGTTCTCTCTGAAAATTGAATTGACCCGCACATTGCTCTTTTCTTTCTAAACAAGAGTTATCACAGTTCTCAGATCTGTAGCCCAACACGTGGGATAGAGAAGCTGTGTTTCTTAAAAACACTCCCCAACCCATTTGTTCCTGGGCTTGATTCATCATGAAAAACACCTGCAGCATTTTTTTTTTTTTTTTTGCGCATACAAGGAGATTCTTAGGATTTAGGAATGTTCCTTTTTCATAAGTGCCTCCAGGAGGATTTGACGATCAATCTGTGTTGATGAAATTTCCTTAGTTTTTACAGGAGGGGAGTAAAGGAAAGGTTTGGCTCTCCAGGCTGGAAGATTGAAGTTTAAATCCTCTTTGCTTTATTTGAATTCTTGGGCATAGCTCAATTCTGGGGACAGCTCCTTTAAGTGGGTCCTTCTATCTAACGTGCTGTTCAACTGAGATGCTGGCCATAAGTTGTCCATGGGCAGGTGGCCAGATCCTTCCCAGGAAAGGCTTCAGGGAACCAGCTGCTGGAGGGAAGGAAGAGAAGGCTTTATTCCAAAGATAAGAGGTTCACAGGCATCCTGTGCTCCATGCCCTTCAGCAGCTTCGTTCATTTAACCAGCTCTCCAATGAGCACTGTATATATGTCAGAGAGGGTAGTAAGTGCTAGAGATTTGGTGGTGAGTGGATGTGCTCTCTTCCTTCATGAAGCTTACTAGTTAGCACAAGAGACAGACACTAAAAAAAGTTAACCTACTAGTGCAAAGTGAAAAACTTAACTTTCATAAGTTCATAAGTTCTGCCACAAAGGGAAATTTCAATGTGCAAAGGTGACCAGAAGACCTGTTTTACTTTGGGGTGGCTATGGAGTGTCAAGGATGGTTTTCTCAAGCAGAGGACTTGAATGATGGGTAGGAGTTAGGTAGGCTAAGAGAGAAGGGTGTGCAAAGGAGCTTTAAAGAATTTAAAGAGAATGTAGCTGAAGCAAAGAGAGGGATGAGCAGAGCGGCAGCAGATGAGGCTGGAGAGGCGGGAGAGGGTCAGATAATTGAGGCCATAGTCAGCCATCGTAAGAATTTTGTGCTTTATCTTAAAAGCAACTGAGCTTGTGCCCTTTCACATTGGTCAGCCCAAGTCCTCAGCCTTCTCACCTTTCCTGCTTCTCATCTGTCCACGCTCTCCAGCTGAGCCTCTCACAGATCTGTAGCATCATCTGGAGTGAAGGTGCTGACCAGCAGTGAGTGTGGATGGACTGCCAACCCGCTCAGGGCTGGGCCTACAGACCACTGTTGAAGTAAGAAAAGGGATGCAGGAGAAACATGTGTTGTCTCCAGGTTGGACACACTGCCTCACCCACTATCAGGCTCATCGACCTCCTTGCCCACCTTTCTCTTCCCCCCTGCACCCTGTCCAAGGCATGCTGACCAGCCTTGTCCGTCTGGCTGTTGACTTGCCAAGTTGAAGCAAGTGGGGTCCTGGGCCTTAGGATGTGGGAGGGTTCTGCAAGAAGGAAGAGAGACCACCACACCTGCTTGCATAGATACTACTCAGCCAGCTCCTGCTTCTCTCTGACATGTGCAAATTGTCTCTAAGTGTTTTTACGCATCAGTGCTCTAATAAGGAAAACTTGTATAAAGACTAATTGTTTTCATGCTTCCTTTATAGAACATGAACACATTTGAGTTTTTATTACTTATTCTGGAGCATTAGTGCAAGGCCCAGGAATATCAGCTTTACAGATTTGTTTTTTTATTCTCAGAATAGGTTTAAGACAGAGAGCGAAATGCCTACCTGCATGTCTTCTTTGGTGACAGCTGTTTTCAAAGTATCTGTCCTTCTTCTAAGGGAACCATCTAATAGAAGTTAGTAGGGATGGACAGTAAAGGATTATAATGCAGATGGTTTTATGATCACTACTGTCATAACCATTGTCAAAGAGGCATTTATTAAATGCCGAATCCTGTTCGGCATTGCTGCAAGTTGTGTTATATAACGAGAATTACAAAGTCATAGTCTTTGTCCTGCAGAAATTTCAGTCTGTAGGGTTGCCTTGATTTATATGCATTTGAAAAGGGCATAAAGGTAGCAAGAACCAAAACAAGAGATTGTAAGAGATTGGATCAATATGTAAGTGGACTTAAGGTATTTTTATCACTTACAAATTAATGGTCAGAACAAATCTGGGACCCTATTGTATTAGTCAGGATAGGTTAGGTTGTGCTGCAGAAACAAACTCTACACCTTAGTTGTTTAACACAGTGGAGTTTTTCTCACTTATACTTTATATCCATCACAGAATGGCAGTTGGCTCTGTGTCATAATTATTCAGGGACCTTAGCTGATGGACCCTTATCATGTGGGATGTTGCTGGTCACCCTAGAAGAAAGAAGTAAATTAGGTGAACTGTGTCTGGTCTTGCAATACTTTGGCCCAGAAATGACACTTTACTTCCCTCTACATCCCATTAGCCCAGGCTAGTCACATGGGGAAACATAACTTGAAGGGAATGAGCAAGTGCAATCCTACTGTGTGCCCTGAAGGAGGAAAACCAGATTGTTGGTGAAACAGCAAGACACTTCTGATCAAACTGAATAATAATTATTCTAGTCACAGTAATTGATCAATCTACCAATCAGATGATAACACTACTACTTACCAGCAATGGAATACTTACTACGTACCAAATGCTTTGCTAAGCAATTGACATATAGTAGTACATTTACTTCTTTACCAGTCTATGAGGTGAGTACTACTATTATCTCTTTTTTTCCAAAGATGAAATTAAAACTGGGAGTCTTTAGTTTCCAGCGTAAGGTCACACAGCTAGTATTTAGCAGAGTTATGGTTCAAACCTACTTTCTTCTAATTTAAGCATTTGAGCTCGTCTCCAAGATTTCTATCATGTAGATAAGTCCATTGACGTATCTTGCATAGAGCCGGGAGGAGCAGGCTAGAGTGACTTCTGACCTGGTCACTTAGAATTGTTAAGAAATATCTGTACTGGGCTTAAAGTCATCTCTGGCTTTGTTGGTTTTTAGAACCAAATGGCTTATTTTCCTTATGTAAACTATCCTCCACATGTTTTCTGCTTAGCCTGTTTTAATTGTTGGTAAGATGATTTTTTTCCTTCACATGAGTTCCTGGAGCTCCTTGAGAATTGGCTTCATGGGCTTTTCCACGTCTTTGTGTTACCACCTTAGGTTACTGGGGCTTAGAATATTTTGTAATCGTGCCCAGTAAAGTGCTAGGAAAGGCTTCTGGTTGAGGAATTTTAAAAGAAAATGTAGACATTTAAAAAAATTCACTTATAATTATGTTTTCTAAAGTTACTTTTCAGGTAGCTTTCTCCCATTTGTTTTCTCTCCTCTGTTTTAGAACATTTTATTAGTTCATAATCTTTTCCCAATATATCTCCAGCCTAGGCAAATGCCTGGCATGTCTTACTTGTACACATGTATTTATAAAATGGTAGACTAAATCAATGAAGTATTTGGTTTCATGTTCGGAGTTCAAGTTCTTCAACTCTGCTGCTCTGATTATCTCCTTCATCAATGTTTTGACAAATAATTCTGTACTGGCCACTCTGCCTTTTACTGGTTGTATGATTTCAATGAGTTTTGTAATGGTTTCTCACCTATAAAATGGGGAGAATAACAGACTCTACCTCTTAGGTTTGTAGTGAATATTAAATAATTTCATGCTGTAAAGCACTTAGAATGTTGCCTAACATGGAGAAAGTATCTTTATCTTTTGTCCTGGAGATAAACATTTTTCTTCAGATTTCACTTTTCAGGTTCTTTCTTACATTGAGTTACACCTAAAATTTCATACGCTTCCTATGAGAATTCATCCTGGGGAGCTTAGTTGCATTATTACCATTGAGTGAGTTGGTTATGTGTTTAATCTGATCATTTAGAATCTGTTCAGGTTGTTGTCCTAATGAATGACATTTTTGTAAGACAGCCATTCTTTCTGGCTTAAATATTTGTTATTGAAATACAATGGGGCTTGATTATTTTGGTTCTATGCATAGCAACATATTCATTCATTGATTTAGTCCTTAACTTATTCAACAAATATTTATTGAGAAACAGAGATATAATTATATAGACTCTTAGAACTAGAAAGAATACAAATAATTTTAAAATCTTTTAGGCCAAGTCTATCCTTATTTCTACACCTTTCAAATTAAGCATATAAAAGATCAGTGGTAGAACTGGCTTCCTTGATGTTCAAGTTGACTCAGCGAGATCCATGACTGATAGGAGATTTTATTTACCGTCTTTACTTCATCTTGGTCCATTCACCTCAGTACAGAAGGTACACACTCCTGTGAAATGAGGAGCTGGTGTCCTTGTAGTTCTTTTTTTTTTTGTGCTAATTCAAACATTTTGAATCAAATATGAAGAACACTAATTCCAATATAGTCTGGAGAACCCAGCTTTTAAGTCTGTTATGGCTGATGTCAAGTGTGTACTGATATAAGGAGAGTCTAGTTCCATGTTCTGTTCTGCAACCCGGCAAGTCTCATGTTGGGAGACTTGAATGGTGTTCCAGAAAGGAGGCCAGAAGATCTGGTTTCCTGTGGTAGCCATGCACATTACCGCAGGCTGGGTGGTTTACAACAACACATTCATTCTTTCATGGTCCTGGGGATCAGAAGTCTGAAGTCCCGGTGCTGACAAAGTCCTGCTTCTGCCAGAGGCTGTATAGGGAGATCCCCTTCCTTGTCTCTTCCTGCTTCTGGTGGCCACCAGCATCTCTTGGCTTGTGGCTACATCGTTCCAGTCTCTGCCTCCATCTTCACAAGGTGTTCTTCTCTCTTTGGGTTTTCTCTTCTTTGTGTCTAACTTCTGAGGACACACGTAATTGTATTTAGATCCCTCCTGGCCAATCCCAGGTAAATTTCTCCTCTCAAGATGCTTAACTTAGGGAAGTCTTTTGTCGTATAAATACACAGGTTGTGGGGGTTAGGATGTTGGCTTGTACTTGGGAGTGGGGGGAGGCTGTCATTTAACTCACCACACCTGGATTCAAGTCCTTGTTCTTTGTCTAACTACCCAGGATCGGGCAGGTTATCACATCTCTCTGAAATTTAGGTTTCTCATCTACAAAATGAGAATAATAATGCCCAATTGACGGAGTTGTAATGGGAAATAAAAGAGCTAAAATATATATGAAGTCACTGAACTAAGTTCTTAACATAATTATTTGCTGTAGTTCCAGGCATTCAGAGGGTAGAACAGATTTTAAACTAACTTTACTTTAAAGATAAAGGTGAGTCTGACCTATATTTGGTCAAGAGTTTGTTAAAGTTTTATGATTTGGTTGAAAAAATGTTATTGAGCAACCACAAAATGGTTTTATATTTAGTTCACCATTATAAAGCAGCCACAAAATGGTTTTATAGTCAGATAACCATTATATGTTGGCCATGCCTCATTTAATAATAATTTCTTTCTGTCTTCTTTCTGCTGCTTCCTACCTATTAGCATCTTTTGTAACATATTACTATGTGATGTCAAATTCTTTAAATAATAATGAGTGATAGTTGGTGTAACAAATCAGTGACATTTTGGTGTCACAGGCTTGCAAAAAAAATCTGCTGACACATGTTCTTTGGCTAAATGAAAACAAATAGGCAGTATAGAATTTATCATCTACATTTTATAGGATTCTTGTTTGAGTTATGTACTTAAAGATTCATATTCCAGGCTCTTTCTTAATTGAATTGCAATTTTTATATCCAGAGGTAGTAACACTAATCAAAAAATATTACTACCAATACAATACCCATATTTTGTGGTAATACATGGTGTTAATTTTATTGAGTTGTTTATGATTTGGAAAAACTCTGTCTTGCTGAATTAGGAGACAATCGAAGAAATGTTGCCACATTCACAGATAATAACTTACATCAAATTTTCAAAATTTAACCATTTAATAATGTGCTCCTCTATAAATACTTATTTTTAGTAATTTTAATTTTCTGTGGTCATACCTTTTCTGTATCTTCTTGTTTTATTCTTCTTTTAACTTACATACTTCTGCCCCCACTGGCTTCTGCTTCTTCTTCCTATGGAAAGAACATTGACCTTGAATGTGTATTGTGTTCCACTCAGTGAACTATGTAGTAAAGTTGCTGTGTATGTGACAGAATAGGCAGTTAGCACAGCAATGACCATGTTGCTGTCCAGATATCTTCCAGCTCTAGCATTCCATTGACTTAGATACTTCCAAACACTAGCTCCTAAATTTAAGACCACACACACTGTAGCTGAATTGTATGACTACCCTATATCCCTGCTTCTCCAAGCTAAAAAAATTCTTATTTCATATCATTGTTTACTGGGTTATATTGGGTCGATAAAGGAACGCAATAAAGACACGAAGCCTAGGCTTTCCAGGAGAGTATGAGCATTTGTGTGTGTGTGTACGTGTCCTGAGATTATTGCTTTTACTCACCTAACCCTTTAGGTCTTCAGGGTTTCCAGGTAAGTTTATTTCTCTAAGACAGGTCATTCTGTTCGGTCATTTTACATCTTCCAAGGAGCGATGACGAAAACATCTGCTTCAGCGCTCATAAGCACCCAATCTGCTCATCTTTTCTAGTCCTTCATAACCCTCTTCCAAATCACAGCCAAATGGCAAAAAAAAAAAAAAAAAAGCTAATATGATTTTAGACGCCAAATTGTGTCTTCTCTCTGAATGTTTTCCATATTCGAAATGGCTGGGGAATTATCTTGCCTCTCCTCACTGTCATTTAGAAAGAGAGGAATTGGATCAGGGTCATTTCCTCCACCTCCTGGGATTTCAAAAGCTCTGTTTTCTTTCATACCTGATCAGGTCTGCCAGTTGCAAAGCTATCCATTGTAGTGGAGAAGTGCATACGGTTAATTACAACAGTTACAATCAGTTCTTTACAGTCTTTGCTGCTGTTATGGGATTTAAATACCATAATGTATGTCAAAAGGACAAAATAATGTCTCTGTGTTTTCTGCTTACAGATGCTTTTATGACTGGGTTTTGCTCATAAACAGGTGGTTATAAGTAAGACTCCTTCCATGATTCGTTTATCTTCCTTATCCCCTTACCTGGGTTCCCTGATGTATCATTAAACACAAGTATTGAGATTCCCAACAACTCTGAGGGAATCTCAGGTACTGGACAGAGTCCCTTGAACATGTTAGAATGAAATGAAACTGCCTATGGTCAATGGAAGCAGATAAAAAGAATTTAGTTAATTTTCAAATTCTCTCAGACCTCTGTGGTCTGCCTCCCCTCTCCCTCCTTCACTTTCAACTATTTTCTATCCTTGTGTAATACCTACTTATTCAACTTTACCTCAATGAACTACGATGCCTCGTTTCTTCTCACCTGTTTGATCTCAAGTTCATAGCATGTTGGGAAGACCGTTGCATGTGGACATGAGTTTACGTGCTGTTGACACATGGTTGCTTCCTTTCTGATGTAAGTTGAATCCATAGAGTGCCTACATTGCTACCTCATCATTGTTGAGGGTGGCTGAAAAATAGGTAAGATGATCTTTTTCTTTCAGCCCACCTTCTTTCTCTGCAGCTCTCACCTCCACCTGAAAGGTAGGTATGAAGAGGTTCATGGAAAATTAAACTATGTATGAGAGATTTCTCCCTTGTGTGCATCTTACTTAAACAACATGTTTCCAGTTAATGACCATCTGGTGAAGCTGACAGCCTTTAGTCCTCCTAATTTTTAAGTGTCTGAAAAAATGTACCCAACCTGCCATGGCTTATGACTGAATTATAAAGCATGAAGCGTAATAAAGTCATTAATTTCCAACATGTCCAGTTTGACTTGAACTGCATCTTGCCCAGAATCTGATGGCCTTTCCCTGGCATGTAAGCGAGAGCAGGCCTGTGTACTGTTCAGAAAGCACTGAGGCATTTCTCAGAGAACCATTAGCTCGTGTGGCTGTCGGGACCCACGCATCAGTGGATCTGGGAGAAGAGGAATGTCTAGGGAGTCAAGAGCATGGAGGAGCAGCTATGAAGTTCACTAGGCAAACACCTTTCTTCCCAGGAAAAGAGAAAAGGATGATACTCTGCACTTGGGTACTGTACCGCTATCCTGAAAAATCATGATTTGCTTTGCATCAGGAACTTTGGAGAAAAGCATATGTTTTACAATTCTCCCTTTGTTCCCCACTATCAGAAATAATCATATTCTGCAAATGTCAGTGGAATATGGTTTGAGTGAAGCTACATTTTTTTAAATTTATTTTTTAACCATTTTTCAAGTACAGTTTCTATCCTTTACTCCCATTCCAGCCATCCCTCCCCTCCTCCCTACCATTTCCAACCCCCCTAGTTTTTGTCCATTGAAGCTACATTTTTAGAGAACCAGGTGTCAGCGCTGTTAGATTTCTGTGAACAGGCACATTTATATACACTTTTTCAAGGAAAGAAAGGTCACTCAGCACCCTACTTGTAAAACTGTCAGAGGATTTAGGAAAGAGCTATGATAGACTTTTCACATTGGGAAGGAAATCTGGCTTGCCGGATATTTGGGGTATTGCCGTGAGTACGGGATATCAATAAAATTCCACCCTAGCCTCTCTGGCTAAGAACTACTCTGTCTACAATTCAAAGAGGGAAGGCATCTAAAGGGTTACCCTGTGCTCAACCCTCCTGTAATATGAAGGTGTCATCCTGAATGCGGAGGGGGAAATGTGAGCGTTGGTGCGTATTATAGGTTTACTATCCTCTGTATTCTTGCCCCCGGATTTCGTCTATTTAGTAAATAGACTTCAGATGGGAGGGTGTTCGGGGATCTTCTGTCTAGAGACAAGGTTAATGTTGGGTGTTCCATGTTATGGCATGGATGGATGGATAAAAGTGTCACACACACGCACAAAAAGCCTTTTTTGCAAAGTAGATTATCCATATTTCTGAAGACCTTGAAAAGAAAGGAAAGCCCGTCCCCTGGTGGTCAACATGCAGAAATGCATCTACTGAGCCACTGAGATACAGACCATACAATCAAGTACGGACAGAAATGCCAACATTAGTACAGGGAATTTCAGAATGATTTTTTATTCCGGATTATAAATGAGGTTATTAATGGATATGTCATTCCCAAGCATTTTCAAAGGAAAGGAGGCAGAAGAGTCTGTAAGGTATTAGGAGTTATCTTCTGAAATTGTTCAACCCATTTATGAAACTCCTGCTATGGGCCAGTGGGGCACAAATAAGATGCTCCCAGTTGCTTTGTGGGTGAGTTTATGTTAAAACTGAGAACCCAGATGTTGAGAATGATCACTTATAGAGGGTGAGTAAAATGTGTTCCAGTTGCCAAAGGCAGTGAGAGAAGGGAGACCTCCTCATTGCTGAATTGAGTAGGCAGGTGGGGTCCTGGGAGGTAAAGTTAAGCCACACCTGGAAGAGTGGATAAAATCAGAATAAATGAAGGAAATGGAGATTAACAGTCTCATTATAGGGGCCAAAGGAGCAGGAATAGGTTTCTTTTTGAAGGAAAAGTGGAGAGGTTATGGTAAATAGTGACATAAAGAGAAAACTTGGCAAATGAATGAGAAATGAAGCATGAAAACACTTAAAGTGGCTTAATATAAATTGAAGCAAGGGTATTTTCAATAGCCATCATGAAACTAGAGATGGTATAGCCTCTGAAGTTAATGGGGTGGGTCTAGGTTCAAATCCATGGTCTAACAGTTACGTGTGTCCTTGGACAACCTACTTAACCTCTCTGTGCCCATTTTGCCCCATCTGTTGAACCGAGACTAGAACAGGATTTATGTTTATACTCAGAGATATACAAACATTGTCTAGATCCAAGATGTACAAGTTGAATACAAGGAAAGTCTGAGTTGTCCCAAAGCTCCCTCTCACTCTGGTGGTGGGTTTCCAGCTGCTTGGTCCCCAAAGGGCCTGTTGGCAGAGACATCATGGAGATTTATGAATCATATGAGTCACGACCAGGTGGCACCAGGGCTCTCCAACCTGTATTTGGTGATTCTAAAAAGTCCACGAGGACCCATAGAAACCTGACTGAGAGGCACAGGTAGTAATGATACCAGTTTACGTTTCATGTTAAAAAATGTTTAAATTTGGCTCACAACATTCTGTTCTATGTAAAAAAAGAAACCCCATCACTTTAATTAATGCATCCTGTAGTTGAAACAACTGTCACAAGCTGTTCCTCTGCATCTCGTCAAGGAAAGGAGTGGAACTGGAGGGGAAGGGCATGTGGGTGGAGATTGATGGAGGGTCTGGAGCCAATGTGTCAGCTCTTCAAACTTGCTGAGCAAAGATCCCATCCAGAGTGTGAAAGGGGGTGGAGGATTCAGGAAATAGGAGACTTTAAGTGAAATCCACCCATTCTAATAACTTGAGAAGTGAAGGGTAGGGAAGAAATGTTGACAGCGGAGATTCAGGGGAGAACAGACACAATAACACCCTGTTCTGTATCACCCCACTCTTCTATGGACCGCACGTGGAGGAGGGAGGGAGAACTTGGAGTTCAGGGAGGCTTAAAAGGCAAAATACAATCACTCCCTTTAATTAACTCAGACAATGCATGGCACGTTATGTTAACATGCCTGTAGCTGAGACAGAGGCGGTGGACCACCGCTGAGGCCTTAGAGAGAAAGGGACTCCTGGCATGCTAGAGCAGGAAGGGCTTAGAAACCTTGTAGACTAATTTTACAGATGAGAGAACAAGCCTAGCCCAATTACAGAACTCACCCAAGGTTATGTGGTCTCTCAGTGACAGAGTTACGATAAAATGTCGGGTCTTTACCAGGTTAGTATTCTCTCCAAGACTGTGTGTGTGAAGGAGTCTATAATGATTTCAGGTTAACCCCAGAGGGTTAAACTAACCATAGTACATAAATACAGATTAAGTTTTTATATACTCTTTTAACAAAAGGTTAAAAAAATGAAAGGTAAAGATTAGAAAGGTATCTACCATTATTCAATAAAGGTTTGCTGTTAATGTTGCTTTAGAAGCCTATTATTAATACCATTGGCTGTTTCTATGCAGCTGTTTTAATTAAAATTATATACTGTTAAATAAATGGAGTGATGAAAATATCTGGTGATATCCTGTAGGAAACTGAGCAGGGGAGCCGTGAGAGTTTCAGGCAGAGCAGATACTGTGTAATCTAGATCTTGTGTCCGAAATACTACCACCACTTCGTAGAATCTGCTAAAATTGCAACTTGAAATTTTTCAGGGGTGAACACATCTTTTATGAAAAAGGAAACTATGCATTAAAGTTATAAAGTCACATAAAATATTACAAGAAAGAATGAGAAGAAGTAAAGAAAACTAACATTCTTTTCCTGTCTCATTTTAAAGAAAATAGTTTTTATGAACAATTTCCAGAAAAGTTAAGTGGTTGTAGACTTTATTTTGCCTTACATTTTAACCATTCTTCAAGGTTTTATATTTGGTCTCTGTGAGCTGAGACATAAAGAACTAGACAGATACCTTTTTTAAAAAAACCTTTTCTTTTCCTGATGATTGAGAAAAATTAGAAGTAGGAAATTGTTTAGAAATTGATGGGGATTGGGACAGTGCAGTACATGGTACCCCCTTCTGAGTTCAATGAGATAGAGTCAGATGGATATATATCAAAATACGTCTTCCATTTGGAGATATACTGGTAAACATTTAACATATAGGGGGCTGATTTTTACTGTGGATAGATTTCTGTGTTGTAAATGCTCCCATCTTGGTCAGACTCAAGCTATCAACGTGATGTCACTGACTGTGGAGTGGAGCAGAGATTCACACAGTCAGTTGGCTCTTGCAAGCTAGGCCAGACGGTCCACAGCCCCCAGCACTTGAGTTCATCACTCAGAGGTTGTGTTATAGGATGGGTTAGGTCCCAGGGCTAAGCAGCCTGATGAACACTATGCATCAGAAACTTGAACAATGGCTCTTCCTTGGTGGCATGCACTTAGGAAACTTTCAAGAAGGAGCAAAGCAGGAAGGGTGCTTGCCGCAGGTACATCAGCATCAACGGTAGTCCGTCTTCTCCTAGGCTCTACCGGTCTGGTAAGTCAACGGTCTGAACCAGGTTGGGGACAGAAGCTGGGAGTGTTACTTGTGGGCAAGGTCTGTCCGAATGGAAGGAGACATTAAAATGGGGAACAAAGGTTGCCCCTTAGCAGAAACAGAATTCAGAGTAATTCTTAGAACGCCGTGTCAGGAAGTGTTGGTAAGGTTGGAGGCAGCGCTTTATTTTAAATCTTGGTTATGTTGGTGTATAGATTTTCATAGTAAAATCATCTTTGAGGCTGGGAAGTGGCAAGAATTTTGGTTATCAGAAAAAAGTAATAGGAATTTTAGGGTGGCATTTAAAATTAGTTACCGTGATATACCATAATGCCTTTCTTTATTTTGTTGGAAGATACAGAAGAATAGATACTTGTTTAGTACCTTGAAATTAAATTATTTTTCCAGCGGAGAGGAACTTTCCTTAAACAACTTCATTGCCTTGGATCAGACAAGGGACTATTTTTGTGAATCTTTGAAAAGTTATCTGGCTAAAAAAGCAGAGTGCTTGATCATCGTTCTAGTTGATGTTCGAGTCCCTGCAGCCAGATGCATACCTCTTTGCTTGCATGTCTATCATTGTTAATGTGCCAGTGCTCTGAGAAAGGAAGCCTGGGATTGACTGCATGAGTCGATTTCTTCCTGGTGGAGGGCAGTTTATTATCCTTGTCGCTATTGCTATTTAACATGTGACAGTTTTATAATTAACAATGGTTATAAATTAGCTTACAATTATGCCATCTTGGACCTAAGTGGCCTTATTGATAGCTTATTTTTGAGTGTAAAAATTCTGGTTATAAGTCAAGTGTCAGAAAGCACTTTTGTTGTTACTGTCAGGCTGGAAAGGAAATCAAAGAACCCACCTTCTGATTCTGTTGCCTGTGACTTCATTTATGTGCCTACCTTTGCTTTCCTTTGTCAGAATGTTTGGCCAGTTGTGGGGATTAAGACCAGAGGCTGGGAAGTCCGGTGGAGGTGATTTTAGTGCTGGCTCTGCCATTTAATAGACAAGTTAGCTAATTCATTCAAACCATGAGCTTTCTGGGCTATAAAGTGGGAATGATAATGTCCTCCTCAGAGGGCTGTAGTGAAGCTTAAATGTGGTTGTGTGCATAACACATTTTATACTGGGTCACATGTACGATAATCAATCAACATCAATGGACAATTGTAACATTCATTGTTTTTTAAATTTTATGATGTAAAATGTAAGTGTACAGTTAATGCACAGCTACCATTAGTGCATGTTTGAAGACCAGCTCTCTAGAATTCTGGCAATACTCTGTTTCCCAGGGAAACTCCTGTTAATGAAACAAGCAATTATCTTTCCAGCCCATGACTTCTCAGGTTGACATCTATTTCTTTGCTTTGCCGCTACCCTAACTTCTTGTCTTCGTAGTCCCTGAGGTCCTCATTTATTCCATTCGTCCCCATGTAAAATTTCTATCTAGGAAAATGATGTCATAAACTCTTCCCTAATAAAGAATGCACTGTTAGTATTCCTAAGGCATTGCAGCAGAGAGACAGCCTCGGAGTGTGATTTCCGTATTCAAGCCATGGATGGGAGAGGCATTTGTTTGACAGTAAATTCCCTTTGACGCCACTGAAATTGCAGTTGCATTTGTAACTGTCTACTCTGCCGTCCGCATGGCAGCCTTTAATTATACCTGTTGGAATAATTCACTTAGCCAAGGTCAAGCATCCTCCGATGGCATGTTGTGTTGCTATTTCCTGCTTGTCATAAATCCTTGGCAGCTGTCATCAGCCAAATCTGGTCTTTCTAATTTTTAGTGGCGCTGATCCTGTCCTCAGTTTCCGTAACACATGCCTCAGGCTTGTCAAACATGCTTTGCTTCAGCTAAGCTCGTCACCACTTTGTGGACCTTACCTTGCTATGCTGGTCACCACATTCTACAACAGGTAGCCTCTACACAGGATTTCAGCTCCTTCTCCTGGCTTGACTTTTTCTTCATGTCACAAAACTCTATGCAGAATATGAATTAATCAGCAAAATCATCTGCTAACTTCCTCCCCAGAATGGGCCATATTTCAATGGGGGGGGGTGAATTCAGTTCAGTTCAATCTAACAGTTGTATTTGGAATGTCCACAATGAATAAATTAAATTATTGTTAATTGAGTACCTACAGTGGTATAGTCTTGCAGTTGTTTGCTTGCATATTTGATTTTCTACATTAACTCATTTAATCTTCTTAACAATTCTGTGAGATACCCAATCTTATTGATCTTTTCAGGTGAGGCTGAGATTCATAGAGGTTAAATATTTTGTTCAAGGTCTATAACTAGTAGGCTAATAACAAAACTAAAATTTTTCTGACTTCAAAGTCTCAGCTTCCCCCCACAACTTCCACATACAGTTTTTACTAAGCACTATGTTAGACAGAATGAAAAATACAAAAGAAATACATGACTACAGTCCTTTGTCATCACAAGGTTTATAGTTTCTCAGTGTAGAGTGATCTTTGTTTTCCTACCAGATGATTCAATGTTTAGAAGAGACACATGCTTTTTATAGTATTACTCTGATAAAGATAAGTAAGACAAACAAGACAAAAACCTACCTACTGGAAGTCACCTTTCAAAGGTTTTATAGTCTCCTCTGATAAAAGTGCAGTGACTTGTAGGAAGACAACTGAACACATTCCAGCTTTACTATTAGAATAAAAACTATAATCCCGATATCTGTTATATGTCATACCTGTGCATTCCTGAAAGATATGTCTGTAAAGCCCCTTTTCATATAGGTTTCATCCAAGAAGTTGACATTTGAGATCATGAAAAGGAAGTTTTAGCATGGGAAAAAAATAAAGCCTGTTTTCTATCAAGTTCTGAGATCCCATAAGCAATGAATGTTGCTGTCAAAAGTAATTTGAATGAAGTGTATCAGGTGCCATTTTTCAAATTAAGCAACAACATAGGATTTAGTTTGGGGCATTGCTCCCCTGGAGAGTTGTTTGCTACTGTGGATCTTCCTAGGATGCACAGATTTCTCTTACAGCCCTTTCAAGGGGAGCTTGTTATTGAAATGCCATGGTCTTTATTGCCACAGTATTTTATCTATAGTATTTCTATGGAATACGGTCTATAGATTGTCCTATAAAAAGGGAAGAGTCAGAGACTGTGTTTCTAGTCATGATTCAACCATGAAGCAACTATAAGACCTTGGTCGAGCCTTTTAACAATCTCTCCCAGTCTTAATGTTTTACTGGTATCATGGGAGGTGAGAGTATTTAAACCCTTACATCTCTCCTGAGTCCCACCCATGTTGCTTTGCACAACCCTAATCCATAGCTTATGACTGCTACCTAAAACATTTTAATCACATTGTACCTACACACATTCCTGAGGTTTTTCACAGTTGCAAAATAAATTTTCCTTATGGAAAGTTGGACTTAATTTTGGTTCAGCATGTCTTCCTTATGCTGATGTATGAAAACATATAGATGTTCTTTACAACATCAACCTTAAAAATTTGGAGGCTCTATCCAAAATATGACTCCCTAAAAATCCATAACTATTTATGAAGTAACTATAAGAAACTATCCATCAATTCAAATCCTTCTAGAATCTCTAGTGAATTTATAATATATATTTTGAGTACTTGGGGATTTGAAATGTTCATTATTTTATAAACCCTTTATCGGTCAACAGCAAGGTAAGATTATTGATGCCTCCTTACCCCTTGTAGCCCTTTAACCATCTCGAAAGCTATCGTCCCATGTTTTTCCAGAAGGTGAAGTTCAGAGTAGTACAAGAATGCAAATGTATCTGTAGATTTTTAAGGTTTTCCAATATTTATTCTACCCTGTAGAGTGTTTTGTGGATAAATAATATTACCTACAAAGGTGACATTCAACTCTCATTGTGCTATATATATTTCTTTTTCAGGCCTGTGGCCACATGTGTTGTGAAAAAACATGCTTCCATGTTATACATTAAATTCAAAACTGCTTAGGCAAGATTCATGTTCCGATAACAGAATTACAACAAAATGAATCGATTTTTTCCAAAGGAATAGGTTAGGAATATTTACTGTCTTTGCCAAGCCTTTTTTCACATTTTAGACTCCTGAATATGTATATTCCTCCTCTTTTCTAACATTTACATTATAAGATAAATGTGTAGGATGAGCAAAAAATAAAAATAAAAGCCTGCATAAAACAGTGCTGAATGAAATTATTCTGGTAATTTTAGAGCTAAAACTCACAGTTCATTAGAAGTATAGAAACTTTAGGGTCTGGAATGAGGCCTTACAGAGACTGGAAGTTTTAGAAATTTGACTTGTTTGTATTTAAATTACTTTAAGGAATTCCAGACTTTCTGCAATTAGCATTGTACAAGATAATTAAAAACTTATTTGAGTTTGTGTCTCTCTGTGTGTAGTTCACATCCAAAAACAAGCACCTACTATGTGCAGAACATAATGGGGTCTGTGGATATATACTAAAACAATTCAGCAGGTGACAAGGGAGGGAATAATAATAATTTCAATGATTGGGGAAGAGCAGTCAGATGGATATGAATGGGGAGGCACTATTCCCAGCAGGGAGAATATCTTAAGTCCCACAAACAGGAAAAGGAATAATACCTTAAGATCCACAAATAGGAAAAGTGGTGTATATTTATGCTGAGACACAAGAGGCATTAGAAAGGGCTGAGGGAAGAAGACAGAAACATGCCAGGGGAGAAGGGGAAAGTGTAGTGGAGGTTATTGAGTGTCCAAAGAGACTGAAATTCTTAGGTAATGCACAGACCTAAGATTCTGAATTAGTTCCTCCTAGTCAACCTTTTTTGGGGATGGTTTGGTCTTCTGTGGCAGGGACGTGGAATGCTAAGAAGAGAAGGTAGGCTGTGAAGGAAAGTTTAGCTTGCTAGTGAACATCCTCTGGTGGTAGACAGTGCCCTCTCCTCTGTCTAAGGTAGCTGGGGAATTCCACCTGCACAAGGAATACAACAGGTCAGCAGTGCTGATCGAGCATGCTAAGGCAATGGGAGAGCCGATGTCAATGACAGAGCAACTTCTGACTGTGGTCCTGACACCCGTCTAGGGGATTTAAACATCAGTGACAGTCTTCAGCCTGTCATGTAGATGGAACTATGACATTGGACTATTTCTCTTGTTTGGGAATGGAATTGGAGAGTTTGGGGTCTGGGAGAGTAGGTCGTGGGGAGTGTGTGTGTGTGTGTGTGTGTGTGTGTACAGGCTGGTGGGCCATATATTGGAATCACATTCTACCTTCACCAGAGCAACTGAGTTGCTCCCCTTATAAAGCAAGAGGCAGAGATGAAGGGTGTGTAGGGAGTAGGAATCTCAATGTTTCCTTCATTAGGACATTCACAATCTTGAGACCAACAGCACTTAGGTAAAGCTAATTAACAAAGAACACAATCAACTTCATTTGATGTTTAGTAAATTCTTCAACTACTTCAGAATTCTCCTGTACCTCACCCTGACATTTGATCTTTGTTCTTCAGGTCTGGTTTTATACACATTCAAGTACTTGATTGGCTCGGATCTCTAAAGGACTTTTTTTGTTAACTTCTGGTTGAGCCTTTATTCTCCTCCACATGACTCCTTAGCCAGCACATCTAAAGTTTGTTCCCAGGGGAAAGTGAAAGTCAAATACATGAGCTTATTTTCATTATATTAAATAAGGTCTTTAGAGTCTGGAATTCTAAACATTCAATGTTCCGTGCCTTTGGTGTTCTTTTAGATGTCTATATATTTTCCTATATTTTTCACAGGCATGGACGACCCAGAGGGTCAAATCTGGCTTATGTAAGTCTAGAATAAACAGCAAAAAAAAAAAAGCTGATAATAATGGTAAACCACCGCTCCTTTTTCCCAGCCATGATGTAGCCTCTCTAGGTTTTCTGATGAAGTGTAGGGAGCCACAGTTTACCTACATCCACCTGATATAAATCCCATATTGTTTAGCTCCTATAGCCAGGCTGAGGTTGATACTTAAGGAGGCCTCTCATTTGGTGACATTGAACTTAGGCTTGAATGAATTGAAGTAGCCAGACAAGAGAATACCTCTAAAACCATTGTTCAAAGCCAAGGACATACACATAACAAAAGCACAGCATAGTAAAGTATGAACAAGTTTGGCATATTTTAAGAACAGATTGAATGGGGAAGTTTAGAGAGTGGATATTTGCAGACAAACATTTATTAGTTATGATAAATGTCCACATAGCTTTAGGGGAACAGTGACTTAAATTTAAGGTAAGAATAATATTCTGTGCCAGGATATGTTCCTAGGGGGATTCTTTAAGATGGTAGAACTTGGATATATGATGTTTTGGATCAAGAGGCATCCCCATTAACTTTTGTTGTATGATTTATTTAATTAAATCACTAATCTGTGTTTATATAATATACTTTTATAACTTACTATACAGAATGGTCGCACGTTTAGTACTTCATCTGTTCAACAACCACTTACCAGTGTTCTTATTTATAATAGGCCACGTACAATCTTAGGTTCTGGTATACAAAGATAAAAAACTCTGCTGTTATTAAGATATGTAGATAAACGGAGGTGACATAGTATTCTGAGTATAGTTACTGGGAACTACATTTTATAATTTAAAAATATGAAAAATAATAAAAGAAATGGTAAAAGAAAGTGGAACTGATGAATACATGTGCTAATAACTGGTATGTAGGAAGTTAAAATAATTTTGCAGGTCTACAAAGCCTTTTGACATCTAATTACCAAATGGGATTACAGTCTATATGATCTTATGGTGGAGAAGTTTATGCATTTAAATCAATGAACATTAAATGCATAAGTTTATGCATTTAAATCAATGAACATAACAATCAATGTTAATTCACCTCTCTATATACCATTATGATTTGCATATAAGGTCTCAAACCTAAGATAAACTCCTGCCCATGATGCAAAATGATGAAGCTCTTTACTTGGCTCTGTGGGTTTGTTCAAACCATTGGCATCCTCATAGGTCTCTAAGTCAGGCTAGAAGACAACCTCTTTCAGCCTGACATGAAAATTAACTGATTTCCTGAATTTATATGAACTCATCTTTGTTTGAAATCGCTTAAGTACTCATAATAACCAAACAACAACAGCAACAAAAACAAACAAAAAACTCCCCAAAGAAGACAAAGTCTGGATTAATTTGAGATTTTCAAGTTGGAAGTCTACACTTAAAATGTTAGCAGCTCACACCCTGGCCAGTGTGGATCAGTTGGTTGGAGCTCTGTCCTGTAAACTGGAAGGTAGTGAGTTCAATTCCCGGTCAGGGCGCATACGTACGTGAGTTGTGTGTTCAGTCCCAGGTCCAGGTGCGTGCAAGAGACAAACAATTGATGTATCTCTTTCACATTGATGTTTCTTTCCTTTTCTCCCTCTCCCTCACTTCCCCTCTCTCTAAAAAAAAGTCTGCTCAGCCTGCAGAGAGCTATCCAAGGTGCTGAACATCTCCTGGAGGCTCAGTGCCCTTAGTCTCTGTGGTGCCCTTGGTCTCTACCATTTTCTACCCATGTTACCTGCCCTGTTTACTCTTTTTATAATCTCAGTGACCATACGTAACAGAATATTGCCATGATGCCTGCCTGTTTTACTTTCTAATGTAGTATATTCTTCCATTCATGTTTAACCAAATATCAAACTTTATACCCACATCCTCCTGCACAAGTGCCTTGGATCATAAATGTGTTTGCTGAAACCATGTAATCATTTATTTTGCCTTCAATTATAAAGTAATTAAAATTTTTATTTAAGTCAATAAAAGTATATGATACATAAAAATAGCCTTTAAATCATTTATTTGTTTAATAATCCATAAAAACTAATTGAAAAATATGAATAGTTTTTCTCCTCTTCCTCTTTCTTCTTCATCCTTTTTCTCTTCTTTTGCCTCCCATTCCTTCTTCTTGTACTGCTACTATTCTTATTCTTCTATCTTCTTCCTTTTATCCTTCTCTCTCCTCCTCTCTTCTCTTCCTTACCTCCTCCTCCTTCTTCTTTTCTTTTCTCGTCTCATTATCATCATCATTATTATTAAAAATGCAATGAGTAAGAATATTTAACTAGTGAGATATTAATAAAATGTAGGATCTTGGTAAAATGTAGGTTTTAAAACATTGTTTTGATAGTTCAGGCTTAGTAGTTGAAAACAGAAAAAAACTAAACATAAGTAGTTTCCTGTAAATATATTATTTTTGAACTTGGAAATTTAATCATTCTCATAAATAAAATGGAGGCCAGTTCTTACTAGATACGTTTAACTTTCTTTTAGGAAGGCTCTCTTCCTTATTAATTGAAATACTCAAAATATGTTTAATTATAGAGTTGCTTTTGAAGTTATTAGTCAGTGATTAGGTCAAGGGCTTTACACCGTATCCCACCTATACATCATTCTGTAATTTCACCCATTGTGGTTTAAGAAGAATGACATGACTAGATTGGTTAAAAATCTGAGCTTTTGAATCTAATGGTCTAGATTATTATTTTACATCTGACAATCCCTAGCCATGTGATCCTGGTTACATCTTCAACTTAGGAATCTATGTTTTTTCACCTCTAAACTTTAGGTCATAAAACATACACTGAAGGTTGCTATCAGGATTACATGAGATAATGTGGAGTCAAAGTTAAGTGCAGAAACTGACATCTAGGAGGCATTCAATGAGAGTGAATTACCACCATCATAAATCCTTTACCTATCCTTTCTTTGCTTTATTTGACCTTAAAGTGCTTGGAATGCTTAAAGTATTCTGTGCCCTTTGGGTATTTTACATTTGGTGAGTGTAAGTTGGAAGCAATTCCATACATGGCTCCAATTTAATATCTCCACTTAAAATATTGTGAGCTACAAGGAAAGAGAGGGAAAGAGTATTTACTCATTCATGAACCACCATTCTTAACTCACAATCAACCCATTGATTACAATTGATCTGTTGTCCGTGCTATCATAGTGGCATTTGGAATATATTATGTTACCATTTCTCTTAATACTGTGGTTAAAATTCAGTAGGCAGGTAATATAATATTGACATAATGAGTAAAATAATGATTGATAGTGAACTTGTAAAACTAAGAAGGTTTAATGTGTTTGAAAGTCACATAACTTTGAAAAGTGCAAGAGATAAGGAATACTGATGAATAAAATGTGACAACTTGACACTGGCTATGCATATAGAAATGAACAAGGAATCTATTAAACTAGCCATTCTTAGAAAGGCCAGCATATAGAAATGTAAATATGGCCAGTAATACTACCTTTTTAATTTAAATATCTATCAAAGTGTCTATTAGAAGAAAACTAGATTTATACTTTATGACTTGTTCCAAATCATTGTCTTTCTTAGCATTATGTCCAGTAAAGTAGTTCTAGTTTAAAATACACTAAAGTGGATACTTCTAAAATTAGGTTCATTTGGAATTAAACAAAAGGGACTAAGTTTTTCCAAGGACTGCTATAGATGTCAATTTATAACAAGACAGATGAGACAGCCAATCTACAGAGGTTTTGTTTTATGGCTGGAACTAACATGTACTCTCTGAGAGGCATCAAGGAGAGCAGTGCTCCTTCGGCAGTGGGGGGTGCCAGAGCCTGTGCTCCAGAACACTGGTGCTCTACGGTCAGATATGCTGCAGTTGTTTCTGTAATGACCCTTGCTCTTTAATGAGAGTGCATCATGTCAGAGTCAGAGGAAAGTCCACTGACAACTAATTCATTACAAGATTTATAGCTAAATTACCAAAAGATTAGAATTCATCGAGCCTGTTTTTCAAAATGAATAGTGACTTTCAGAAGCCTCTTTGGTTATACAGATGTTTAGATTGTGGGTATCCTAAGAATTCTATAGTCTGTGCTGGCTTTCAGTTTGAGATCAGATTGCTGTGTGCCCAGGGTAGCATAGCTCTAAGGGGGAAGGTGTTCAGGGGAGGGAAAAGAAAAAAAAGAGGATTTTTTTCTTATCACATTGAAAAAGTCATTGCAGTGAAAAAGTGCCAACAAACCCTAAATAATTTTGTGTTGATTATACTAAATTAGAATAGTGATAGCTATAATCATTTGATCCCCGAGGCATTAATGAAAATTCAGCGTTATTTTATGTGGAATATGTATCATTGCTCTTGAGCTTCAGAATGATTATTAGGAAGTCTGATTAAATCTGGAAGCAGTGGTACAAGCTATCTTTAACCCACTAATGACAGGGCCATAGTGTAATTTTATGATGAATGAACACAGTTTAGCATTTTTAGCACTTGGCGGGGAAAAGAAGAAGCCTGCATTCATTTTCTTGATTAGACTGCATAGTGGTACAGAGAAACTCATAAGGAATGCCACTTAATGAAATAGTTTCTGCTGATTGATTAACCTATCGCAGCTTCCAGAATCCACAGGACTGGTTATCTTTATATGATCAAAAATATTATTAAGCAACATTCTAGAGATCAGCAGTACAAAAAGTAAAATACTACCACTTTGCATATATATTTTGGCTTTCTTTTTTAAATACGTTCACATGTATTTTATAGTTTTATCATAGTAATTGTTATAGTGAGTTAGACTTATTACCAGTACTATTATAAGAAAACTGAAGCACAATACAATTTAGGTATTTGCCTGAAATCCCATAGATTATTGGAAAATTCAGCATTTGAACCCAAAGTCTTTGCTTCCAGTGTAATATATATATATTACACTGGAATATATATATATATATATATATATATATATATATATTGCCCTTTGTAGAAAATTAATTTATTTTATAATTATAGACAGATTATGTTACGATTATCTCAAATGCTGCATTTTAAAAAAGATTTATTCTGTATTCATAGACAATATTAGAGATTCTTACTGATCAAATGGGTCAGAGTCCTGATTTAATTTTTAGTACTAGGCAAAGTGTTTCTAAAATTCCCAGGCAATTTAGGACAAGTTCTGATCCCAACATAGCATCTGACACTCAGTAGTAGCTTGGTAAATTTAAGTTTCTTTTCTTCTAGGTTCCATTCCAATGATGTGCCTCTGTTATCTAAAGAAGGAAATTTTCAGACTCTTAATTGACCTGAAAACTATGTTGCTGGCCTACATGGTCTTATTAAAGCTCTGTTCCCAGGGGACTACTCAATAACAAAGCATAAAAATTAGTGACAGTACAGCCAAACCCTGTTTTAAGATGCATGGCTGAGGGAGTTAGTATTTTGTTTCCATCAAAGTAATAGTATTTCTACTTGAAATACAGCTTTCCAAATGACTGGCATCCCCATTCTACAATATTAGCATCATAATGGCATTCTACTGAACAGCTTGAATTTAGGACAATCAGAGCCAAAGATTTAAAGTTACAGAAGCCCTACAGGTCCTGCTTAGCATGTAACAGATCCGGTTCTTTGGGGAAGATAAATGAAGAAATGAATCATTGTAATACAGTGACCTATGTGGACAAAAGGGTATGTATGAGGAGCAATGGTAGTACTGTAGGCTAGAGAAAATACTATCCAGGGAGGGGGTGGTGGTGGGGAAAGCTCTCTGTGAAAGGGACATTTGAACACTAAACCAAACAAAGCCAAAACCTTGTAATTATCCCTGGCACTTCCTCTCCCTTACCCTGCAAATATCCAGTCAATTACCAAATGATTGCTAATTTTCTCTTTTTATCATTTTCTACACCATGACCTCCTCTTCACCCGGCACTGACCTACATGGAGTTCTCATCATCTCAATTTAAAATCAGCTGGCTCATTGGCTATCTTGATTCCTGTGCATATCACCCTCAAAACCATCAACCAGACTACGTAAAAGCTTAAATCTTAGCACATCTCCTCCTTGATTGAAACCCTTCAAGGGCCTCTGGCTGCCTACAGGATACTGTCTAAGCGACACTTCTTTCTGGTCTTGGCCTCTCCCCACCTCAGCTGCCTCCTCTTATGATGGTGTTTATATTGTGGAATTATTTGTCATTTCAAGAACATTGCTCTCCATTTCATGCCTTCATGCCTTTTCCTCCTTTTGTAATGCCTTTTCATATCCTTCTCCATAGGATAAATTAATGCATTGTTCAGTGTCCCTCATCCAGTGTGATGCTGCTGTTTTCTTCCATCTCAAATCTCTGTTGTATCAGGGGCACTTCTCTGTCTTTAGAGCACCTGGGCAAACTGCATCTCATTCATCCCTGTATTTTCCATTAAGCACAATGCTTGGCACATAATAGTGGATTAACAAATGGATGGATAAGTAGGTAGTTGCTAGGATAACAAGGGTAGAAATGACACGGAGCAAGGGGCAAGACCTTAGGGCCCACCTTAGAATTCTGCCCATTATCCACATAGTTTAGAATGACTTAAACAATAGATTCATCTGGGTAAGTGTAGGAACAGGCGGCTAGAAAGAAGGTAGACTACATCATAAAGTGCCTTATGTGGCCTTCTAGGGAATGTATGCATTATCATGTAGGGAGTCATAAGGGGGAAGAAAGATTATATTTTAGAGCATTACTCTTGTGGTACTAGAAATAAGAAAGGCATGGGAAGTTGGAGTAGGAAAATATTGTAAACATGTAAAGTAAGCAGGAAATATTGAGGTGGCAGATGGAGAGTAGGAAGGATTAAGGATTGGCAGCACTTGATTGCTGCTGACTGATTGAGCACAGGGTAAGGGACCATTCAAAATCAGCGTTTGTCACTCGCACCACTGGGTGACCAAATTTGGAGGTGGTTTTGAATGTTCCCAGAAGACACGGAGGTGGGAGCTATTTTTGGCATAGACAGTGAATCTCCATTCCTTGCTTTTGTTCTCATCCTCGCCTTCTGTCTTACTTGCTTTGTCTTGTTCCAAAAACGGTCTAGAATGGCTTACCAGAGCAATTCTGCTACACACATACCAGCTGACAATGACTTGGCATTATGCGTTTAGGGAGAAACGGTTTATTTTTAAATGGCTGGTGAACTAGACAGAATTGTGCTTTCTAAAGTTATCTGAATCCGTGAGGTTGGCAGCAGTTTAAAAGGACCGTGACCCAACTTTTAGTTTTGAATTCTGATTTGGAGCCATCATCTGACAACTCAGGCTGTTTTAAATCTAGGCCATTTGTGTGTCTAACACAATTAACTAGCTCTATGAATACACAATACTGGAATACAGGCGGGCAAAAGCGTTTTTACTTTGTCTTTTCCACACATCCCCACACACTTTGCAATCTATAAGTTAATGTTTCTGAAAATACCTCATTTATCTTACATCTTCACCTTTAAATGGGGAAACTCACATATCAGACCAGATGATTGTCTTTTGTTTTCTTAAATAATTATGTGATGTAAAATGTGCAGCCTTGCTAGTTATGTGTTTTGTCTTCAAAATATGTGTTTCTCTTATGTCCAGTGAAAATATTTGGTTAATACAAGCTTTTGGTTTAGAGATGATTTTTTTTTTGCCTGAGGTGCTATTTCATTGGTTTTAAAATTTGTGATATCACTTAATTCAATAAATTTTTGTGAACTGATTTATGCCCTTTGAATACTTAATATTAGAGAAATATCTTAGTTTATAAGACTCATCTAAATAGAATTGAGGAGTTTTGGAAATAGGAAGTCCAGTCTTTCTTTCCATCAGAAATCTTGGCTGGGATTTATGGACGTCCAGTCTCTATTTTATCCAGTGATATGTTCCCTATTTATTTTGTCTGACATTTTTATTGTTATTTAGGTCTTAAAAGGAACACTGTTTTCTCCGCTGTACAACACTTCCAACACCAGATGTGTGGATTTTTTCCACACCAAGTAATTCTCTAATTCTGGGTGGACCCTGGCTCACTGTCCTACAATTTAACTCAATTCTGACATGAACTGCTAATGTTAACACAGACCTCACAGGCTGGGAGCTCAGCTCCACAAGAATAGTCTGCTACCTCCCACCCTCCACTCCAGGTGCTAGCTGCAAGTCCCAGGTTGTCATCTGCACTTCTGACTGAGTGGCTGTACATCACGGGTTCTCACAATGCCCTCCCGAGGCTGGATAATTTGTTATAAGGACTCACAGAACTCAGGGAAACACACTTACTGGTTAATTATAAAAGACATAATAGAAGCTGCATATGAACAGCCAGATGAAGAAGCACACAGGGCAAGGTTTGTGGAAGGCACATAGAATTCCATGCTCTCTCCAGGTGTACCGCCCTCCCAGCACCTCTGTGTGTTCACCAACACAGAAGCTCTCTAACCCCATTGTTGAGGGTTTTATGGAGGTCCTGTTACTTAGGCACAATTGATTAAATCATTGACTATTGATGATTAGTTCCACCCCCAACCTCCTTCTCTCCCTAGAGGTCTGGGGGTGGGGCTGACAATTCTCATCTCCCTAGAGGTCTGGGGGTGGAGCCTGTGACTGGCTCCCCTGGCAGCCAGCCTAGCACCTCATCAGGATAGTCAGGTATGCTTGACAGGGGTTTGTTCTAAATAACAAAGTTGCTCCTTTCACCCCTAGCACTCAGTGAAGATAAGAATTTTAGCAGTTCTGTGCCAGGAACCTGGCACAAAGATCAAATACATAATTATTATATCACGTTATCACTATGTTACGCTGAAATCTGGCTCTGCAAAAGCCACTTCCATTTGCTTACACTCTCACCCAAATTGCATATTATTTGGTTCTACTAAATTTCTGTTTTTTAAGTTAAAATTTAGCATTTTCCATCGAGTTATTGCACATACATTTATAAAAATATTTCTGCAAAGCTTGTAATGAAGATAAGACAGGAAAACCCCTCTCCACTTCAATCCAGGGAATAACACTTTCAACTCTTTCAGTTTCAGTTGTTTGTTCTGGTTTCATTTTTATGTTTATCAATTACCTGGTCACAGTGCTGTTTCTCACTTTGGTTTATTTACATTTTATACAGTAATGCACACTTTAGACATTATTTATTTTCTACATAGCCGCACTTTTATCTTCTAAGTCTGTTGAATAATCTCTGCTGACAAATACGCTGCATGTGCCTATATACACACATATATATACTTTACTTTCTAAGAACTTTGTGTTTCATTATTTTAATATCATTTAGTTCGTGGTTTTTAATAGATGCAAATTATTTCTGTCAACTTATTAAAAATGGGGCTTAAAAACTATTTTTCTGTTCCTTGCACTGTCTCTATTTTATGCCTTTCTTCTTCTTCGTTTATTTTGTTCTATTCATCTTAGTCTCTGGTTTTCATGTTTCCAGTAGAGGATATCTTACCATGTCTGGCAAATTGTCACTGTTTGTTCTCCCTTAATAGTAAAAATCTAACAAGCTGCATAATTATGGACAGTGTTTTTTTCCCAGTTGGTAAAATTCTCTAGAACTTAAATAGGTGGGGACCTCCAAAAGGTCATTATCTATACATTTTTTCTCTCAGGTCCTTCCGTTTCTCCAAAAATTCAGTTTCTGGAGTCTAAGTTTCTCTGCGTGTGAGTGTTTTGTGTTTATAGTTGTGTGGGCAGTGTCTGGGGAACTGAGAAGAAAAGGGGGTTAGGGTAGACAGATTGATCTCAGGGGTCAATGTGTAATTTTCCTATTTTCATTATGATTTCAGATCGCTGGCATAGCCTGAGCTTCTGTCCCCTAATCCAAAGCTCTCCTGAGTCAGGTGTTCCAGTGTCTTCAGTGTCTTTCCTTGCCACAGTGCAGCCATTATCCCTGAGTCTATTTGATTCTTGTTCACGCTTCTAACCAATCCTCCTTCAGAAATATGTAATGTCTTCAATTATATCTTTCCAGGGTTCTACAGAGAAATAAGCTTGGATACTCTTGGCTTCTTCTCCTGTAGCCAATTGACTTTCAACTTTTTTAAAAAAGATTGTATTTATTTATTTTTAGAGAGAAAGGAAGGGAGGGACAAAGAGGGAGAGAAATATCAATGCGTGGCTGCCTCTCACATGCCCCGTACTGGGGACCTGGTCCGCACTTGACTGGGAATCGAATCAGTGACCTTTGGGTTTGAAGGCAGGCACTCAATCCACTAAGCCACACCAGCCAGGTAAACTTTTTATTATGCCTCTTCATCATGTTGTCCTACAAGGACGAAAGTCTTCTACTTGCCACCACTGCTCCCACTACCCTCCCTTCGTGCCTCTCAAATAATCCCCCACCAACCCTCATTGCAAATCTATCATATCTGGTCCCATTTTACCATCTTTACCTTCCCCCCAAATCATATTCACTTTTGGGCCTGATCTGTTTAGTTGGCAGAACACCTACCTTGACCCCGGACAACACCCTCATTTCCATTTTTCCCATTTGTTCCGTGCCACTGCTCACTCCCATGCCTGAATTTCCTGCTATCCATTTGCTGTCAGGGGCATGTTCTGACACTGATTTTGGTCTGGGCCAAGTCCAGGGTTCTGAATTAGAGCTTGGACTTGATGGGGGAAAAATGCCAGGAGGCACTGCTGAGTGGTACAATACAAAGGAATAATTCAAGAAGAGTTAAACCTGTGGAAAACTAGACATCTGACAGTCTGTCTCATGACAGTACCAATGCCAAGAGTGAGAATCCACAAATGATACTATGGGACACACCTCAAAGAGCAGAGACTTGAGCATTTGGGGAGGGACACTTGGTCATGGAGGAAATCCCCAGTGAATAGAGTTGGAGGATCTTTGAAGAGAGTTAGGGTAGGGAGTTCCCTGGACATCTGCTGAGAACAGGATATAAAAGTTGAGAATGCTAAACCAGTTTGGATACTGTTGTTTTGCAGAAGAGTTTAAATCAGAGGCTGATTGAGATATCTGTTATTAATGACACACTTTAAGAGGTTCTACAAATGGTGATGGATGGAGCTCGACTTGTGGTGGTGAACATACAGTACAGTGTACAGATGATGTGTGGTAGAATTATGCATCCAGAACTGCTTCGTTAACCACTGTCACCCCAGTACATTCTAGAGGTTCTAGAATGGGCAAAAACAACGAGGCCTGAGCTAAGTTAAAAGACACAGCATAGCCAGCTGGGACAGGAACACACCAGACTTGCTAATTAGTCTGGAGGGAGCCGATTGCCCACATTTTTATGGACTGCTAATTGCTAAAAAGTTAGCAACTTGCTCTGTTGCCAAAAATAACAGCATGGGAGTTTCTTACATAGAGCATAAAGTGGTGTCTGGAATATAGTCTGCATCAACTTAAAAAATGTTCTATAGTCCTTCAACTAAAACACACACACTGCTATTAATAAAGATAAACTTTGCAAGTCAGTTATTTGTTTTTTTCTTAGACTGTAAGATGAGAAATTATAAAATATATTTGACTCTAGGTTGGGGATTTATGCTAAGGATTTTATTTTAAAAAGAATTAAAGAGACCAGTTCTGTATTTCAAAGCTACTTCACAGCCTGTTTTAAAACATTTCCTGATAAAAGAGCTAAATAAATAATTGTAACATGTTCATTATTCTAACTACTGCGATATTTTCCCCCAAAATTCTTTCTTTCAACCCAGTTATGTTTGTGAAAACAGAATGTGCTTGAAGAATTTTCCCTTATTTTTTGCAACATTGTGGGTATTCAGTGAGTGTTTGTAGAAAGAAAAAAATGAATGTGTAAGTGAACAGATGCATAAAGCATTGCGTGCATTAGAGTGATAAGAATTTCACATTTTAAGGAACAGTAGGGAACAACTAGTCTCTTCCCATTCCTTTACTGATGAGGAAACTGAGGTAGAGAGGTGGACTGCTCTGGGGCCTCACAGCGGGTTAGTGGTAGACACGGGGCTGGAACCCGTTTCTCAAGTCAATCAACCCAGCACTCTTTTCATTCTAAGTTAATTTTCACTCAAGAGAAGAATGAATTACTCTGCAGGGCTGTTTCTGACCCCAAATCACATTAAAGCAGCAAAGCCGGCCTTTGTGAAAGTCTTAAATGCCAAATGAGAAAAGTAAAGCATCTCTTATACCAAGAACAAAGCTGAAATAATTGGTATATTTGGTTTTATTAAGGAGTGAAGTTTTAAAAGGCAAAGAGGGGGGAACATTTGGAAACTTCGTGTCATGGACTTAATTTGAAAGTGTGAATGTCAGACTTGATATAAAGGAGGCAAGCCAATCCCTGAGCAGCTATGACTGCAGAAAAGGAAAGAGCGGATTTCCTTTCCCAGCCAATCAACAGAAGTTCATTTATCTGCTGATTTACCTCTCACATAAGTAACAAATTCCCTAATTGGATTGACAGCAGACTTAGATATTGAGTAGCAGTTATACTTGGCAGAACAAATGTGTTGAAGATGGAAATAGACAAATATTTAGACCCAGCAATACCACTAATGACTCAGATACACTAACATTTCTTCACGGGTAGAATTTATTAAGAAAGGGCTGTGAATTTTTTGTCTTTTTAATTAAAGGTTTGGGTGTATTATCAAAGGACTGTTGGTAACAATCACAATATAGTCACTTACCATTGACTCTGCCTGCGTTATTAGTAATTCTGAGCCTAGAGGTTCTCATTTGTACAGTTATGTCTGTAATGACCCTTTTCACACGGAGCTGTTGTGAGGTTTAAATGAGAGTATGCACATAAGATTTTGCATAGTGCATTCCGTATAAAAAGCACTCAGTGCATGTTAGCTATTATTATTGTTGTCAGCCATTCCCAGAGTGCTTTGTTGTACGAAACCATACTTTCATTGCTGCTGCACCGAGACCTCATAAATCATTTTCTCACTGATATGCTTTACAGTTTGTGGATATGTCTATCCCAGAATCCTCCCCAAGAGGGCAATGCAAGTAGTTGAAAGATATCTCATCACTTGGAATGCAGAACATTTGGTTCAGATCCAAAGTTCACAGGTACAACTTGTGCTATTTATTCTAGAACTCCCTGGAAGGTGAGATTCATTCATTTGATCATTTTCTGGCTGAGCAAACTTCTCTCTCTTTAATTTTCTTAAGTCACTTTAATGGCCTCTACAATTGAGGCAATCATACCCATTCCAGTGGGATGCCATGAGGGTTGGGTGAAGGTATATAGTGAGAGTGCTTATTTGCAACTCCGTGGTGTTGAACGTGTATGTGTTACTGATATTCTCAGAAGGTGCACATTCAGTTACTCCATCAAGGCCCAGGGTAAAAGCCACCTCTTCTCTGAAGCCTCTTCTGAGCGCCACAGCCTCCAAACAGGTGTCAGCTCTTCGTCTTCTTCACGCCCACTCCACTTCAGCTGATCTGCCTTGGTGCTCAAAACACATACTTCCTGTAGAGCAGTAATTTATATTATTCTGTTCCTGCTACCACAGCTTCAGAAGAAAGCATCCATATCTAATTGCCCTGGTTACTCCTCTGGTGCATAACACAGCACCTTGCTTACAGGGAGTGCTCAACAAATATTTGATTAATGAATAAACAAGCTTTCATGAACCCTATGCAATACTAAGTTCTGTGAGTTACGTAGAAAAAGTAAAAGTAAATAAAGACTTAATTACAAGCTTATCTCTTCAATAAGATGATCAAATCTTTTAGGATTTGAAATTAATTAGAAATGAAGCCATTCTTTATTCGTTCCTCCTGTTATTCAGTAAGTAAACATACGTTGAGCAAATTTCAGGCACTAGGTACTGTGGTGGGCACTAAGGATTCAATTGAACAAAAATAAATAGCTTCCCCCTACAGAACTTGTAGCTTATTAGTAATAGGAAATAGTAAGGAAGCAATATAAAAACTTGGTTTACAGACTAAACATTTAGACCTTTCTTTTTAAAAATAAGTCAATAAAGAATTCTTAACTGCCTTTTTTGTCCATTCTTAATTTCAACAATTTGGTCACTGTTCATTAGTAAGATTAAATTTGACTACTGAGAGGAAGTCAGGCAAGTCATTTTTCTGGTTAAAAAAACAAACAAAATCTCCTACAGCTAATGGGTGAAATTTGCTTTGAATTATTTTCCATAATCACGAGTAATTAGGCATATCCTATTCAGTTAAAAATAAATATACAAAAATACATTGATCTACTTTTCTTGATAATGAGTTTTGAAAACCATAGTTATGTTACTTTAAGCTTAATTTTCTTCACTTATTTAAAAGTCCAGAGGGCACAAGTAATGTTCAGAGAATATTTCCACATAACAAGAAAAAAGTATTTCATGAAATTCCTGGACATACATTTTAACTGAGGAATCATAAGCAATTCTATACTGCTGTGAAACCAGCCAACAGGATACAAAATGAATTTCTCAGTGACTGTACTGTCTGGTGGGTAATTTGAGTGAAAGGAAAACTCCTTTAGTTTCACAATAAAGACTAGTTTATTAACACAGTCTCCAAGGCTGCTGAAGCCTTTGGAATGTCACATCTGAAAGATAAGGAATGGACCTTCTCAAGGCAGTCTCCCTCTCCATACTGCCTCCTCCTCCCTCAACCCACAGCCCTTCCCCACACGCACCTGGACCACCGCCAGACTCGCTGGCCTCGGCTATGGGGCTTATGAGCAAAGCGAACAGGGCTTCCTGTGCCTCTGTGCCACTTTTTCCCAGTGAGGTCAAGGAACTCATGGGTGGAAAACACCTGACCTGATTTCCCTTTAGATCAGTCAGCGCCCTGGTGGGAAAACTGGTGACACACTGTAACAGGTAACGTGACGAGAGTTGACCTATGCATGATCATGGGGGCAGGACAAGTCTTCGATCAGGGAAGCCAGTAAGGTATGACACAGCCCACAGCTGGTACCACAGATGGCCTGGCACTGAGAGAGAGAGCTGTGGCCCCAGCTTAGAGAGGGCTTCCCAACAGGGTCTGCAAACTTCACTAGAGAAATGCAAGTGCTCCAACCTGAGGACTGGCTGAGAGGAAACCAGGGGTATCGATAACCTTCATCTCACTTTTCCCCCTAACTGGCTTTTGGCCAGTGCCTTCTATTTGATTCAACACAGAAAGATGAGCTTCCCAGAGACCATGGCAGTGTAGACAATGAGTCCAAAAGGCCAAACAGAATATTAAGTATACCTTTGTGTGGTAAGGGACATGGACATACACCCTATGTGTGATAAGGGACATATACCCTTTGTGTGTATATAAAACACACACATACACACATATAATCTCCTTTGTGTGAAAAGGGACATATACCCTTTGTGTGTATATAAAACACACACATACACACATATAATCTCCTTTGTGTGAAAAGGGACATATACCCTTTGTGTGTGTATAAAACACACACATACACACATATAATCTCCTCTGTGTGATAAGGGACATATACCTTTTTTGTGAAAAGGGACATAACCCCTTTATGTGATAAGGGACATAAGTGTATCTATTATGAATATGGTACATGTGCTCACAGAAGAAAGCTCTCCTTTAGGAAAGTTTACGAAGATTAGTCACTTTATGTTCATAAAACCCTTTTGAGACAAGCATTTATATTCTTACATGACATAAAAAATGATACTGATATAGGTGTGTTCACAGATGACTGCCTTATTCCAGATCACAAGCCCAATAAACCCTCTTTTCATCTTTTCTAAAGAGGAGGGAGAGATGAAGTTCATCCAAAGAATGAGTTTGTGAGTGAGTGAGGAGCAAATAGGCTGGAAATGGAACTGGGTTTCTCAGCACTTTTGAAAGCTAAGGCACCGTAGCAGCTGAAGAGTATCAGGGAAGTAAAGAAAGGGCGGGACAACAGACGCAAACGTCATGTCCTTTAGACTGTGAGTTGCTCTTAATGCCCTTCAAGAAACTTTGTGGCAAACCGTTTCACATGCCATGGAAATGTAGCTCAGCCCTTGTGTGGAAAACCAGTGGGGTGCATGTCAGCACACAGGACCACGTGCATGGATAGGTTCTCCTGTGGAGAATCATGCATAGTACCTAGTTCATTATGAGGCTTGCTTTTGCTAAAACTCCCTCACCCTGAATTGAGGCAGCAAGGGATTACTGCAATTTCATAAAATCTGAGCTAAACCTCCCGAGTTTGGAGTGTTAACAATCCAACCACTTTTCTCTTTACATTTGCAAAAGCCCTTCTTCTTTGATGTGATTAGCAATATCCTCTTCTTTGTTGTCTGTGAAAGGTAACCACCTAGTGTGAACCTGTGCATAGTAAATGAGGACCCTCCTTCTACTGTACCCAGGAAAACAATAAAAGCCTGTCCAGGTGGTGGGGGGCAGTCTCTGCCCTCTCTTTCTGACTTAGAGAACAGTCTTGCTGTCCCTTTTTTTCCAGAGGACTTCTTTTGTCCATGTACATTTGTTCACGAGCAGCCACAACATACACGGATCCTACCACTCAGGATCTGCCACAAAACTTCAGTGAAGATTTCAGTCACTTTTAACATTCCTATTGGTACTGGACTGCACTTTTGAAGGAGTCACAACCACATAGACAAACCCACATAGACACAGAGACAAACACAGAGACAAAACCACATAGTTTCTGCATTTCTTAGGGTTACATTCACTTCACACTTATTTACACTGAGAATTAAAGAGTTTATGTGTTTTGCCTAAGATCACACACTGAGAAAGTGCAGAGTTGTTACTCCAGCCCAGGTGTGTTGATTCCTGATCCATTAGTTTCAATTCAGCATTGGCTGAGTTTACCTTTGTGTATTTGTTGAGTGATACAGTGTTGGCAGAAGGGTTTCATTTAATACGTGGTGAGTATATGGTACACCCTTAAGAGGTGGAGAGATTAGTGCTTTATACTACCTGTGTAAAGATGCTACATTAGTAATGGTCAAGTGTCATCGAATTATTTAGATGAATTGTCCCATGATTAATGGTGCTTGCTTATTTTTTTTTTGTATAATGTCAGTGCATTCTTTAAAATGGACTTATTTTAAAGAACTGGACTTATATTTTCTTCATTTCATTTATTGATGACATTGTTATTTTAAGAGTGTTGCTCTGATTTCTAATTGTTCTTAAAGTCCTGTTTGAATCCAAGTATAAATCTTGGTGTTATATGTCACCTGTGACCCTCCTCTACTTTCTCTCATTCACTGCCTTTCATAATCAGGAAGCACTTATAACCAGGCATTTTTGCATATTTCAAAAATAAACCACATTGGGTTTCATTTCTGGGAAATGAAAGATGAAGAAAACATCAGTTTAGGGGGGTAGGAACTACCAACACCAGAGTATCTTGTGGAGAGATGATCTGTGGATCTTGTTGACCTTCCTGCTCCCATCTACCCTCCCAACTCCCTGTCTGAGGCCAAAACATAGATCACAGCTGCTCACCAGTTGGATTCTGTTGGGATTGCTGTGTATTCTGTTTAGATTTCTTGTTAAGACTGCCTACCTATCCAACTTGAATCTGTGGCACTACATTTTCCTGTTAATTCTAGATTCCGGAATTAAAAAAATTTTTTTGGTTATATGGTGACAGAAATAACTCTTCTCACATTCTGTATCATTTTAAAACAAAAATAAGTCTATGTATTTTCTTTAATCGCAATACATTCACGTGCCATATTTCTGTTAGTGAAGTGCTTAAGGGAACAGACTTAGAAGCCAGATAGCTTGTGAATTGCCAGACAGTCTCTGAATCGTAGCTCAGCTACTAACTAGCTGTGTGATCTTGAACATGTCCCTGAAAGTTTCTGGGCCTCAGTTTTCTCATCTGTATAGAAGGGACAATGGCAGTCCCTATGTCTTAGAGTTGTTACGAGAATTTACAAATTAATAAATAGCATTTAGGAGAGTATCTGATACATAGCAAACAGTCAGTACATGCTGGATGCTATTATTATTACCGCTGACCTAAGGTGAGGATGTAAGATTCATATTATTTTCAGTTAAGATTTCAGTTAAGACTTCCCTAGCACAGAGAAACTGGCTTGGACTTCAGTGTCAGGCACACCTTGTTCAAATACCAGCCTCTCCCTTTACTAGAGATGTGAACTTGGTCAGGTTATTTGACTTTGAATAACACCAATTTTCATATTCATAAAATAAGATGATTACATGTATATGTATATAGACAGATCGTAGAGAGTTGGTTGCTTTTATATATGTGTATATATGTAGATTATTTAGATAGATTGGATGGTTATCTCAGAGAGCTGATGTGGCATAATATGAAATTTGACATATGTAAATTATATAAATATAAAGTACATGTGTGAAAAGTACATCACCAGATTTTGACTAAAGAAAAGCATTCACTAAATGTGACCATTATTTGAGAAGAAATGATCAGTACTGTTATCAGTAATTAGACAAAAGCAACAGAAATGGTAAGGGAGAGAGTTTCATGTTTTATAAAAGCAGTGTTAATTAAAAAGGCTTAGATTCAAATCAGCAAAGGAGGCTAAATTCAAAACGTTTTGAAATTATTTTACCCACTAAAGCAATTGTATTTATACATAATGTCTGTTCTATTCTCCCGTGAAAATAATTATCACTTGATTAATGACACATATGGGGACCACTCTACATGTGTTTGCAGTAACAGTCCCCACTCGTGTTTCCAAATTCCTGTGATGTCACAGTTTACTAGAGGATCAGATTAGCATCCACTGGGGAGATTTACTGTGCTGACTTGGCATAATTCTAGTTCAAGAGCAAAGAATCTTGACAGTTTGGAAAGTTTGATCTTATTATCAATGCACATAGATATATCTCAAGCAATCTGAAAATTGAACTTAGATTCTAACCAACATTAGTTAGAGTAAGCATTAATTATATGAATAAATCCCCAAATCTCAGCAAACTAACCTGAAAGGTGGAGTTTCTATATTATTTTGCTCACTGAGACGCATTCCAAGCAGCTATGATAGGGGAAGGGAAGTGACGTTCTGCTACACACAGACCTGCAGGACCCAAGCCCACAGAGGTTCTGCCACCTTCAACGCAGGGCTTCCAACGTGGCAAACGTAAACTTTGGTCACATTTTATTGGACAGAAATTAGTCACAAGGTCCCACCAAGTTGCAAAAGGAGCTGGGAAGAGTAGTCTTTGGCTGTCTACAACTGTGACCACAATGTCTGTTGCTTCATGTGAACACCCCCTCACCCTTATGGAAGGGGAGCATACATATCGGGTGGATAGTGAATAATTTCCACCACACCCTCGTTACAATAGAGTTACAATAATAGAAGTATTCCTATTTTTCTCTCTTGTCTTCCTTAATTCCTACTAAAAACAAATAAAAAGAAAGAAAAGTACTGAATTTTATGTTAACTTACTTAGAATAGGAATCTTTTTTTATTGATTCATTTTTTTTCTTTGAGAGAGAGAAGCATCCATTTTTTGTTTCACTTATTTATGCATTTATTGGTTGATTCTTGTATGTGCCCTGACTGGGGATTGAATCACAACCCTGGTGTATTGGGATGATGCTTTAACCAACTGAGCTACCCAGCCAGGACCTTTAGAATAGGAACCTTGTTCCATCTATCACTGTACGTCTGGTGCCTGACTCAGAGCTTAGCATATATAAGATAGTTCATCAGTATTCCTTGAATTATCAAATGAGTACATACTCCCTACCTCCTTCCCTTATCCCTCCTTTCCTTTTCCTTTGCTTTCTTCTCTTATATCTCCTTTTGTGATCCCAAACACTTTTAGAGTGTTATTTTGGGCTTACCATTGTGATAAGTGATAAGTGAGAGATAAATTTAATCTTGGGGAAAGGCATCTCAAATCAAGAATAGAAAAAGACATTGTTATAAAACATTAGTAAACATTTCAAAATTATTGGTTTTATTAAAAATGTTCAAGAGTCTTAAGAGTCAAAGGATCCTCTTGAATTTATCTGTCAAACACAGATATGCCATTCTAGGGAGTGTAGACTCAGCTCCATCTTTAACCTGTGCTCGTGGGACCCCAGTCTTACCAGAACACTGCCCGTGGGGCCCAGACTATGGGATCCTGCCTAGGTGAGATGCTGGCACTTCGTGTGAAAGCCCTCTCATGCTTCGCTGTGAATTGCAATATAACCTCAGATCTATGCCTTGGTAAACTGGGCACTCTAGTGGTAGGGACTGTCTAGTTTTATTCTGTTGTTCATAGAGTTTCAAGGAGTTTTCCTATAAGGTTCTCAATGTCTTTATGGGATTTAACGTGCTCCAGTCCTACCTGTGTCCCTGCTGTGTTCTTTCTGCTGGGGATGGTTGGGATGGGGTATGGCACTGGTGATTTCATCAGCATCAGCAACTGGGTGCTTGACGCTGCACCTTCCACATAATAACTATTAGTTCTTTTACTCCTCCAGTCAGCCCTAGTTGGTGTGTCATTATGTTCAGATAGACGTGGAAAATAGTCTAAAGTCAGAGGTCTCAGAAAGGAATAGAGCCAAAATTCAGATACAGATCTGTCTGACACCAAGGCATGTGCACTCAACCACTCCACCTATCGATCATTTGTTTAGGCTATTGAGGCTAAGATTATTTATCTTCTGTTTCTAGAATGATTTATAAGATCTTACAGAAACTTTTTCAGAATATAGGATGAGGAGTGACTAAAACACAGGGGTATGAGTGATTGCTTTTTCTGCCCAGGGTTCAAGAACCCCAGGGTATTTCTGAATATACTATAGGAATTCCAGGGACCTGTTCAATGTTGGGTATCATTAATATACTATTATGAACATTAGGTTCATAGGTTTTATCAGATTTTCAAGGCCTCTGACCTCAAGGTTAAGTACCATTGCTTTCTGTTATATGGTCTCTCTTTCCAAACATGTGAAGATGTGCTTGTTTGATTAAAGGCTAATTTTCTAATTCCAAATATGCAATATTACCCAAATGAGTGAGTCTTCACAGCAATTGCACAGACTCATAAAACATGAGTACAGATTTTAAGAGGCAAGTTTTACAGGGAACTCATGATATTTATGGAGCCTGAAAAGAAGGAAGGGATGGATGACTTCTAACAAAGAGGAGAGAAGGATTTATGACTTTTGCTGATTCAAGCCCATTGGAGGAGGAAGGTGGTGATAGCAGGATTGTTTCAGATCTACGTGTCCTAAGGGAACTGAGGGTGGGTGCCCCCTGGAGTGGCTGGGAGCTCTGCCTAGGGTCTCAGGCTGTGTACCTGCTGCACCTGGGATTGGATGTACCTCCTCTTGCCTCTGGCTTCCTGGGAAGGCAGGGCCTCTAGGCCCTTTTTATTGGTGAGGTCAGCTGAGTATGGTTCTGGCTCTCATATATGGGCATTCAGGAGTGGGCAGACCAGGCCCAAATAGCCAATAAGCCTTTAAAAAGATGCTTTTAGAAGTCAGTTATGCCCTGACATTTCAGAAACAGCATTTATGCCTCAATTCCAACTGCTACATTATAGTCATCATTCAGCTTTCTATGTGAGGCCTTTGGGCTTTGATTAATTTAGGGAACAAAGGGACCGTGGTTCACCAACAAAACAGCAGAGGCAGGGGATTCCCTAAAAGGAGGTTCCTTATAATCAAGAGCATCTGTTTTGTTTCTAAGTCAGGAGTGAGTTACTGAATTCTGAGTGTCCAGCATTGGTTTTCAGGGTGGGATGGGTGAAGCATGGCTATCAACTTCTTCCTAATATAAAACACAATTCGTGTCCTTTAGAACCTTTGTAATTGGTCAGTATAGTTGGTACCAGTCTGAGGACAATATAAAACAGTTTGTTAACAAACACTAAATAGTATTTTGATTTAGTACAATTCAAAGTAACTAATTTTTAGAAGATTATGTTTTTCCTATTGAACTAGGTGGGCCCTAGTCCAATGAAAAGTGTCCTTAGATGAGACAAAAAAGGGCAAGACAGAGACACAGGGAGGCCACACGAAGACAGAGGCAGAAATTGAATGGCATGGCCACAAAGCATGCTGATGAACAGCAGGTGCTAGGAGAGGTGAGGATTGGAGTGTCCCCAAGGGCCTTCAGAGGGAGTGTGGCCCTGATGGCATCTTGATTTCAGTTTTCTGGCCTCCAGAACTGTGAGAGCACACAATTCTTTAAGCCACCAAATTTGTGATAAATGGTTATAGTAGCTTAATAAAATAAGGAACAGTATAATCTACATAATACATGAAATTACATTAAGAGGACCAAAAATCTATGAATATTTAGTATAAAAGTTGACTTCTTATTGGAAGTATGGTCTTTACTGTACAATCATTCCAGAAGCACTGAGTCATGAAAGTATGGACTGGTGTGTATCAGTGGTATTTACAATATGAAAACTGCACATAAGAAGCTAAGCACAAATTATTTTTTGGTAATTGTAGTTTTATGTCCACAGCCTATGTTAAGGTTTAATTTTAAATTGCCATTTCATGAAACAAATGCCAATTTCTCATTGAACAGTGTTCTTCAAGCAGGAGAGGTGTAGCTCCCTGTCCAAACCAACTGTCAACCTAACTAATTTCACAAGCAAAAATGAGCTCTGGACGTTTATAGTCTCTTCTTAGTTTATTAGGCAATAAATGAGCATAAACTTGGCATAGTTCATGTGGGTACAGGGCTAATGCTATTGAAACCTTACAGAACTATCTCAATAGTGTTATCCTATGGATCCTACCCGTGATATTAGAGAGGGTAAATTAGAAAATTTGGATGAAGTGGTATCCAGTCTCACAGGCCGAAAAGCCACAATTATTTTTAGGTACCCATAATTTTAGTCTCGTGGGTTAGGGTATTTTAGAGCAAAAGGAGTGTTGTTTGCTGGTGCTGGCCATGGGATCTGAGTTGAGAGAGCAGATAATAATTGAAACCATTGAGGCAGCACTGTTCTCCCTAATCAAAACGTCATCATTCAAAGTAGCTGAAAGGAAGGCACTATCATTAATGAGTAATATAGGTAATTTTTATAAAGCATAAAAGCTTAAACTATTAATGTTTTCATTTATTCATTTTTGTCTGGCTTAGTCAGTGGTGACTCCACATGGTAACTGAGTGAAACAGGGTTTGTAGCCCAGACCAGTGGGAGCTTTCTGGGTGGTTGCCATGTCTATGTTAATATGAGCACAACCGCACTGATGGCAACTTCTAGGTGGCACCAGATTAACAGTTCCTATGAATTTACCACTTCAATCTCCATAACAGTCAGGAAGCAGGCATGTGACTATTGTCCATACTTAGTTAACTGATGAGGTCACAGAAGCTTAGAGCAGGTAAGCAATTTGTTCAAGGTCATACTCTAGAAATGGGAAAAACCAGGATGTGAATTCCAGCAGGACAACTCTCCCAGCTGTACTCTCAAGCACAACTATTGGGTTGGGATGGTCTGCTGAGGAATTACTTAGTATCTAGAATATGAGTTATGTCTACCCTGATGTCAGGAAGCTGACTGTAAATCTATGGAATGAGAAATGAAAATCCCATGCTTCCTTGTCTTGAAGCTGATGGATTATAAAGCATGAGTTAACTGAATATTCGGGCAGAATGAAATTCATTACACTTGCTACAAATGAACACAGATGGACACTCTTCAAACAGATTCATATTGAATTTTAATGGTGTTCTTCTGCAGAACACATTTGCAAAATGGATCATAGCATATTCATACTTCCCTTTGGCTTGCCAAATGTGAGATGATTAAGAAACCTACTTGTACTTTAAATATTCTTATCACATATATGCATATTTCAAATGCATGTGTCTGCAAGAAATATGTGTTTAATGAATATGAATGTATCAATATATACACAAACATACATGAAGCAACATGAACACACACATTTAATTTGACAAATATTTGTTGCATATTTACTGAGTATAAACCTGGACTGAAGAGTGATGGAAATACACAGAATTCCTTCCTCTTCCCAAGGAATGATATTTAAGGGGAGGGTGAGACATGGTCACCATTATTCTGGTGGTAGTTCTTAAAGTGTGGTCTCTGGCACAGCAGTATTGGCACCCCTTAGGACTTCTTAAAAATGCAATTTTTTCCAACCCATCACAGACCTTCTGAATCAGAACACTGTATATGGGGAACCAGCGATGGATATTTCTCAATTCTTCCAGGGGAGTCTGATGCACACTAAAGTGTCAGAACCATTGGGCTACAAGAAAGCTTTAATGTGCTACAGGTAGCTAGAGATTACTTTTAATGGAGGATACATGAGAAGACTTGAAGAAGAAAGTGGTATTTGAGCAGAGTCTTGGAGGACAAGTAGATTTTGGATGATAGAAATGAGTAGGAGGTAGACTAAAATCAAAAAGGAGAAGAGCGTGAGTCAAAATCAGCTTGTTTGGGTCAGAGTGCAGGCTGCCAGGGCTGAAAACCTAGACTGAGGTCAGGCAGTGGGAGACCCTGAATGACATGCTTACGGGTTTAGGCATGGTTCTGAAAGCAGTGGGGATTCATTGAAGGTTTCTGAGTCTGGGCAGAAGTGTGAACAAAGCTACCTCCCATGCTTTTTTTGTTTTGTTTTTTACCCAGTGAATATAATTCAGCAGATGTACTGAGCTAACAGAACATCAATCTTAAATCAATCCTTTTTCCCTTGCTAAGAACACTTAAACGTTAAGAATTATTTATAAGTCTTGGCTGGAGCCATGATAAGCTCTGTTCTTTTTCTTTTTTTAAGATTTTATTTATTTATTTTTAGAGAGGGGAAGAGAGAGGGAGAGAGACATTGATGTGAGAGAGAAACATTGATAGGCTGACTCTCATATGTGCCCAGAGAGGGGACTGAACCTGCAACCCAGGCATTTGACCTCACCGGGAATTGAACTGGTGACCTTTGGCTTTGTGGGATGATGCCCAACCAACTGAACCGCACTGGTCAGGGCTGTTCTGTTGTTTCTTGACTACTCTGACACATGCAACTTAATTTAAGTAACTCTGCGATGCCCAAATCTCCCCACAGTGAGTATGTGTGTGCACAAGTGTGTGTGTGCACTATTTCTTCATAGGGAATCACACAGCTGCTTTTGCATTCAGCTGGGCTTTAGGAAGCTGCATAAAAGCAAGAAAAATGTTGCTGCCTGCTTGTGCTTTCTTTGTTATTTGGCAATCAGAAGGATGACTGTGCTCTGAAGTGGTGCAGGTGGCCTCTTCCAGTACTAATTCCAGCATCTCAACCAGTTCAGCACCATAAGAGAATTCTCTGGAAGGGAAATAATTCTGTCCCTATCCCTGATTACTTTATTTGTCCAGTATTGTGGGCACCTGCTTGGCCACCAGCCTTCCTTTTTCTGCATTATCCACTTGCATCATCCTTCTCCTTTCCTGGGTCAGCCTGTGTATTCCAATCCATCCCACACCCTGGATGAGCTCATTCATTCACTGGCTTTCTTCTTGCAATTCTCATTGTGCCTTCTTTTGTTGGCATAATTGATCCTCTGCTTTGAAAAAGCAGGTGGATGAATTGGTTTATTGCTTTAAAACAATCTTTCTTCTTTTATTGCACCAGTCTTTAGTCAATCTTTGCTTCAGCCAGCTCGTTCTCCCTCTATTGACAGATCTCTGTGTGTTTATCATGCTGGTGGTGAGGGAGCCCATGCTGGGTCTGCTGCAGAGTGAGGAAGGTTGAAGCCCACCCATAAAATAGCTGTGATTCATGATGTTCAAGTGCAGGAGGGGCTGAGTCATGAAGGCCAGAGTACTGATTCTGTTTTACCTCATCTGCCGAAGGAGCCTTTTAGACTCTAATGGAGCGATTCCATCCACTGTCCCCATGTTCCTAATGGAATTGTAAGATTTAGTGGCAACATTGTTAAGTTTTGGGCACGTCTCATCTAACACTCCAGAATCTTTGCTACACACATTTGCTCTCCCACTCCTCAATATTAGGTTTTTTGGGGTGTGTGAATTTACTTAGTCCAAGGCTTTATAAGTAATTTAACCCAGTCTAGTTTTAAGTGATCCAGACACTAGATTTCTTCTCTATATTTTGAGCAACCTTTTAGAATACCGCTGATTGCATGGCACTGCCTAGTAATCTCATTGTTGATTAATAGGAAATTATATATGGTCTCAGCGGGACGTTCGGTGCCTACTGGAGATATCAAACATACTTTGTTTCAGCACAATGCACTTCTTTCTTCCATCCAGTAAAATACTACTACTACTATACTACTACTAATTATAATAATGGAATCAGCTAGATATGGTGATTAATTACAACGGCATTTTATCATTCTATAACTTCAGCAAAGTCATTACCTTACATGTTCTCTAACATATTCAGCTCAACATCTACGGCCAAGGTTCTGTGTTGGATTGTATGAAGTTAATAAAATGAATGGGATATAATTACTGGCCTCCAGAGGTTGAGAACTGAGTGAGAAAGAACGAGGAACAGAAGATATGTATATGTAAAATATACAGAAGCCACCTAGAGGATATGTGAAGAATTGAGAATGTCGTTAAGTAGAGAAAAGAAGGACATGCTAGGCAAGAGTAAAAGGCCCAGAAATGGAGGAATATATGGAGCATTTGTGAGTATTACATAGTTCAGAGGGCCTGGGGACTACAAGAAGTGGTAGAGTTTGGAAGGGGAGACTGGGGAAGAAGATACAGCAGAGGAGTGAATTCGGTAAGCTGTGAGGAACCGTGAACAGTTTTGAGCAGAGGCTGGCAAACTAGGGTCCACAGACCAAATCCAGGCCCCCCTCTGTTTTTGTTAATATAAGTTTTATTTGAACATGGCCATACTCATCAGCTTCTATGTTTTGGTCCATGGCTACTTTCAGGCTACAATGGCAGAGTTGAGTGGTTGTGATAGATACCATCCAGGAACAAAGCTGAAAATATTTGACATCTGGCCCTTTATAGAAATCTTCCTGACCCCTGATACACTTCCACAAAGTACAACATTCCATTGTGCTAGGATGGACAGCCCACAATTATGATGGACAATTGAAAATATACATGTTTCTAGAGCAGCATTTTGCACTTAGAAGCTTAAATATTTGAATAAGTGAATGAATGAATGAGCAAGTAATGGGCAGCATGGCACAATAAAAAGATGGAGACATATTTATTAAGTATTTAGAAGTTAAAAATAGTGCTCCCAAGCTCATTGGTACCCCTTCATCAGAATTGAGAAATCAGTGGATGTTTAGGTATTTAGGTAAGTACATTATGTATGCATTTCTGTTAAGATATTATGGTAATGGGGCTTATTCCTTTATGTTTTTTGCACAAAGGGTCAGTCTGGGAGTAGTCAGAGAGCAGTGTCCCTTTGGGACTACTTTCTGTTTTTGTAGGGTGAAGCATCTGGAAATATCTGGGCAAATTATTACCAGAAATGGCTCCTAGAGGGTGAAGCCACAGTTGTGAGAATGGTCACTTTGGAAAAATGTTGGATAAAATACCCAGTGAGACACACAATGGGGTGACACTGGGAATGAGTGAATCTTGATGGACTTTGGCCATGACATTTCTCAGACCTTGAGGGCAGTCCTACTTCTTTGTGCATTAACTTCCTTCCTTCTCTCTGTCCTAGCCGGAATCCAGTTCTCAGGCACAACATGTGTCTTACAAGTAATGCCCTCAGACCTTCCTTCTTGCAACTATCAGTTATGTACCAGTTACCAATGAAGGTGGAGGGAGGAGGACTTAATTAAACCAGGGTTATTTTATTTATAAAGATGCTCTTTTGGCTTGGTTTCATCATCAACAACTTCCTTGGCTCTCAGTGGATGACATACAGTTTATTAATTTATACTTAGTGATCTTTTAAAAATAATGTCTGCATGGTTAACCCACTTAAAGTATTATGGCAGTTCATTCATGTTGTGTAGCTTTGTTACTTTTCAGTGGTAGAGAATACACTCTGCCTTTCTTTTATGAACGAGTGTGACCCAGAGGTCCCATGTAAAGTCCGTGTCTGCCTGATGCTGATGTGTGCAAGGGCCCCTGTCCTCCCCCCTTATTTTTAATCAATGTAGTACTTACAGCTGGAATCACCATGGGGTTTCTTAATGGGCAGCATGACACAGTAAAAAGGCGGGGACACATTTATTAAGTACTTAGAAATTAAAATTAGAGTTCCCAAGCTCATTGATACCCCTTGATCAGAACTTGAGAAATCAGTGGATGTTTAGGTATTTATATGAGTACATTACAAAATCTAGCCTTTACTTTAAATGAGGTCCTTGAAGAATGATTCAAGCGTAGTTAAACTTCCCCAGGGGACCTGCAACTGCAGTAAGGAAAATTCCCCAGGGGCAGTGATGATGTGAATGGTGTTGGACTTTTTATTAGATTTTATCTTCAAGAAGCCATAATGAGAAAGGGAAGGGAATGAGAACTTGTTCACATTAAGCAGAGATACTTACACATCTTCAAGTAGTGTTGTCCAAAGCATGGTTGGGTTTTTCGTGTGTGTGTGTGTACGTGAAGGTGGCTGAGAAATCATGCTGTAGGTTATAATCTGTGGATTCTTAGTGTTTTCCTCTTCGGTTTTCCATATTCCATCTCTAGTATCGTTCTAACAAGCAACTCCCTTGCCCACCTGCTTTTGTAAGCATTTGTCCTGATTGGAAATAATTAGAATGATTGATAATTACATAAAAAACATCCAGTGCCCTTACCATACAATTTACCTGTTCCCTTACCATACAATTTCAGGGGCACATCTTGGTGTAGTGTAGGTGTTCTCAACCATAATATTGAGAGACGTTATGGGGGCTTCAAGCAATGTTTGATTTTAAAAAAAGACATTAAGGTAACAAAACTTTTACACTCTGGTCTTCCAGTGGGAGACAGAGAAAAGGGAGCTGGCCAGCCAGAACCCCAAGGCACATTCTGTGAGCATGGGCATCATCCCTCTGTTATGATCCAGAGAAAGGCAGTGAGACCTTTTTCTCTATAAATACAAGTCCAAAGGTAAGATAGGAGGAAGCCAGTGTGGAGGTGGAGGGATAGGGAAACAGTTACTCCTTTGCAGAAACTCCTTTTACCCTTTGCTTTGGGAAAGCAGGAAGGAGAGCAAATGAACGAAGAGGGAGGACAGCGAGAAACAGCGGTGCCGCAGAAGGGGAGGCACAGGAGAATAAGCACTTCGAGAGGGCCTGCCCTCCCTGAGAAACCACGGAACAGGCAGAATCTGTCATGTACGATGGGGGCCCTGGCCTCCTGGGGATTTGATCCCTGAGTATAAGAATCGGTTTCTCCTGGCACTGTACATTGTGACAGCTGGGAAGATTCTACTCACCTCTGAGTCACACTGATCAGATGGGAAACGTGACCTCTGCCACATGGGTACGTAGTCGTGATCTACCAGAAGGGGTTGGTTTGCCTGGGTGGGCTGCAGGGGCAAACAGAGCCCCACCAGCCCCGGTCACTCTTCTTACTGGACTTCACAGGCTTTTGAGCTTTTGATGCACTGGAGTTAAGGCATTGAAGGGTTATTATACTTGATGGATATCCATCATTTTATGGTAATATACAATCTTACAGAATTGATGCAGCATGTTCACATTTATGAGAGAAAAGGGAATTTTAGCTGATTCAGTTACATTCTACATGTTATAGAAATGCATTGTGCTTGGTATAATCATTTTTGTGATTCTAAAGCAAAAAAATTCTGAAGGGTTCCTATAGAATTACTGATTTCCAAATTTTATTCTGAAAAGAAAGGACCTGAAGTTCTTTTCTACCTTCATGTGGAACTATAGATTTTTAGTGTCCTTTTTCAGTTTTAAAGAAATGGTATCAGCCCTCTAATAAGAAAAGGCAGAGTTCTGGTTTGTGTGTAATTTTCTCAGGTGCAGACCTGTCTTTTTCCTCCGCCTTGGTCTTGTAGGAGCGATGGGAAACCAGACTAGACATATTGCTTCTTCAATAATTGTCATTGTCTGTCTTTACTTTGATTTCCTTCAACTTAATTGGTGAATTATTTTGTCTTCCTCCATCTAAAAACAGCTACAGCTGTTGTTTATATGATATGAACCGATGTGAACATTTTTGAACACTTAGAACACTTAGTCTATGCCAGTTTCTATTCTTAGTTCTCTAAGTGTTCTAACATTTCTTTTCTTTCCTTCCTTTTTTTTTTAATCATCACACCAATTCTAGGAGTGAGGCCTCTTATTATTCCCATTTTGCAGATGAGGAAACTGAGGCTAAAATGGGTACTTCCCTCATGGGTAAGATTTCAGGGGACGGAATGCCTGGGTCTGATGCCTGTGGGAATTCGGCCTCCCGGGTCTTTGCCTGCTTCCGAATGCAGCAGGCTTGTGGCGTCAGCTCCACTTTCTGCTTTGGGTTTCTGCCCTCTTTCTCATTTATGAAGAGGTTTATTTTCCTTTAAGGAAGATAATGTATGTTCATTTTGTTTCTCTTTTTAGAAACTATCATTGCTACATGTTTGGTACAGAGTGGGGGCCTTTAAAAACAAACTTAAAGTACTGCTTTGCCCGGAAATCCTTTCCTCTTTCTTACTCTGCAGTGTAAATCCATAAAGCTTGGGACACAGGTGAATGCATGCAATCTGCTTAAGGACCTTATTAATATGTAAAAAGTAAAATAATATTATTTGTGTTTTTGTACTTTATGGATACTCTTTAAAGAAAGTTTTCCTGAGACCTAAAGACAAAAATACCACATCCCCAGGTTTGGATGGGCCCAGGGAGAAGGGAGAAAGGCAGAGAAATAGAAGGGCGAGTCTATCTACTATTGACATTCTCACGGTAAATCAACTAAACTGCACTATTTGTTGAGGGCCTGGTCCTGCGAGGTCCTCTTCAGACATTATGTCATTATTCCTGCGAACAGCTCCGCTCAGTAGGCTTGATAAACCCCACTTTGCAGATGCACAAGTCCAGGGAGATGAACTGCCTTGCCCAGGTCACCGAGGCACTGTGGGCTGGGAGGGGTTCCTGTCAGGTCAGGTCTAAAGCCCTGGTTCCTTCCCGCAGATACAGTCATGTCGCCTCCTGGAATTGATATTTCACCCCTCTACTCACCCACCTCCCACACCTACCCCAGAAAGTGTCACTGAAAAATATTCTTTTCCATCTGCTAACAATACTTTTTAAAAGAATTCTCCCTCATTTCATGGTCCATCTCAAGCCCTGGTGACCCTTCCAGGGGCAGATTTGTATCTGATTTTCTTCATATTTCCTGAACTACCTTTTTCTATAGGAATCTATCTCTATGGACCCAACCTAGAGGTTTCTTGACCATTTAAGCTGCCTTTTCTTCTTCTTTTCTAGGCCGTGTGTCTTGGTTCTAAGTCATGTGCTACCCCTTTGTGTTTCTATTTGAATATTTTGCTTATTGTCTGTAGTTTATAATTCCAACTGGACAGTGATGTTTTTAAGGGAGACACTATGAATTTTCCATCCTCCCCCCACTGATGTTATAGTTTATGCACATCCAACTGTGGCATCTAGGTAAAGTATAGTCATTTTGAGGGTTAACACATGATTGCCATCCAAGTATTGTTAACTACCGTTCATTCTGCAGCTATTTGTATATTTAATGATAAATAGTTCATAGCTCCCCTTCAACCTCACACTACAAACTAGAGATGGGCGTGGGGCTTGGGGAGCCCCGGGTCACCCTCCCTCCCCTGTTCCGGCCCCAGGTCTGGGGTGGGCCAGCTGCTCTCCCTGCCCTGGACTCAAGTTGCTTGCGGCCATCCGTGACTGTCTAGGGTGCCTCCTTGCCTCCAGTTCATCTCCAGCTCCTCACTGAGTCTTAAAAGTCTGGGCTGAGAATTTTCCTTTCCTTAGTTTGTTACATTTCCCCCCTTTCCTCGTGTCCCCCTCAGATATTCAGGGGTAGAGGTAAAATGTGAGGCTAAGCCAGCAATCCATCTTTCTTACTTGAGGCCTATTTGAAAGTTGTCTGCTATACGAGGGGGCTGGAAATAGGGACTGAGAGTTTGATTCCAGCGGGAAGGCCAGGTGTCAGTAACGATCCGTCCTGGGGTGTATTAAATAGACTCTGGCATCAATTAAATTAGTTCTGCAAGACCGAAGTATTTTGATCAAAATAGACGTGCAGGCAAAGGAATTTGCAGATTTCTGTTTCCTGGTCCACGGTGGCTTGCAAGCAACCAGGAGGCCTCTTGCAGAATCTGACACTTGAGCTCCCTCTGGTGACAACATATACACATGCCTCACTTTGTGTGGGCAAGTTATTCCACAAAAAGAATAGCAGTTTATTTGACATCAAGACCTTATTTCCAATGTATGTTTTAACCTAGAATGTTTGGTTACCCCTTATGTGTTTCTTTGTTTTTTTACATTTATTTAATTTTGAATGATCTGTGATATAGTGATAAGTTATTACATGCATTTTATAGTTATTTAAAAATCTAACATTTAAAAATTCCATTAACTGTTTTCTTGGTGGCATTTAAAGTATTAGGGATGAAGGAGAAGGAGGAGGAGGAGGATTTGTTCTACCATTAAATCAAAATTAGCACCTAATTCTAAAACATTGTTTGTCAATAAAACTATGTGGACAGTGACCTTCAAATTCTTTCAATTTGGTTTTCCATTGACTGTGGGGTGAAATGTAATATTTTGCCTGATGTACAAGGCCCTTCATGATTAAATCCCTTGCCTACCTGTGTCCAGAGTCAACCCTGCAACTGCCCGCCTTAAATTTTATGCTCCAGACTCACTATCCGATTCCAGTCCCCTGAATATAATAACGTGTATTACAGTCTGTGTTCCCTGCCACTTATCCCTCCTGTTAACTCGTGCCAATCCCGAAAGTCTCAGATGTCACTCCTTCTGTGAAGTTTATATCCCAGGGGATACTGGACCACGTCTGGAGTGTTTTGATGGCCACAGCTCGGGGAAGGGGTGTTGCCTGCATCTAGAGTTAGAGGCCAGGGATCTGCTAAAACGTCTCAGAACGCACAGGATACTCACAGCAAAGAATTATCCAGCCTAGCATATCAGTACTGCCCAGGCTGAGAAAACCTGTTTCATGGGAACAAACCAGATACAGATTCATGGCAACTGGGTTTATAGGCTAACCAGCCTTGACCCTTGCTGTTTTTGTTCTTTTGCCTTTTCTAGGGGGTCATTTAAAATAGAATCCTGACCTTTCAGGAGGCCATTTTTATTTGAATGCTTTTTCTCACAGTTCTGACCCAGCATCCGTAAATCCAGAGTTCCCGTCCCTCCTTATTTCTCCCGTTGTGGCTCCATCCTTGAAATCACAGGTACTGTTTTCCTCTCCTTAGTCAGGCTTGACACTTGTTTTCATTCTCTCTTTTGCACTGTTCTTTCCACTTCCCCCATCACTGCTGCATCCTTTCCAATCAGTAACCGAAAGCTGATAATCTTCCTTTAAAGTGATGTTCACAATTTATTTCTGTTTCCCATGCACAACCCTGACCTATGTCTTCTCCATGTCTCATGACATTGCTGTCATGGTTTTCTAGCTCCCTGATGCCATCATTTTCCTCTTTCAATATTATCTTGAGCAAGCACCCAGTCAATGTCCCTGAACTAATTCTTTTGCCCTGTGTCCTTTGGTAGTGCCCTTCTGCCACTGGGACAGTCCTAGTGCATCCAGCATTTAAGATGCCTCGGGAGCTGGTCCACACCTGCCTTGGCAGCCTTGTCCTCTTCATCTGAAGTAACTCCTCACTGTCTCTCTGATAGCCCATGCTCGTTCCTGCCTCTGTTCCTTGGCCCCATCCACGTCTCCAGGTGGCTTGTCCGGTTCCTCTCCACCTATACAAAGATTTCATATTCTTAGGACCAGGTCATGATCATTTACATTCTCTTTTATTCTTCCTCATTTCAATACCACTTATGTTGGCCTTCTTTGTGTTTTATTTAAATATTTTATTTATTTGTACCTTATTCCCCCAAATGAATGCTTTCCCCCCCAAAGGAGAACCTATACTTTTTGTTGTTTTCTTTCTCAGTGCCTAATATGATAGTTTATTGAATGAAAATATAACTGTGGGATCTGAGTAAATGTAATTATTTTGAGAATTTATCATTTGTAAAATGATAAAAAATGGTATAACATATTAGTCTATCAGACATATTAATATTCTCCCAATGAAAGATAACCCATAATCTATAAGTAAAGTTTATAGAGAGTACATGAAAATAATGAAATTAAAGAGGATAGAGTTTATGTGAATATCATATTCAAAATCAATGTTAGTGGAATTTCATAATTGTTGCATAAGCCAACATAAATAAAAAAATTGGTGAAATGGAAAATTGTTGATTTTAAGGGTCATGGGAATAAATAGGATAATTAATGTTTTATAAGGGGAATGATTAGATAAAATTTAAAAATTATATTTCTTATGTTAGCAATAGTGAATTAAGTCATTTTAAAGTTAAGCTGCTGATTTTTGTCTACATTTGTCATTAATTTGATGAATTTGTTAACCTTGATTATGGCACAATGCACTTATTATTAGAAGATAAAACATCTATGATAGTAAGGAAAGCAGGGATATCTCTGTGATATTGCATAATTATAACTTCAGTGAATCAAATTCATATTCATCAAAGGCTATTTACGTTCTGGTCTCCTATAGTTTTCCGGTTTTATTTCTTAACATTTCTCTTTATACTATGTCTTGCAGACCAATCAACCTGGACACCAAGTCCTTTCTACTTATGTTTCCTCATCTCCATTGCCTCTACTGTTTCGTCCACTCAGAATGCTCTTCCCAATAGTGTCCCCAGTGTTAAACCCCTTCCTCATACCACTCAACTATCACCTACACCATCAACTAACTTTCCTTGATCCCTCGCAATAATCAGGCTCTTGTCTAACTTCCTTATCCATATTTTTCTCTTGTGTCACTTATCTTTATATTATGTCCAGTCAGTATGAATGAGCATGACATAACTTTCCTAACAAACAAGATTCCTTTAAGGAAAGAATTGTCTCTATTTTATTCTCCTGACTCCATGAAAACCCATTGTATTAACTGCAGAAAGGGCAAGAGTTGAATTGGCCTCCCTGACTAGATTCAGAAACTTCAGTGTAGTTTCAGGACCCATTCGTCTGTATTCTCCATCCTCTTTTCTCTTCTTCTCTTTGCATTTTGTTCTTTTTCTTTCTAACATGCTGTCTCCACGGGAACCATGGCCTTGGCAGGTACAGGCTTACATACAGCCATATGACCAGAGAGGAAAGAAAAGTTTTCTATGCCCATTCCACTTAGAAAAACAAAGAGGGGCTTTGCTAACTTTGGCTTGGAGCATGCGCTCATCCCTGGAGTAGTAACTGTGGCCAGCATAGTACAGTGTGATGATTGGCCGGGCCAGGGGTTCTGGCCCTTCTCACAGTGATGACATCATGTCTGTTAGAAGTAGGGAAAGGAGTGCTGGGCAGACGCAGTCAGTACCTCCTGAAAGTGGAAAGAAGAAACCTGTCACAGCCTTGATACACAAAGACAGGCATTGATACTATTCGGCATCTTTGTGTTTTGTTCCACTCATTGTTGAAATTGGACTGAATATATACCTTTCGATGTTATTTTCTTACTTATCAGTATAAAGTCAACATTGTTTTTGTGACCCCTTCATAAATATATCAGGTATTTGGGAGTAGCTTTTCCTGAACATGCTAGGGATGTCACCAAGGAACACATCTGACTTCAGAGCACAGGACCACTTTTCTGTCTCCGTTACAGTACGATTGTTGAGCTGGTCAGAAAAAGATGTAAGGGAAGTCTAAGTAGTGTGTGAACTTTAAACTGTGTGATCATAACAAACAGTTTCTTAGGTTCTGTTTTCCCTAGTAGATTTTGTTCATGTGCTTTCCAATGTGTATGTACATTTCCCATGCCATATAGACTTCCAGATTGCATTTCATTTAGTATATTCAAGAGGAGGAGCATATATTATTACATGTCTTCAGCACTTTAGTCATGTCTACATAACTGAAAATACATTTTTAATGAGAAATACAGAGCTGTGAGCATTTCTTTGTTAGCACACTCTGTGGATTAATACTCCCATTCATAACACTTCTGGCCTTATCCAGTGCTCCTAGAGCTATACCATTATAGAATCAAGGAGTGTAGAGTTGTAAGAGACCCTTTCAATTTATCTGGCCTAATGTTTCAGCTTCACAGAAGTTCCTTTTACAAACTCATAATAGCCAGGCGTGCTTCCTTAGTTTGAATATGTCCAATTACAGGTTATGTGGAACTCACTGCCTGACCAGTTGGCTTCTTTCATAGTTAGATAGTTCTATTTCCAGACACTGGGGCCCCTCCCCCTTACCAGTCTTTGTCGAAATCTACTGCCATGCACTGTTCTTATATTGATCATAATTTTTGTCTAGTGTTAGATAAAAAATTATTTTCACATATTTACCTAATCTATTCATCTACCTAATTATCACTTTTCTGTAAAATTTTTCTTCAAACACCTAATGAAAACTGTGATATCTTCCCTTTGCCTTCTCTCTTCATGTTGCTAACCACACACAGATCTCTTAGTCATTCTGGTGAGATCATTGTCTAATGCTGGCCATTCCTGTTCCACTATCAGTAGGTTCCCGTTCTTTTTAAAAATAGGCCTGCCCGAGTAAACTGTTTCTGCCATAGGAGAGCATCCACTGGGCCTTTCCTCTCATTGAGACTGAATATGGCAGAAGGAGCCCGTGAGCAGAGTCTGACCGCGTAGACTCACACACACTCTGGTGTCCCCTCTTTCTGGCGGTGTGACCTGGGACAGGGCACGTACTCTCTGCACGCAGGTTTTCTCATCTGTGAGTGTGGTTGTCGGTGATAGCTACTTTCTAGGGCTGTGAAGAGGATCGCAGCCTTGGCCCACAGTGGGTTCTCTGCTGTGGCTATTTTTTATCGTATTCCAGTCTGACTTTTGGTGCTATTTTAACAGCCCATTGTGACTATTTTTTATCACTTCCCCAGCCTACAGCAGTCTTTCCAGGACAGTCTTAGGGCTGGCTCCTCCTCATCTCCTAGCAGCTGAGTATCATTCCTCAGAGCTGCCTCCCTCACTGCCATTTCAAATGGTCCGTTCTTGCCCTGGTCACTCTCTATCCCTGGGCTCTCTTTTATTTTCTTCATGGGTCTGATCACTGTCCTCTGTTGTCTTCTTCATTAACTGGCTTGATTATTGGCTCCCTCCCTCTCCACTGGAATATGAGAGACATGAAGCCAGAAGCCCCCTTTGTCTTGGTCGCTGATGCCAGAGCACCTGGAATCGTGCCTGGCACACAGTAAGCACGCAGAGAAGTAAGCTTTGGGTCCATGGAAACTTCTGGATATTTTTCAGATGATTTTTAAAAGATAGATCTCCTCCATCCCCTATCAATGTAATTGATATTTAAAATGTGAATCCTGAAACTGTATTGATCCTTACTAAAGTTGACTTCTCTCTTTCCATCCAGATTGTTGATGTTCCCATATTGAAGTTGATGCTGGACTTTATAGGAATTATGATCATTTTATGATATTGATAACATTATGTGTGCATTGAGTGCTTATTCTATAGGAGGCATTGATAAATCTTGACATATTTTCTCATTTAATACTTAAAACAACCCTACGAGGTAAGCCATTTTATTCCCATTTGGAAAATGAGAGAGCCAAGGCACAATGGGAGCTAGTCACTTGTCGAAGTCATGTGGCCAGGGAATCATAGAGCTGGGATTCGGACCCAGGCAGTCTGACTTCACAGACTGCGTGGTTACAAACAACCTTTTGAGCTTTGTATCCTTTTTCAGATGCGATCTGTGTTTCATTTATATGTCGATTCAAATCATGATAAGATGCCCAAGACAATACTAAGCCATTATGAGATTCCAGTGCCTTTCATCCTGCTGAAGGCTGAGCTAATAATCAATACATGCTGGTCATGTTGCCAACCGGCTCTGTCCCCTGAACACATGATAAAGTCATGGTGAGGAAGTTGATGAATGCTTAATAAAAGACAGGATACACTATCTGGCATTGCTGTGAAATAGTAGCTATATTTTCTAGCAGAAATATAGTTTTACCAAACCTATCTTGCTGTAGTTTAAAAAGCATATTCTTTTCTGCGTGTTCACATCTTATCTTATTTCCCAGAGGATTTGCAGTAACTTGCCTCAAGTTAAACATACTAAAATAATGGAGTGATGTAAGTAAGAATAAAAAATTGTATCTAGAGAGAGAGATGAGTCAAACACAGGACTCTTGGGTAGAGGGTGGTCCGAGGGACATAGAAACACCCAGACCTTCAGGAACCACATGCAGGTGCCTCAGTTGAATCTCAAATTTGTATTTTTTTAAAGCTCCATGACAGTTGATTTAAAAAAAATGGAGACATGATCAGTTCTTACCGTCAGTGAGAAAAATCCATATAAGTCGTTCAAGGAAAACACAATGTTCTATTTTATATATATCTTGATAATATATTTCTGCACGGGACTTCTTGTAAGATGTGTTCAGTGGTGGGGTGGACAATGACCTTCACAACACACCTTCCAGAAATGGCTTGGTGTCACATGACTGCTTCTTGGGTTGTCCCTTAGGAGACGCTGAGACCCTGGTCCCACAGCCTGATTCTGGTAGGCAAGTCTGAAAAGGATGGACGGTGGAGATCATGTGCTGCAGGAGCAGATAGGACTTGGTGGCTGTCTGTTCTTGTGACACACCTCCATTTATATTTACCTTGCCTGGGACTGTGCATATATTGAGGCAGCAGACTGCTCAAAGTAGGATTCTCTGCAGAGTACTTGAAATCTTCTGAGTGATACACTGTTGAAGTCATGTATTTTAAGAATGAATAAGAAAATGTAGAGCAGGGGTGTCCGGCCTTTTGGCATCTCTGAGCCACCCTGGAAGAAGGAGAGTTATCTGGGGCCACGCATTAAATACATTGTGACACACAATGACAAAAACATCTCATGATGTTTTAAGTAAATTTACAGTTTTGTGTTGGGCCGCATTCACAGCCATCCTGGGCTGCGTGTGCCCCACAGGTCGCAGGGTGGACACCCCTGACAGGGGATGGCAGCTCCTTTCTGAAAGTTAATGACCTAACCAAGTTTCATTTTTTAATTTCAGGGCCTTTCCATATCTATAGATAAGAGATAAATAAACTTTACCCATTGTCACCCCTTTTCCTTCACTTCCTCTTTCAACACATGTTTATTGAGTACCTACTACACCTGAGACACCTGGGTTGTAGCAGTGAATAAGTCAGGTATGGCTTCTCCCTCAATAGAGTATGCATTCTAGTGGGGAAGGCAAGCAAGGTACTGCATAACTATTTTGTTGCAGTTTTTATAAGGTCTACTGAAGACACGTGCAGTGTAAAAAGTAAGCACATAAATAGGGGGTGGACCCACTGTATACCCCTTCCGGTTTGAATGCAGCATCCCTACATTGTGGTAGCTGTTGCCTCACAGGTATTGACAGCTTTGTGATCACTAATATCCTGTTCAGCAGCATGGTGTACTATGAGGGTTTTTCAAGTTTTTGTTTTTTAGCAGTGTGAATCTTTTTTCCCAAAGATAAAAGTTATCTAGAGTCCATAAGTGGAAAACTGATAAAAATCTGAACTGTTCTTATTTGGGGCTGGGTTATCAGGGGGTGGGAACTCTGGCTGCTTGGCTTCTCCTACACCTGGCAGTCCCGGGGTCACCTCCTCGTGACCCGTGTGGCACTAGTTGGACAGCCACTGTTCTAGGAGTCCCAGCACTATCTAGTATTTCCGTATTTATTGGCTCCTTGCTAGTGCCCCACACAGCGCCCACACTGCTCAGTCCCAACATTGTTCTCAGTTCTGTGCTGGACTCTCTGAACACTTCTTTTACTGACCCAGCCCAAGGAACAAACTCTAGCATCTTCTTTGGATCTGTGCAACCAAAAGGACACCTTTTTCAGTTGCTGTGGTTTCCTACCAATGATTACTACTCACATGCCACTTCCTGCCTGGGTTTCTTACCACCAGCCTGGGCAGAGCCCAGCTGCTCTCTGTGCATGGACTGGTGAAGGACATCAGAGAGGGAGGACAATCATTGTATCCTCAGTTCAATTAATGTGTTGTGAGCTCCACATATGGGCTAAGGATTGTCCAAGGAGCTTGGGATACAACTGTGAACAGGAACAACAAAATAACAAACATCCCTGCCCTCTTGGAGGTTACCTCTAGCATGGGGTACAAACAATAAACAGATACAAAAGAAAATAAGATTGTATTGTATGACAGGTGGTGATAACTTCTTTGGAGAGAAATAAGCAAAGAAAAAGGATAGGGCGTGGTCAGGGTGAGGGGGTGCAGTTTACACTTTTAATGGATGAGGTCAAAGGGCATCTCATGGGGAAGAGAGCCTTCAGGTGGACAGGAAGGAGGGGTGATTTCGCTCTCCAGGACCAGAGCGTTCCCAACAGAGGGAGTGGCTGGTGATGAGGACGCTTAGCCGGGGGCCTGGCACAGAGGACAAAAACAAAGGGGCCAGTGTGACTGTAGCAAAGTGAGTGAGATGAGGTTGGAAAAGTGCTGTAGATCCAGATCATGAGAGATCCTGTGGGCCATTGTTGGGACTGGGATGTCGGCTTCTGGTCTGAGGGAGAGCTGCAGAGAAGTGACATGATCTGACTGTGATCCTAAAAGGAGCCACCCGGCTTCTGTGTGGAAAACAGAATGCAGGGCGTAAGGGCAGCTGCAGGGGCATCCTCTGGAACTGATCACAAGGTGGGGCAATAAAGAGTGTGTGGGGGGTAATTCACTCAAATAGGTTTTGCTCTCTGTTCCATTTGATAAAAGAGTGGTAGAACTTAGTTGATAGGGTGCTAAGAGAGAAGAAAAGAAATAAGTCAAAAAAAGTGTCTGAGATAGTAAATAGGTGATGATTTCTTTGATGGAAAAAGAAGTATTGGATCTGGCTGGTGTGGCTGAGTGGATTGAGTGCCAGCCTGCGAACTGAAAGGTCGCTGGTTCGATTCCGGTCAAGGCACATGCCTGGTTAGAGGCCAGGTGCCCAGTTGGGGGCATGTGAGAGGCAACTGACCGATGCTTCTCTTGCTCATTGATGTGTCTCTCCCTCTTTTTCTCCCTCCCTTCCCCTGTTTCTGATAGTAAATAAATAAAATCTTTAAATAAAAAAAAATGTTGGATGCAGATGTTTATCTAAGAGGAGGGTAGGAAAGTTGACCATGAGTCTCAACAAATATTTTCTATTATCAGTGGGATGTGAAAATATAAATTAAAGATATCAGAATAAAAATGGAGGAAAAATATACTAGATAGAGTTTCAGATGTATAGAGTTTTGTATGGTTTATAAAATAATTATTTAATATACTTTATAATAATGTGAATGACTCAGCCACCTTTTTCTTCATCCTTCCCAAAATCTTATTGTATGTAAAAAAAGAGTATGGGTTTGAGAGATTGGAGAGATAATATTTATTTTTCCACTTAGTAGCACTCATTGAACGTCCATCACATTATGAGAAATTTTCTAGATACTGGAGATACTAATATGAATTTAACAAAATTCTTGCCCTTAAGAAGCCCATAGTATAATGAAAAATATAGAGAAATAAGTAAACTATACTCCAGTGTGGCACACTGAAGGAGATTGCCTGGGTGTCACTGAAGGGTTCATTGCATCAGAGTTTCCCTCTGCGAGGCACCTTGAAGGATGAGGAGGGTCAACAGCTGTGAGTGGGAGGGAGGGAGAGGATTCCAGGCAGAAGAAACTGCATGAGCCAAGTACAGAGGGGTGACGTCCCAATGTCAATACCTGAATTGATAAATCCCTAAACAAATACATAAATTAATAGATTAAGTGTACACTAGTTATATAGAGAACTATATTGTTTTGCTGACCTTTCTGTCTTTGAATTTTGGATTTAGGTGATTAGCAGTATAAATTCTTACGGAAATCTTAAAACCTCCTTCGAGCACCACTCAAGAAAATAGCCCCTGCCAGACATATTTGCCAGAAATGCTCACTTCACCTCCCGTTTTCTTCTGGGTCTCGTCATCCTCCTTGACTTCCCCACGTCTCTGCACGGACAGTTACTCAGTTCTGGGGAAGCTGTGAACCTGGCGGTTTTACTGAGGTTGACCTAATCACAAACAGTTCTTCCATATGACTTACATGACTACACATGCAAGAACATGGAGGTTTTCTTTTCACCCAAGAAAGGAGGGAGTGCATCTAGGACGTTTCGTTGCCCTATACAGGTATTTTACAGCGTTTGAGTGAACCCTTCCCTCTTATAAAAACACCCACCGTCACAATGAGGTTGCGTCCAACTGGGCCAAACTCGTGAGTAAAGCATGACGCTCCAGTCTGTGGTTCAAACATTTTGAACTTCTCAGAATGGAAATAAGTACAGATATTATTTATCTCAAAATCTTACCTTGTGAACTTTATGAATTATTGTTGTAGTTTTTGAAATGTTGCCTCCATGTTTGAGGCTAAGGTCACCAAACAGAGAAAAAAAATCATGCAGCAGAGGGAGGTTTGTCAGATCAAGTTCATGTTGTCTATGGCCCTTCACTGATCAAGCCGTAGCTGGTGTAAGGGGCTTTGGCTGTACTATATTACTATTCAGCTGTTTTTTTCCAGTTAATAATACTGCTTTTTACTTTTTTCACATAAAGGGGCATTTTGAGGTCTTGTCACAGCAGCTGCTTTTCCCTGTGGGTGTTCAGTAAGTGGCACCCTCACCTTGTGGGCAGCAGAAAGGGGCAAACTCTCTGAGTTGTTCAAGGCTCTAGGAGAGGACATTGCTGAATGTGACACAAGATGGGCTGAGCTCTCCTCTATGGGTGTGACTGTGTAATTTTTGAAGTTTTCATCAACTGAATGTGTAGGCTTTTAACTTATGTTAGAATAGGAGTTTAAATCTGGTCATTTCACGCTCCAGAAAGTTAAAGTCAGTGAAAATCCTGAAAGAAAAATATAAGGGATTATTTCTCTTGTAACACATTTATTAAGGCATCTCAGTTCTTTGAGGGATCTGCATACCATGGTTTTCTCTTTTTTTTTCCCCACTTCTTTCAACCATACCATGCTGGATATCCATTTCTATGTTCGTAACTGCTTCTTGAGCAAGTTGCACAATTTCTCATTTATTTCATTTTTTAAACTTAGTTTAAAGTTTTCATCTCTTATCTGATTTAAAGTTTACTTCCATCCTCATGGATCAGACTTGGTGACTTAGGGGTCACTGGACTTCAGGGCTGAGCTCCTCTGTGTTTGAGGGCTTGGGAATAAGAAGAGGTCTTGGTGGGGATGGGAGGTACAGAATCTTGCTAGGTTCCATGTTAATAGGGGAAGCTCTTTAAGAAGTCTCGCCCTAGCTAGTGTAGCTCAGTTGGTTAGAGCAACATTCCACAAACCAAAGGGTTATGGGTTCGATTCCTGGTCAGGGCACATGATTGGGTTGTGGGTTCAGTGCCTGGTCAGGGCATGTGCGAGAGCAAACCCATCACTATTTTCTCTCACATCGATGTTTCTCTCCCTCTCTCTCTCTCTTTTGCTCCCTTCCCTTTTCTCTAAAATCAACAAGCGTGTCCTCAGGTGAGGATTGAAAAAGTAAAAGAAGAAGTCTCTCATATGGCTGCAGCAGGAACAGAATTGGGTGCAAGCACTCACTCAGGGAATGGGAAGAAGGCGCTCCCTCCAGCAGTGAGTGAAAGTAGAGATCACCACTGCTCTTTCTAAAGCCAGCAGTTAACTGGAGAAGGGGAAATAATCTCTCCATGAAGAGCCCTTCTTTGCCCATTAAAACAAATGAACAAACACACACACAAACGAAAACAGCTCCCTTCTGCCCATCCGCAGTGTGGCCGTGGGTGGTAGCTGGATAGGTTCTCCCTCCTCCTGGTGAGCCCTGGCTGGGGGGAGTCTGCCTCCAATGTATCGCAGTTTATGGGTGGCTCTGGCTGGGTCTCGGGCCTATTCTCCGATGCCGGAAAAGTTCTTAATCCTGCTGAAGACTTTTTTGTTGTCCACCTCTCACTCCTCCCACACTAGCTACAGAAAGCAAACAAAAGGAGATGTGATGCATGTTTATACTTCCTGTTCTTGATGTGGAATGTGGCAGCCTGTTTCTGAACAGCCGTGTTTAAGGTTTGAGTGCGTTAGATTCACAGAAGGTATCAGCGTAGAAATGAAAAGGGATCCTGGCAAGTTGCCTTGCTGTCTTCTTTCAAGGCCTGTGAATGATTGCAGTTCTTTTGCCTTTCAGTGACATCCCATGGAAGCTGAGATTTCACCCAGAGAGAAAGGCTTTGATGTGCTATTTTGTACACAGTGAACAGTTTCTTAAAGATGGCATTCTTAACTCAGTGCTCCTGCTCCCCAAAGAGAGGAGGCAATTGAGGAATTAAAGAGCTGCCTGGAGGAAGGAGCACATCAGGAACTGTGGTGGAGTTCTTGCTTCGCTGTGTTTTCTGACTTAAGTTATTTGATTTGTGAATACGCCTGACAGTAGCTTACATTTATGAAGTGCTTATTGTGTACCAAATACTGTGCTAAGGTTTTTACAGGCTTCATGTTGCTTAGTGCTCCTGGCAACCTTCTGTGGGAGGTGCCACCAGCGTAGTCTATGGCACTGTCTCAGTCTGACCAGGCTGACACTGATCTGTTAACCGACTCCTTTTCACTTTTCTTCTATAATCCATTGATGATCTACCTCATTGTCCCATATTTCTGCAAGGATATTCTAAGGATGATTTTCAGGAGCTGTATTAAAATCTTTAATTCATGTTGGTATGATAGTTAAGAATTATTGTGGGTTTAACAGGTGCCGTTTTTATGCAAATTTATATGCAGATCTTATATAACACCCAAACAATCATGAAAGTGAAATATTATCAGCCTATTTCGAAACAAGGAAGAAGAGAGGATAAAGGACATCCCTGAGCTCATACAGGTAGAAAACACAGGTGCCAGGGTTTGAGCCAGACCCATCTGACTCCAGGTCCAAGCCTTTAACCCCTGCTTTGCCAGCTCCCTTCATGCCCTATTGTCAGAACAGAAAACTGTTTCCGATGGACCATGCTGTGCTCAAATGCTTATTGCTTCATCTCCTTGATGATAACAAAACATTCCCTAAGCAGTTAGCCCATTAATTTTGTTAAATTTCCAAAACCAGTAAAGCAGTAAAATGCCCTTTTATGGAATCTCAAGGTTTGAGGTTAAAACATTTTCAGAGTGTGGAACAGAACTTAATGTAAGGCCTGTAAATGAAATAACACTTATTCAACTTAAATGCTGCTAATAGGCAATCTAAAGGTGATTACCTAGGTTCTAGAAGCTTAAAGTAGAGTGTCAGACGTAAGTGGGGTTCTTAGGTCTGATAGGGAGTTTTCCAGAGAAGAGACCCAGCAGGAAGGGGTGGCCCTGTCTGGGACAGCGCTGCCAGGTTGGGACGTGAAACACCATAACTAGCTTGCCTACTCCAACCCTACTGCTAAAGTTTTCAAAGAAAGCTTTCAATGTTTTAAATAACCTTTCACTTTAAAACAGATGCTAGTGGGATAAAGGAAATCTCTTACAAAAGTTAGTTTTCCAGCAACTTCTGTATTAATAAGCATGTGTTCTTGGTAATTAAGTGAATACAATAACAATAATAGATTATATAGTAAGTAGTTCACAGTCTAATGCTCAGGGCTGAGTTGTGTGTCAGAGTGTGAATGTGTATTTGTAACTCTTTATATTCTTGTCTAGAGTGACTTCTGGAAAACACTAGTATTTTCTCTCCCCTTCTGGCAAACTGAAGCCTCATCCTTTTGTGGGTTTTTCGATTTGCACTCCCTTCAGGGATCTATAATACTTCTGGTGGGTTATAGACTTCTGGTGCGTTTTAGACCCACCTTTGCAAGGTTGATTCCGTTCACTGTGGAGACCCAGGCTCTTTCTTATCAGGTGACTGTAGCAGCCCGGCTGACTTGGCACATGCTTCTGATTTCTCTTGTTAACTTACTACAGAGAAGCAGGACCCCCTGCTTTAAAAGCTGCAGAGCCTGGTATTCACAGAGACAAACCCTTCTTTTTATTTTTTTTTAAATTTTTTTATTTTAGATTATTCAGTACATTTTCTATCTTTTATTCCCATTCCAGCCCACTCACCCATCCCTCCCCACCTCCCTTCCATTTCCAAGCCCCGTAATTTTGTCCATGTGTCCTCTATATTTGTTTCTGTATACCCTTCCCTTCTCCCCTGAAATTCCCTCCCCTCTCCCCTCTGGTCCCTGACATCCCGTCCAAACCCTTCTTTTTAATGCAAATAGCAACTGCCTACAAACTCTAAGCCTCGGGGTGTTTATGACCTCAGATCTCAGTCAATAGAGAGGTTTAGTGTGTTCACAACCAGTGGGCTTGTTTATACACACTGGCAAGTTCTGGGTCCTTTCTGGGTCTTTTAGATTGTCTTTTGAATGAGAGGATTCCAACAAGCTAAGATATCTGACAAGTTTTGAAAGTCTGTCTAGAAATCAATTGTTAAATTACTGAGATTTAAAATAGGAAATCCATCAAACGAGATCAGCTCCTACAGTGGCTTGTAGGGAGAGAGGATGTGTGCTCAGAGGTGCACTGAACCATCGAGAACATTTATTATGCACTTCTTGCGTACCCACTACTATATGAAGGAGACAAAACTCAGCATTGGCCTGGTAGGAACTTACTGCCAGAGAATGATTCCAAATCCACATGTACCCCCCAAATGACTTACTCGTGTGTAAAACTGGAAACATAAAACAGTATGAAAACCTGGTAGTTAAATGTGATGGTCAGCATTTTTACATCTGGTCTGGACCATCGTTTTTGCCAGGCACCCCTCCTGTGAACACAGATCACTTTCTCTGAAAGGGGAAGGCTAGTTGTGGGTCAGGAAGGGCCTTGGCGCGCTCCTGAGAGGTGGTCTTAAACTGACCTTCGGTATTCACATGTCCTTATGGAAGGGGGCAGTGAGTTACCCACAACTTCCATCTTGAACCTCCCATATATACTAAGCATGCAGCCGGCCCTGAGAAAAGTTCTCCAAGGACAGTGCCACTGTGACCAGCCCCACCTCCTTCATTGGCTGTGTGGCCTTGGGGAAGTGATACACACCCCATACATTGCAGTTTCTCCATTTCTGGAAAGGACATCATAACAGTCACAAGTTGTTGGGAGGACTGATGGGATAATTAAATTGTGTAAAACTCATGGAAATGTTTTGCTGACATAAATATTCAAATTATAATTATTACCATTCCCCTTTCTAGCTGAGGAAACTCGGACTCAGAAAGGTTGAGTTGCTTCGTGAAGATCACAGTCAGTAAGTGCAAAGGCAGGAATTTGCACGCAGCTTTTTCTGACTCCAGACTGAGTGCTGTTTCTGACATGGCCTCACCCGTGCTCACTGAACACATACTTCCTGAGTTCTGACGGGATGTGCTGTCCGCTGTGGGCTGAGTCAGGCCCAGTCCCTGTCCTCATGGAGCCCACGTCCCCATGGCCTCTGCAGCTGCTTCTCCCCTGCTGTGCAGGACCTGGCCTCCAGGACCAGGGCTACTGGGTCCCCACCGAGCTCTAGAACATTCTGCAACATGGAAAGAGTGAGGCTGCCTTAGGCCTACATCATGGGGAGGAGGTTTCCCTAAGAGCAGAAATGGCCACATGTCTCTTCTACAGTTTGAGAGAGCAGTGACAGGGACCACCCAACAGCCACGTGGGGCACTGGGGAGGACGCGCTGACCACAGCGGAGATAGCACTGGCAGCCTCGGCCGCTCTGACTCCTGCACAGCCTTCACCTTCACCTAGTCGGGTGGTGAGAGTTCGGGTCCTCGTGCAGAATCTCTGGGTTTCTATCGTACCTCTGCTGTATGTAGATACTGTATGATTTTGTGTGCGTTGCTTAAGCGCTCTCACCCTCAGTTTTCTTATCTGCACGATTAGGATCACAACAGTACTGATTTCCTGGGAACGTCATAGCGAGGACTGCTCAGCACACAGACAGTACTCAGTGAATGGTAGTTAATGTTAACACACACCCAGCACTGTATCGTCTCGTTTAATCATCACATCATGCCTGGGATGTAGACGTTATTAATGTCGCCACTGGACAGCGAAAGAACCAAGTTTGCACAGCTAATAAAGGCCAAAAAGTAAAGTTGAATATAAATCATCTGAGTGTCCAACCTGTGCTTTATGCTCTGGGCTGAACTACCTCCTGAGTAGCTGCAGGAGCCTGCATTGAACTTCTGGAAGACAAAAATAGAATTCAGGCAGTTTCTAGGTCCCACGATTCTGTTAAGGGTTTAAATGTTCTGAAAAAGATATATAAGTCAGGTGTCTTGAGGCATGGCGGGGAGCAGTGAGTGGCCAAACATCTCTCTTTGTGGACTGGGAAGAGAATTAAACAAAGTGGCATCTGAGGTGTGAGACAGATGGTGGAAGTTCATGGTTTTGAGAATAAGTTGGACATGGGAAAGAAGTCCAGCTCAGCTCACAACCCAGGCTTTCCCCTGTGTACCTGGTGATACAGACACCGGCCTGCAGTGTCCGAGTCATTATGGATGAAATGAGACGTTCACACGGACTACCGAGTCTGGTGGAGGACAAGGGACAGCTTGGCTTTTCTCTCAAGGGAAGCAAAAGCCGTGGCCTCCGCCATGACTGGCCTTTATTTGTCTCTCTTTGCACATTACCTGATGGTCCTCATTTACTGTGCACAGGTTCGCTTTAGGTGGTTACTTTTCACAGAAAACAAAGGAGTCAATGCTGCTAATCACTTCACAGAAGAGGGATATTTGCAAATGAAAAGGCAAAAGTGGTTGAACAGGTTACACTCATCCTGGAAGGTTTAGCATGGATTTTAGGAAGTTACTTTGCGGTAAATGTCCTCAATTCAGGGTGAGGGAGTTTTTTTAGCAAGAACAAGACTCAAAGGGGCCTGGGCACATTGCAGGCCTGATTTCCCACGGGAAAACCTATCCGTGGGCGTGGGTCCTGTGCGTCTCCCAGTGGGAGCTGGGCCCATGCCATGTAGAACAGTCTCCTACACCTGGGGCACAATTGATAGATACATTATTTAAACTCTCTGAGCCTCAGTATCCTAAAAGGTGGGGTAGGGGTGGTGAGGGGAGGAGAGAGAGAGGATGTCAGGTGTGGAACTAGAGCCAGTTTCTATCCCCTTTCCCACGGATGTCAGAAGAGAAATCAACCTTCATTTGGTGGAAAAAAGCAGTCTGGGTGGGCAGAGGGAGGAAATCATAGGGGTGTTTGGAAACTTCAAAACACAAACCTGGGCAAGCACATGTCACACAGCGTGGATTTGGGCAAGAGGTGTGGGATGAGAAAGGAGGGGAAGGTGGTTTTCATACAGTGAATATTTTTCTTGAGAAGTTTATTACCCATAGGATCCACTGACATTTTCTGAGTGAGAAATAACAAGATAGGCCCTGGGTTTCAGAAAGAGTACTCTATCTTCAGTCTCTAGGGCGAGCTGATATGGAGAGAAAAGACTTCAGCAGGAAAGGAGAGGAGCTGAAAATAGAGATCTATTGGAATGGTGTGGTTGAGGTTAAATTAAAGCAGTGGCCCTGGTAATAAAAAGAAACAAAATTAATAGGGCAATGTAGTCATATCAGTCAGCTGTTGCTGGGGAGAAAGAAACTTTAAGACAGCATAACTTTATGATTCAGAAGTTTGGGAGTTCTAAAGCCTTTCTTTACAACAATCACATCTTTAAGAATTTGCCCAAGGAAAACATGTTTGTTTGACTGGAGAAATGGCACAATATACTTACAGGGTAGTAAATATTTTCAAATAAATTCAAATAAACAAACAAGCAAGTGACATCATTTAAAAGAGACAGGAAAAGAAGGAGGGAAGGAGGAGGAGGGAGGAGAGAGAGAGAGAGAGAGAGGGAGAGAGAGAGAAGAGGGGGAGAGAGAGAGAGAGAGAGAGAGGGAGAGAGAGAGAGAGAGAGAGAGAGAGAGAGGTCTCTCAAAGCAGTGGCCATACTGGGAAGTGGAATGTTTGTTTCTTTCAGTAATGTGGCAGCTCCTGTGTGTCTGACCCTACGGGGAGAAGTATCTACAGTGTAGCTCACTGATCAGTTGCCTCTTGTATTTGAGGGTCAAGTGAACTATCTGGAACCTTTTTCTAATTAACACAACGAACTGCCATTTCTAAATACACATAGAGGTTCTTAAAGAGTGAGTATAATTTGTTTCCCCAAATGGAAATTGTTGCACCTGATGCTAGGATTCACTGGATGCTAAACTTCCCTCTAATGGCTGTGATTTTCAAACTGGTTTCATTGGTCCAGAGGCATAACTTTCTCTACTCTGGACCATTTCTTTGCCACCTGCTGAAAGGTCAGTGTCTGTGGAAAGGAATGCAGATTAGAGGGAGAATATTGCCTGCACGCCCAGTGCCTCACCCATTTGTTTGGCATAAGCTTTTGCCCTTCGTGTCTACTCTGTACAAAATGAAAAATAAACAAACAGAAATAAAGAAAAGTCCATGTGATTCCTGAATATTAGCTATACACCTCGCAGCACGAGGGCACTGGAAAGATTTTCCTCCAAGTGCATTTTCTCCCATGAGATGGTTTATTTGACAGCTCCCCCGATTCTGCTGTGGACTCATTTATTCTAACAGTGGGATTGATTTGAGATGCCCGCAGAGGGTTTAAAGCATGGAGCTTTTTTTATTGTACCTCATGCCATGTTTTATTATCAGCACTGTTTAAGTAAAAGACTGGGTAATCCATAAGCATTTCTATTTGACTTTCGGATGCATCTTTGTGTTTACATTCAATGTTAGTGACTGAAGGAAATAATATATTGACAGTAGGAGTTCTGTAAAGGTTAGGAGAGTTTGAACGTGGTGTGGATGTATCCGGCTTTGGGTAACTACGTCATCCCACAAGCAGACGCCTAACACTGTCTGTCCTCAGGGAGGTCTCTGGTGGCTGAGCGTGAGGGATACCAGCATTCTCCCTGCTTACCTTCGGGTTCTTTCCTTCCTCTTGACCTCTTGCTATAGAGAAAAAACGAGGTAGTCCTGTGGTGTGTGCACACTTAAGCTGGGGTAGAGTTAGGCTTGGCCCAGCTCATCCTTGTGCCTTTTCCCTCCACAGGTTAGGATAATGGTGAAGAGCCCCTAGCTGACGCTCTCAGTGTTCTGCCCACCTGTGTTCCCTCCACCTGTCTCCAGGTCATGTGTGGACAGCTTGCAGACAGCTTCCTGCATCTACCTGAGGGTGTTTTCTGGCTATGGGAGTCTGCTTGGTGGTGCTCAAGGCAGTCCCAAAGTGCCAGGAACGTGGACTGAACTGGTAGATCGGTGAAGGCTGGAGTCTGTAGATAAATATTCTGGCTTCCTTGTCTCTTAGAGACGTTTCTAAGGTGTGTTCCACACACTCTCCCAGAGGCTCCCTGGTGAGACCAAATCCCAGCTGTCCGCAGCAATTACCTGGCCCTTAGCTGGCTTTCCTCTTCCCTGTCTCACTGATCTGCTTCCTCACTTTGCTTCCTGGGATCATCTCTCAAACTACCTGCACGCAAACTCTTGTCTCAGAGTGTGCTTTCAGGTGGGACCCCCGGTGAAGACAGGTATATAGGGTACAGCGGGACTGCCTCATGGCAAATTCTGACTCCATTACTCTAGTTCTTAATTTGGTGAAATGATTAGACATCTTTTTACTTCAATTCCCTCATCTTTATGAAAGGTGCGTGATACATAACTATCTGATGCTTTTGTGAAGCTTAACTGAAAGAATACATATTAAGTGCTGACCGTAATGTCTGCCACATTGTAAGTTTTCAGTAAATATTAACTTTCGTCATCATTATCATTAATGCTAGCATATATAAAATCGTCTCTGAATAGACAGCATGAACAGTTGTAGCTTTCTCACGCCTGTGTAAACTCTGGGAGCTTAAAGCTCTTCAAGTTCCTGCTGGTCCCTAAGTTACAGATCCAGGTCGGCGGAGGAGGCCTGTAGACTTTCAGGAAGGACTGAGCTAGTGGGTGGGAAGCCAGGCTTCCTGTGCTCCAGCGAGCAGCCTGAAGGGGACACTGAGTGATCATGAGGAGGTGGAGGTGAGGAGGGTTGACGCAGACATTGGCGTTCCTGGCACACTAAGATGATAGATAAATGGTCTTCTAGTGCTGAGACTAGAACTGAGCTCTGCTTCTGCCTAGGTGGCATAGTATGTCAGGAGGGAATATTCTAACAGGCATTCGTCGAGTGGCTGCTATGTCCCAGACATTCCACTGGAGATTATTTTCAGTGGTTTTGAGCACCTGCTGGTGACGTGTAAACACTTGTGGAAACACACGGAAGCCTGTGGGATGTGGCAGTCTGGCCGTTGTATGCTGTCCCGGGAAGAGCCGCTGTTGTCGGAGCTGCCTTTAGTTGTCTTGTAAATGAAGTGTTATCTGAGAACAGAACGCGGGAGGGCGCCAGAGAACAAGCAGCACAACAAAATGAAACACTGAACTGCTGGCTTTGGAATAGAGACCTTTTAAAGGTACCGTCGTGCTGCAGTCTCTGTCTAGCTCTGGCAGGTCCCTATGCGTGAGCAGAAAGGAGCACGTGTGAAGAGAACCCGGAGAGTGGCCTAGTGCACACAACGCACCACAGCACTTTAAAGGCCCCCTGTGTCTCAGCAGACGGCTGCCAGGAACAGGGGAAAGCTGAGTCAGTGACTGTAGTTTCGAGACAGCAATGCTTTATCCATCTCTGGCTCTGAAAGATGATTCAAATTTGAGAACTACCAACCACAGCTTCCATGATACCATTAGGCACAACTCACGAGCTCACTGGGGGTTGTGGCAGTTTGTAGGGGACAGCAATCAGTGAAGACCCAGGTCTTTTGACTTACAGGGCTGTGGATCTCTGTGGGTAAATATACACAGTGCCGATCTCCTCCACCTGGCTAGGAATGTGAGGCCCATACTACTGATTACCCGGTAGTCATTTCCACTTGTGTGTATCACAAGTTCCTTAAGCTCAGGATGATCAGAAGAGAGCTCATCAGTGTTTCTTCCAAACCCAGCTCTCCTTTCTTCATTTCATCTAAAATAAGTGGTAAGACCAAGTTACTCACACTGAGAATCTGGAAGTAATCCTTAGTTTTGCTGAATTCCAGTCCCCAAACTTACCCCATTTATCTAGCTGGTCACCTAGCTATCTCTTTTAGTTATACTTTTCATTTGTTTCTCTCTACTGCAGAGTATTTTAAATTCAAGATTATTTGCCTCTTTCCTAAATTCAGTGATCTCTGTGGTCTGTCTATTCTGTTTATCATCTAATTCACTCCACACTCTTTGTTTTTAAAATTTGAGCTCTCCAGAGTTCTTCCACTGTGTACAGAATAATGTCCAATTTCTTAGCATTATATACAATCTGTGTATTAATTTTACAACCTTAGTTCTCTCCTTACAACCCACATTTTCTGCACTCCCCAATGCTCACAAACACCAGAGCCCTCCCCACATTGCCCGTTTTCCAGCAGTTAATCATATTTGACCTGCAGTAACCTCTGCTGGATGGAGTATAGCATACAGATTAAGCACATGAGTTCTAGAACTAGAGCAGCAGGCAGCAAACTACAACCTCAGGCCAATTATTCGCTACTGCCTCTTTACATAAATAGGTTTTTATTAGAACACTGGAATGAATGATGCTCACAATAAAAGATGTCAGGCAAAAAGGAATACATATTGTATGGTTCTGTTTATATACATCTAGAAAATGCAAACTCATCTGTAGGGATGCAAGACAGGTCTTTGGTTGCCTGCAGGGAGACATGAGGAAGGGATTTTAAAGTAGTGTGAGGAGCCTTGGCTGGATGGCTCAGTCCGTTGGAGCATTGCCCCATATACACCAGAAGGTTGCGGGTGTGATCCCTGGTCAGGGCACATGCCTAGGTTGCGGGTTCAGTCTCAGTTGGGGCATTTACGGGAGGCAACCAGTTGATGTTTCTCCTTCTCTCTCTCTATCTCCCTTCCTCTCTCACTGAAACCAATATACATATCCTCTGGTGAGGATTTTTAAAAAATACAATCACATCTTAAAAAAATAAAGCTGTGTGAGGAGACTCCTAGGGGTGATGGTCATGTTCTTTATTTTAATTGTGATGATGATTTCATGGGTCTGTTTGTATGCCCAAACTTATCAAATTGTCCACCCTCCATATGCGCAGTTTAGCACATGTGAATTAGAGTTCAAAATTTAGAAGGAAAACTAATAGAAAAAACAACAGAAACATGGTGGATAATGTCCAGCAGCAGGCGTTCCCACAGTCTCAGCTCGGTTGGCCTGAAGCATTGCTGTATCTTACAGAGCGGTGTCTGGACGTCTTCCCAGGGTCCTGGGCTTCCACGTGGTTACCGGTTCGAAGAATTTGGCCACATCACTGACACTTTTTGTGCCTTTGGTTACTCACTGAAGACACAGAGGATTGGACTTGATGATCTTCAAGTCATCTTCCAAATTTCTAGACTTCTCTGATCTCCATCTTACCGACTCATTCCACAGACATTTCGGGACCCCTACCCTTACTCAGGCTGTATGTTCATGGTATATGCCCACCCTCCCCTTGGTGTAGCTGATTCCTCAGCTGTTTAACGTGATTCGTTCCTAGGTATTACGTCTCTGTTTGGAATTGTGGGGCTCATCTAGTAAAATATTCCTTCATAGTAGCAGAGAACTAGGGCTGTTGGGTTTTCTTGTTTGGGTAAATTACCCTTCTGAATTGAACGTCATATAATTTAGCCTCCCCCATTTTGTCTTCTCCGTTTCAAAATGTAACAATAATAGGATGTTTTTAGTTGGGTCGAATGACCACAATTTTAAAAGAGAAATGTAAGAGAAAATTAGAAATAGAAGGATGTAATTTGAGATATGCTACACCTTAGAATGGAGGATATCACTCGGGCATTTTCCATCTTTCAGGGCCTCGTAAATGACCCTGGCTTCACACAGTGGCCTCTAAGTTGAGTTGACTGTTGCAGGAATTTGTAAGCTTTTTAACGCATCCCAAAGCTCATGGCTGAACAATGATCCCTTGAGAAGAGAATTGGCTGGAGTTTCTTCAGTGCTCATCTGCTTAAAATCCAAATGACCCATAGATAGCATTGCTTATTTCTAGGAAAGTTTCCTTAGCAACATACCAGCAGTTTTAGGATGCTTAAAAAGACATGGCCAAATTGTCTCTTTAAGCATCCTAAAGAGACAATTTGGTAGGAACTGGGTCTGAAGAAATAAGAATACTATAGTCACATTATTACTGCATTAAGGTAGGCTGTCAGAATAGCCATGTCGTGAGTTGCTGATTTTCATTCACCCATCTACATGGACAGGGCAGACACGGGAGTCTCTGCGGACACATTTCCTATGTTATCTCCTGTACCTCTCACCACAGCCTCTGATGAAAGTGATTGTTATTTTGCTAGTTTACAACTCAGAGAGACTGAGGCTCAGGGATGTTTGAGTGTCTACCCAAGGTCAGATAGCTAGTCAGTACTGGAGCAGAAATTTAAAGCCAAGTCTTGCTCATATCCCCCTAAATTCAGTGTTCCTGTAAATACCTACTGGCTCACTCCTCATTGTGAGGCACTTGAATGATCACTTGGCTGTTTTGTTCACCGGGTGTTTTTCAGTTTCCCTAGGGCTTCCTGCTGGCCAGCATGAGAGATTATGGAGCTGTGCTATAATTGTGGTGGTCCTTACGTCTGCAAGGCCTCCTGACACCATCAGTGTGCCAGGGAGGATGGGTAATCCTCAGGGGATGTACAGAAATCTCAGCTTGTCTTTATTTGACATTAGGAATTTCTCACCCCGCCCGCCATATAGTCTTTGAATGGACTTTGTGGAATTTCCTCAAGACATTTTCTCCTGTGTGTTCTTGGAGCTTCTAGTTTCTATCCAACCCTTTCTTTGTGAACTAGCAGCTGTGTTTCTTTGGCTGAAAAAGGCAGCCAGGAGTTGGAGTTTGCCTCCACCTTCACCCTCCTTCTAGGCTTTACACTTGAAGGCTCAAGTGATTTTTCTAAAAACAATAATCGGATCATGCTATTCCCTGTGGCATGTGGGAAATTACCTGACACTCCAAGTATACTCAGGCACTAGAGGTCATGGTCACAGAGAAACACTCATAGACCAAATGATGATGTTTAATTATATAGCTCGTTAAATCAACTTAAAGTGAGCAAGCAAAAAGCAAAGGGAAAGAGATGAGGTAAATGACCACACTTAGGAATAATGTGAAGCAGGATGGAAAGACTACCCTAATTCTCAGGTACACAGTGTTCACATATCTTGCTTCCTCTCTGTCATACCAGCCTCCCCTGCTGATGGGGAGGTTACAAAGGCCAGAGTTGAGGCTAAGAAAGGGGATAGAGTAGCTGGGAGGCATCTGGAGTCGTTGCATACTTACCTAGTGGAGAGACACAAGGGAGAAGAGATCTGCCGCAGTGATAGCTCATCAGTTAACCTAATGGCCAGGTACATGGTATATGTTTTATCTGAATGTCTTGAGCTGAGAAACTATGGGGCCAGAGTGGGAGAAGAATGGGTGTTACCAATGGGTTGACCAGTGTAGAGATGACAGCTGTCAATCAGACATGGTCTGAGCTTTATAAATATTTAAGATTTACTAGGTACTTCCATCCCTGTCTGTGGGCAAGCAACTCTGTTTGTTCTATACTTTTTACCTTCATTCAAAATTCATATGCTCCATTTATTTTCACTCTGTATTAAAGGTCTCAGAGGTTACCAACTTGCTGTCTATACTTAATACAAACTATCAGTTTTATTCATCACTTTTTTTATTGTTGTCTATAACAAAGCTAGATGATCTTAATACACCAAATATATTGCATCCTATTTAAGATATTCCAAGACCTCTTTTTGGTCTAGAAGATGAAATATAAAGCTATATTTTATTGCATCAAGGTACTTACAATTTACTCATGGTTTCTGCTATAGACTCATTATCCTATCTCTTATAAAAACTCCCTCCTCTTCCCTACCACATGGAACTGCTCACCATTCCTGGAACTTTCCAACTTCTCTCAACTCCACACATGGTATAGGATGTTTTTCCATCTGTGGTCTACCTGGGGCATTAGTTCCTGCTCATCCCTTAAGGAACACAAGCTTTGCTTTCTCTACGAAGTCTCATCTGAATACCACGGTCTTCCTAATCCCAAACTCAGAGCAACAGGCACTCACAGGAACACATATGTACACAAATACCTCCTCCCTCCAACTGTGTCCCTGAGTAATAGTATAAAGAATGCTATTAGAGCACTGGATACTTTGTATTACATTTTTTACATGCCTATCTCCTCCTTTAGACTCTAAGTAACTTTGATCCAGGGATCTTAATATATTTTTCCTTTTATCCCCAGGCACTAGCCAAAGCCTAGCATGTTGTAAAAAAGCAGTATATGCTGAGTTGTTGAGTTAACAGATATTTAATAATAAATAAACATCATTGTGCAACCATTGGGTGGATATTTGTTCTTAGAGTAAGGAGGATTTTTACACTTACCATTTTAAAATTCAGCCATTGTGGGACTATTTTTCCCCCCACTGACTTCTTTCTCCCTTTGAACTTTCCCCCCAAAGTACCATTTACTCCTATTACTTGGTTTTCAAAAACCACTTAAATGTTTTTGTAAGTGAGTAATAACAACAGGTCGTGGTAATCTGTTGAGCACCTACTGTGTGCCAAGCGGTGTATTAGCACTTGCCCTTCCAGTGATTCTAAGGGAACTGGACCAGATCACAGCACTGCGTGAACGGTAGCTAGAATTATGAGTCAGTCGGAGCCAATGCAGCTTCTGACCGGATAATTAGATGCAATAAGCACATAACCACATTTTCTCTCTATTTCCATATTAGAGCATGTTAGTTGATTCAACACTTGAATTTACTATTTGAAGCTGCATTTATATACATTTATATAAATGTCTATTGAGTAATGACCTGTCTGGGCCTTGACCTAAACCTGGAAAAAGTAGGCACCATTTCTGGCCTTTTGGAGTTCACAGTCAGCAATACCTCAAAATCAATGAGAAATATGGAGGTGACCCTAACTGGGACTCTAATTGGGAATCTAATTGAGAAACATGAGTTCCCACTGATGTCACAGGCAGGTCTCTGTCAATATCTCTTCACTGAGCAGTCAAATACCCCACTATGAAAATGACCCCTTTCCCAGCAACGTGATTCAAGCCTACAGGACTTACTTTCTTCATCCCAGGCACCTCTTGGGATCTCTCTGCTGCCTCAGCTACCCACCCCAATTCTTACCCAGCCCAAGTCCAACATGAGTTCAAAGAAGCACCCCTGGTTCCTCTGCCAGATTGCTTTCTCCTAATCCCCCTCCTGGTCCCGCAGAAGCAGCCCTGGCCCCACTCACCACTTATGCATTCATCATTCATCCAGAAGGGTGTTTACTGTATGAATGAGAGCTTGACACTCAGATAAACCTGGCTGTGGTTCTATTCACTAGCTGTTTGCCCTTGGCCATGATAATTTAATGTCCCTGTTTCTTACTTTCATCATCTATAAGATGGGATTACAATGCTATTACTTCACAGTAATGTCAGAATTAAAAAGCCTCAATACAAAGGATAGCAGTTATTTCATTTCTGTCATCTGTACTGGTCTCCTGCAGCCCTTCACCCTGCAGCCTCTGTGCCACGTCTGGGACTGTCCTGTTATCCTCTCAATGGACAAGGGCCCTATTTCAGTGCATTACAAAAAAAATGTGGAAAGGAAGCATCATTTAGAGTGTTGGAAAACCTGGGAGCTTGCATCTGGGTCAGAGAATAGAGAAAGCTGTGAGGTTGTGCTCTGGTCACAGAACACAATGGACCAATGTTTGGTTGGAGGTAAAAAGGAAAGGATGTCTGAGTAGACAGTGCAGGGAGGAGCCAACATAGAGCCTGCAGCTCTGGACCAACGTGTTCCTTGGTCCAAGAAGAGTAACCCCAGTGTGCCACAGGCCACAAAGCTCCTTCCTTCAGGCATGGAGCCACCATATATACCCTTCAAGGCTCTCCTGGTTCCTCTCCTTAGGACCCCAACTAGCTTATCACCTACCACCAGCAGTCTTCCACTGATTCATCCCAGTCTTCCCTGGGACCTTCAGCAAACCTGTCTGTCTCTTAACTCTTCCTGTCTTCCTGCTGAGCCTCATCCCCAGCCATGGGAGCCACAACCAGCAATTCAGACCTGGAGAATTTCAGGTACCCACTTGCCAGACACAAAAGGCTTAGAAAAAAGGAGTAATATGCTCACTAAATTATACATATGAAATTACTTTTTAAAGTGTGGTTAGTACATAAAAAGCTATCAACTATATCAGAATAGAGAATTCCCAGTAATGTATTAAAAGGAACAAAAATGAGTATCTTGAGAAGATGTCTTTAAAATGATCTCTTTGTCACATAGTTGGTGATATGGCATATAATTTAAAAAAATGAAAATAGCTCTAAATGATCTATAGCAATATTACTTTTCCAGCCACTGATGCTGATCTAGAATTCTAATGTAATGACCAATAAAAATGTTTGTCTCATGGAAAGTTGAGGTGTGTGGATGAAACACTGCTTTTGGTGTCATAGATGCGAGTTTCTATTGAGTTTCTGCCCCTTGCAACCTGACTGACCTCATTCATGTTGCTTAAACTGTCTGAGACTCAGTTTTTTTCCCTGTAAAATGGGTAAGAAATCTAAACATTATACAGTAGTAGATAACTATTATTAAGAGAGTTAAGTGGGATATAGAAAATAGTGTGCTTGGACCATAACAGTGGCCTGTAAAGAGCAGTCTTTTAGTATTCCTTCATCCCTGTTTTTCCTCAAACATTAATATGGAGAGGGAGGGAGGGAGGAAGAGGAGGAGGAGGAAGAGAAGGAGAGAGGGTAGGGAGAGTGAGAGTGTGAGACAGAGAGAGAGAGGGACAGGGAGAGAGGAAAGAAACTTTAATGTAAGCCATCACTTGGCTTGCAGATGTCATGTTCCAGTTTGGTTTTTGATGTGATGGCATCATTTTAAGGATATTTGCTATGATATACTATTGAAATTTCAGTTTTCTATAGGCTTTGAATGTGGGTTTCATAATCACATGTATGGTAGGGAGAAAGATATTTAACATCATTATAATTGGTAATGTTCCTTAGTATGTACTGGGAATTAATCACTTTTAAAAGTTTTACACATATTACCTTGAGTAATACTCACAAAAACTTATGAAGGAGGCATTATTCTTGTCCTCTACTTACAGATGAAAGAAATAGAGAGTTATAGTGAGTTAAATAAATCAGTGGAAAGAGCTTCGATGTAGCCATATTTGATTTGGGTTCTAAGAGTGCATATGGTTAAATTGATGAAATAACTGGGTGCAGTTTGGTATAGTTGGTGTATTATATGTGTTATGAAAGGTGAGGTTATAAAAATTTATGCTGGGGTGGGGCCAGATCCCACAGGTCTTTGTATGCTTTCATTGCACCTAGACACTTAGCGGCCTTTGGGGATTTTAAGTGGGAACTGACAAGAAGAACTTTCTGTTGAAGCATAATGATTCTGACCAAGTGTGAAGAGTTGGTAGGGAGACTGTGAACACAATGACAGCAATACCTTAAGTGAGAGTGGGGGGAGACCGGAGCCAGTGCAGCAGGGTGGGACCTAATGTAGAGAACACATTCCGGCAACGCTTAGGAGGCAGAATTGTCCAGCTCGTTTGTGGTTTGGATGCAGAAGGTGAGAGAGAAATCAGAATTCAGGATGACATCCAGCTTAACACCTTGAGGAACTGAATGGTGATGGCCTTAAGAGAGATACTGGAGAAGAGAAAGGGTTGAGAAAATAAAAGATGCTAGGAGATAGCCCAGAAAAGAATTAAAATAGGAAAATGGAGTCGAAGAGAGAAATACAGGTTGGCAAAAGGGACAAAGTCTGCAATCCTGGGATCTCAAGTTTTAATATTTTTACAGATGTTTCCCACCAAGTTTAAAATGTGAGAACCATTGACCCAGATTACCCTGTAACAGCTCTGAGAAACGCGAAAGTTAAAATGACAGGACTGTTCCAGGCACATAAATGGATCCCCCTGGGCGAGATGCACTGCTTGTCATCCTTCATAGATCAGAAACAGAGTTTATTTCATGAAAGTGGAAAAAAAACATAATTTCATGCTTCTAAGATACATTCTTTTAAACGCTTTTATATATTCTGTGCTCTGACAGCGTTTTAAAGATAAAAATCTTAAGAGTCTTATTTTTCTAGGACAGAGATTTACTTCTGAGCAATTTGACAAATATCGAGATTTCTCTTAATCTGTTTTTCCTCTGTGATTTTCTGTTTCCCTTTTCTCCCATTTTATTTTGCTTTCTGTTTCTACTTTGCCTTTTTTATGCACCCAGAAATTAAAGGCATGTCCATTGTATACATTGATTTAATAGTTTTATATTTTCCCCATAGAGCATGTGTAGAATATTTCACTGTGAGGATTAATCTTTGCATCTCTTAGCCATTCTTGGTTCATCCCTTGGCTAATGGAACCAGACTGCCCACATTGAAATCCCAGCAATTAGTACTTATGTGACCTTGGAAAATTAACATTTTTTCTGCCTCAGTTTCCTCAAGTGTAAAGTGTGGATATTAATAGAACCTATATATCAGTCAGCTGGGCTCAGTTGTGCAGCAGTGACAAATACTTCCATGTGATCGTATTGACTTTAAAGGCCAAATCTGTATTTCCACTCTCATTACCATGCACCTTGGTTCGGCTGCAGCTCTGCTTTATGCCCGCTAGTGGAGCCATGTGACGGCTCTTTCTAAACCTTCTAAGTGTCCCAGGCTACTTCTCATAATTCTCTGATTATGTAGCAAGCCACACAAAATGCTGACATAAAGGGACAGGAGATAGAATCCTCCAGAAAGAATGGACTTGTAAAAAGGAAAAGGCTGATAGAAAGGGGCAGCAAATATTTTAAAAAATAATGCAGTCAACCACAGCAACCTTAAGGGATTGATGTCTTAAATTAGTTAATATAGGTAAGACACTCAGAATGGTGTCTTGTGACTGGAGTCTGAGAGGTAAAATATATGTATTAGCTATTACTTCCTGAGTCTGATCCAAGTATGAGACGAAGAAGTTTATTTGTTCACTCTTCAACTTTGAGATTCCACTGTGCATTCCAAGGACAATGCTATTTGGAGTTGGGAAGTCTATAGAAATGAGGGTCTTGGTCTCTGCCTTATGGGATCTGTATGGTCCTGATGAAGAAGTGTGAAGAGGAAAGCATGGTTAATGTTTCAGATTTTCAGGTAGAGTAAGTACTCTACCAGCAGGGTACCCCACGCACCCCTCTGTGTACATTTTTCCCATACAGTTGGTTTTTATTTTTTATCTCTCCCAGTAGACTACGAAGTCTGATTATATTATGTGTGTCTTTTAATCTTTGTATCTCCAGAAACATCCATGGTGCCTTAAGGTAGTTACTGAACTTTCTAGTTAAGCTCACCTTCCTTTATATAGCTGGAATTGGGTGGTGATTTCACCTCTTTGGTAGCAACAGTTTCCTTCTGCTTGATGTCCCCAGGTAATCAGGAATTGAGGGTGCATGGATAAGGCAGTGAGCAGCCTGATGTTCACTACCGTGCTGTACCCAAATCATTGCACAAAGGTGTAAATACAGCATATTAAGGTTACTCATGTTTACCAAGGTAGCCACTTCACATGTCTTAACCAAGGCCTCATTTAGTGCAGTGGGGCCAGTTGCATTTAAGTCTTACTTAAGGGGAGACAAATACATTTGAATTAAAATGCTCTTGATCTATTTTTGTTGATGTTCTGGTTTTCATTTCTTTCCTCTATGTGCTTGTTTTGCAAGGTTTATTTTAGTGGGTACCATAAAGAGACGATATTTCTAGTGAGATGGAGAGCTTTAATTTCTCATGTTTTGAAACCTACATATGTATTATTTTAAGAGGGAGAAGGAGCATCATCTTAGGGAACTAGGACCAGAATAGGGTGCTCATTCTGCTAATCCATCTTTTTGGGTCTCCCAGTTGCATAAGCCAGATGTTAAGAGGGTAAGAGGTCCACTCAGGTGATGGGGACCAATCTGTGTGTCAGCTGCCTCAGTCCATAGTGGGTGATCAGCTGATGCCATCAATCTCATAAGCCAATAGACCTTGTAATTGTCATTCCAAGGAAACAGGCTGAAATATCATTCCTTTGCCATTCTTACTTTAGATTTAGTATTTTCTATTTTGGGAAGGAGGTGTAGCAAACATGGGGATTTATATAGAAGTGCATTTTCACAGAACTCTTTGTCTTAGAATACATTTTATTTTTGGTTTTAGAGAGAGAGGAAGGGAGAGAGAAAGAGAGAGAGAGGGAAACATTAATGCGAGAGAGAAACACTGATTGGCTGTCTTCTGTTTGCACCTCAAACCCACAACCCAGGCATGTACTGTGATCAAGAATCAAACTGGCGATGCTTCACTTTGTGGAATGATGCTCAACCCTCTGATCCACACTGGCTGGGCCTGTCCTGGGTAACTTTTAAAACCATATCATTATATATAAGATAAAGTCCTTGATCTGGGATATGGTAATTATTTGGAAACATGGAACCTGAAGGCACTTTGGGTGTGGAGACCATATCTCACAGATTTTGTCTGGCATGGACCTGAACTCATTAAGAATGATGGTGACCCCCCTTTCTGAAAAGCCCTCCATGGTCCTTGTGGGTCCTCATGGGACCTGATGGGGGTGATCCCAGTGATTGCTCCCAGAGACCTATGCCACTTCCTCACAACCTCAAGAGGTTGGTCAATAGTTGGTAATTTACGGCAATGAATGCTAAGTTTGCCTCTTAGTGGTGATAGGAGATCACAGTTCTCTGGACTCTTTGGACCTCATGGACTTCAGTAACTAGAGGTAGGGGGAAGAGCTCTCTTTGTGGCATTAGGAAGCCTGGATTCTTGATTTAATTTCATGATTTAATAGCCTTATGACCTTGGGAAAGTCACCTAACTCTTCCGGATCTCATCATAGGCCACTGGTATTCCCACCTTACAGGGCTGTTACACTATTTGAGTTACGAAGGAGGAGATGATCAAGTGTTGTGTGCCATTTTGGTCTGAGTTCCCCTGAGAACAGAGCTTGAGATAAGGACTTGGATCAGGTGGTTTATTTTAGAGGGATCCTTAAAAGTGGGAGTGAAGGAGCGGAAGGAATAAGCAGTGAAGCAAGAACAGCAATGTGCGTGTCCATCATCAAGCTTTCTGCTGTGAGTCATGTGGGCCTGGGGGAGATGGAGGGTGTTGTAATGAAAGCCTCCAAGAATTGTTCACTCAAATGACAGGATACTGGGGTATTATCTGTGAGCTCCATCCTTTCCATTGTTTGATAGCCTTCTCTCTTCTTCCTCACTTCTTGCTTGCTCTTGATGTAGGCAAGAAAGGCACCCCTGACTTCAGAGAAGGCCCAAGAGCTGACCTTGCTTAAGGTGGGGACTATTGGACTGTGTGAACTTACAACAGCTGTCTGCTGCCCCCATGGCAGAAGTCTGAGGTCGGCTGAGAGGACCTGGCGCAGGGCGTCAAAGTGTCTGCTGCAAGTGCGGACAAGTGTGCTGATTTACCTTCCATTTTCATTTCCAATATAAACGTTTACTTTCTTTTGGCTTTGGTAGTATGTCCTATATATGTTAGGACTTGACTATAGTCTTGCAAATAAAGTAAAACAAAAGTAAAATCTCATCATAATTTTCATTACCACCCCCACCCCCACAATGAGATTTTCTCTTTCATGTACAGCAGTATTCTCCTATTCCCTCCATGTCTTTACCTGGCTTCACACTGTTCCTCCTCAGATGTCTAGATGGGGACAACCCAGGGGCATAACCATGACAGAGCTGTGAGAACCAACAGTGGAGCAGTTCTGCAGACAGACAGACTGGGCGCTGAGTCCCATAGCTGTGTGACCCTGACAGGTGTGGAGTGTTGCTGTGCCTCTGTGTTTGTAAAGCTGGGCTGAACTACGCCAGCGCTGCAGCACAAAACTAAGCGAGATCACGTATGTAGGGCAACTGGCCCCTCTTTATAAATGTGACTTTCAACTTCATAGCAGTTTCTCAGAAAGCAGTATTTTTTTCTGGCTTGGAAAAATATATTTAAAACAAAGAGTAGTGTCTTTATTTTTATTTGTAGCTGCTTCCTGGTGTCTTTTAGCTCTGAAATGAATTAGGAATGTGCACTGAATTCACTCCTCCGCCAACTCGCAACGTGCAGATCCCTTCTGCTCCCCTTCTTTTCTTTCTCCACCCTCAATAGATGTACATTGTCATTGCTTTTTTATCCAATTCTATTTATTACTTATTAGTTCAATTGTATGTATTCATTACCCCAGAGAATTCCTTCCCAAATTGGTCCAACATATTATATTTCTAAAATATAGTTTTCAACTCTCTTCTGCTCCCTTTTCCTTTCTTCTCTTTCCCTCAGCCTACTTACTAATATGTTACTTAATTCATTCAATTCTATTTATTCACTCACTAATGTTTTTTTTCTAATTTGTTGGGCACCTTCTTGGTGTAAGGCCCTCTGCCTAGTTGTTAGGGATTACAGAGTACCATGTTCTTCTCCTTCAAAGGCCATAGAAGTGGAGGCAAGGAATGTTACAGAAATATCTGCAGTGCAAGGGACAGAATGATGATTTCCGAAGTATAGGTACAGCTGAGTTATTGGAGAGGCTCACACTTCCAGGCTGTGAGGGGAGGGGTGGAGGTGGAGAAGTTATGAAAATATATGAAAGAAAACTGATTAAAAATGTATAATACCCCTCTTAATTCCTATTTAAAGCAAGATGTTAGTAGGATTAATTAGACCTTTTAATTCATAATTGGCCATTTTTTCTTCTGCATTCTATTACAAAAGGGTCAATTCATAAGGAAACAGACTTAATTGGAAATTTATTAAGAGGAGCCAGTTTTAGTGCATATCCTGGTTTAAATCTCCTTAGCTCAATCTCTGTCAGCTTCCAAATCTGTGTCTTCAGCACTAAACAGTAAGATCACATAGTCAGGAAGACCCTGTGGCACAATAAGATTTAAAATCTTCAAAGACAGACTAATTTGTACTAATTATATCATGACAGTGGTGGGAAAAGTACTTGTATGTTTTAAAACATTTTACACAACGGTAGAATCAATATTCACAGAAGCATCTTTCTGTCTATCTCTGAGCAAATTGCCCTCATCTCCTGGAAAGTGGCTTCATGGAGAGAGATTATCTTGAGATTCTCCTGAGCTCACCACTCTTAAGCAATGCTGTAAATTTATGACTTAAGGTAAAGATTTGGCAGGAAATTGGGGGCAAGCTTCCTTCCCATCTTTTGTGGAGTCATTTGTTCCTTCAGAGAGATATCTGTCCCAGATTCATTCCATTTCAAAATTGAGGTGCTCCGATCTCCCAGCAGGGATGAACGGGTTCATTTTACACAGTGATCACAATTTAGAGGTCCTATCGATTGTGCTGCCAGGGTTTGCTCCGTAATGTTACGGGTACTCCTTGTTCCAGTCCCAAGGCATAGACAAGGGCACATAACTAAAACCACTCAGGAAAAAAGAAAAAAGGGGGGAGGGGGTTAGGAAGGAAGGGAGGGAGGGAAGGAGGGAGAAAGGCAAGAGAGAAAGACAACAGGAATCCAGAAACCTTGTGTCATTAGTAGGCAGTGGTGGCCTAAGGTGCAAATTAACACTGTATTAAGAAAATCATGCAAGCAGTGAATTTTGATTCACACTTCTCAGCAGTAGGAAGCTGCCCCGCGGTGGGGCTGAGTGTGACTGCTCTAAGGTAGGAAAGACTCAAATCACAGAGTCAGCTCCCCTGACTAATAAAATCAGTCATGTACTTTGTTTAGAATCTTTCCCTTCTCAGCTGAGGGTGCCTCCATCCACCTAGGTTCTCAAACCAAACCTGAAAATCTCCACTGATTCCTCTATTTCCTGCTCCCACTCCCACTCTACCTTCCCAACCAATCTCCTGTTGTGCTGACCCCACCTCTGAAATACAGGATCTGGCTCAAATAATGCCCCTTTTTATTACAAAATCATAAGAATGTAATTCTGTAATGTAATAATATCACACTCAAGCACACCATATGACATTTTAGGTGAAATGTTCAAATTAAAACTATAAATTATTACACCCATATTATTATCCTACCCACCACACTCACGCAGGCGCTACTTCTGTCGCACCCTGTACATCCCCAATCTCACCCTTCCATTTCTGCTGCCACCTCCCTAGTCCACGTCACTTTCCTGCCTTTATTAGTGACCCAGAACATGTCCTTGTTTTCATGATTCGCCTTTTTTTTTTAGTTTAATGCATTCATAACAACCACCATAAATTTTAAGACTTAAATTAAACCATACGATCCCCTTGCTTATATCCCAGTGGCTTCCGGTTGCATTTAGAACAGCATTCAGGTTCTGTACCCTGTTGGCAGGGCCTGTAGTGATCTGGCCTCTGCTTCCCCCTCTTCCTTCTCTCCTACCACACTCCCTCCCTCTGGCTCCAGAGATGATGAGCTTCTTGTTGTGCCTCTGCTATGCCAGCCTCATTCTGGGCTTCTGCTCTTGCTCTTCCCCTTGCCTTGGTTATTTGAATGCTTGGCTCCTTCTCAAATGTACTTCCTCAGAGAAGCCTCCTCTGACCAGCTCACTTAATAGCTCTCTATTCAAGCAGATACTCAGAGCAAAAATAGAGAAGTCCTCTCTGAGAGGCCTTTATGGAATATTCTGTAAAGTAGCCAACCCTCTATCCCCACATCAATTAGTTTTCACTGGGTTACCCTATTGTATTTTCTTTATAGAAATCAAGCCTACCTGAAATTGGCTCATGTTCTTTCATTGGCGTATTGCCCTTCTTCTTCTCCCATCTCAAACTAGACTACGCTGAGTACAGGCAGGGACCTTGTCTTCCTCTTCTGTGCTAGAATGGTGCCTGGTCCCATGCCAATGCTCCATTGGCATTTGATGAATATGTGACTGGATCTCTCTGTGATACACTGCCAGAGGTTAGGGACAGTACTCAGTAGCACCTGGAAAGGCAGAGTAGAGGGGGAACCACAGGGAAAAGGACCACCCATTGTTGAACATGTTCTGTGTGGTAGGCTCGATGGTACATTTAATTTTTCAAATCCAACAAATATCGGTGGTGTTTTCAGTGGGGCCCCCAGTAGAGTGCATTTGCTCAGGTTGAGTAACTGGGTCACCTGTCTTTCTCACACACCTCAGTGGGAGGCTTTCTAAGAGAAGGCTTCTAGAAAGCTCCCTGTGCATTTCACATCCGTTGTCGGAAGGGTGACAGCTCTTCTCGAGACTTGAGAACTCCAGTGAGAATGAGATGATTTTTTGAAATGTTTTGTCAAAGTGGTTTTTTAAGTAAATATGATTTAAAAGTTTTTCAGAGAAAATGGATGTTTTTGGGAAAATGTTTACAAAAACAAAACAAAATACCTCTACCTCTCTGTTGAGTTGTCAACCCAAAGAAAACCAGAACCTGAAGTATTTTGGACAGAAAATAAAATGCTTCTTTCCTGTTTCCCTGTCATCGTCCTTATTCTTTGGTCCCACTATTTTTCCTCTTCATACCTGCTTTTACTTGCCTAACCTCTTCTTTTTGGGTAGGAAGAATGATAGAATAAGAGGGGCTGTAGCCTTAGTCAAATGTTCATTGCCGCTCAGCTAGCCTAACCAAAGGTGCGGGTGAAAATGAAGGTAAGTTTCTCTTTTTAAATAATTTTGGTGTTTTTTAAAACCTATCACAGACATTTGCTGTATTTATTTACCATATCATTTAGATGTATAATCACTGTACCTTTCTAAGGGAGAAAATTTCATATTCTTGTATGCATTATAGAAATTTTGATTCATGTGAAATGCATAGTTTGAAAGGAAATCAAGTTATTGTTCCTTTTTTCTTCTTCCACCAATAGAAAAATGTTCAGGTAAAGCAAAGTCATATAGCACAGGTATTGCCCCCTTCTTTCCTGTCCCCCGTATCCCAAGCAAAAAAGTTTCCAAATGTTATACCCCCACTTTTGGAAACAGCATTTTGTGGCATATGGAAGGAATTTCTACTTCCTGTATATGAGCAAAACCTTCTAGGTTAGTTGCTGCGGTCAGGTCTTTGGAATATATTGACAAACATATATATATATATTGGGGGCATCTAGTAGTTTTGCTGGTTATATTGCTCCTGGGGGGAATAACAAACTCATGTAACATGAACAGTCTGCTAAAAAACAGGTTTAAAATGATTGAAATCCAAAGTCCACCTTGTAAAGGTGTGCACCTTTAATGGTGCTCAAATATAGATTTTCCCCACACACTCCCATCCCCTCTCTTGATGCAACAGGGAATAACCTGCTAATGTCTGAGTGTGCTCTTCCTCCAAGCAATCAGCAATGATTTCTCTCTCAGAGTGCTTCCTTCCCTAATTTTTCATTTAGATTTTATTATTAGTTCTGACTTCTTGAAGAAATAGGTCTTTATAGGGTTGCTGTGGGATAGGTTATGAAGACAGGGCGCCTCATCCTCTATCCCCTCTTCATCTGTGAACTGGACATCGTCTGTGAGACAGACCTTAAGTAAAAGAGATGGTGATAAGTGAGTTTGCAGGGAGACTAGATCAATAGTGGGCATTTGGGTGGCATTCCCCAAAGAATCCATGAAAGGCTCTTTGCTCTCCAGTAATGAACAACGCAACACTCCTACAGACTTCCGCATCCTGGAAAGCTTCACTGTGATTTTGCTCCTTTACTGCAGTCACGGGTGTTATTACCTGGGAAATTCATCTACAGGGTGTCAGATAACTTACTAGTCTTCTGTATTTAGATCAAACATTGAGGATCTAAGCAGCCTGAAGAAGACATCAAAGGTTTTTCTGTGATCAATATTTACTACTTAAACTATAAAAGGAGGGAACGAGCATCTATAACATGCATCCAATATGCACCTAATTGCACATCATGCTTCCTCGAGCCACTAACAGGAAAAGGGCGACACGGGACAGTTGATGGCTCTGAGTTTTGTTGTTGTTGCTTTGAGTTCCCACAAGTTCCCTTTGAAATTCCAACTTAAGTTGTTTCGCCTTCTTATCTGGACCACGCTTGACTTGCAAGGAAGAACCTTTATTTTCTGTTTCACTGGTGTTGCTTCCCTGGCTTTGTGCTTGAATCTGCCAGGAAATTCTTTCCCTGGACTAGATCTTCCTGCTTTTAAAACCCAGTGGTTTGTATGTTTCACTGTGCAGCTTGGGTCTGCTCACACATCACTTTATCAGTCTGGTTTTGTGCTTGGGCTACATGACAGATTTGCTCTTCCCCTCTATTTGCCCGCATTTCCAGCTGAGTTTAAACATCGCTTTCCTTCTTGTGGGATGAATGGACCTTTTGGCTCCACTAAAGATAAATGCTATTGACTCTCCACTGTGGGAAACCAAAGTTTTCCAGAACCTTACTGATATTTCTGTGTTTATTGCTTGAAAATTAGTATCAAATAATACTCATTTCCCTGACATTTTAATGAGATAGTTATGAACCTTTCTTTCCTACTCTTAGAGTAAGAATGTTGGGGTTGGAAATATCTAATGTAACCAGGCAGTAGGTTATGAGAGGTTCCAGTTACTTTTCACATCCTAAAGTCATAGAGTCAAATGAGCAGTCAAGTATTCTTGTTTGAATCTGACTGTAATGGCTGTTCCAAGAATGCCGAGAGGAGTTGAGGTACCTGCAAAATGTCAGAAGCATTTCACTCTGAGTGAAGCTTGCTTCACACCTCAGTGGCTACTGTGCGACTAATGCAGCAATACCCTAAACTGACTGTGTTTGTTAGTATTCCTCCCTCCCATCTTCTCTCCAATTGTAAACATTAAGTGATGTGCAAAAATTGCCTACAGAACAGATGGCCGTCTATAGGAGAGTCTGCATTTGTAACAGTTCTGCCTCCATAGTCAATATTTTCCACATCTTTCTTTACTTTCTTCTATCTTATTGAAACATTTGCATGTGGAATAAAGAGGATAAAAACATAAAAAAACAAAGGCAGATTTGTTTCTTCTGAGAACATCTGTTCTTGCTTTGAAGTGCCCACGTGGTGTGGTCCATGTTCCCCGAATGCCCACACATTGGCTTTTGTAAAAGTGACTGCTGCATGCCTCTTACACCTGGATTCAAGGCGATAGTGGGCAGTGCTACCTAGTTGGTTGAAATGTAAACGAAATCCTGTTCTCATGTATACAGTTTAGATAATATAAAAAAAAACAGGCATACTCCCAAATAGAAGCTAAGATTGAATATAAAACAGCTTGGTATAGAATTATTTTTCCAGTGAATAGTGTGATTCATTGATCTCAGCACTATTACCCAACTTGGGGTGCATTTGTTTCACTCTAGGTTTCCTCTCTGAATTCTCAGGATTCTTGTGAACTTGGCTTGCACTTTGAGTATAGGTACATTCTGGAAAAATATAAGTACAAATCACATGCTGAAAACATTGCAAGAAAAAGAAACCTTTCCACTTTGAAAATCTGTTCATGTCTCAAGAAGAAAATTCCCTGAAACTTCAACTGCTATTATAGCTTTTATAACCTACACTTAATAGAAATACTAATTACTCAAAATTAAAGGGTACAATTTAAAATTACCTAGTTTAAAATATTTCTACCCAAGCATACTCTTTTTTTATCTTCTTCCCTACACGGTATATAATATCTTCAGTTTGGAGAACAGAGGAACAGGGGGAATTACTTGTAAAATTGCTATATGGGGGTGGGGCAGAAGTAGGCTTATAGTTGTATAAATAATACAATAATTAATAAATAATATAAGAATAAACTGTGTTTTGTGTGCTCATTACTGTAAGCCTACTTTTGCCTCCCACGCCCCATAGAATGACCTTAGATAAAAATATATTGACTTGATTTGATGGTTTCCAAAGACATAAAGACCTATGTAGACATCAGTTATTCAATGAGAACTCATTAAAGCACCTACTGTGTACCTGTGCTTCTACCTGTTGGAGCCAAGTGTGTAGTCTTCTGAAATATTTCAAATGCATAATATACATAGGGGTGTATTGGTCAGTTAAATATTTCATCTTTTTAAAAAGTTATTTCCAGAGACAGGGATTTTTATGTATTGATTGACTAATCCAGGAAGATTTAAGCAGCTTCTTTCTGCCTGGGCTCAGCCACCCATGTAGAGAAAACAAACTTGATCTAAGTTCTCTACTTCTATACAGTCTTTCTTGTCTTTTAAATTTACATCTCAGTTCACTGGTGAGTGAAACATGACATTCTTTTCCTCATCACTAGCCACATTGTTTTAATGCCTCAGTTTCTGTCTTGCCAAATTTTGCCCCTAAATACCATAATTCCTTATTGCACCTAATTCTTTCTACGGTGCACTTGAACATCATCTCAAGCATCTTGGGCATTGACCTTTTGAAATAATGTGGTTTATTCCTTTATTTGGTGGCACTGATAATTATTTTGACCTATACATATCAATTTTGGAATTTTGTATTATTTCATTTTTTAAGTCTTTGGATCTTTTTTTGAGTATGATGAACAGTGAGATAATTCAGGGGGCCTCACATTCCCTTCAGGAGCATTGTTTATTATGGGTTTTAAACCTTGTTATTATTATTGTTATGATGATGATGATTACTACTGTGATTTATATGGTCACTGATAGGAAATGTCAAGTTAAGAGCATATATTACAGAGCTCTTTACTTATCCAATGGGTGGATGCTCTCCAAAAGCCAGACTGGTGTATTATGCCTAAATAACCAAATGATTTTTAAAAATGTGTGGTGAATTTCTGTATCTGCAAGAAATTCATCTGAAATCTAAGACTTTGGGAAACAAAATAACAGCTGACTCCTGTTTCCTGTCAATGATTGCTTACTGCCGCTGGTACTAAATGCTTGCATTTAGAGCTAAGGGAGGACACTTATTTCTTTCACAACTTTGCCACTGTCCTTTATGTTTGAGTGAGACTTTTGCATTTGGGTCAGTGAAGCTGGGTGGGTGTCGGGTGGGGGTGGGATGTGATTCCTGACCTGGTACGAGGTCATGTGCACCAGTGTGGCTTTGACAACTCTGACGCCATGAGCACCGCTTATAGAATGATTCTAATTTTGGCACTTACCACCACCCTTAGGCAAAGGACCTGAGACCCTGTATGCGGGGCAGAAGCTCAACGACAATGAGTGGCACACCGTGCGGGTGGTGCGGAGAGGAAAGAGCCTTAAGTTAACGGTGGACGACGATGTGGCCGAAGGTGAGTACAGCTCAAGGGGAGTTTGTTCCTCATTGCTGGCAGACTCCTCTCGGTCACTCAGTGCTCAGAGGGCTTTTACAAAACATTTTATTCTGCTTAACAGAAATCACAGGTCGTGTTCTCTGTCACACGCTCAGGCAAGGCTCAGCAGGTCTTCCTCTATGTTTTCAAAATCCCTTGTCATTGATCTGTATTAAAGCACTGACCAATGATGGTAATTATATATTGATGGGTCTCTTTTCTTAGGATTAGAGTTTGTGCCTAGAAAACAGATGTAGGATTCAATAGATCCTTCTATGATCCTATTATTCAAGAAACATTTACCAGTCACCCTCCCAAATACTAGTTCCTTCCCTCAGTGCATGAGGCACTCCCTAGGAGAAGAAGATGGATAAACCAGAAATTCAGAAAATAATAGGTAAAAGTAAGCTCTTCAATCAGTGCATACTGCTTACAAGGTGCTGAATAATTAGTCACTTGTCTAGCCATTATTGATTGAGAACCTGCTCTGGACCAAGCACTACTTTAGAAGGCACTGAGAATATAGTGGTAAACAAAATAAGGGTAAGTCTTTTGCCTGATGGAATTTACATTCTAGGAGGGCGGTGAATGTAAAATTCATTCATTGTGAGATAATGACTTCATAATGAATGAATCCACACAAATGTAAGGGACCTTCAGAGCCTCACACGAACAGTGTGTATTTCTTAAGAGGCTGCTCTAAGTCAGCAATATGCTAAAGGATTGTAAAATGTAAAAAGGAAGACAAGATATCACTGGTTTCCTCAATGAACTAATCTAGCAGATTAGATAGGAATCTGGTATTTGAAAATAAGACAAGGAATACAATGAGCTTCTAATTTGGGTGGGTAAGATTATAATTGTCAGTCAGAAGAGAAAGGTATCAGTTGGGGCTGGAGATAGCAGGAGTGGTTTATGAAGGCAGATCTCCACACAGAATTTGAAGGGTGAGTGTAATTAATGAGGTCTAGGGAAAAGAGAGGTGTCCTTCAAGTGCATCTTAATGAATCTACACTCTCTCCTGTTTCACAGCAGTGTACATCTGTTACCCAGGATTCTTGTCCATACGAGCAAAGAAAACTGGGGTCGCAGGGGGTGTTACGTGGAACACTGCTGGCATCAGGAGACCTGGGCTGTGATGTTAATTCTCCACAGGATGTGGGAAAGTCACCTCCCCATTTCTGGGCTTTATCAGATGAAGTCCGTGGCCTATGCCATTTCTGTGAATAGGACAGCCAGATTGGAGTCAGGAGCCCTGGGACTTAATACAGTCATTGTCACTAAAATGCTTTACACCTTTGGGAAAGATGCACTAATCTGCTTTTTACTCACTTCTTTAATGTTAACCTGGAAATACTATTATTGCTAAGACTCTTTTCTATATAAATTTCTGCATTATTGGTCCTATAATTTTAAAGTTTGAGCTTTTTTCTTTGTCTTCTGGAGTCAGTAATTGAAGCGAGTTGCGTTTGTGTGTAGCGGTATGTGTGTGTGTAGAGAAGGAGAGTCTCTGGGTGGAGGAAGAGCATGAGGCACATATCCAGGGCCCAGCAGTCACTGGAGATGAAGTTAGCTCTCTTACACATATCAGCCCTTCTAATCTTCTGTAATCCTGTAAGGTGCCTTCCAAGGTTAGTGTTCTTATTGTCATTTTGCATAAGAGGAACATGAAACTTAGAGGGAGCTATGCAATGAAGCTCCCAATTCATGTCTGTGTGATTTCCTCCAATCAAGCTGCTTGCCGGACTTGATACTCCATCATAAGGAAATGGCTTGTCTTACAAAGTAGGGATGACATTATGGGATGGATGTGGGTGAGGTGGGGAATACAATGCAGTCAGCAGACTATGACACCCACTCTCCTTCCCCTGGAGATGAAGACAGAGCCACAACAACTGTCCCAAACCTTCCAAATGTCCATAGACCTAACTTTGTAGTGGGAGGTAAGGTTACTGTCCTATAGGCCTGAAGGGTAATTTAGCCTTATGTAATGAATGTAGGCAAAGAGATGTAAAGGTGGTTAGTGGTTTAGAACTCACAGCCAACCTTAGTTAATTATTTAAGAATGCCCCATGAGGTGTTAGTACAGACAGAAGCCTGTAGCAGCAGCTCAGTCTCAGGAGCCTGGCTAACCCTGGAATTAGTCCAGGAAAGCCCAAAGTAATGCTATTTACAGCGTGTTTTGAATAGTAGCCACTAGATGGCAACCTCAGCCCAGTCGCTCCCTGTTAACAGGGCATCCCTTTTCTTTTCATGAGAAATTACATGCCCTGAAAGCTACGGTCATGAGGAGCTGCAGAACTAAGGCTACAATAATTGGTATTACCTCCCTCAGTTATTATACTTTTACAGAAACTTTAGAGTAAAGGTAATTATAAAGTGTGCTTTCTCTTTCCAGTAATAATTTGAAAGCAGGACTAAACCATGGCATGTCCAAGCCATCCAGTAATTTGATATTTGGAATTAATGAAGCTCTTTCATTTTCCACCTTACCCCCTACTTTGCTGTTGATGGAAAAAACAGCCGTGAGGATAAAGAAATTTGGGAGAAGAAAAGAGCCATTTTGCTTATGAGCTATAGCCTTGGATTGCTTTTTACAGTGATAAGGGGTTTGGGAATTTTAATTTTAGCTCACAGAAGTCATAAAATCAGGCAATGAAATGAAAATACCACTCAGTCCTCACATTATTAAGTAGTGTCTTATTGGCTTATTTAGTAATCCCTTTCATGCTGTTTAAGGTCCCCCAGGGTGTCAAATTTTCAGCTAGTTTGTAGAAATGATGCAAAGAATAGTTCAGACTCATAAGAAATCAAATAAGTATTCCTCAGCCTGGTGGCTTTTATTTATTATAATATAATGTATTCCTGGAAATGCATTAAGTTCAGCTGGCAGTTAATAAATATTGATTGATTGATTGAGCTGGGATTCTATTATCAAGAATAAATTAAGAGAATACCTCTCTTGGGTTATGCTCCTCGGGATTGGGGTCTAAGGCCACACGAGCCACCCACACCGCCCAGAGCTTCTTGCTGGTGCAAAAACTCACCCTTTCGCTTGCTCCAGTCCAGGAGGACTGCTCCGCCTTCCTCCCTCAGCCCACATGGCCCAGCTGTGAGGAGTCATTGTCCAGTTTTCCGTGGAAAACTTGCTCCTCACGCTAACGAAATATGCGAGATAGGTTTAGAAAATGCCAGGTTAAACAACACGAAGCGGACTTCTTTATTGTAAGACTTCCTAGGAGCCTTTACTCTGCTAATACACATCGCCAACCATCAATAATTAAGTATGCGGTGTTTGCCAGTGTATTTGGTCCCTGAACTTGTTTTTTATTAAAGCGCTTGACAGCGCATACACACAGAAAAGGCTGGTGTTGTGGAGAAGAGGGTGTGGGAGCGGTGGAGCTGGGGGCCTGTGGGCAAACCGTGCATCCTTTACTGAGACTTCAGACACTTCCTTTTCCTAACTTCTCTCTCTGTGTCTGAGAGCCATTGGGAGGCCAAGTTGCCTCCACAAAGCCATTTCCATTATTTCTTTGCTAAACACTTGGTGTTGGCTAGGAATCTTAAGTGCAGAAATGGTGATGATCCGAACTTTGACTTCAAAGCAGATGTCTGGAAGCAACCCCCTTCCCAGGTGCCAGGGCTGCTTGCTGCGCTTAGGGCCTCCTGCTATAGGGCATCCTGAGGAGGCAGGCGGTGATCCCTATTCAAAGAGATCTTGTGCTCTAATGAAAGAGAGAAAACAGGAAGTGAATAACCAGAAAATTCACATGTCAGAGAAAGGACAGAATGAATGCTGCGTAATTGGTTATAGTTCACAATTTGAGCACTAGCCCCTGTTCTCAGCACCGTCCACGTACTGACACATTGGATCCTGATAGCGTTGTACCTATTCGGCAGAAGGGAAACTGAGGCACGGAAGAATGAGCTCACCCAGACAGTCTAGCCTCAGAGCCTACATGCTCATCCACTGTAGGTAAATGTCTCATGGGAAGTTTCAGCTGGAACTTAGCCCGGTTTCCCATGGTTTATGTTCTCAACAAACTGCATCATTCTGAGGGCTGGTCTATAAACCGCTCATTGGCCTTCAGTGAAACACAACAGTGAAGGTTTGCAGAGGGGCCCAGGCAACACAGCAGTTCTAGGGGAGGTGCTGGATATATTACCTGTGAGTTAGGTGGAATGACATGATTCTTGGCCACTGAGAAGTGTGAACTCATCACAGCAGCTTCTGTATAGACTTTTAACCAGATAAACTCTACCTACAGCTTTCCTTGGGCAACAATGTAAGGAACCAGCCAAGCCTTTTCTGCAAAGAGAGGATAGTATACAAGTTAAGACATAAACTTTGGAATTAAATACACCAGAGTTCAATTTGGGGGTATACTATTTACCACCTGTGTGAACGTTGATCACATTGCTTGACCTCTCTAAGCTAAGTGTCCACACCTCTAAAGCTAGACTGTGTTTCCTCCCAACAGTTTTATCTTCATCTTGACGTTGATGGTGGTGACAAAGTGCCTAGCACAGTGCCTGGCTAGGGAATATTCAGTAGTCTTGGTTTTCCCTTGTTATCTTTCTCTCCAGTTACTCACTCCTCTTTCCTCTGCAATTTGAAAGCAGCTACTGTGAAGTATGTCCATGTTCCACCCTTAAATGGAAGTGTTTTGGTCTACAGACAACATTCAGAGAAGATAAATGCAAAGGTTCCTGGTATTAATACTGACTAGGTAATACACAGATTTTTAAAAAAGATTTTATTTATTTTTTTAGACACAGAGGAAGGGAGGGAGAAAAGGAGGGAGAGAAACATCAATGTGAGAGAGAAACATCAATTGGTTGCTTCTTGCATGAACCCTGACCAGGGACCGAATCTGCAACCCAGGCATGTGCCCTGACTGGGAATCAACCCAGAGACCTTTTTGCAGGGTGATGCCCAACCAACTGAGCCACACTGGTCAGGACCAATACAGAGTTTTGAAAATATTTAATGCTTAGTTTGGTACACATTTGAAACTTTAAAGAATCTCTTTAGTGCTTTCTCTGGGTGAAAGGACATATGTTTTGGGGAGCCTGCATCCAAAGCAAAGTGAATTTCTTTAGCACATGGAGAAGTCCATTTCTTTTCTAATTTGGTTCCACATTGCCTTTTCCCCACCGTTCACCAGTTTTTGGTGGAAGCTGCTCTCTGTCGTCCTGAACACTAAATTAGTCTCTGTCCCTGGGCTAAGTATTCACATTCCATTTAGTGTCCTTTCTGCTATTTATCCAAGGCCTTCTCCAACCTCAATCTCACATGATTTTAATGTAATTTTCACATGACTTTCTTACCTTACATGATTTTCTGGCTTTATGAAATTTATGTTCTTGTGAGCAGAATTTCCTAACCCCTCAATTCTGGAGGTCAGTTCATCCCTAATTCCTCTAAAAGCTCCCAGCTGACTTTAACATGTACTCTGCAGGTTCCTTTTGGAACCCCAGTTTTCAGTGATCACCCCATTATTACTTCTTGGCTCTCATTGCTGTTTTGTTTGTTTGTTGTAAAATAAAACTGAGAATGACGACCAGCATCATCATGGATCAGCTCCTGTGTCCTCTTGGAGATACGCTATGATTTCCCTTCCCCATCATTCTCCAGGTCCCGCCCCCAGCCCTGATATGAGCAGTGATAGCCAACTTGACCTTGGATATTTATTTCCTGATGGAAATCAGGAATTGTTGTTTTAGAGCATATGAATTTACGTTAGGCTACTTTGCATTTTCATGACCTGTCCAGTTTTCAATACTGTGCAATTTTATACGGTAGTTCTTTCTCCTAGTTATTCAATTGTTAGCAGATTTATGTTGCATTTTGATTTTTGGTCTATTAGAATTTTATATTTAGTTAACCAACATCATTATTTTATTTTTGCTTATATTAAGAGAATGATTTGTAACTAGTTGTCAAAATACCACACAGTCGCTCATAAAATTCAAATCTGATTTTTGTGCATATGAGGGGTTGTTTGAATTAGGTCTCAAGCATGTTCCCACAGAGATGGAATTAATAGTGAGCATCTGAGAGTGTGATCTGCCCGAACCTCCCAGATATTGAAGTGAAAGGGACCCAAGAAAATATAACCCCCTCTTTGTTGCCACCGGCATTTTATGCCAATAGAGGAGAAAACGTAAGGCAGGTAGAAATCAAACATGATTTTTATGAATGATAACACTGGTATTTAACAATGTGGCCCACATCCACTGAACCTCAGAATTGGGTGGAATTGCCCACTGGAGCCCTAAATCAGGCCGGGCGGGTATCCTCCACTGAAGGGGGGCTTGCTCCTCTAGCACCCAGGCTGTGGGTGAGTGCGGGAGATGGAGTATTTCCTGAAGGCAGCTTGCTTCCCCTAAAGGGAAACAGGAAGTGCCAGGACCTGGGCTATGCACATAGAAAGTTTTTCTTTGCAGATTATCTTTAATCTTTCAGATTATCTTTAATCTTTCAGATTATGTCACTCCTTTTCCTCAAGAAAGTTGTAAAAGGTCGGGGGGGGGAGGGGGGCAGGGTAAAGAGATGCCAGGAGTGTCTTGCTGGTGGAGTTGCTTTCCTGTGAAAGATAATGGGGCAGGACAGGCAGAGGGAATTCCCTTTCCCTTCCCTTTAAAATGCTGGGACATGAGGACATGACTGGTTAAATTGCAAGGACTCATCTGTGTATGAATACTGAGGGAGCCGCCGTCCACTGGCTAAAATGTCCAGTCTCTTTGTATCTTTTTCAAGCCTGCCTCACTATCCTGCTTCAGTCTCTCACCACTTTTGGGTAAACCAGGTGAGGAAGGGTCTAATAGTTTGTGTCAGCTGGAGGTCTTTCAGTTACGAATGTCGGAAACTCAACTCAGACGCTTCCAGCACAACGTTTAACTCGAGTCCAGAGGTGGCTGGCCGGACCCCGATCTTCACATGACATTGCCCTAGAGAAACTGCGTTTCTCCATGCCATGGCTGTTTTCTGGGTCCCCTTCTCCTCAGGCGAACCCCATCCCTCTGGTTAGCAGATGGCCTCGTGAGGCTTTCTTCTCACCCCTTCAGCAAGCCTTCTTTGCAAAGACAACTCCTTCATAAGTGTTCCAGCAAAACGCCTGCCACTGAACACCACTGGACCAGCTGGGGCTGTTGCCAGTGCAGTGGTTCGGAGGGTGGTTTCTAGATCAGCCACATAAGCATCAACTCAGGACTTGGTAGAAATGCAGATTCTCAGGCCTCCCCCAGACTTTTGAAACAGAAACTCTAGGGGCGGGGTGGGGGGGTGGGGGGGTGGGTGCCAATTAACTTGTTTTAACAATCCCTCCAGGTGATTCAGATGCAAGCTAGAGTTTAAAGACTGCTTCTTAGTCCTTAGGTTTTACTCTAAGGCTGGGGGTGGGGGGAATAGGTTGAGTGGTTCAGTCTAAGTGGCTTGATTACTTCAGGAGCTAAAATGAGGTCAGCTTCATCCAGCCCAGATGTTTTAGGAGTGAAGTGGGGAGGGTAGCTTCCCAAAATGAAATTAAGTGTTATTATCAGAAAAAGCAACAGTTGCTGGGAGAATGAAATGAACTTTCTCCAAAAGTACAGTGATGCCCTTTTAACAACAGGGATCCAGTCTAAGGATGTGTCCTTAGGCGATCTCGTTGTGCGAACATCAAGGAGCCTGCTGACAGAGGCCTGGATGGTGTAGTCTACTACACACGCCAGTTGTATGGTGTAGCCGTTGCTGCTAGGCTCCGTGCCTGTGCGGCATGCTCCTGCACAAAACAACACGGATTGAATCCAGCACAAGAGAAAACTGCAGTCAAGACGTGCAGTAAACACAAGTGGTACGAGGCTGCTGCCAGTGTAACGCGGCATGCTGTTTTATCGCAAACTTTTGTTTTGTAAGTCGGAAGAGTATGTGCCAGAATAATGATAACTATCTAGTATGGTAAATACATAAACTGGTGACGTAGTTGTTCATTATCATTATCAAGTACCCAATATTAGGTCCTGTATGTAATGGTATGTGCTATACTTTAACATGACGGGCAGTGCAGTAGTTCTGTTTACGACAGCACCCCCTCAAACACGTGAATAATGTATCGCCCTGTGAAGTTACTACAGCTACAGTATCACTAGGCGTCAGGGATTTTAGCTCCATTGTAATATTATGGGACCATTGTTGTGTGTGTGGTCTGCTGTTGACCAAAAACATCGTTCTGTGGTGCATGACTCTACTAGGTACTGAATCATTAGGTGACAAATTATTACATCAAGAAACATTTGGTAGTGAATACTGAAGGCTTGTTTGTTGTGTGTTTACAAGGGTTAGGGGAAAAAGGCTTTTCTTCTTATAGTGTGTACCAGTACCCAACCGTTTTTCTGAATGGAGAAAACATAGTTTAATCCGGTAACTTTAGTTACCCATGTTCTCATACTTCCTCCTATATGGTGGGACAGCTGAGCAGCTGGATAAGAACATGGGACGCAGGCTATGTGACTTGGACGGGGCCAGAAACCAGCTCCCCTACTGAGGCCATGTCAAATATGTACAATACTGAGTATTTTGTTTTCTGGAACTGGCTCAAGAAAACTGAATATTTCGTGTGGGGGGGAAATCAGATCTAACAGATATAATAAAGGTGCTATGGCAAAACATGATAACTTTTCTCATTGCGGCCTCCTTTATTATTTTCACAGGTACAATGCTGGGAGATCACACCCGCTTGGAATTCCACAATATTGAAACTGGTATCATGACCGAGAAACGTTACATCTCCGTTGTGCCCTCCAGTTTCATCGGCCACTTGCAGAGCCTCATGTTTAACGGCCTGCTCTACATTGACTTGTGCAAAAATGGCGACATCGACTACTGTGAACTGAAGGCGCGTTTTGGGCTGAGGAACATCATCGCTGACCCTGTCACCTTCAAGACCAAGAGCAGCTACCTGAGCCTGGCCACCCTGCAGGCCTACACCTCCATGCACCTCTTCTTCCAGTTCAAGACCACCTCAGCTGATGGTTTTATTCTCTTCAATAGTGGTGATGGCAATGACTTCATTGCAGTCGAGCTAGTCAAAGGGTGAGTGGGAGGGGACATGTAGTTTATAGTAGATAGCTCAGCTCAAGCCTTGAACAAAATAGGGACATGAAATGAAGTGTCCATTTTACTCTCTAGTCTCTATTTGTGATACGTGCTCTCATCCTCATTGATTAAAAATATTTATGTGATTAGGGCTGGAAGGAAGAGACTGAGTTTATATAAAGTCTGTTAATCCAATACTGTCAGATGTTTTGCTATGAAATGTAGCCTTTAAACCCTATGGGAAAAAAACCTTATTTTTGCAAAAGAGGAATATGGGGTACATAGCATCTACCTCTGGGTCAGCAGTGGTTACTATCTGTAACCACTAAATTTATAGGAAGAAATGACGTATAGATATTTTTAGTACTACCATGACTCCATAAATGCAAATTTGAAAAATCTATTCTATCTTCAAGACATTTTACTACCATGTGCTGGAAAATAGTAAAAAAAATAAAAATAAAAATAAAAGCCAAAGCCAAAACAAAACCTGAAAGACAGACCCATGATTGACTGTGATTGCACATGTCGCCCCCTATTGTTGGGGAGTGTACCACCTTCACTACTTCCTTGCTCTGATTTTTGCTAGGTAGTGTTAAAGGAGTAGACTCTGTGAGTATGAAATTAAAGTGAAGTCTGGCAGAAGAAGATCTGACTCTTCTTGTATCCTAACTCAAGCTTTAATTAATCCTGAGTGACGCCAGTTGAGCATGGGGGATTGGAAGACCCAGATGTCATTATCCACACATTGCCATTAAATGGCTTCAGGGAATCTCGAGTCATTGGTGGTTGTTTTCCCTCCTAGGTACATCCACTACGTATTCGACCTCGGAAATGGCCCCAACGTGATCAAAGGCAACAGTGACCGCCCCCTGAATGACAACCAGTGGCACAACGTCGTCATCACCCGGGACAACAGTAACACTCACAGCCTGAAAGTGGACACTAAGGTGGTCACTCAGGTTATCAATGGTGCCAAGAACCTGGATTTGAAAGGTAAACATTGCAAAGGAGTTTATCCTTGCTAGAGCATTTCTTACAATGGAAAGGCTGTTTCCAGAGGCAAACTATAGGCTGTGAGCATTCTGCATTTTTGATGCATCATGTGTATTCTACTTTAACAACATTGAATTATACCATAATGCAATAAAGGTATTCCATTTTTACTTGACCACTCCTCGAGGGGTGGTTCATTTTCTCTGTGTACCTTGGGACTGGGGGATGAGATGGTAAATGTAAAAATGAGGCCTTGGCTGGGTGGCTCAGTTAGCTGGAGCATCATCTTGTACACCAAAAGGTTGCAGGTTCTAATCCCCATCAAGGCACATACCTAGGATGCAGTTTCAAATCTCTAGTTGGGGCTTGTATAGAAAGCAACTGATTGATGTTTCTCTCTCACATCAGCGTTTTTCTCTCTCCCCCTTCCTCTCTCCAAAATCAATAATAAAGGGTATCTTCAGGTGAGGATAAAAATATTGTCAAAATGAGGAGAGACCCTCACACAGAGGAAGGAATATAGGTTTTGGAATCTTAGTTGAATTATTTACTGTCTGGGTGATTTTGGTAAAAAGTGTTTTGCCTGGTATACCTTCTGTACACTTTTTTTTCAAGATAAGGATAGTATTCGTTGCTGAGTTTATGGGCTTTTAGGAAGTTTGATAGAATAATGTCTGTAAGACCCACAGCATGCTATTGGTAACAGGCACATAAAATGCACTCAGTAAATGGTTTTGTTGAAAATGTTGTTAATCTTTACTGTAAAATGGTAACAGTACCTACCTGATAGACTACATATGGCGATTAAAATTTATGAGATGATGTTTATAAAATTTCTTATGTGTATATATAACACATAACAAATGTTAGTTTTCTTCTTTGTACAATGCAGAAACTCTGGCAGTTATTTTGTTTATGCTGTTTTTCTTCCCCAGCTCTGTTACCATTATCTAAACGAATGGTCTCAAGTACATTGGCTTTAGTCGATGAGGTTTCCAGTCCTTTACTCATTTGCTTTTACTACCTCCTTCCTCTCCAGGTGACCTCTACATGGCAGGTCTGGCCCAAGGCATGTACAGCAACCTCCCGAAGCTCGTGGCCTCCCGGGACGGCTTCCAGGGCTGTCTGGCATCTGTGGACTTGAACGGGCGCCTGCCGGACCTCATCAATGACGCCCTCCACCGGAGCGGACAGATCGAGCGCGGCTGCGAAGGTACAGCCTTCTCTTTTGTTACGCTGCAGCCTTGTTGCAAGCACCCAGCCTCTCTGCTGCCTCTGCCAGTGTCCCCTTCCTCAGTTTACCAGTCCTTTCTGACCCACTCACCATCCGACACTGCACCACCATCAGCGTCCTCCTGCCATTGCTGACTGAGTATGTGAAGACATGTGCCACAGGCTCCAGGAATGTATGTTGGCAGATGTCTCCCCAGTCACATACTCGCTGATTGAGGACCTGTCTCAGCACTGACATCAGGCTTCTCCTGACTTGTGTCTTTGCTTCCAGTGTGGCTGAAAGGGGAACTTGTATTTATGCTGTAACACACAGGGAGGTATGAACCAGAGACTTTTATGGATGTCGCCATTAACAAAGTGTTTCTTATGTTGCTAATGGTGACTTATCATTTAATGCAAACACAGCAGGAGGTCGGAAAATGATGTCAGAGTGCCAGGAGGATGGAAGGAAACTAACATTTATTGAGTACTCAGTAGTCAGGCTCCGCCAAGCAGAGCTTGGTGTCCTGTGGTCGACTGGTATTAAAAAGCCTTGGATTTAGGTCTAGATAGTAGCTCTGGTTAGCTGTGTAACAATTGACGAGTCACATAACCTCTCTGAGCTACATCATTCTCACCTGTAAAATGGGGCGATAAAACTTACCTTAACAGGTACTATCCATAGACCAGACGTACACATTAAATGCCTGGTACGTACATAGTAAGTACTCAGTAAATGGTAGGATTGTTACTTACAGATATTATTTCATGTGAGACACGTGTCATGGTGAGACACTGCATGCTCACCAGTGCAGCACAACAAACCATGCTCAGCCTGTTTCTCTAGGTGATCCACTGTCTGTGTCTTCAGATATTCACCTAATTTTACAGGTCGTCCTTCTGGAGTCCAGCACTCTTTACTATATGTAAAAATAATCTGTTCTAACCAGCAGAGGGCAGCAGTGAACGTTTTCAGCCTTTTCTAGCCATTTTGGGTGGGCTGAAAAGGTGACTGAGGCTTCCTTCACCGTACAGGCAAAGAGATGTCTGGCCTGTCACCAGGATCTGCGTGTTCTTTTGTCTGGTTGAGCCTCATGGTCCTTTGTGCGACCTGTTGTGTCTCCTTGTGCCCCTTGTTCATTTACTACAGTGATTTTCAACCTTTTTCATCTCATGGCACACATAACCGTATGACTAAAATTCTGTGGCATGCCAAAAAAATCATTTTTTTGCAGATCTGACAAAAAAAAGATATAATTTTGATTCATTCACACCAGATGGCTATTGTTGTGTGGGGTGTTGTCATTTTTTTATTTGACACTCTACGGGAAAAGAGGCCAGTGCCCCTGACTAAATAGTCAGGTGCTGGCTCTTTAAAAGTTATTGCGGCACACGGTTGAAAATCGCTGATTTAGTACATCAAACCTGTTCATTCATCTCCTGCATTCAGCTTCATTTATCACTCTCTTCTTAACCAGCTTTCATCTGGGTTTGCTCAACACTTTAAAGCATATTTTTATAAAAGCTTCCCATTAGCTTTCCCAGGCTGATTTGTAGTATGGAACTTATTTCTCTTTTCCTATGAGGCATTAGTAATAAGGCTGATTGTTCGCAGTTTCCCTTAGCCAGGAATACCCCTTAAGCTCTGTGGGCCTGATATGGGGTGGGGTGAGTGTGTATGAGTGTCAGAAGGTTGGGAGTCACCAACTCTTAAAGCACCCCCTCTGCTTTCATCCCCTGGGAATGTGCAATTTCAATTAACTCAAGAATTTTTGCCTTATTGCCCTGCTTTTAGTCCTTTTGGGTGTTAGAAGGCAGTCCTGAAATAGGTGCAGCATTTGGGAATTAAATTGGGTATCTTAAATTACAAGATTGTGGAATGTCAGTAAATCCAATTATCCTGGAATAATTCATCATAGCAAGTTACATCATGTTGTAAAAGCACATATTAAGAAGCATAAGGCACTTTTCAAATCTTAAAGATTTTTATCATGCCATTAGTTCTTCAGATTAAAAACTTAACAGGGATCATCCATTTAACTCTACAGCAATATGCTTGGTAGAAATATAATGAGTTATATATGTAATTTTTAAAAATTTTCTTATAACTGCATTTTAAAAAGGTAGAAATTAGCAGTTAATTTTAATTCTATTTTTATTTAACTTAAACATATCCAAATTATTATCATTTCAGCATGTTAAGACATTTTACTTTTTTTCACACTAAGACTTGAAAGTCGAGTGTGTATTTTACACTAGTAGCACACCTCAGTTCAGACCACACACCTTTAAAGTGCTCAATATTCCCATATGTCTATGGCCACTGTATTGGAAGCACAATTCTATAGACTGTAAAAAACAGAGTGTAAGGACATAAAGCTGTAGTATTGGTGAAAAGGAAATCTAAACGAACTTTTGTAAAAGTGGATTAAAATGTATAGTATAAAGCAGGGGGGAATGGATCCTAGTTAAGAAAGTGTTAAGAAAAGCAGAAAGGGCATTAGTGAAAAGAAATTACCCATTACATTGAAGAAAATGTTCCTATCCCTACCTACACCTCTATGTGCATTTCTGTGTGACTCATCACAGGCATTATGGTGGGTTCTGACCTTCCTCTGAGGATGGGTGATTGTTCAAAGCTGAATATGGCTCTGCCATCTGAATCTATGGCAAGTCCCATGGGCCTAATAACACTGCACTCTATTGCCATGGAGATAATTGCGATTGTTACCCAGAGAGCATTATGACTGCCCCGCTGGGGGGGATGAAGTGGAGGATGAGTGCTGAGGGAAGAAGGTCCTTGTTTATTGTACACAGATGACTTGGATAATTAGCCTAAGTGGCCAGGAAAAATGGCCAAAAAGTGGGTTAAGGCAGAAATTGCTGTCATTGGGAATTTGCACCATTGTGAATAAGCCCTTCTAAGAGACCCCAGGAACTCTTTAGGGTGCTGTGGAAGATGACAGGGAAAGAAATCAAGGACACAGAACCTTGGAGATGCTGCAAAAAGTGTCATTGTCACTCTGAAGCTCTGTATAGAGTAGGAGGACCTCAAGAAGGCCTTTAAGTGTTAGGCAGTATGGAGATCACAGGAAATATGACTCATTTCTTGATTTATCATTTCCGTGTATAGAATAGGAAACAGGTAGGGGGTGATGAGTCATTACTAAGAACTAAGACCTGAATCTCTTCAAGATGTTAAATATGTTTTATTCTCACATATCTGGGATACATAGGCCAAGATATATCATGGGTTCTTGTCAATGTCATTGATAATGACACTTCGAGATGCTTAATTAGCCAATGTATTACTTTCTCTATAATATCTAACCCAAAATAGTCAAAATTATTTTAAAAACATGTTAACCCAATCAATACTCATTGGCTCTCAATTATTTATACTAAGAAAAAAACACAGTATTTTGATCAAGGTTTCCACATTATATGCAGAGTGTATAATTTAGATTAAGTGTGATTTCTGGACAACTCTTAGCCAAAATCTAACAGTGACTCACAACCTCTTAATCTGGGTTAAGACTTTTAGTCCAGATTCAAAAAATCGGAATTTTACAGTAATGCCTGATTCAATACTCAGCTGGTAAATGTCTTTCTCTCTGGTGGCCAGCTTTGCTACAGAGGCATTTATTGGCTAGAAATGCAATTCCACAATCACAGATGGTAAACACCTGGCAGAAACACAATTCTTCATTTTGAGATTGGCACAGATGAAGTAGAAGGACATCACTTTGGTGTCTTTTTTGCCCACAGCCATTTGGATTTAGCTATATTTTTATAAATTAAACACATCGAGCTGTTTGGTAGCCCCAAATCACCTTGCCCAAATGCCCTTGATGCAAATGCCCAATTGTAGTGCTACATTCCTTGGTGGCATTTATAGGAGGTTACATGGACTGCTCCCAAGTGACTCTTCCATGCTCAACTCCTACATGTGCAGAATTATTTTTGTGGCCTCTGGTTGTGCACATGTGTCTTTCAGTCTAACCATGTACTACCCTTATTCCTTGATGTTTATCCTGACTGATGGAGAATCATTTTTCTGGACCATATGCCTGGGGGTTGGCTGTGTGTATGGGGGAAGGCTCTTGTGACCACTGCTTGTGCTTTGTCAAGTCTAGTGTCCCCCTGTCCCTGCTCTGCTCACGTGGCTCTGACAAAGCCTGCTCCGCCCTGGTCTGTGCATCCCCCGTCTGTGCTGTCTCTGGAGAACCTGTAGAGCATTTCAATTGTCTGTTTGAGTGATGTTGGTTATGCTGATTGTATTTTCATTTCTGTGTTGTTACCCTGGTTTACTCTATCTCTTACTAACCTCTGGTTATTGTTTCCACCCTTTCTGTTCTTTTGCTAACAAAGTTGCGTTGACCAAAGCTGACCTGCAAGGTAGAGAAGGTTCTTGTTCCCATTATCCTTTGGACTGAAAGGTGCCCTGTGTAACCCTTGGTATCTTTTCTTTAGAGATCTTCAAGATGTCACACCTCTTGGACAGCAGAGGTTGTGGGAGGGGGCTGAACTCTGTGTTCTTCAGAAAGAGTGGCAGAAAACCCAGATCCGTGCATAAAAAATGACAACAAAGGCAAGACAGGAACGTGACTCTGTTTTGGGGGAACCTTAAAGAGGTTTGACAGCATCCCATACAGTGACTACCCACAAACACATTAATCTAGTTCTGGAAATGGTCAAATGCCTCTCTCGGTGGTTGCCATGGAGGGGTTGTCTCTTTTCAATGTATTCAGTGTAGGTAGAAGGTAGCACTTGTAAAAAGGAAAAAGGAAAAAAGGCCACTTGAGTTCTTAATTTATTATTTTCTGGGTCAGGGAGGTCATCTCTCAGAGCAGGACTTTTGAATGCTTGGGCAAGAGAATGTCATTTTCTCTGAACTTATTTTAAGAAAGTATTTTTAGGCATTTGGGTGACATTAATATCATTAAAGTGTTCTAGAGATTTATATTTCCTGTTGGGGATTTTGGTGGAGCACTTTAATTTCCTGTTTTGTAATCCAAAGAAAAATGCATCCTTGGGGAAAAAGAGAATCTGTCAGTTTGATCCGAATACCCTTTAAAATGCCTTCACAAGAGATCTCAGGGAATCCACGGCAGAAACTGCCTCTTCTACCGTTCGAAGGGGCGTGTTCCCAAGTCAGTAACGGTTGGCTGGTCCTGTGTGTCAGGCTGCTTTGACTCAGAACAACGAGCCGGCGCAGGCATTTCAGGTGTCTTTGGCTGATAGCGATGCAGAGGGCCGGGCTCCAGACAGTCTGCACAGTTTGCAATCAGCAAACACTGTGGGATGCGGTTAAGACAAAGATAGCTTTAAAAATTACTTTTCACCTGAAAGGTCATTTTCTTTGCAGTGATAGGTTATATGTCTTGCAGGTAGCCAGTACAAGTGTCTATCTCTTGGGTGCACATCAACTAATAAGGCCTTTCTCTAGCCATTTTAATAACTCTTTTTCCTTCACCCCCTTTTAGCAGATTTACATTATATGCCAATATATAATAAAATTAATGAAAAGAACCTACTGGGTTAGTGTTTTGAAGTCCAAGGTAGCTGTGGAATAGCTTTCATTTCCAAAGTATCTACGGGCCCTTTCAGTGATACTGAAAGCTGTTGTGTTAAGACATTCTGTTTAATTGTCAAAATACGTCTACATGGCACTGTGGAGATGCAGGGGAGGGAGATGGGGGCAGGATCTGATCTGCACTAAGAGGCAGCCCAAAGTTGTCGTAGCTCCTCATGAACAGATCTACTAGATAAAACTAGACAGCTGTATCTGCTTGTAGGCTACCGTTTCTTCACCAGAAGCACTATGTGGATTTTGAATCCCCAGAACCTAGCACAGGTCTTCTTACATAGGGACTCCATATGCAGAAAAACTGTCTTCAAGTTTCCACTCAAAGGAAAATGATTTGTAGGAATTGTACAAAGAACTGGTTGATTTCTACACCCACTGTTGACTGTGCAGATACAGATTTGGGGGGATAATAGTTTAGAGTTTCTTCACTTTCCCATTTGTAGAAGCAGTCTGGTCATTTGGATGGTTTTTGTGTTATTACTCCACTGACCCAAACTCTCTTCCATTCTTGCAATGACTTGACAGTCTCTTTGTTTGTGGCAGGAGCTATTTTTCTTTGCAATTATTTTGGGTCATCTTACTCTTTCCCCATTTTATGGCAAAAGACCTTCATGATGAAAATGCCTTTACTTTTTGTTTTTCTGACATCGGCATATGGGACAATACTTATGCTGGCTTTGTGAGCAGCAACCTGTGGGCACAGATAGTACCAATCACCACTGAGTGTAAGCGTGGCAAAAAGCACCTGATGGAGGAATGAGATAGCCTGAAATGTGGAGGCATATTTTGAAAAGAAATACAATGAAGAGATCTAAAAAGTGAAATCATGAGTCTAGACAGGTCAACAGCTTGCTTCCTCTTGTCACTGTGTTTTAGGGTGATGTTTTTCTTTCTTTTTTTTGAAATTTTATTAATTTATTTTAACTTCTTCAGTGATTGTGTTGTTGAATTTAATAGGAACTCAGCTACTCCCATGTAACAGACACTCAGCTACATACTGGAGTTTCAGCTGGAATACAGTCTCTGACTGTAAATAAATCAGAAGGCGATCAGCCAGCAACCACAGAGTGGAGTGCAAACTGCTCTGCTGGAACAGATCTGGAGCACACCATGAGAGTGTGGAGGAGGGCTGTTGGGCTGTGTGGGGTGACAGTAGTTATGGGGGGTGCTCAGAGATTTTCTCAGGTGGAGTTGAAACTGAGCCTGAAGGACGACATGTGTTAGGTGGATGGGAGAGGGGAGCACATTCCAGAGCTTGGCCAGTTTAGGGACCCAGAAGAAGTTCAATTTGGCAAAAATAATGTGCCCGTAGGGATGTAGTCAAAGATGAGGGGTAGGATGAAGACAGGTGAAAACAGACTTTCCATGTAAGGAATTTGACTTCACCACTAGGTGCTATAAGGAGACTTGGGTTCAGTTTTCACTTTATCAAGATCACTGGCAGCAGGTGGCAGAGTGGATGAGGACAGGAACCAGAAGCAGAGAGCAAAGTTAGGAGGGAAGTAGCATATTTCAAGACGGAAGAAGCATGAGCCTAATGCCTGTTACTTTAACTGTCTAGAAAGGTACCTGTGTTTCCCTCCCAGATCAAACCTCTGAGGGGTGAGGAAGAAAATGAGCTTTTTCTCCAGTTCATCTTTCTGCCACCCCACTGTGTTACTCTGTCCCATAGGTGATGCATTTACATATTATGACAAAAGGTGTCAAGGAAGCACAGCACTGACCAGGTCAGATTTTGCATTCCTTCAGGCTAGGAGAGGTAGTGGGATGGGAGGTGTTCCCCTGCTGGGAGGTGCAGTCCTTAGAATCCCGGGGTCCCTTGAATAGAATGACATTATCTGTGGTCCTTTTGGAAGTAGTTTTCTAATTTCTATTTATTTGCAAGAGGGTATCCCTAGAGAGGAAAAGATTCCCTAAAAGCCTGTCCATGTGAGAAAGGAGCTGCACAACTATAAAAAAAAAAGTATTGTTTGACCCTTTGGGAGAAAGGCAGATGACTCATAAACTATGAGAAATAAAAGAATAGTTCTTTATAGGGTTAGGTGATTAATCAGAATATCCTCTCCCCACTTTCTATTCTAATTCCTCTAGCAACTTTTATTTCTGGAGTTGAATGGCTTCTTTTCTAGTAATGTATGTTGTCCCTTTGCCCCAATAGTAGCTAGGTCGTAGTGGGTAGGGATTGATTAGGTCAGGTTCTAAGTGCTGTGTATCTTAAGTCAATAAATGTATTGGATTCAGATGCCTTGAAAACCTGAAGATCCTTTCAAGTCATTTCAGATGAGTTGACGTCAGCAAAACACGTCTGTATGTAAAGTGCATTTTAGTTCTCCAACTTTCTTTACTGTGAAGTTCCCCACTTCATTTTTTCCAAAGCAAAGAGCTGCATCATATTCACCATTGTATTTTTGATTTTATTTTAATTGTTGTTCAAGTACAGTTTTCTGTCTTTTACTCCCATTGTATTTTACATAATAAAATGTGGCATTTGACCTAATACAAATCAGTTCCTTGAATGCTTTGCATTAGGGGAAATAAGAAAGACAGGAATTAAATGAAAATCCCACAGTGGTTCCTGCCTCTTATTCTTCAACACAAAGTACCAGGTTTCTCACAGAACTGTGTAATTATGACTTACTACCTTAATGTGTCTTATTTCTAGACTACAGGCTGACTACACACCGAACTAAAATGGGTGGAGACAACTTGATTTCCTTCCCCACAGAATTGATAATACCCTGTATTGAGGGTCTTAGCGTAGGCACATGCTAAATACAGACTTGACATGTTGTTGTCCATTAATGTCCACAGACTTGTTTGGCAGATACTATCACCATTTCATGGATGACTTTGAAGCTTTGCATATGTTATCTCATTTAATGCTCACACCATATAAGGTACTAATAGTTTCTATCTCTTCTATTAGATGAGGAAACAGGTTCAGAGAATTTAGGTAGCTAGCCCAAGGTCACATTGCTACTCTGTGATAAAGGTGGATTTTGAAGACTGTGACCTTTTCCCTACTGTACCATACAATGTGAATCTGGATTTGCCTATTTCCGAAGCACAAATAGTAGTACTCAGATGACCAGAGAGTATGTGAGAGTGTCCTCCCAGCTGAGTTTATGGTAAATGGTTTTCACAGCAACACTGTTTCACTAAGTTCTAGATGATATTTGCATAGTTATATTAGAGCAAAGTATTCTAAATTACCTGTCTTTTTGTTGAACCTGGCCTATGAAACCCATTTTTCTCTCTCTGTCTGTTAAATGTTCTCTCCATTCCTCTAACGGCTGCTACATCAGTGCTGAGAAAGGAAGGAAATACAAAAAATGAGGCCACGGTTTACATTTTCTGAAGGAGCATTGACTTCTAAGGGCCTGTTCGTGGTTTTTTAAAAAGAAGGAATGATTTAATCACTTGACCGTTGTGACCCAGGCCCCCTCTGAAAAAAGGGTGGTTTGAACAAGATGCCTTCTGATGCCAGCCATTCTGTCACCTTCAGAATTACCCGCCAGGGGCAGCCACCGACTCCTACCTCTCCACTGTCCCGGAGGCGTCCCTTGGGGAAATAGCTTTACTCACAAAGTGTAATGGCATTTGGCCATTCACTGGCCATCAAGGGCAGTGCTGGCATGAGCAGAGGAGTTTTCAGAAATTTTGCAGGCTGGTTAACATCGCTTAACATGAATTAGTTTGAAATTGGTTGTGGCGGGAGTATTTTTGCAGTCTGAAACTGGGTTACAGAAATGTTACAGATCAGGTTTTGTTATTCTTTTCTCCTGGAGTTCTGGTTGTATCATATTGACCAGCACGGGACCAGTCCAAGGCCATTGGAGATAAAGACCTATGAGGGCATCTTGGTTTCAACCAATTTCCACATCCATCTTGACTTATTCATATCTAATGTATGATGAGAGAGCTGAAGTGAGGATCAAGGTCTTATTGAAATTGCCCCAGGATCAGATTTTTTCCAGGCATTTTCACTCATCATCCTAACTAAGGGCCATTTCTGACCCCTCATTTGGAAAGGGCATACTTGATAAAGAGCAGTTTCAGTGTCTGTTGAGCATTAGCAAGGCATCGATCCTTGCCTGCAGGACAAAAAAGGAAGATTTGGGGAATGCAGCTGCTCTCAGCTCTTTCTGCCAGTAAAATTTTATAACAACATTTAGGACCCTGTTCTTCTGCTTTGCTTAATCTTCTTTAAAATGGGAAATAGAGCATCCACTTCTCAGTTGTCTCTCTATGAAGAAAGACACTTGATACATTCAGGGATCATTGTTTTATTTTAAAATTAAATGAAAGTGAATTGGGTTTTTGCCAATTAAAAAGAGATGAATCTCATGCTGTCTGTAAATTACTGTCTTCAGAAAAGCCAAGAAGATCCAAAACTGTCAATGTAGAAATACTACTGAGAGCCATAGAAGTAGTTTGCTGAAAGGACCAAGATGCGTAGCTAAGTAAGTAGGCTGTTTCCAGTGTCACGAAGACCCTCCCTGAAGCCTCAGCACTTTGATTATTAATTATACTCTAGCAGTAGAAGTTATAGATCACTCAGGAGCTGGTAAGGGCCTTTCACAGATACACATACATACATACACACAAATGCATGTATCTATATGTAGTCATCCTTTTTCTATCCGTTCTTTTCCTTCCCACCCAATTGCTGCTCACTCCTTCTGTCTCCATGAAACAGTGTAAATTTTAAAAGGTAAAAGTGGAAATGTTTATACACTTGCCAAGAGTGGAAAACATAGGTAAAGGTAGAAGATGAGATCTCTGAAGACAATCTAGAGCATCTCTCATAAATCTCTTCCCCGGGGCAGCTGTGCTTTTGTGAGGGGTGGGAAAACCCTTCGGTTGGCGCAAAGTTCTAGGATAATACTTCTCATTCAGGTTTCACTCATAGATTCTAAGCCCTTTTTTGTATTCCACAATATTTTCTGAGCCCTTACTTTATACCAAATATTTTACCAGTATTTAGAGACGTGAAGGTAAGCAAAAGAAACAAGAATTTACTCTCAAAGGGCTTGTATTCCATTGGATGAGACAGACATAAAGGATTTAATAAATAACTTATCTACAGACCTTGTCATTGCAAATTAAATAAACAGAAATATGATGGGGAGTAAATGAAATACTGGTGGGGACTTTTAAAAATAAGATAGTCTGGAAAATGCCCATTTGGAGCTGAAACTTAAAGAATGAGAATGAACCAGTCATTTGCAAATCTGCAAAAGTACCTTCCAGGAAGTGGGTCGAACAAGAGGAAAAGATGTCGAATGTAGGGATGGGCTTGAAGTGTGTGAGCAGAGGTCGTGCAGTGTGAGCAGACCTCGGAACCACCCAGTGGGCAAGGCCCAGGTAATTCCAGCTGGTAGTTGATGCAGGTGCTACTAGTTTGGGGCCCACACTGTGAACGCTGCTGTGCTAGAGAGGAATTAAAAGGAGGAAGGCGTGGCTTGAACACTGAGCTGGGGGCCAGGAGAAGGAAATGAGGCTGGAGAAGGAAGCAAACGCCCTAGGATCTCAGCCTGGAAAGAAGGTACAAGTGTAGTCTCAGATCGATCAGAAGTCATTGCAGGTTCTCACGGAGACTGTTCTTGTTCTTAGATGATTACAGTGTAGTTAGTGTTCAGGGATTATCTGATTCTGCACGGTGCTCTTCTTTAATGCATGTGAAACAAATTCCATGGGATTTGGAAATAACCTACAGTTCCCTCTGTATTTGCTTCCTGAGCAACCTTTGACAAATGGAACAGATTGCTCACTTTGCAGAGCACAGACGTTCTCCCACGCTCAGGTTTTGGAAGTATGAGACATAGGCCAATCAGGCGGCTGCAATTCAGATCAGCTCAACATTAACAGAAACACTTTCTCTGCATCTGGCACGGTGCACTTAGTGCAGCAAGGACAGGATGAAAGCATACGTGATTTCGAACAGCAAACAGCATTTAGTCTTTTGGTGATAAATAGCAAAAAGCCCACATGAGACAATTAGAGGATTATATAAGCAGAGGACAGTGCAATGTGTAATAACATGTTAAATGGAATATTATTATATGCAAAAATTAATGAGACAGATTATAAATGCTGTGGCCACTAAGCAGGGGGAGAATTGTTTGAAGTTACTGGGGAATGTTTCATGTTGGGGAGGCATTTGAAAATGGTTAAAATTTGGCTAGAGGGGAGGAAAATGCATGGAAAAGCCTTTGCCTTCAGTTTCAATCAACATGCAAAGAATTATGTTTTCCCAAAGTTTTTGCTGTTCTGCCTTTCAAGGAGAAAGCCTTCCATGTGTTTCTGATTCTGAGCTCAATTGAATTACCAGCCCATTGTCTGGTGAGAGCTGTTTGGTCAGGGAGCCCGTGGACTTCTGAGAAGCTTTTATACTTTGAAAGAAGCTGTCCTGATTTGCCATTGTTAATGAAACTTGTACTACACAATGCTCAAGTTTAAGACCCACTGAGAACAGGACCATGTACCTCCTTTCATCTCCACATGGGGGAACCACGCGGCATACCCGACCTGCGGCAGCCCAGCAGCAGGCTGCTCCCGGTGTTAGTAATTGTCTTGAACTCACTTTTGTCACATCCTAAGAGCTTTGTACTGGGAGTGATGCACTGGACTGCTTTCACCCCTCATGAATAAGTATAAAATGTCTCGCACCCAGAAGACGAACTCTTTGTAGTCACGAATCTTTCAAACATGCATCCTCAGGACCCTGCATACTTATGTTTCAATATCCTGTACCTGTGTGAGGCTTGGCTTGGAATTTGTGAAATGTGCACTTAGGGTAATGGGTATATTTTCACTCTGTCAATTTTTTTTAGTCAGATCGTAACTAATACATATAGTGACTCAAAAGGCTCACCTCCTTTGCTGAGGCTGTCTGGGAAATTCAGATTATCCTATATATTAGGATATTTCCTATTAGCTCAGGTAATTCCAAAGGTTCTTTAATCCCAAGATTGAGGGAAAAGAGAGAATTGTGAAAGAGAGAATGGTAGAGAGAGGCCCGGCTGACCACAAAAGAGAGTATAATGGCAATTTAGAAGACAGAGATTGCCAAACTTTTTCACTTGCTCATTCATATCTAGAAAAGATTTTGAGAATGCCTTCCAAAAGGTATACATATTTATGTATTATGCACATGTATCGTTCTAGTTATGTTACTTATATATGAAAGACACAAAAATAAATATAATAAAATGTAATTTTTAAAATAAGCATAATTTCTAATACAGTCACACCTCAGTACTTGTTGGCTTCAGAATTCATCAAACCCGGTATTCATTGCATTTTCATGAGAAAAAAATGTTTCAGCACTGGGCTCTTGCTCACTGCTCGGTGCCCCTCTCTCACTATGGAACAGAGGTCGAGGTGTCAGTGACACGGTAGCTCACAAACAGCACAGTACTCATTGGTTTCGGCACGCGTCACAAGTTCCGGAACAAATTACCAATGCGTACCAAGGTATCACTGTACTTTCTTTCCAAACTTCACGTAACTCTTTTCGTATCCTCGGGTGTATGTGCACTGTGTTGGAGCGCTCCCGTGTAAACCGGTAGCAGCAGCACGGTGCAGTGAACTGGTTCTCAAACGTCAGTCTACCTTGCAGTTTCCTACAAGCTTATGAAAACACAGATTTCTGCCTCCCCCTCACCAGTGTCCTAATTCAGTGGGTCTGGGGTGGGGCCCAAGAATTTGCATCTCTAGTCACTTCCTGGGTGATGCTGGTCCAAGACTTACACACAGTCAGTCTACGGAAGTTGGACATCAGGATCCTTTAATTTCCAAATGTGTGACCTTGGGCAAATTACTTTACCTCTCTGAGGATGGTATTTTAATCTGTGAAATGACAGTTACATAGCTACTTAAGTCTCAGAGTCACTGGAGAGCTTAATGAGGCAACGGAGACAAAGTACTTAGTACCCAGTGCTTATTACCTACAGAGTACTAGTGCATGTTGGCTGCTATCTCCTTCTCCTCTGAATTATCATGAAACATCTTTTTATTGTAACGAAGTAGACTTTAGGGACTTTTGTCATTAATTCACGAGAATCATGGGAACATGTTCTGCTTTACCATTATATGTTTAGGAAGACCATGCTCCAAGCGAGGCCTCTTTGTAGTTAAATGGTAGTGGTGAGGCTCTTTTGCAAAGTCTGCCTAAGAGAGAACAGTGTGTTCAGCCCTCTCCCTTCTGTGTGTAACTGTTGACAGTGCGTGACTAAGTGTATATTTCTGTTGTCTTTTGTATATTCCAAATTCTTGTTGCATGATATACAGTTGACATTTTTGGTGGTTGTGTCTTTGAATGTTTTGGGGCATGAGAATAGTAAATTCAAGTGGTTGCTTTGAATTTGATTAATTGTTAACACTTCTCTCTCTACTTCTCCTTCTCTTCCCTTTGTCTGATGCATTACTAGGACCAAGTACCACCTGCCAGGAAGACTCATGTGCCAACCAGGGGGTCTGCATGCAGCAGTGGGAAGGCTTCACCTGTGACTGTTCCATGACCTCATATTCTGGAAACCAGTGCAATGATCGTGAGTACAACCTGTTCATACTTGGATTTTTTTTCAATGACTTTAGAGGTTTAGAGAAACCTTAGGGATGTTATGTGAAAGGATGGCTCTTCTGAAAGATTCATTAGCAATTTTCTCCTCCAGAAATGGGGAAAATAAAGGACAAGTGCCCTTATGGGAAGAGCAAAGAGACATCTCTTGCTCAGCAATACTAAATATTTTCCTAGTTGCTTATTCCCAATGTTTCCCTTTTAGATTAGATTACCTGTGACTGAAAAACAAAACAAAAGAATTCAGGCAATATTTGTGTTCTAAGGAGTCCAATTTTCATTAATTAAATCATCTGGATCACCATTTTGAGACTCCTATTTGCATTGCATAGAATTTGGAATATGTTTAAGGAGTCTATCGATAGTAACTATTTTTTAAAGAAAAATTCTGAACATAGAGAACTTCTTAGACCTTTCAAATGATGAAGATGGTCAGACCTCATTTATTTCCCAATTAGAAACATTTAAAGCATCAGCAGTGGGCTTTCAAATATAACACAGAGATTTTGGAATCTCTTGGTAAATTTATTGGTATCTATTTGCTATATAGATATGTATGTATATATATGTTTTCTGTTTATATATTTGGTATATATATATTCTGCTTATGTAAATCTACTTTGCGAGTACATTTGTATGTGTATATCTGTGCACTTGGTTCATGTTGGTAGAGAGCCGGTTGTTACCTTCATCCACTCGAGATGCTTGCTTCAGGCACATCGGCTGATTTGGCCTAGAAGAAGAGGGATTTCTTGAAGGTGATCCCAGCACTGCTGGTGGAGATACTTTAATTCTGTGGGAATCTATAAGCTGGGCCTCCACTTCCTTCTTATGTTATTGTCCTCACTCGGCCACTTTCAAAGATGAACAAACACTTGAAGTTTCTGGATACTTATTGCAAAGGGATTTGTTAAAAATGCCTGACTTGGTGTGTCCTGCTGACCTGATTTTCTAAATGCAGGCTTCATGGTAAGAGTTTGTTTTACAATCTGAATCAGGAAGTTGGCTTCTTGGATTTATAAAAAAAAATAAAATAAAATAAAGACACATGATGGTATCTGAGCAAACAGAAAGGCCGTGTTGTAGTTTGCCTACATGGGAGGAGGTGTCCATTACAGCTCCATCTCTAGTGTCTGTTTGGTTTTCCTTGATTTCTTATTGCTCACCATTTTTCATGTGTCTAGCTATCTCTTATCTGGTTTTTCACTTTTCTCATAGCTTTTTGTCTTCATATGATCTGTCAGTCTCTTAAGATATGCAAAGGAGAAACAAGTAAGGAATCTGGCTATGTAGAGAGAAAATTCTTTGCTACTCATTGATCTAAACATAAACCTGTGCCTGTATATCTGTAACGCAAAGGATGTCCTGTTTGCAGAAGGTTTTGGCACCAGATTGTTCTTCCTGGGTATTTGGTATCATTGAAAGTCCTATTTCCGTGTTTATGATTTGGAAACCCCCTTCCCCTCTGAAATGGGCAGTCGTGGACTATCCAGAGTGCCTTGGAAATTGTGCTGTATACTTTCTATTCCCTTCAATTCGTCTGTGTAGGACTCAATAGGAAGTCCTATTTTTTTCCTAAATGGTGGCCTGATGTTTCTCTATCCTCACAAGTTTAGTCCCCATCACACATACACAGCACTCCCAGTAGGAAATGGACTGCACACAGACAGGCAGAAAGGTAAGTCACTGTCACAGCGGTGAACATGCACAGTCTTCAGAAGGTATGTACGTATTTTTCTTTCATTGACAAATTTCTTTCTGTCCTCCAGGCAAGGCATTGTTTTTTGCTAAAAACCAAGCAGGATTCTTTCCAGATTTCTATGACTGTTTCTGATCTGTAATGTCTTGGTCCAGAATGGGCACTATCACGTTATCTGACTGGAACAATTTGCTGATATGGAATGAAGTTTTAGGACGAGGATGGGGGAGGTCAGCCTTCTTTCGTGGCAGTGGCTTCTCATCCTTCAAAAATATCCAGGCTTAGTATAGTATATTTTGCATTTGTAGTCTATAAATAATGCAGTTGAATTTTTGATTGTAGAAAACCTCTGAGCCAAAATCAGTAAAAGAACCTGGTTGCCTAGTCCCTTCTTACAGAATGGACCAGGTCTTCTGTGATTGGATGGCTGTATGGAAGTGGGAGCAAGTACACTTTAATTGGAGAAGGTGAGGAACATATAGAATTCAGATCTACAGAATTGCAGGATCTAACTTAAAAGTTTGTATATAAACTTTTTTGCATAAAACAATAAGCATTCACTGTTGTTCATGAGGTTGTGGGCAAACTTGTAATGAAACCCAACTAAATATGTAAAAATGGTAGATCAATTGTTACAATGGATGCCTCTTTAATGATTAACATTTAAAGTATAATATTTAAGAGGAACTTCTCTTTTGGAACTGGTATCAGAATCCGGTTTTTTTTTCCCTTCTAGAAAATCAACTTCACTACTTTCCATCATAGATCATTATTTTCTATGTCAACATTGACCCTTAGAGTTGTCATTTGCTGCTTTATCCCCCGAACACGTTCACAAGGAAGTTACCTGGCTAATATTCCATGTGCCTCCCTATGTTAGTGACTTCTTGGTAGCTTTGCTTGCATCAGGAGTTGAGCATTAGCTTTCTAGCAGAACTGAAAAAGGCTCAGGTACATCATTGGCAAAAGCAGTGGGAGGAAAATGCAAGACAGGAGAAATGATAAAGTGACTAGAAGAAGCGGCAGGGTGAAGAGAAGGGATAGAGAGGAATGCAGGGGTTGAGTCTTCTGGAAGAGCACAGAGGCCATGGCTGTGCCCAGGGGGCCTGGCTTTGATCTCGGGTACAGAACCAGGGCATGGCCTTCTGAGTGGAGTGCCATCCAGGAAATCTGGCCTTGACCCAATTCATGGGACTAGTATGTTCTGTAGAATGCTGTGTGTATCTAAAATAAATTGTATTTTTTAAGGTGCTGTCATAAAACCACATGAATTCAGTAGCGATTCAATCTAATGACAAAAGACATTTATTTTCTGGGTGGGGGTAAGGTTTGGATTTCTCACTTTCTGTAAGCAGTTTCTCAGGCCAGTAGATTGATCCTTAATTATTGGAAATGAGAACACCTCATTTTATTATTGCACATCCAGGAAAAGAAAATTGTTCGATAGGGAAATGGCTAGGCTATAATATTTTCCAAAACAAAGTGCTCAGTTCATCATGTGTAGGAAAGTTAATTATATCTGGGGATGCCTTGCAAGGTTTTGTTGCATTTTACCATCTTCTTCCCTTTTCCTAGCATTGGTTCTGCTACTTACGACCTTTGTTGTTTGTTTGCCTGTTTGCTAAGTTTGGCATTTGCTTGACAACTTTGAGTTGCTGTTCCATAGAGTAGAGTTTACATCCTCCATGAGTGGAGTTTACATGTAAGAACCGTATCTCATTTAGTATGAGTAGACCAAGCCTGGATGGCGCTAACTCAGTTTATCATTTTCTGTGAAAGCATGGTGGATTGTTGAAGGCAGTGGGGGTGAATTCCAGGGTACAAAGATGGATGCAAAGCTGCTACAGTGGTTGTGAAGGCATGACGTGTATTCTGCATCTGGTTACCTTGTATACGAATATTCCCTTGTTTTTGGGTAGAAACAAAAATCTTCTGATTGGAAACTAAAGTATACTAGATCTAGTAATTGTCATATAGTTTTACGACATGACTTTCCATTTCCTGTTATAATAAAATCATAGGGAGTTTCCTGTAGGTGAATTTTAGGGCCATTTACAATGGAAAAAAACTATCTCAGAGGCAATTTTGAGTTCATCTGGGATCCCATAAGGACACACAGATGACATTTGCCAAAGAAAAATTTTAATTTCTTTTGAAAAATTGAAACTGAGAGGGTGCACCCTTGACTTCTTAGAGGGTGCACACTGCCTGAACACCGATCTAATGACACAATATTGGGGTTACATCTTACGAACAACAAAACGGGTGGAATCTTACAAGTGTTCTTACAGGGGGATTTTTTTACATTGGGTTCCTATTGGTATTTTAAATCAGGATTATCTGGGCAATTTCGGTATGTTGTAGCCATTACACCGGCATGCAAATTGAGAATCCCTTTTCTATATAGTATGGCAGTGCCACCCCCTTGGGCAGCCCTTGTTGCGTCCCCTTCCCCTTCAGAACATAACAAGCTGTTGCACAAAACCCAGTTCCTGTGTGTGTGCCCACACATACACAAAAGAGTCATCACGTGGGAGGCGTCTTTGAAAATAGCAGTTTGAAACACCTCACATCTCTTCTCACCACCACGGTTCCCTTTTAGCATGTTCATGACAACTGTTTTGAATTGTATATAATTTTGGGATCTTGTTAGTGCCTCTGTGCCCTGAATAAGCAAGTGTGGAACAGTCTGTGTGTGGCACATGAACCCTTAACACACATCATGTCCCTGGATTTAGAAATGGGGTGTGTTTATAATGGCTTTGTGGAGTGAACAGTAGGGAATAAATGTGGGTCCTCAGCCCACCCGCACCAGCCAGCTACCTGTGCTACATTGTGGGTTGTGCATTGTGGGCTCCTTGCTGTAGAAATTGCCAGGTTCACACTGGCATGTGATAATAGATGTTCTTTGCTTGCCACAAATCACTAGCAAGCAGCTGTGGCTCGTGCAGACAGCAGAGTGCGAAGCGCCTTTTCAGACAGTTCTCTGCTGGAGTGGCTGTTAAGCTGCACTGTTGGCTATTGATTGGCCTTTTGCTTTTTATTTATTGTGTGGGTTTATTTATTTTTTAATGTAGGTTGGCATATTGATTAAACCTGTTAAAAACTCATTTCCCTTCCATCTTCAGAAAAGATAAGCAATATATGCACTACTTTGTGTGCAAACAAGGGGACAGACGTGTGCACATTCTGTCTCTTGGGTTTGTAGAGGTCAATAATATGAGCCCATGTTGTTATTTGTATAGCAATAATTTCCAAGGGCTTCAGGCTGTAATACATCCATGCTTTTGCTTATGTGTTTATTTTCTATCTCTGTTTTCAAGCCCTGCTTGTCCGGTATATAGGCCATATTTGAGAATTTCCCAATTAAGACAGTTGTTTGCTACTTAGGATACACTTTATCTTTTATTCATTCATTCACTCACCAGATAATCTTTATTTGAAGATATAACCACGAATAAGGCACCGTTTTGTCCTTTCGCACATTATAGTCTACTGGGGGAAGACACAGGTGGAAGTGCTTCAATAGAAAGGTGAACAGGGTGCAGTGAGAAGCCACAAGGGACAGAGCGGTCAACTGTCTCTGCAGCTGAGACTCACCGAGAAGAGCTTCTGCTATTAGGAAAGTTTTCACTGACAAATGAGTCCTGAAACATTTGTAAGTACTTCCTAAGCAAAAATGGCATGGAAAAGAGTTGGAGAAGGAGAGACGGCATTCAGGGAGCGGAGAGAGATGGGCTACGGCCACTGTTAACACTCTGACTACTTCCTTCCAGTCTTTATTCTAAGCAATTGTATGGCTGAGGTCACACTCTATTTAAAATTTGTGCTCTGCTTTATTTTAACATTGTAGGATATGCGCTTTTCAAAAGGTGAAAAGCGTTATCAGATTGCCTGGTCTCCTTTAGTAGAATGTACATTATGGTGCTCAGTGCTTTGGGGCAGAATCCCCCACAGTGAGTCTATGGCTGGGTCCCGAATGTGACCCAATGGGATCAAAATCTTAATTCATTTCATTGAACAATTGGAGGACATTTATCTGGAAAATTTATTTATATCGAACCGATTTTTTTAAAAAGTTGATCTGTAAATTATAAAAGATATCACAGTGTAGTCAAGTTGATTGGCTTTGGAATCAGACTGCTTTCAATGCCAGTCCTCACGTTAACACTGAAATTGAATTAGCTGCTTAGCCTTTTAAAGCTTTGGTGTAGCACAAGAGTGTGATAAGTACTTAATAAATACAAGTAGTGATACTTTTTATTGTAATGAATAATATTAGACTCAAGCTTTTATTATGTTGCTGACATTGTACTGTATAAAAAAGACGTCACCCCTTTAATCATCCCAAGTCTTTAAGAAATACTATACTGCTATTGTCCTGATTTTAACAATGGGAAAACTGAGGTCACATGGGAAGAAGCTGAGTGGGGACTTGGACCCCGGTATGTCTTATATGAAAGCTCACATTTTTATTAGATTAGCTACTACTTACCTTATTAGAAATAATAACAGTTTAACATCTTCATTACATACTAGACTAGTGTGGGCAAGCCCTCATGGACAACTACATTATATAAGAATATAGGGTTGGAAAAGCTCAGTGTTACTGGTTGTTCAGTTTATCGTATTCTGGAATTCTGAACACTTTGCATGTTTTGTTTTAATACTCAAATGAGGCCATTTAGAATAGCTTTAAGGGCATTTAGAATATCTTTAGGTATTCTAGAATTAATGGAAGAGTATTCCATTAACCCTAGCCTCAGATATTCCAAATATTTATATTTTCTTTCTCTATTAACTTAGATTTCCTGATTTCCATTTTTTAACTTGATTTCAATTCCAACACACATCATAAAACATAGTGGCTGAGACCATTACATGCAGTGGATGGCCTGTGTTGAAATCTTGACTGCCACTCAATGCCTTGGACAAATGAATTCCCCCATACCTCTAAGATGTGGACATTTTTAGGTCCTATCTCATTCTGAACATTCTAAATTGAATTCATATTTGTGAAGTTTGGGACAGGGCACATAATAGCCCCTACAGAACTATTGGCTACTCTTCAATATAGTTTTCAAAAAGGTAAAAACATGTCTTATACAAATATAATTTGTATACAATTAAAGACACAACTCTCATGTAAATATAGAATGAATGTGGCCAAATTTACTTCACTCCTTAACAAGGGAAACAGAAAGATGGTAACAATGTAAGCAGGATAGTTATAGACATTAAAGAGAATATTAAAGCATAAAATTAGGTTCAGTATAAATCTGGTGACTACCTCACAGAGCAAAAAGCCCTTAAGCTTTGGTGTTACCTTCACTACAGAATATTGCGTCTCTACTGAACAAAAATCTACAGGCCAGTGAGTCATCTCACAGACTCTGGGTCCCAATTAATAGTAAAGATCAATGTCAAATGCAGGGGCATTTCCCACAGATTTCAGTATTTCTTGGGTGCACATGCTGAACAGTGTCCCTGGACAACACTGAAAGGACACATGGCCCTCTCTTAGCTTTTTTTCTAAGTTTGGTATAATTTTTATTAATAGTGTTAGGATCTATTCAACTTCAAATAAATTTTTACCTTGAATACCTCACTCATACACAGTTACCTTTTATCATTTAATCACTTAACTGTGTGCCAATCACTGTGCTGAATTTTTTCATTTAAACAAGCCTAGAAAGATGATACTATTATGATCCCTGTTTCACAGATGAGGGAACTGAGATGCAGAGGTCACAAGTGACTTGCTCAAGGTCACAAAACTATTAGGTTGAGGAGCAAAGATTCAGAGTTACATCTGACTAAAAATTCTTGGCTCTTGACTGCTGATGTCTTATGCCTGTCTCAAGGAAAACTTCTTAATGAAAACTCATCTGAACACACAGGGATTTCCAATCAATTAGCCACAGAGCTCATCTTGTGTCAATTATACTGTAATTTCTAGTGTCTATGTTACTATGGGGAGGAGACATCATTTTCATTTTTTACTTGGTTTATTTTAAATAAAGGCATTTTTCGGACAGATCTGTTCATGTATCAAGATCAGAAGTTGCATCAAATGAGGACCATTTGCAGATCTGTTAGGTGAAGGAAGCAGGGGTCCTGGCAGTCACTGAGGCTGGGAGTGGCAGCCTGGTACCACCATAGGCGGGATCCAGGGGGCGAGACAGATAGAAAACACTTGCGAGCAGGCAGTACCAAAGGTAATGCCTGAAGTTATTTCACTGCATCCATTTTTTGTTTTTGCTTTTGTTTGTTTAATTTCTAGGCCCACAGATATTCAGTGCAGCTGAAAGCAGGTAGGAGGATGGCCACTGAGCCCAAAGTCTTCTCAGAGCAAGGATGAGGTGCTGGTACCCTTGGGAGCCTTTTATAGGTGCACTGTAGCTTATCACCTGGGGGAGTCTCTCTTGTTTATATATGCCCCTGATAGCAAGGAGGATGATTTCGTACCTCAAGTCTGCTGTACTGCTGACGTTAATATACGTGCAATATCAAACAGTTTCAGCCGGAGCCAAGCCTGCTTGGAGCTTTTGTTTTGCACGGCTCTCCATAAAAATGATCCAGGACTCACAGCTAAAACATTCATTTCTGCAAATCCTGGTTGACTCTTGGACCCATGGTTCAAGGAGAAATAGTCTCCACAATTCAGGGTCCTGTAGTTGTCAGGGATGATTATGAGTTGTTGGAATCTGTGGCCTAACTAATTTCATTTCAGCCATCTTCAGCATGCTATATTTGTAGACCAATTTTATTGCTTACGTTTAATTATAGCCCATTTATTTCTGGTGTGCTTGGCTAGTTACTTATTGATGGTGATGGCAGTAATCCACTGAGAGCCTATTGGTTCACGGAAGATAATTTTATATTACCTTGTTAGTCACATACAGGTACAATCTCAATGTATTTTTCAATATGGACTTATAATTTCCTACATTTATTTTCCTCTACATTTATTTGCATTTACATGCAAAGGCAAAAAAGATGTAAACAACTTTATCTTCTCTTGTAAAATAGGGCTAATAAATATAATTTGATTTCAGGCCCTTATTTTTTCTCCCATGCACTGTTTTTCGAGGGCAGTGATATGGGCATTCACATCTCAGTTAAGATAAAAGATAGTTTAGCTTCTCAGAGAGTTCTCTTCTGCGAAGTCAAGTCCTTCTCTCTAAGGTCACTACTGTTTGAACCTGTATCAACATTCTTGAGTTTTGTTTGTTCTTGAAACACTTATAAATGGGATCATAACAGCATAAGATCTTTAATTTCTGTTTGCCGTAGCACCGTGGAATGTTTCAAGGCTTGTCTGTGCCCCTGTGCTTTCCAGCTGCCTTGCTCTCCTGGGTCCCAGCTTCATCTGCGCACTGGAAGAAGTCTGCCTGGGATTTCCCTTCCTGCCAGGACTCACCTTGTTTGTTGTCTTCCTCTAGGAATCACTGTCCTTCTCTGCCTGATGTCCAGTGTCTCTGAAGCTATTGTTTCACATTTGTTGTCCTTTCCTGGCTGATTGAGGTCAATTGTAGATTTGACCTCTATTACTCTATCTAGCTTAGAAATGGGCATCAGCCCATTTCTTTTTACCTGTTTTTTCCCTTTATGCTTGGCATTGTGGGAGGGATAATGACATAATCCACCATGTGCTTTGCTTTAAGCCATAACCTCCTAGGGACGATTTCAAGCTTTGGGTGAGTCCCAGAACTGCCTTGGCAGTACAGAATACTCTGGGACCTGTCTTTTTGTGGGGAGATGGGTGGGGAAAGATCCTTCAACTCCAGTTATAGACTTTATACAGTCAAAGAGCCTTGTACAGCCAAGGAAGCTGCACACAGCTGGCTAAGGACTTGCAACTGTGTCTCCATCAAACATTTCTTCATTTGAGTTTCTTTTATGAGATCCTTGTTGCTTTTTCCTCTGGTCCTTCTGATAACACTTGATTAATCTCAGTGGGTACAGGGATTAATTTGGCTCTTGTAGCTAGGTGTTCTTATTTTCTTTACCTAGAATTATGGTTTGTTTTCTCACCTTCCTTTATCCTGTGGATCTTTGCCACCCGATCCATATCTGTTTGCCAAATGAAATTAAGAAGTGTTTTCAAATAAAACATTTGAAGACTTCAGGAAAGTGGAGGTCTTTCTATGCCAGGGAGTGTTTTGGTCCTTGACTGCCCTTATCTTGATTTTTAGACTCTGGTGGGGACTTATTATTGTGATTTGTGCCTACAAAACATAGGAGGGGACCTTGTGTTTCTGATGCTTTTAATTTTAACTGACTTTTTTGATAATCAAGTTTGTGCAAGCTGACTGTTGAATCCCTGGGAAATGCATAAAAGCACATGGCAATAGAAAAAACATGCATAATTTTAGCAATTATTTATATCACCTTGTTTCAGAATATGCATTGTGTCAAGCATATAATAGATGTTTAAAATACATTTGTTGGGTGAATGACTGAGCCTTACATATTTTCAAAGTCTGAGTTGTGCAGAGGTCTTAGTGTTCTTTTCATGAAATAAATAGCATTCTACCAGGACTGGGCTTTTTCTTGCCAGAAAGAATGCTTTTAGGCATGCAGGAATTATAATGAGCATCATAATATACAATTTTCTTCTTCAGATGAAAACGGAAATGTCAAGATGTTTTTGTTTCTTTTTTTTCTCTCTTGCCCTTGTCCCTTCTCTCAGGAAGCCTTGCAGTTTCTGAGCAGTTATATACAGATGTATCTCCACACAAGCGAAAAGGGTTTGTAGTGGATGGTGGTTGGAGGGAAGAGGCCCTGGCGAGGTATGTGCGGAAGGAGTCACTAGGGTCTCAGTTTTCTTCTGTGGCATCCACTTCTAAAGTGACGTGGTGGTTTATCTCACATGATGAAATTTAGCACCTTACAGACCTAGTGAGGCGGCAGGGCTCTTCGACGTTAGCACCCTTCTCCAGTTTCTGCTGAGTTTTATGTTGACTGAAACCATACCATGTGACTGAAGAGCTTCAATGCACTGTGTTCTAAAAAATGGAAAGCACAAAGATTTTAGGTTGTTGTACATCCTGGGTTGCAAAAGCTTTATATCCCTGCAGGAGAATTTCGCCAAACCTGATAAACTCTTTGCAACTACTTTTGGAAGCACTGGTAGGAAATAATGGCATGTGGCTCTGGGCATTATTTTCCAGTAAATTCAATGAATGCTTTTTGTAATCAGCCCTCAACGAAATCTAAAATTGCAATTTCATCCAGATATCCTTACATGAGTAAAATCAAATATTTATATAAATAAAAATAAGCATGTGTTCATATATCCATGCTATAAATGAAGAACAGTTTCCATTAGGATTTCTTTCCCAGTTATTCTAAAATAATTTTTCTATCCAAATACCTTTGTTTCTGTGTCTTACAGGGTCATGTGTACACTTCTGGTTGCATCTCAGTTAAATGGCAAGTTGCACATTTCTGTAATTGTTCAGGTAGTGTGTCTGCCTGGGTTGCAGATCAGGTATCTGTCTGCAGTTGGTACATTTGGTAGCAAGTCCCTTTATCCCATATGAACGCCCAATAGGTGGAGTATAATTTTATCTCTGAAAAGGCATTTAGGCCGGGGGACACCATCTGGGATTTTTTTATCCTTAAGGAGCATCTTCCCAGTCGAGTGTATCATCCAGTTACGGCTCACATCAGTGCCCTGGCACCGGGGGGCCCTTGGCAATGGGCCTGCAGTCCAAACACATATCATCACACAGGTCTGTTTTCCCTGACTCATAAAAAATCCTGAGAACAGGGCAAATGGAAAAGAATGTATTAAAACAAGCGATTTTAGCTAAACAAACTCTCAGTGTTGGTAGAGGCTTCATTCCAGTCCCCACGACACACCACATGCATTTCCGACATCAAACTTATTTAATTTGCATTTTGATTAATTTAGCATATTTTCCTATTATACAAAGTGTAATGAACGATAAACACAGCTATAACCAGATCTCACAGCTATTTCCCAGTGTGGGGTAACATTTTGTATTTTGTTATATTTGGTTTCCAAGGTAATATTTGATTGTGGCTATATTGCCTAAAGCTGCATCTCTTGTCACAA
>CM052538.1:178430727-178492065 GCA_028533065.1 Trachops cirrhosus
CTTATGTCTGGATACACAGCAATGTCTGATACACAGTGGAGACTTGATGAATATTTTTTAGAGGAATGAATGAAAACAAGAAAGCCATTAGGAGGCTCTTGTAATAGCTATGGTAAATGGCAAAAAATCATATACTAGAGAATTTTAGGTTTAGCATCAATATGAATATAAACTACAAGGAGGCAGGCAAAGCCAATGATAATATTCAAACACTTGGTGAAGTGGCAAACTCTGAAGGTATCCACTCCAGTTGTAATTTTATAAGCTTTGATTATTTTTCCTCTTAGCCTTAACTTTGTTTTTGGTTTTTACAATTAAAGATTTTTTAAAAATCTGCTACTCATAGTAAAACCTTTTTCTATTTCTCAAACAGTACACAGAATTTCAGACACAGGGGTTTAAAAAAATGTTCATTGCATGATTTCTAATGGAATACACTGTCAATGGCCACATTCCTTAAATTATAACTTTAACACTGTTGGTTGTGTATCAAGTAGGAACAAGTTCATCACAAGTTCATCGTTTTCCGTGCGGGAAAAATTGCAGTCAGCTAAGTTCTGCTGCTGTCCCCAGGCCACAGGCGTCTGGCTGATAGAATTGCCGGTGGGCTGTCGCTCTTCCTCCCTCAAAATCTCCCCCAAGCAGCCTACTGCTAAGCTGAAATGCTTCAAAGATTCAAAATTGTTACTTCCGTCCTCAATTTAAAATGTGTGTAATTATTCCTTTTTAAAAACGACATTCTGGATAGGGTATTGTTGATAACCTTCCCTACAACAGAAGAATTTTTGATATGCTTAAAAAACAACTTGCAGAATTCTGATCAAAAAAGTTCATGTGGAAACATGAGGTATATCAGATATTTTAGGATTTGGGGGTGTTTTCGCATAGTTTGGTATGAGAATTATGAAGACCTCTGTGAAGCATACAGGTTACTGTATTCTAACTCTTTTGTTCAGGCTGTACATATTGAAACACGGATCTCCATGTCTTTACTACATAATTGCTTCATTCGTTGCTTTCAGTTGAGTGTCTTTTCTGTCAACTGTTAGTATTGAAGAGAATCTTTAGGGTGTGATGTTGGGCAAAACTCAATCATGTGACATGCTTAGGATGGAGAGCAAGATGATGGCTATGGGTGGGAGGAGGTTAGGGGGTGGAGTGATGGAGCAAAAAGGAAAAAGGACTCATGGACATGGACAACAGTGTGGCGATTGCTGGGGTTGGAGGGAGAGGGTATAAGGGGACTGAATGGTAACAGGAAAATACAATTTTTGAAAAAAGAACTCTTGGAATTTTTTTAAAGGACAACAGAAAAGACAAAACAAATGTGTTGATGATAGGATTAAATAGGAGAAAATGATAAATCGTGGGCATATACCACTGCCGAGAAGATGGGTGCAAGGTCGGCTACTATTTGCCTCTGTCTTAATCCTATGATTTTCTGGTTCCTTGGCTTAGAAAGTTTAGGCTCTGTCAAGTTGCTAAAGCAGGACAACCCAAGGTTACGCAGATTCTCTCTGATTTTACTCTGCCATTTGGGAAATAAACCCTTTAACTGTTTTGTAAGTCGTTTAGATACCCACAGAAGAAAGGGGCATTCAGTGCTTGGGAAGCTCAAGATGGAAACTCTGTCTTTGAGAAATTCAAAAACTATTTCTAAGGATCAATACCGTTAAATCTTGTGGCCTAAAATCAATTTCGAATGAAAGATAACAGCCGAAGTTCACATTCTTCTGACTGCCTTGAATCTGAAATTTTTCCTCTTGGTCTTCAAATTAGGTGGTGTGAGTAATGAGATTTGCTGCCCTACGGTGCTCAGGTCTTGTGTGTTCCTTCCTTTGCCCTTCCAACGTATTCCCGAGAAAGCACATGTTTAAATATGTGTTAAGCATGAATGCTTGAAGGGCTTATCAAGTATTGGTTTACACTCTTCAGAAGACCCAGGGAAAAATCATCCATATCTGGAAAGGCACTGCTCTCAGTGATTCTGGTTTTAAGAGCAATGTCAACAGAGAATTGGTTCCAGAAAAAGGAAAGAGCAATCTCATGTGCAGATCTGGATTGAAAATATAGTCAAAGGGGTGTTCAAAGGCAAGACTCTCTTTTTTGGTTGTCTTTACTGAAAAAGTTCAGGAAGCAAGCTGTGTCATTTACCATTGATGCCAGTGGTTCAGAGTTAATGGTGCTGAACCCCAGGGACTCCTTGTTCCATGCACGAGCAAGTCCAGTTGTCAGATTAGGACAGCAGAGAACCCTCCTTTTCTTCAAGAAGCCTATAGGGAGGTGCATTGTGGGGGAGGTTACATATTTTTCCAGAGCACAGAACAAGTATCATCCATCATGATCAAATGGGAGTATTCCATATCATCCATCTCCAGTTAGGAGAGTCGTGAAAATTCCGTTTTTTCTTCCTTTTAAAAAACAAACAAACAAAAAACAACTGCTGTGATTTAGATTCATCTTACAAAGAGGAAAAAAACCAGAAAGAGTAGTTTGAGATTACTAGAAAAGATATACACAGACACAGATTTTTCACTCTTTTTCCCCTCCATAAATAATTTCTGCACACAGGTGACCAGTCCAACCATCTGTCTCTTTGTTATAAATGCCTGTGGTGGATCCACTCCCTTCTGCCTTGAAATTAAATGAAGTGTCCTTTTATGAGAGAATGATGTAAGCTGGCAAATAGGATGAGACTGTAAGATATTCTTGTGTTGCCACCTTTTCTTTTGCAGATAATAGAGAACAACAGTCTTCCTCCAAACCAAATACACAGATATCTCCAGGTCACTGATGCATACATACATTGGAAAAAATAAAACTATTCTCAGTATTGGACAATTTGGAAAACAAAAAGTAGGCCTTCAGAATTTATAATATCAGCTCCTTTATTTAGTTAGATCCACTTAAATGTTTTATTTTTATCTTGTGCTGTAGTAGATTGCTTGATTGGTTCCAATAAACCCAATCAGGAAAAATGAAATGTAGGAACCACATTGGCTATGGATTTGGGCATGGTGGCTTGGGAATACTGTTGTCCTCTCTTTTCAGCTCAGTTCAGAGATGGATTTAGTGCCATAAAACCAATTGGTTACCCTAGCAACCAACCAACCACCCAGACAATCAACCACCATTTGGGTCATGTCTCCACATCACACGTGCTGCCCTTGCAAGAGTTTATCCAGCACCCATTGGAGTATAACTCACCCCTAGATTGATAGCAAAATTCTAAAGCTGTTTTTTGAAATATATTAGATAACTATTTTAAAGAATTACATAGTCTAAAAGGGAAGATTATATCCACCTTAGTGAAATTCCATTTCATGGATTTTGTTTGCATTATTGAAACAGGTAGGTAGAAACTAGAATAAGTTAATAACTAGAATAATAGAACTTTTAAGAAATGATTGTGGTTGTTTTCTAACTTTAGACATAATGCTTGGTTATTTATATTCTCTTGTTTGCTTTTTAAAAACAATTTTTCGAGTAAATAATATCATTGCCCCAAGAGTAGATATTATTATTATTCCCATTTATAACAGTAAAGGAAACAGATATAAGAATTGAGATGCCTGGCTTATGAGCCACAAAACTCAGAAGTCGGAAGATGGGATTCAAGTTCAGGTTTGTGTCTAAGAAGATCATGTTCTTAACTGTTCTGCCATATTATTTTTCCACGTGCTGTGGCCCAAAATAGAATTACGAACTTACCACCTCCCCAGAGAGGGAGCAGACCAAGTCCAGAGATGGTATAAGATGGCCTGGAACTCCAGTGGCGATGCCGGTTGCTATAAGAGGATACTTGGCAAACAGCATCATATACAGATGGCATGCAACCCACACATCTCTATTTATGTAGAGGCCCCGAGTGTTTGTGTTAACAGGTTTGGGAGATAATAAAAGAAGTTGTTGTTTGTTCTTTCTTTTTAAGTCTGCAATTAATTTTTAGCATAATTTTAAACAGGGAATTTGTAAATTCACTAGACACTGAGAGACTGGCGATTGAAGAAAAACATTTGTCAGTTGGGTTTAAAAAGGATAATCTGTGCAAATGCAGTTGTTTTTCATTTTTCCCACTAGGTGGTGCTTTGGTCTCGTAGGTCAAATTGAATGAGCCTGGACTTTTTTTTCCCCCTCCTAGATCAGTTATTGGTCCAGGAAAACACCCAGTTCAAGGCTGATTGAGAGGACTGTGCCAGTTAAGTTTCTTCAATTTGTGTTTTCTCCGTCATTATCGCTGTTTCTTACCAAGATAATTAAACCCATTTGAAAATTTTGGATAATTTCTTTTCAACTTTTGCAATAAATTACAATCACTCATTTTGAAAAAGAACACCAATAGTTGAACTAGCTCATCTCATCAGCATATTATCTCAATAGGCTGCACTCGTAATGAGTCTTTCCTCCCACACAGTGGAGCAAGTCATGATAAGTGACTGAATAGTGCCCAACCGAGTTTGCTATTTGGGTGTCCACATACAAAGCACACTAGCAGCAGAGATTGCTCTGGCACATAGAGACATAGCCCGACATGTGATTTTCTCCTTTACATTTTAATATCAGTGGAGACAAAAGGGGGAGGGGAACAATGATTTAAAGAAACTGACATCAAAGAGGACTGGGGTGGGTAGGAAGCAGTTGAATGGGGAAGTAAATCACAGTCCAAATTCAATTAAACTAATCAATCATTATATGGACTGATTTGATTCATTTCCATTAAGATGCAAAGACTTTGTTTGTTGACTTGTTGACAAATGAAGCATTCCTGCCATCAAGGAGTCATGTTTCTCAGATGAGACTAGAATATGAGATAGTGGTGGGTGATATAAATAGACACGTTCCATAGATGGCTTGGATATGAAATACTTACCTAGTCACTCTTAGGTCTACTATGTTCCAAGTAAGGTGCTAGGCACTAGGGATATTGATCCATCAAGGAGCTTAAAGCCCAGTGGGAAAGCCTAGAGATGTCTGAGCAATGGTGTGTTCAGTGACTGGTAGTACACACACAGTTACCAGCAGGAGTCAGGTGGCCTGGGAGAACAGTGGAGGGGCATCCAGTTACGAGCGAATGGCCCATAAAACATGGGCAAGCTGAGTCTGGAAGGATAACTAGACTAGCAAGAGAAGAAAGTAGAGAGGTAGACAGAGAGAGTAAAATGAAAAAAAGCATGGGATTCTCAATGAGTGTGGGGGATTGCAGGACTTTGGTAGTGTAGGGTGAGGTCAGGATTAGGGACACTTTGAGTACTAAGTTGCGTGTGAGCTATTTTTTGAAAAAGCTATAGGAGAGCCTTTGAAGATTATGTTCGTTCTACTTAACCATGTAAGAAAGGTAGGGCAATCACCCCACTTTCTGGAAAGCACAGGAGAACCCCCAAGAGCAGCTGAGTACCCCAGGTGACCTCCCAGATCTGGGGTCTGTGCCATCTGACCATCTGTCACGGGTTTCCCTCATGGGAATTTTAGATCTTGAGTCTCCTTTCTAGCTTTCTCCTTTCAATAGCTTTCTAGGCTATTGAAAAATTGATTATGCGAGAGCAGGTAAGCTCCTTGGCTTAATTATTTAATGATGGTTTGATATTTTTAACATTTTATTTTCCTCAAACGGTAGACAGAGAGGCCTTGGAAGGATTTTTCTATGATCATCCTCATTTAATCTGTGGTAAGCATATTTTCTTCAGCATTTTCAAGCAGAAATTCACAGTGATGTTTTTGACATTGAATCTGCTTCCTGCATTCTCTACCTATCTTGCTGTATTTGAAAGTGGTGGGGGAACATGGTGTGTAGGTATGTGTATGATCGAGGTGGGGCATGTGGTGGTAAAGATTTAGCTCAGGGACTTTTCAGCTTTAAAATGTTATTTTAAAGGAGGCCAAAAAAAAAAAAAAAACCCAACCCAAAACAAAAAAAACAACACAAGTTTTTACTGTGTGAGTACGGTAGTGGCTTCCCAAAACTGCCTTGGATCATAACCATCATGAATTTATTCTATTCTCGGCGTAGCTGTCTCTGACTTCCTTTGCTTTGTTGGAGTGGCAGGATTTGAAGCAGACAAGTTTTTGCTTGATTCTATGTGTGCCAAAGCTACTTACACAGTGTTGGTATTCAATACCTGCTAAAACAAAAACAAAATCACAGTAACAGCCCACTTCACTTTCTGTGGGTAGGCAATGTTCTCAAAGGGATTATTAACTCTTCCAAAGAAGCTTTTGTTCTTGAAATGCTGAATGCATCTCTAGTTACATTGGATTTTGCCAACCACCTTGTTGACTATGAAATGCTAAGTCAGGGTCTTCTTTAAAGTAACTCTGCTTTCTCCTTAATAATATAGTAGTTACAGAATTTACCTGTTTTTCTAAGGAAGTAAATGATGGCCTATAATTCACCGCACACAATGACATATATCTCTAAAATGAATGTTCACTTTAATGCATCTCTTTCTTCATTGTTGCCACCATGCCAGCTGCGAGACACACTGCACCCAGCATGCTACTCTGACTCAGCTGTGGAAAGAGATTTTTTCCTCAATTCTGCAAACCACACCTGAGATAGACTGCAGTATTTGAGACTTCTCTCATTGACTTGGAATCATGAAAGGGGAGGCACACTGGATACTAGCTATGGATGCTCAGAGAGTGTCCACAGGCCTTGGTTGTCCCACATGAGGGCTTTATAGTGCTTTCTACTTGTCAGATATTATCTTTGCCTTAGGATCTTGAAGCATGACTAGAATTCTGAGCCCAAAGCCAAGAGAGCCCAGAGAAGGACTCCCTTCTTTCATTCTAAGGCTTATGTCACCAGTCTTTCATTTCTGTCTCCAGGTCTAACTCATCCCAAGAAGACTGGCAGTCTTGATCTGGAGGAGAGGCTCTGTGTTCTATCTAAAGGGGTGTGGCCCCGCCCTGTGATGTGGGCTGCAGACTCACATTTAAGCACACTTAAGTCCAACACCAGTATATGATGTTCTGCAGCAGAGAGCCATCTCCGGGGGTTGGTTCTCTTGGGTGCTCTGGACAGGACGTAAATTCTCTCTGACCTCAGATTTCTGGTTCCTGTAGTGTGGATGGCTGCTCTGTTCCTCAAATGTCAGTGACCTCTAGTCTTTTCTCTTAAATGGTATTCTGATATGGCTCCAAGTGTCTAGGGTCAGGTCTGAAAGGGCAATTCTCTTTGGCTGCCAGTGTTTTTTTAAAGCAAACATCTTTTTCCTTCTCACCTCACCTATGTCCTCTAGCTTCTTTGCTCTTTCTGGACACAAAAGGCTGACTAATGCACCAGCCACAAGCCAAGGGAACGCACTGTGAAGTGGCAGGGGCTGGATACAAGCAGCTCTGTGCAATGGGGAGGAAAGTTGTGTATTATTACACACCTAAGACCACATTGGTTTACACCTGGATCATCTTTATCTTATCATGTTTTCATTTTTTATTTTTTTATTTATTGATTTGAGACAGCTAGAGAGAGGGAAAGAGACAGAGACATTGATTTATTGTTCCACTTTTTTATGCATTCATTGGTTGATTCTTGTATGTGCCCTGACCAGGGATTGAACCGACAACCTTGGCACATCAGGATGATACTCTACCTAAATGAGCTACCTGGCCAGGGGTCATCTCTGTTTTTGTTTCGGTTTAAGGATTCCTGTCTCCATAAAATCTACCTTCAGTCCCAGACTCTTTTTGTAGTGAAGCATGATCTCCGGGATCAGAAATCTTAGGCAGGGGAAATAGTTTTAGATTTGGAACATGTCTTACAATAGACAGCTAGTGAGGGTGCCTGTGAATTTAAAATAAATTTAACAAATATTTTTGGCCACCTAATTTACAGCAAGGGTGTGCTAGATGCAGGGGCTAGCACAGTGAAAAGATAGACGTGGTGTTCGCTCTAGTAGAGCCTGAAATCGGGTGGAGAACACAGGCATTAAATAAATAGCTACAAGAGTAATGAATGTTATAAAAGGAGAGATTCAAGGTGCTATAGGTGCATACAGCTGAAGGGTTTTACCTAATCTGGGGGATTCGGGGAGTTTTTGTTTGACTCTGCCATCATCTGATTGAATGACCCTGAGCTGATGATTTAACCTTTCTGTAATCAAGAGCAGTTCTCTTTACCTCCCAAGCCCTCTCTGCTCCAGCTGAGACTCCCAAGACTATAAACTGTGATGATAAGAGAGGATGCTGCCAACAGCAGTAAGCCTGGCTGGAGAGAAAAAGCACATGGAGCAATGACAACAGGAGGCATGGAATTGACTCCAGAGCATCAGCCTAGCTGAATCAGAGAAAGGAGAAAAGACTTGTGGGCAGACAATGAACTTCATGAAAGGCATTTCATCTGTTGTATTCATTACAATAAACCTAGCACTTTGCCCAGCACCCCTCAACTATTTGTGGAATGAGTGGATGACTGACCACTGCCACTCTCTGTGCCTGACTCTGCAGGTTAGTGTTGAGCCCTCTGGGAATAGAGGCAGGAGGAGATGGCTCCATAAATGGGGTAGATCCATGGGGGAATCACATGACCACTGCTTCCTAGTGCAGATCACCCCGTGAGCCACCAGGTGTGCGCTCATTCACCCTTTCGACAAGAACTTCTCTAGTTTCCAGCCCTGCCAAACATCTGGTCCTGTTCATGAGGTCCTGTTCACAACAAAGTAGAAGATAGCTCCACCCACTTAAGAGAGATTCATCTTAGATGAATGTCATCCTACCACACCCTCCCCTCTCGGTTTTCCATCTCATTCCCCCAACCATTCCCCTTCCCAAGTTACCTACTTTATAGGTCAGGTTCCACTGTGGGGCTCAGACTCCACTAGTCCTACCGTAAGGCATTGGCCTTAGGGAAGTCATTCTAATGTCCTGGAGGGGAGATGGAGAGAGTCACCCTAATAAGAAATGTTCAGGTTCTATCTAGGACCGGGACTACGGCTAGCCACAACGCTCCAGGGTTTACCGAAGGAAGTTGTCATAGTAGTTGTAGTAGCTTGGACATTCTGTAGCATGTGTATGATGAGGGAGACACAGTTTGCATGGAAGTTTCTCTGTTAACAGTGGGCTAAGGCTTGGGGACTAAATGCTGGGCACCTGGGAAAAGGATATAAGGCACTGGAACTTCTCTCCAGAGAGGTACCTGAAAGCCAGTCTGTGGGCATTTCCTCTTCTTATTGGGTGAAGCTGGTTTGGTCCCTACACAGCAAATCAAATTCTATGACAAAGAATTGAGGAAACACTGAGGAGTCTTGAACATCAAAGGGGGTCCTATAGTGGGCACTGCTTATAATAAAAAAATAGAAAGAAAGTTAGTTAGAAAGAAAGGAAGTTAAAAATGGAACTTAAATAATAAGAAAAACAAAATACAGAGAAGCTTTATGGTAGAGATACCACCCCTTCTCCCCTCTTCCCACTTCTTAGCATTGTCTGTGTCAGAAAAAGAGAGTTATCCATTTTCTGGGATCTTGGAGGGCTTCCAGGGACCTCTCTGATAACAGTTTACTATCCCAATCATTTTATACGAATTTATTTTTTCTACTACTATGTGACTGTGGGCTCCTCCTAGAGAGAGTTGTATTCATCTTTCTATCTCACTCTTCTTTACAGTGAGATAAATAATAAATAAATACGTGTAGAATGCCTAAGTGAATCTGGACATGTTTATGAAGTAAATATAATCATCTTGACTTCTCTGATACTTTCCTATTTCTTTTTCCTGCTTCCGTTTATTTAAAGTAGTTCAATGAACCTACTACAAGTGCCTCGATATTCACCTCTGAGAGAATAAATTGTCTGTTTCAAAATAAAAATTATCTTTCTCAAAGCAAGTATGACTCCAGTATCCAGGTGCTGCAAGGCTACTGAGCACTTCTGACCTGGCTCTCAGGAATTATAGCTGCTGATGAAACATCTGTTGCCCCATCTAGTCTCCATTTATCAAAATCTTATTTCTCCTTCCAGACTCGTTTAATTTTTAACTCCTCACTCAATAAAGGCCTGCTCTGTCTATCAGAAGTGGCAAACTATTTTTTTCTGGCCTTTATTAGAATTAATTGCTGCTCTCTCTCATTCATGCAGCATGGGTGATGTAGGGAAGAACACTTGAGAGAGAGTAGTCTTAGTTCAAGTCCTACCTTTGCCACTTAGTGATGGTCAGTTACCTCCCTTGGCTCTGAGATCCTTTACATGATCATAAACTTTTGTGATAAGATTTCTGTTCTAAAGGGTGGAGTGAGGACATTTATGTAAGATACCTATTTTAACACCTGGAATTTAGGATTGTTAATTTAAGGATTATGTGTCTTCTCCAATAACCTAATATCTGTCTAACTTACTTGCTTTCAGTGGGAAAGACAGATAAATAAATAAGCATATATCATATAATGAAGATAGTGATAAATGCTATGAAATCAAATAAAGCAAGGTAAGGAGAGAATGAACAGGAGAAGGATAATGTAGTTGAGTAGAAATTGCATGGAGGGAGGGAGGGAGAGCACCAGGCCTGTGCTTGAGAGGAAGCAGTGCCCTTAGGGATGCAGGGAAGGAGGTCAGATAGGTATAGCACTAGGGCACCCCAGTGACCCAGAGGCCAACGGAGGAGAGTTTTGCAAAGAAGAAAGTCATTGCACTGGCCAGGTGGCTTGGTTAGTTGGAGCATTGTCTCATACACAAAAAGGCTGTAGGTTTGATCCCTGGTCAGGGCACATACCTAGGTTGCAGGTTCCATCCCTGATTGGAATGCATTTAGGAAGCAACGAATCAATGTTTCTCTCTCACATTGATGTTTCTCTCCCTCCCTCCTTCCCTTCATTTCTCTTCCTCTGTTTCTAAAATCAATAAACATATCCTCCAGTGAGGATAAGCTAATTTTTTTTAAAAAAGAAGGAAGTCACCCTCGGTGTCAAATTCTTAGTGTCAGAGTCCTCTCTCTGTGAGAGGTCTAGGAAGACAACTGCCAAGAATGCCTCCTGGGTCTGGTGAACGGGAGGTCACTGAAGTAAGAGCGAGAGCACAGTCAATGGCATGGTGAGACAGAACAGCAGGTCCAGGGGTGAAGGGGGTGTCCTGAACAAAGGAACAAGGGAAGATAAGACCAGGCAGTGGCCAGAGGGTGAAATCAGTCAAAAGGGAGATTGTAGTTTAACCTGAAAGATTTGGTTTTGAATCGAGGCAGAATGGAAAGAGAGGATTGGAAATTTAGGAAGGGTGATGACTGGTAGAACACAATCTTGGAGTAAGCAGAACTGATGAAAGGAGAGGTGGGTGAATGATTTGGTCAGAGGAGCAGTGTCACATGCAGCACAAAGGGACAAAGAAGGGATATGGTTAAGGCTAGAGACAGCTTTACATTTCCTAATGAAATACACTGAGGGTGCTAGGTGGTGAACCTGAGCAGAGGAGTGGAGATTTGAATTAGGTCAAAGAGGAGAGGAAATCCATCAAGGAATGGTTAAAAGCAAAGTTTGTTGTTTTTGATCTTGGGTGAAGTAAGCCATTTAATCTCTTTAGTACACAAGGGCATCACCATAGAAACAACCTCTAACCACAGTTTCTGTATTGCAGGGTTTTCTGCAGAGACATATCAATAAACCAAACTGTCTTTAAAAATACATACACACATATACACATAAACACATATACACATCTCTACATCCTTGTCAATTCATAACCAATGGGATATAATGGTGAATGTTCTTTAATTCAATTCTGGAGTCTTAGAGTCTTTTTTTCTTTTAATATTGAGTTTTTGATGAAGGTATGTGATCTTTACATTGCACTATTTAATTGTGTGAAGTTTAGATTCAGGTCCTGCTACAGTGGAGCTTAATTGTAGCCCCAGAATGCAGTTGTTAATTTTTATAGATAATATATTCATTGTGATCTATGGTCTATGCTGAAACTTATATTTTTGTATATTATCTGTATCTATATATCTATCTATATCTATATCTATATCTATATCTATATCTATATCTCTCTCTCTATAAAATCCCATTTAAAATTCTTACAACTTACTGTTAGCTCAGTGATGTTAAGGAATTTCCTCAGGATCATCCAGCTTGTTCAGGGACATTTTTAGGTTGCAAATGCAGATCTTTCTGACCATGACCACCGTCCTGTCAGCTCGTTACAGACGAAGACTGAACAATAGTCTTCAGTGTTGATACTGAAGATGCTCTTCAGTTCATGCCGGCTTGAGTTTCCTGTGCAGTGGAGAGTACAGAGTGCATTTTAATAAGCCCCAATTAAATTAATTTCATTTTACTTATTTTGATGTATGGTCTCTTCAAAAAATCCAATTCTACTGATGTTTATTGAGTGCCTCTATTCACTGGGAATGTGCCAGGCCCTTCAGGGGATCTGTGGACGGGCGTGATTCAGCCTATGCTTTAAGAGCTTACAATCTAGTGGAGAGGATAGGAGTGCACAATTTGCTTTAATACTAGATTGGATGTGCTAAGTACCATAAGAAGTGGCACAAACAAAGGGTTCTTAATTCAGAAATGCAAGGTTATGTGAATAATTAGAAAATTGGCCCCAGCAGGGCCTCGACACTGGAAGCATCACATAATAGAACTCTTTTAAAGAGTCTTTAGTTTAGATATGATTGTCCATTTGTTTGAATCCTGGCCGTGGAATAGTGGAGAATGTACAGGTGGTAGTGGTGTCCTCTGCCAGGCTGTGTGGGTTCGCAGCGTCAGCCCCGTTATGCTGTAGGGAGAGGGGATGTAAAACCTGGGGGTGAGGAGGCAGGGACATTTCAATCCCGGTGGTGGTCTTGGTTCTTTGTGTGTTTTGGCAGGCAACAGCTGCTCAAGATGCTGAGCTGTGCTGGTACAAAGATACAGATTATGTGTGAAGTTTTGGGTTTTATTTTTTCTTTTAGGGTGCTTTTTTGGAGTTGGGGAATCAGAAATACTGTGAAGTCAGAGTAGGTCAAATCCTAGATATTCTGGGTAAACAATCTTTTAATACATTTTTTTAGCTGTTAAAAGTAGGGCACTAGATACTGCTATACAATTCCTTTTCAGGTTTATTGCAAGATTTTGGAAGAAAGGAATCAAAGCTAAAGAACATGAGCTAGTACAATGCACCCTATACAAAAAAAGGAATTTAATACTTGCTTCCCAATTCTTCTATTATTGGTCACATATATGTGTTGGGTTCTGTAACAGTCACTTTGAAAATGCAAAGCTGAAATAAACCTTGCTTCTGTTTCCTATGAGTTTATATGTAAATAGAAAGATTGGGGGAATGTTCCTCCATAGCTCAGAAATACAGAATCTGCTGCCATATTGTAGGGAATGGACATGTAACTCAAGAGCCAGCGTTGTATAGCTGCCTAGCACCCCATGCCACTTCCTCTCACCACGTGGATGTTCGTCTCTCTGTTTTTCTGGACAATTTGTTAGCCTTCCTCCCCTGCTGCTGTTGGTCAGTGCCCCCCTAATGGATTGGCTGAAGCCATGTTTAGTGTTGCCTGGATGAGGTGATGGATGCTTCTCTCTCCTCTCCGGCTGCTTGGAGCCAGAATACAGAAGTGCTGGTTAAAAGGTGATTAATCTTCCCTAATGGTGCTATGCACTGCAAACAGGATTTTGGCCATCACGTCTTCATTAGCCTTGATCAGAACCCATATTACCTCAGATTAGGTAATCGGTCATTTGTTATAAAGCAGAGGGCTAGAGGCCTTTTTGAGCAAGTGTCGACTGAATGGAATCCAGTTGGAAAAACTGTGGGGACTCAGTTGCCAAGAACTCATAGGGAAAGAATTAAAGCTGGAGTGTGGTCCAGGGCACCTCTCCTGCGAGGCATTCCAGCAGATGTGTGGCTCTGACACAACTGGGTGGACACTAAGCACTTGTGACATTTCTTGGCTTCCAGGGTGACACCGTCTGACTCCAAGGACTGAGATTCTTTGGGAAATGTTGTTTTCTAAAAGTGGAGAATAAATTCTTAGTTTCTTTGAGAGTTAGGAATATTTCTTTAAATAGGATTTTAGAACTCTGTGCCTGGTCACATTCAGGATACTGGGGTGATGGTGGTGAGCACATCAGAGCAAGCCCTGAGCTTGTGAAGCTCTCATTGAGCAGAAGAGACAGATAATGAACATACACCATATAATAAAAAATAAGCATTTGGAAGAAAAATGAATGGAGTGAGGAGAGAAAGAACAGGACAAGTGGTGGTCAGGGGAGACTTCTCAGAGGAAGGGACCTTGGAGTAGAGATTAAGTGGAGTGAGGGATGCCTCTGGTTGCAGGGAATACCTTCCAAGTCAGAAAGGACAGCCAGTGCCAAGTTCATACTTCAAGTGGTCTACATTCATTTTATTTTATTTTGTTTTGTTTTATTATTTTATTTTTAGCACCTACCAGGAATGATTCAATGTGTACAAGTAATGTTAAATGAGCTGGGGTAGGTAAATCTCTAGTGCAGAGTCTGGACCATTGTTGGTGCTTGAAAAAATAAATGTGAGCTTCTTCCTCTCCATTTGCAACTCAAGGAAATGATCCAAGGTGCATTCCTGCACACAGAGGGCTGCTCCCATTTGTCATCTAAACATCACAGTCTGTAACTTCAGGCAAGCCTCTGGAAAGCAGCGTCCCTTTACTTTCTTGGACTCCCTCCTCTTCTGGTTTCCCTGTCCTCTGAAAGTTTCCCAAATTCAGGGTTTACAGTGGATGAAATGTAACCCCAGAGATCACAGAGTGAGTGATGGATTACTCTCTGTAATGATGTAATACCAGGACCACTTATTCCATGCCATAACACACACACACATAGCACTTAGGTACTGGACAGGGTAAAAACAGAAAGGGATAAGTTTCATACACAACTGAGACTTTCATAGCACCTGGCAATAAAGAGTGTCATTTTACGACAAGGGCATTGATCATTCTGACTAATGATCTGTAGGGTCAGACAAGGGAATGCTGCCTTTTTAGGGGTAAGTATAACACTGCTATCTGTATCATGCTATAACCATCTGAAAGCTGTTTCTATGATTTTTGAAGTCCTGATATAAGTATCCTGTCAGTTTCTCAAACATCCTGAAAATCATAGTTACCAGCAAAATCCTCCTAGAGACAAGGTCCCTCCTTTGCTTTCTCTACTTGCTAATAATAATAATAACAACAGCAATAGAAAATATTTAGCAAGTAACTGTTAAATATGTAATCTGTAACACAACTGTTCACAGAGGCATGGTTCTCTCTACTTTGCAGACAAAGACATTGAGACTCCCAACTATAAAATCGCACACTATGAAGGGAGAGCTCGAGGGCCCCGGCTGGGACTGCCTGCAAAGTCCGATTTGCCCTCCATCAGTTCTCACTCTAAGCATTCCACCTCTCCTGCCATTGAGACTTTACCATCATTCTCTATTATTCCTATTCCTTCCTCCTTACTCCCATGCAATCCTTCTTAGAAAAGTCTTTGTAATCTGTCCAGTAGTCTTTAGCCCTATTCCTCTCTTCTCACAAAGTCTTCATCCTTTTACATCTAGCCTGTTGCACTTTTCTACCCATCTTTCAACCTTCAATTGTTTGCCACCCCAACCAATGTCAGGTGCTGTTGTCAGATTTATTACCTTAAGTACCACTTCACCATATTGAACCATCTTGCAATTGTTCGGGGCTCTCCACTGTTCTCAGTGAGATAATAACAAGGCTCTGAATGTGGGCTTCCCAGTCCTGTGTAATCCACTCGCCTTCTTTATCCAGCCTTGTTTCAACCAGGTGGCTCATTTTCCTATCCGTGGAACATCCTAGGTGTGTTCTTCTCTTGATAAATTTTATTACACTGCATGCCCTATGTAAAGGGCACTTCCTTTCATGTGCTTTCTAAAAGATCCAGATCAATTTCTGCCTCCTGTGGGCTGTTTATCCTCTCTTCTACCCATTTTGATCTCTCCCTTTTTTGAGCACTTTCAATTCAAAAAGGTCTATAAAATGGTCCTTTTTAAAGAAATATAAACCTTCAATAAGCACTTTATCTTAAAGAAGATATTCCTCACTGAGGCTAGATTATTTTCTTTGGTGATTGGCTATGTGTAGCTACAACTAACAGAAAATACAACTGATGTTGCCTTAACCAGTAAGAGGTTGATGATCTTAAGTAACAACCAGTCCAGACATATGTAGTTCAGGGTGGTGTGGCTGCTCAGTTATGTCATCTGGGACCCACAGTCTAACTTTCTGCTACAGCATCCTCTGTGCATTGGCGTGCAGCCTCCTATCTATTGCCTCTTAGTCACAGTAGCATTGCTGCATCTCCAGACAGGAGGCATGGAGCAGCAGAGATTCAAATCTCTCATTGGTCAGCAAGGTCAGGATTGTGTAACATGCCACCTGTAGCTGTAAGGAAAACTGAGAAGTTGAGTATGGGGCTTTGAAGCTTCTACAGGGGAGGCAGGACTGGAAAATGTGGCTGAGAATTGATCTTCAGTGAGCCAGACTGTAGTATCAGCCACAGCAATGCTTAATGAATAAATCCTTAGATTCAAATAATGCTTCATTGTTTTTTAATGAGCAAGTCACTGGAGGAAAAAAAAGAAATATGAATATCAGAGTCAGAGTGGCTTGTTATCAAGTACATGGCCTTGTGGTCATGTGACTTGAGTAAGTTACTTATCTTTTCTAAAATGAGGTTTCTCATCTAAACAATTGGATTAATAGTAGCGCTTGTCTCTTTGAGTTATTGTGATGGTTAAATGAGGTAAAGCCCACAGCCTGTTATGTGGCACATAGAAGGTACTCAGTAAATGTTCATCCCCATACTCTTTTCCCATTTGAGGCCCTAGTTGGTATAGAGGAAAATCCCAAAGACAATAAAAAATAAGCAAGAATTGAATCAAGGAAGACAATATCTCCTACCAGCCAATCCCCATAAACTCTTCAATAGAAAAAGTATTGCCCTGGTAACCGAACTACAAAAGTGTTTGAGATTTATTTATCTTGTAATTAAGAGAGGAAGGGGAATCTTCTCTGGCTGTGAAGGTGCTGACCCGTGGATGCTGAGGTATGTGAAAATAACTCACATGTCTCAGGTGTTTAATGAGGATCAATAACAATTTGTGGGCTTGTCAGCCTTACAGTTCCATCACCTCAAATCACACACAGGAACCCTGCTTCTGAAAAGTGACACTTAGAGGGAGAGAATGGCAGAGCAAGAGCCAATTAGCAAGATTTACAAAAGAGGCACATGTGCAAGACTCATGCGTGATCCCAGAAAAAAGTGTACATTTATAGTATTGCAGAGCACATCCTTAACCCATATACCTCCCATGTCCTTTATTTAAGTTTTTAGAAAAACACTTCTTGTTATAGCAACCTGTGTGGGGTCTAAATTTTTTTTATTAAAACATTTACATTTATCTATCATCTATCTATCTATCTATCTATCTATCTATCTATCTATCTATCTATCTATGTTTCAAATGTGTTGAAAAGCCATAGACTTTCTTTTGCTTTTGATAAAAGGAAAAGTAAAACCTTGCCAGATGTCAGGAGGAATAGTAAGCAAGTGATTCAATGAGAACTCTTCTATAGGGACATGGACTTTCTCGGTCAATGTCACATAATGAAATAGTCTCAGATTCATCCAGCAGTGAGTTATTCCATCTGGTTGTGGCAATTAGGAGCTGAAGATGACGGGAAGTTAAATGACTATCTTTATGAAACAAAGCAAAACAGAAAAAAGAACAGCTGGGGGACTGGATGGCTTGGGGACGCAAAATTGGATTTAGAATAAAGAATCCGTTACCTCTGGTTGCTGGTTATAATGCTAGTGCATGTTAATATGAATTGAAGGTTGCTGCTGTGTGATAGCAGTTAGCTGTCACTTGCCTGAAATATGGCCATGGCATCTACAGCACATTCTGAATCTAGGTTTCTAAAACATAATGTCCTTTATAGTAAAGGAGAGAGCCACCAGATTAACTATGTAGCCAAGGGGTCAGGCATGAGAATCACATGGTGTTAGAACTTTAGCTCTACAAAGGATATTGTAGCCATGTTGGTCAAGTCACTTACTTCTATATGACTTATTTTTTTAAATTTATACAATGGGGACGATAATATTATCTACCTCATAATGTCATGAAGAAAATTTGAGATGATAAACGCAAAAAATTTACCATAATGTATATTAAGTGTCCAATAAATGTTAGTATTAGCACTAAGAATGTTTATTATTATTATTATTATTATTATTATTGCAAATACTGAGCCCTAGGAATTTAGAAATATACCCAAGGTTAATGACAAAAACAGGCCAGAATCCTGATATCTAATTCATGACTTGGGCCATAGAAAACCATGATGACCCCATCTCTCTTCTTCCTTTTCTTCCCTTCATGTTTGGCAGGGCTAGGCAGGTAACATAAGGTGCTGATTCAAATGATTAGTTCTACCATTGCATGGACAACTTGTCTCCTTCATTTTGGAGCTTGTTTTCAATATTCTTTAAACATTTTATCTAAACTGGAGAATGAAAAGGGAAATCACAAAGAACAAGGAGGTCACACGTTGACTTCGTGGCATCTTCCATCCACCTTGGCCAAGAGCAAACTGTGAGAAGGTTAGAAGTCTGACTCCTCATTAGTGTGTGAGGGGAAGTCTTTGTGAGCAAAGCGCTGTTGAATAGACAGAGTGGATCTAACAAAAGGGATGACAGATTAGGAACTGTCTGGTGGCTAATGTACTGTTTACTGCAGTATAAATGACTGGTGTTTAGGAAATGACAGATGAGAGAGAATGCAAGTACAGACTGAAATGATTTCCAGGTTTCTCTGGTGGAGGAGAGGCATGGTTGGCTGAGATGTTGACTGGCAGGGGGGTGTCACTGGTGGGAGTTTCTGGGGGATGAGAAGTGCATGGAGAAGACTTTTCAATCAGATCCATGATCCAGAAGCTTCCAAGCCTTTGTGCCATACACAGAAGACTCTGTGAAGGGGTCTGGTTCTTTTGCTCTTTTCTCACTGCCTCATCCACTCCAAATGTAACAGGTTCCAGTCTAAGTGCAGCTGTCTCCCCCGAGAGAAAACATAAGTGGTGGGCTCAGCCAAGCTGGGAGGTCCCTGGGGGAAGATGACACAGGAAAAAAGAATAATGAATGTGTCTGAGAGAAGGCAAGACAACAAAAAGCAAGGAAGCAGGGAAACAAGAAAGTGGAAGGAAGGAAAAAAGAAAGGGAAGGAGGGAGAGAGGGAAGGAGGCAGGGAAGGAGGGAGAGAAGGAGGAAAGGAGGGGGGAGGAAAGAATGAGGGGAATGAAAAAGGGGAGGAGAGAGATAGGGATGGAGGGCATCCAGCATGTCAATGAATCTATATCTGATATATTTGAGATGAGTGAATCTGTGATGGTCTAATTTCCCCTAGGAGATCATAAGAAAGCTCCAATTAATTTGTAGCTATTGTAACCATCTAGCATCCATTTGCTTAGTTTCAACAACAACAATAATAATTATGATAATATAAGGCAGGCCGTCAGACTTAGTGTTTGCAAACATATTACCATTGTAACTTGTATTTGCCTTCTGCTTTGCCTTAGGTTCTGTCTCATATTCATTTAACTTTTTTCTAACAAATATTAATAAAGTGCCTATTTTGTGCCCGTTCTATGTGGTAGGATATATTTGTGAACAAAAACATGAACCCTCATAGAACTTGCAGATGAATTAGGAGAAATAATATACATGATCTCATATGAGAAAATATAAAGTGATGAGAGCTGATATGAAGACCACTAAACTGGTGTACAGGGATAGAGAGTGGTGGTATGGGGGGATGCCTATCTGCTATGTCAGGTTGGATGTTTAGGCAGGCATCTCTGAGGAGGTGACTTTTTTTTTAAAATATTTTTTATTTATTTATTTTTAGAGAGAGGAAGAGCGGGAAGAAGGAGAGAGAGGGAAACATCAATGTGTGGTTGCCTCTCATGTGGTCCCCACTGGGGACCTGGCCTGCAACCCAGGCATGTGCCCTGACTGGGAATCGAACCTGTAATGCTTTGGTTCGCAGCCCGCGCTCAATCCACTGAGTTACGCCAGCCAGGGCTAGGAGGTGACTTTTGAGCAAGGGCCTAAATAAAAGGAATGGTCAATATCTGTATTGTAGATGTCTGGGGAAGAGTATTCCAGCTGAAGGGAATAGCAAGTGCAAAGGCCCCGGGGTGAGAGTAATGTGTAAGGGGACATCAAGGAGACCAATGTGCCTAGAGAGAAGGAAGCAAATGGGAAAACAGAGAATGAGGACAAACAGGTGGATGGGAGCCAGACAAGGTAGGTCCTTTTAGGATAATAACCTATTAGAGTGCCCCCCTAAAAAGGCAGTAAAATAACATGATATTTGTTTTAAAGTGTGGCTCTGGCTGGTGGTGGGAGTAGGGAGACCAGTTTAGAGAGTAATAAATAGAGTGGACAGGCTAGAGATGCTGGTGAGTTAGTGGTTTGGGATTTGGGACATATTTTGAAATTAGATCTGATAGAATTTGTTTATGGATTGGATGTAAAGGGTGAGAAATATCAAGTTATATGTCCTTATACTTTAAAAATATTTGTCCTTTAAGTTCAGTGCTTGGTCTTAGCTATTTCAAGGGCTTTTCTCATTAAACTTTGAGGCAATCATATTAACTTATACAATTCTAATTATCTAGAGGCTACAAACTGGCCTTTTTGTGGACCAAATTCAGTCTGCAAACGTGCTATTTTTGGCTCACAGTATTTTAAATCTTTGAGCTAGCATTTAAAATTTTAGAAATATGAATTTTTTTTAGAAATGGTGAGATTTGGAATAAAAAGGTATTTCCATAAAGGCTGTCATTTGCTGTGACCGAGTAGCAGTTGCTGTTGTCTCAGGGACAGTTCTTCAGTTCTTCACTGTTGTCTCCTGAGCTTATTCCCTCGCCTGTTACCTGAAAGGCCCTGAAGGCATTTCCATCCCCTCCCTGCTCCCCACACCCCCACCATTCAGCCCATTTTAGGAAGAAACATTAGAGACAATCATGAATGTGGTTCCGGTTGAGTCAAGTGGGACAGGTACCTCAGGATTATTGTAGGCGGTCTATAAATCCATATGCGATCCAAGTACTAGCTGTAAATCCAAGTAATGATGTTGTTTTTTCATGTATATAAAATATTTGGAAAGCTAAAATAATTCCAAATTATAATGTATCAAATGCATATTTGAATCGTACTGAATTTTAATAGTTTGTATTGTCTCAATTAACAGATACGAAAGTGTGACTACTTTCACATAGTTGTGTGTTTTTAATTTTTCAAACCTTAAAAAGGGACTCAAACTCAGAGGGGTTGGGAACAGCTGCTGTAGTCTGACCCTCCACATCACTGATTGACAGAAGGAAGTCCACACAGGGACAGGTATTAGAAACCCCCCCAGCTCAGCTGAATAATGGGAACAGGGCCCAGGTCTCTGAATGGGTTGCCCGGGTCTCTTTCAATGCCTTAGTCCTCACCCCAACATCAAAAGACTAGAAAGAGATGATTTATGAGACTTCCACATGCAAATTTCTTGATTCTGTTTCCAAAATGACAAAGTCCAGTTTACAGATGATGGAAAGGATTTTCCGGCTGTGAGACTATATACTGTAGGGTCAGGTTCCTCAACAGGAACCGCTATTGACATTTTGGACTGGATAATTTTGGTTTTTTGTTGGACCGTGTTGTACATTGTAGGATATTTAGTCCTGTCCTCTACCCCCTAGGTCCCTGTAGTACGCCCCTCTCTCCATACACACGTGCCAGTTTTCACAATAAAAATGTCTCCAGTCATTGCCAGGGCCTCCTGGAGACGGGCGAAATCATCCCCATTCGAGAACCACTGCCGTTTGCTCACAGATTCAGAGTCCCAGGGAAAGACCTTGAATGCTCAGCTGCCCTGCTCAGCATCCTGCTGCCCAAAGGGCCATGCCTGGGCGCATGCTCCCAGACCTGCTACCCATCTGCAAGGGTGAGATCTTGACCTACAGCTTCTTCCCTGAGACCTGCAACTTCCACCGTTCAATCCTCTCCTTTAGGAGCATCTTTGTACTCTTCACTTTCAAAAGACATTTACCGATTTCCAATACCTGAAACCACACAAGTACATGGCTTTTTGTCTATTTCTCTATTTACCTCTCTGTCCATTTCTTTTAACTTCCCATTGTAGAGTGTCTCACTTTGTATTTTGTATTTTCATTTTTGTTGCTTTCTGTGTCTCTCTGTGTGTCTTCTGGCTCTGTTTTTGATGTGGAGCCTTTCTTTGCCTGTATCAATATCTGCCCTCCCACCTGGATCTCTGTTTTATTTTAGTGTTTGGACTTTTGGTTTTTCTCTCCCCGATCTCTATTATTATATTTTTAATGATTGTATTTCTAGGTACTTCCTTGAGTTTTTGTGTGTGGCAGTTGCTTTTTAGTCTGCGTCTCTCTGTTTCCATCTCTCCAGCTATTTTTCATGATCCCCTCCCACTTTAGGAGGATGTTGCTGGTGTGTTTATGTGATATCTCCACTTGTGATTGTCTTTTTCTCTATTTATTGCCCTCTCTTCCCATTTCTGCCTTCGTTTTGGAAATGGCCCATCTGTGCCCAGTTCCTATCAGGTTCTTTATTCAGGGCAGGAAGTTCCTCAGGCATGTAATAGGAATCTTTTACGTCTGTTGACTCATAAGCCTGAGGGGAGGACAGAGAATGGACTTTTCACTTAACTTATCACAGGCAATTCTTTGTTTTAGTTTATAGAATTGCATTTTTATAAACTATACATTTAGAATATTAACTACAGCAAAGGTTAAATATTTAACCTTTCATAAAATTGCTATCATAAAAATGTATTTTAAAGGATTTCACATCATAAGTAATTATCTCAGAAAATTAATATGGTAATTTATTCTTGAAATTAACTCTTTCTGATGTCAGGTGAAATAAAACCAGTGATTTGTAAAGATGGATAAAATGATTTAGGTAAAGTTTTGGAATTAGAAACTTTAAGAATAAGATCTGGCTACTTGCAAAGTACCTACTTTTTTCCTTGGCTCTGAAAAAAATGCCCAAACCAAGAATGAATGCCCTATGAGGTTCACAAGGACAATAAAAATCCATCAGATCTTCTCATTTTTGCAAGAAAATGAGAATTGTAATAAACTTGCAAAACAGATTGGAGTCCATCTGGTGGAGCCAAATTAATCCTTTTTAATGGTTGTTTATACTTTATATCTAAAATCAAAACCAGTATCAAGAGTTGATTAGTTAAAATGTATAATCATAGTGGTTCACCAAAACAAGAGGGAATTGTAAACTAAGTAAAATTTACTTTATAGTATAAGCATGCTAAAAGCATAACATCTTAATTGGGCCACATGTAAATTTATCAAGTTCCAGCCCTTGTTTTTATCGTTGTTGTTATTTGTTTTATTGTGGCACAGGGAAAAGTAATAGCTGCTGAGACTGCAGGATGTGTGAAGGAAGCTTTTACGGTTTCTCTACCCTACTCTAAAAAATCCTGAAAAACAAGGATGGAAATTTGAATTTGATAGGGAAAACAAATCAACTTACACAAGGGGTGAAAATGTTCCCTTCCTAATAGTTTATGGTAAACTTCTTCAGTGTCCTGTGTGAACTTCATTGACTTCAATAATATAATAAATCATTAAAAAGTCAACTCCAGCCAACTGTGGTTTGGAAGGTGCTTGATATTTTACAGGAGAAACTTCTTTTTTCTCTGAAGAATCATACGTACCTCCAAGAGCTTGAAGCTTCCTAAAATTTCTAGTAATTAAGTTGAGCTCAATTCAGTTCAATGAACTTCTGTGCCTCAAGCAGTTATTGAGTGGTGACTTCCGTGGTCCTTGGGCTAGGGCTGGGGAGGAGGCTAATTCCAAGAGAAGATCTCTACTCTCACTGTGCTCTCAGAAAATTATTGTAATGTCAGTGTACATTGTATTACCAAAAGTCTGAATGCTAAAGGTGCATGTGCTTAAGAGTAGACAGGTGTCTCCATGGAACACTGGTATCCTCCAAATGTTCACAGGTATGTCTGCAGTGATGAGAATGCGCTCAAGGAAGACAGGGAATTGGGGCTACGTCTCTCCTATAGAGGTGCACTTTTGATCAGCACAGCTCTAACTGCAGTGAAGATGTACAAACTAGAGTTTCCCAAATAGTTCAGATTATTGAACTCACCTCTATATATTGGGGAACCCAAGTATGGTGCCCTAAGGAACACAGTTTGTGAAATACAAGTCAGAGCTAATAAAAGCAGCTATAGCCAAGACTTCTCTCTTTTCCTCTTGGTCATTGGATGGTTTCAGGAGGTTATGAGAGGTCCAGTGAGGTCTTCAGCCCAGAGTAGAGACTAGTTTCAACTGGAATCTTGAATGGGCACCATCTGTAGCAAGTTGAAGCCATTCAGGGACACAGAATTGCTTTAACTATTACAACCTGGCTTTGTAGAGATATTTCTATGTCTCTCTCCAGAGATATTTTCTGAGCAGAGCAGATGGGCATGGTGGCTTTAAAAATGCAGGGCGCAGAATTTCAGTGGGTTAATGGATATGATGAATTTTTAGGATTTCTCATCACCTTCATCAAGATAACCTGGGTCACTTATTAAAAATACCATTTCCTGGGTCCTTAACTTGGACCTACAAAATTAGCCTGTGAGGAGAGGGTGAAATAACCCACATTTGTACCAAGGTTCACTGTGATTCTTTGCTCCTTCGTGTTTAAGAACCACGGTTCTGGTTGACCTTGAGTAGAGGCCACTTAGCAAGTGGAAACTTTTTAATAGGTTCATGGTTTACAAGGTCACTCTTAAGTCATAAGCCATCACATGTGACATTATCATTATCATCATCATCATCATTATGGTTCCTATTTTTATATGTTTAAAATTATGCATGTTAAAAATTATAAGGACTCTGCTCAGGCCTGTGTGGCTCAGTTGGTTGGAGCATTGTCCCATAGCTGAAAGGTTGTGGGTTCGATTTCCAGTCGGGCCACATGCCTAGGTTGCAGGTTTGCTGCCTGGTTTGAGTGTGTAGGATCCCTGGTCTAGGCATGTGCAAGAGGCCATCAATCAGTGCTTCTCTCTTGCATTAATATTTCTCTCTCTCCCTCCCTTCCTCTCTTTCTAAAACCAATGAAAAGATGTCCTTGGGCAAGAATTAAAAAAATAAGGACTTAGATGTTTTATTTTATGAGAAGAAAAATTGTTGGGCAAGTCACTTACCTGAGTCTCACCACACTATGAAACGGGAACGGTACCATCTGACTTTCCTCTGCATGTGGGGTGGAAAGAATCAAGTGCAAAAGACAGAGAAGCAAGCGTGAAGCATAAAGTGCTACAAAAAATAAGGTATTATGATACCTGCATGCAAATTTGGCAAAATGGTAGTTTTGTTACACGTAATATTTTTCTAAGTAACCTAGTTAGGGTTATTGTTCTATGTGGTTTGAGAATATGCTTTGATAACTGAGAGTGTAGAGCTAACAGTAATTTCAGGTTTATTAAAAATTGTACATGATTATTAGAAGTAAGGGAAACCTATTCTATTACATAGGATAGGATCTTTATAAAGCATTTACCTTGGATCCAACAGTAGTTACATATTAGGAATCATTATTCTAAACTCTTCTAAGTGATTCTATATTATAAGCAAGTGCTCTGGGAAATGAATAGGAAATTCATTTGTGAAATTAACCCTTTTGCAGATGCTATGGGTTTAAGATTATCAATTGTAGCATGTCTAAGAATGTTACCTCAGACTTGCATGACACAGTAAACTAAACGGGGGAAATTCACAAATCCTAACGTCTACTTTAACTTTGACTTTAGCTGTTTTATACTTTTAAGCAAAAGTACCCACTCATCTTATAAGTGTCAGCTTTTTTTTAAAGTAGAAGCAAATTTATTAAGTTCACTCTATCAAAGGTACATTGAAAAAGGTCAGCAGATAATAAATTTGACAGAAAATAGGTAAAACCAAAGTTTTATTCATGTACAATGGCTAAGAATGAAGATATTGAGATAAATTATTTTAAGTGGGAACTGTCCTTTTAATAGGTTTCATTTTCCAGGCTTGTCTCATTTTTCATTTTCACAAGTATTTTAATGCATTCTTTTTATTATATAAAACATGCCATATTTGGCCTTTTCATAAAAATGGATTTGATATTCTCCTTTGACAGCCATTCATGTACAAAAACAGGTATTATTTTTGTCCATCATATACATGTATACACATATATTCGTAGAAATCATAGATTTTTTAAGAAAATATACTTTATGCTTATAGATCACTATAATCCCAGAAAGTCAAACCATTTTGGCCAATAACTACATCATATTTCCTTTCTCTATGTCAAGTGAAACCATGGTCAATATTCCAAATTCCAAATCTAAACTCGGATTACATTATTTTCACTTTCTACAATGGAAAACAGGAATATAAGAAAAACAGTCACTAGCCTTGGGGGCATTGACGCGAAATTAATCTTGAAGATTTCCTGTACTGCTCTGTTTCTTTGTATGTCTAAGTATCGCTACTTTTAATCCAAAGTAAAACTTGTCTTTCTAGATTTTGAGGGGAGAGTGATAGATGGAGTTAATCATGCCTCCATTATTTTATAAACAGACGTAAATGTGTGCACGCATTCATGTTGTGTATTTTTCCTCTGTTGGTGGAGTTTTAGTGTTTGGTCAATGACCTTACTGGCCATGTCTTTCTCCTCGAAATATGAAAAGTATTATGAAGTTTTTACATGGCGATCTTTCCATGTTGAAGGACAGTTGCATTTTGCTCAGTACTGCTAGTTGCTTTAGGACAAGTAAGAGAATTATAATTAGGTAATTAGTGAATTTAGAATATTCCACAAGATACTTCTCCCCTCTCCAGCTTCTAACAAAACTCCAAAGCACCAAATGGTCTGTCTCCCTCGCTTGAAGGAACACCATGACTGCTTGATGGTTTTAAATGTAATGTGACCTTGTCCTGGCGTCTCTTTTGAAAACAAGAAAAAATAATATCTGAAAGAAAAATGAGGGTATGCTGGATATTTCACAGTGGTGACAGTGATGTGCACGTGGGTGGGGAGGGGACCTGGTGAGGTGTCTTCTCCATTTATCCCTAATTGTATAACCCTGACACTTATTAGATAAGTACAATAACAAAAACAAAACAAAAATCAATGTGGAGAAGTCAGGACTGAATGGAAACCAGGACTTAAACTTTGTCATTACTTTGTTGTTGTTTTGGGTTTGTTTTGTTTCTCTAAAAAATGTTACGACAGGGAGCAGCTAAGGACATCTAAATTGGGAACAGATTGTAGTTTATGATAATGGCGGTCCCAAAGGGACTTGGCTTTCTTGGTGACATTGAAGTAAACTGCACTCCTCAATATCTATACCAGGAAGGCTAGATAAGGAGATGTATGGAGAAGGCGTGATTGCATTTTTTATGGTAGTGTTGACTGTTGCGCTAAAGAGAACGAGAGAGGGGACCAGGTGGAGTTACTTGGGTTTATTTTAATAAACATTATGACTGACAGAATTTCCTATTTTCTTAAGGGATAACGACATACAAGAATGTCTCAGTTGGTGACCACTACAGTATTTCAATCTCTTTTCCTAACTTGTAGTACCTTTAATGTACTCTAAAATGTCTAACTTCTTGGTAGGTGAGGTCTCATTTGTTTCTATTTACTTGGGTTACAAAGACCAATGTTTTTAGATGGGGAAAGAGGAAGAGAGTGCTATAGCACCCTCATCTAGAAGCAGATTTAGCTCTTTTGTAAAATCCTGTTCCCGAGAGATTCCAGTAGGCACTGAGGGGAGTTTCAACTGGAAAGAGTGGGACCTTTGGGGCTTGAAAAATGTCCCACTCTGACTGCCTTGCTTTTAACCAGAACTGTGATAACAAACACGTGTGTGTGCGTGTGCTCATGCGGGCACGTATACACTCATGGCAGAAAGCCCTCACATCTACAGGGCCTGTTTTCATTCTTTATAAAGCACTTACGATGCCATGCCCCCTGAGTTCACTGGGCAAGTCTTTGTGACTGTGGTATGTGACAGACACATACTATCCGAGGGCCACTTCCTACCTTCCTCATTCTAACCCATTCACGCTGATTCGAAGGCAAAATAACGTGAATGGTTTCTGAGTCAGGGTGAAGCAAAGGGAAGCATTATTCTAGGAAGGTAGCTTAATTCTAAAGGGAAAAGGGGTTTGTGACCTCTACCCCTGTGAGAGAGAAAAGTGTCCTGACTTCTCTTCAGTGTTTTCCTCTCTCTTTGGTGCCACAGAGGAGAAGATTCTCTCCTGAAAGAGTGTGTCATTTTAAGTTGACTTTCTCAGAGCTGAGCTAAGAGCCATTGCCAAGGCCAGTGGGCGTAAATTCAGTCCACCTGACGGGAGATGAAGGGCTGCAGGATTTATGACTTATTTGAGTTCTCATACATCACCCTCTGTGTCGCTCGCTTATGATGGCCCTGCCAAAAGATAAAGAAGTGTAGGACGCTTGGTACGGGCTATGGTGACAGGCCAGGGACAAATGTCTCTGTTGGGTAAATTGATTTGAATGGCTCTAGTGAAATATCAGGTTAGGCTGAAAATATGATTGGGTTTAATGATCCTACTGACTTCACAGACTGTTGGGATGGCAAATCCAGGACAAGTTAATTAAGGCGCTCTATGAAGGGGGTGTGCATGGTATTTATAAATCCATATGATTATTAATGTCAATAAATACCACCATGTAAAAACCCAGACCTGTTCTTCTCTCTAATATATTTATTGAATCTCTATTGAGTACAAGAAAGATTACTTGCAATTTATAGAGCTTTTACCTGGGAAAAACTGTTGAGAATATTATTTCTTCCTCCACACCCCAGAGTCAACAAACAGAGACCTAAAGGCATAAAAATATTTAATGAAAAGACAGAGAACAGACAAACAGTTTATTCTCTGCTGGTTCAATCTAGTAGAGTTGAACCTAATAACATACTGGAGAGAGGATTTTTTTTTGTTTTGTGTGGAAGTGAAGGTGTATTAGTCTACTAAACTGAAGATTAAATAAATGGATTGCTTTTTCTTTTGTGTGTGTGTTTGTTTTTCTTTTTAAAAAATTTCATCATTTTTAATAAATGTTCAAATACAGTTGTGTCCATTTTCCCACAACTACTTTCCCCTGCCCCACCCACCCTCACCTCCCACCCTCAATCCTACCCCCTTTGGTTTCGTCCCTGGGTCCTTTATACTTCTTCTTTGATGAGCCTTTCCAATTATGAAAAAAAAATATCGTTACCTTATTTTTTGAGTGTGGCTCTTCAGTGAAAAATGGCACATTTAGATTGTCTTTATAGGACCAACATTTCTAGCTGATTTCTGTTTTTTATTTAAAATTACCTCTAGACCTGGCCAGTGTGGTCAGGTGGTTAGAGCATCATTCCATAGACTGAAAGATCATGGGTTTGATTCCTGGTCAGGGCATATACCCAGGTTGTAAGTTTGACCCCGGTTGGGGTACATATGAGAAGGCAACCATTCTATGTTTCTTTCTCTCTTTCTCTCTCTCTCTCTCTCTGTAAGCAATGAAAAAATGTCCTTGGGTGATGATTAAAATAATAATAATAATAATGAATAATAATAATTATTATATAATAAAGTTACCTCTAAATTTCTGAGGTTACTTCCCACAGTAGTCATGCTTTCTTTACTGTTCTTATCCCTGGATAATTATTGTTGACTGTTTATAGTTTCATTATATTTTGGGGCATGAATGACTGGTTTCATCTTTGAAAAGCATTAGAAAATCCCAGCTATTTCTTAGCACTTCACACTTCCTTTGTAGCGTGGAGCCCTATTTGTATCACAGTGAAACAGAGCCCCAGGCCAGCAACATCCCCGGCTACCTGGCCTTCTGTTTCCTGGCTCTGTCTTGGTCCTTGGACAAATGCTCCATCTTTATGTGGCAGAAAGTACACTTTCTTCATTCAAGGGAGTGGCTGAGAGCCCTGGAGTGCCATCTCTCAAGGGTGCGAGGAGGATGGTAAATTGGGTTTAGGAAACAATGAAACCTATTATCAAATATGTCTACTTTTAGAACTCAAAACCCAGAGTCAGCATTTGAGAGTGTTGTGCTCATTTGTCAATGCAGAATAGAGTGACAGTGCCAAAACCCACTATCCATTTGGAGGAGAGGCCCCAGTGTGACTGCAAAGCTTGAGACCGTCTCCTGTGTCAGAGCGGAGCCTTCGGCAGAGGTGCCTTGTATCCTTCTGCCTTGTCCTCAGCTTTGACTAACTGCAAGTGACCTACCTACTGAGAAAATCCATTTGCTTCAGTCTCATGTTTGGTAATGTCCACTTATCTATGTTTTTTAAAAAATTTAAATTAGATTTATTGGGGTGACACCGGTTAATAAAATATATAGGTTTTAAGTGTACAATTCTATAATACATCACCTGCATACTACACTGTGGATTTGCCACCCAAAGTCAAACCTCCTTTTATCACCATGTATCTGACCTCCTTTACCCTTTACTATCGACACCCCCTTTTCCCCTCTGGTAACTATAGTACTATCTTCTGTGTCTATGAGTCTCTGTTTGCTTGTCCTGTTTTGTCCCTTATTCTATGTTAATGGAACCTACAGCTGTTTTATGGGCCTCATAGTTCCACAGGCTTCCAACTTAGGACCAGTGCAACACAGTTTTCTTTCAATCCAGTTTTTCTTTGCATGAGGGCATGGCAAATCCCAAAGGTTGATAAATTTATTCAAGGTCACACAGCTGTTAGAGACAAGGCACTTTTTGGACACAGTTGTGCCTGGCTCCAAAACGTACGCATACTCTGCACCACACCATTTTGCCCGTTGTTATGTGTCAGAGACAAGCATTTATTGGCCCTGCCCCTTCCTCTTAGTTCTGCAGCCACTCTGACCTGCCTCACCAGTTCAGGACTCATCCAGGCCCCTGGCAGTAGTGCCTTTTCTAAGATCCATTTATTGCCTTTTTATTCTCCTTCTTTAGGCCTTGGATCATATGTCACTCCCTGGAAGTGTCCTATTAATCTCAAGTGGCCTTCCCCAGTTTCCCTTGGTCTCATTACCCTGATTTCCTTTACAGAAATGATTGCATTTTGCAATTATTTTGCCTGCCTCACCTCCCCACCCCCACCAATGTAAATCCCATGAGAGCAAGAATCCCAACTGATTTCTTCACCCTCATACCCATTAGTGTTCTACACATAGTAGGCCTGGTACTTTTATAAATGAGTGAATACCTGGATAAATAAATGTTCCAGGGGAACTGAAATATAAAGAAATAATTGTAATGCTAAGAAATGTTTGTTAAATATTCTAACAAAGATTTGAGGAAAATGCTACACAGATAAAGATAGGTAAACAAGGACAAATGAAAACTAGGGCGATTTAGAATGTTCTAGGAGGAAGGCATAGATGAACTGAGTCCGGTGGATGGGTAGGATTTCAATATACAAAGATACTGGCAAAAGCATTCCTGGAAGGCGGAACAGCGTGAACAAGTACAAAAAAGCAGAATGTGTAAGGTAAACATGAATGTAATAGTAAGACCTGAGTTCAAATCCTGACTTGTCCTCCTAGCAGCTATTGACTTCGGACCACATGCTCAACAAACATTTTTTTAAGAGCCTTCTGAATTCCAGGACATTACTGTCACCTTTTCCCACTGAATCTCAGTTTCCTTGGTTGTTAAGTGAGGACAATTACCATGACTTATAGTTTTTTTTTTTTTTAATGAAATACTGTATGTCAAAGAACCTGATTTTTAGCAAGTACTTTCTTCTATGGAAATTGTAACTGAGTTTGGGTGATCTGCTAAATTCAGGGAAGTGTTATTTAAAGTCAAGGAACAGATCCGTTACAATGCCATAATTAGAATGGACAGTCGCATGTGCAGAAAAGAGACTATGCTATGAGTCACTGTGATTTATTCACAGAGTGCTGGACTTACAGTTAAAGGAGGGAAGTCTTAGTCTCAGTACATAACCTCGGGTTCTGGAGGACCAGAAAATTACCCAGTTCTTCAGTGTCTCAGTATAGTATCCTTGTCCTTAAAATTATTATTTAAAAAATGTCTGAATATGAATTTAAGCTCTTTTGGAGGGTTCTAATAAGGAAAGTGAGAATGACTTCTCTCGAGAACATTAGAAAGGTGCTGTATGAACCACTGTGATGGAAGCAATGCGAGAAAAGGAGCAACACCTTAATTATTTTCACAGTGCAAAGGTGCCACCACAAGCCATACTTTTAATACAAAGATTTGTATAAATGAAATCACGATTCTGGGGTTAGTCGGCTCTGGGAATGATCTAGGGCTTGTCATGGTGACTTGTGGGGTCACTTAGCAAGTTCATACTTAAAGAGAAGAATGAGAAGAGAAGGAGGGTTAGAAGAATAGCAGCAACTAGGAGAATGTTAAAGCTGCCCTGGAGGAGGAAACAGAAGGAAGTGGAGAAGGCTGGAGAAAAACAAAGTGGGAAAGAGGATGGGCACTACAGAGGAAACCAGAGAGGGGGGAAATCCTTGCAGAAGGGGCTAGAGCCTTGTCATGTGTCTAATAAAATGTCCCGTCCCTAAGATGTGGCTGCCTCTCTGAAAGGAAAGCAGTTGTGTTGGCGCCTGTCCATCTTTCTGACATGCAGACAATCCTGTGACTATTATTCCACGGGATCCCTGCCTTTTTCTGTGAGAACGCCTGTGAAATTGTAACTTTGCTGATCGATGGCCCTTTTTTCATTAAGTAAGAAACAAGGTAAGCAAACTTGAGCAGGATTCTGAAGAAGGTCATCTTGCAAGGTAGAAAAAAGAAAAGCACTGAAATTCCTGAGTTTATCCCACCCACAGTAACATTTATTGGGTAAATGCTTAACACAGTTTTCCTATGATTCCCATTTTATAGATGAGATAGCTGAGGCTAAGACTAGCTCAATAACTTCCTCAGGTTCAAGTGGCTCAGGGGTGGTAGAGCCAGATTCGAATTTCATTCTCTCTGACTCCAAAACTCATACTCTAATTTCTAATGTTTTTTCAAAGGTTTTATTTATTTATTTTTAGAGAGAGGGGAAGGGAGGAAGTAAGAGAGGGAGAGAAACATCAACGTGCAGTTGCCTCTCACGTGCCCCTTACTGGGGATCTGGCCTGCAGCCCAGGCATATGCCCTGACCGGGAATTGAACCAGTGACCCTTTGATCTTCAGGCCGGCACTCAATCAGCTGAGACATACCAGCCAGGGCTAATGCTTTTCTTAATAAAAATTTGTAGGTACACATAAGAAATAAGATGGGATTATGTCTTATTAAGAACTAATTTTGAAACACAAGATTATCTTAAGAGATATCCTTCTCTTTCCCATCCTAACACTGGTTTGAAAATTAGAATGGGAAAGATATGGCAAGTGTGCCTTTGTGCTGGGAGCAGCTAAAATTGCTTACTTTAGCAATAAAGTCCTGCCATCTGGTTATTGCAAGTTCCTCTGAATTGGTATGGCTTGTTCTGCTGTCTTGGAAAGGGAGCAAGAGGAAAGGATTCAAAATGCAGCATAGAGATTTTTTTTCCTCTGGTAAGATTTTGCTTAATTATCACTGCAGTAGAATGTTTGGCCAAAGTCAGAAATCTTTTATTTCCACTCAGTGAGCAGCCCAATAAATCTTCAGAAGGTCCAGCACAAACAAATGGCATTTCATTTTTCTACCTCTTAAAAGGAAAGTTAATCAAGGCTTTATTTTTGGAATAATTCTGTGTTAAGTCAAGCGGCCAGACAATGAAATAAGAATGAAAGAGAATGAAATGGTGGAAACTATCATAAAAATATTAAATTCTGTAAAAAAAAAACCCCTACCAAGTGAATTAGTTAATAAGCACCTATAATTTAATTTCCTCTGGATTCTCTTTTTCCTGGCGATATGGTTCTTCAGTTTGCTCGCATCAATACCACTTGCCTATAATCCTGACAAATATCCCCAAAGGTCTATAGTGGCCAGTAGATTTGAGAGTAAAGCAAGACTATGGCATGAGCCGGGAAGTGGGGAAGAGTGTGGGTTAATATGGATTAGGGTCAAGGATTTCAGTAGGTGACTGTTAGCTTGAGTGAAGCCATTTTGCCTTATGACCCTCCCTCCTATTAGGCCTGCTAAATAAATTCATAAATAAATATCTGAAGGATGTGAAATTCCATTTTCACCTAATTTTCCCAATCATTTATTTCTGAAGACTCTTAGGTCATAGAGATATGGCAACAGACTTGATGAAGTTCATTTGGCTCCTAGCATCTTGAGACCTGGGGTCTGGGACAGCCCCTGCTGTATTGGTCTTGGGCAGGCTGATCTCAGGTGCGGCTGTAGCAGGTCAGGGGTGGCTGCTTCCCTACCGAGGCAACAGTGCCCTCTGTGGCAGTTCTTTGGGAACATGTACTGGATGCCTCATTGGCCAGATTCCAGTTCTGTAAAGTGCCAGTGAAAAGATCTGTGTCCCTGGTAGCGTGACAGTGTGTGTATGGTTAAGAGACATGCATTTTCCCTTGGAGAAACTTCAGGCTACCAAGTGAAGGCTCGTTTCTGAATATAGCATAGCTAAGGGCTTTCTCAGCCTCAGCAGGATTCACATTAGACTGGGTGATGTTGCCACAGGGCTGTCCTGTGCATTACAGGATGTTTAGCAGAGTCTCTGGCCTCTACCTGCTAGATGCCAGGAGCACCCTCCCCCAGTTGTAACAGCCAAAAATGTCTCTAGACAACCCCAAATGTCCCCTGGCAGGCAAAATTCCTCCTGGCTAAAGACCACTGCCTTAGATGTTGTGCCCTTAGAAATAAGACCACTGATTTTTTTTTCTTCCGCCTAATTATACTCAGTAAGGGGGGCTTTCTTTTGAGACTGACTTCTAACATAAATCTCTATGATTCTTTTTTGAGAAAATGTATTTTAACCCTTCAGTGACTGACTGTCTCCCAGTGGGAAATAGGAAGTTGAAGAAGGCACTAGTATGCACCTATTTCTGAGCCAAAGTTCCCTGAGTTTGAGTTAAGGATTTGCAACCAACCAGCTCTGTGACCTTGGCCAAGTGACTTGACAGTTCTAAGTCTCCCTTTCTTTATCTGTGAGATGATGGGAATGACGGTTGTCCCCTTTTCATCCTGTTGTGGAGGTGCTTAAATGAGATAAAGGAGTGAAAACACGTAGCACAATGCCTGGTACATGTTGAGGGTTCAACAAATGTTTGCTGGAATTATTAATATTACTGATAAAATTTTTGAAAAATAAGTTGGTTTATTATTATTAAGTTGGTTATTTTTTTCTTTTCCAACAATTTTCATATGTTTTTAATTTCAAAAAATTGATTCACAAGTGTGAATACTACTAACCACCCACCGCCCCCATACACACACACACAGGGTCTGATGGACTCCCGGATTCCATGTACTATTTTGGACAAATCCAGACATTCTGATTAGCTCCTCTAGTTTTCTCTGCTTCTTATTCTCACCATTCTGAGCTTTTTCCTCCCATTCTTTTCTCCCAGAGCCACCATCAGACAAAGCACAAATTATTCCCTTGATTTGCAACCTGAGCACCAATGAGCAAACTCCTAAAGTGGCTTCTGATTCTATGCTTCATTGCCTAGGTCTTCTTGTAAACAGCGTTGCATCTTTAAAAGGAAAGCAAAAAAACAAAAACAGCAGCTTTCTTTTTGGCCAGAACTTTATCAAATCTGTGTCTGTAATGGCGTAGAAAAGTAGGAAATGGAAAAATCCATTTTTGTGTGTGTGTTTTTTTGCTGCAGAAGCCAAGTGACCTTGAGGGAGCACTGGCTATACATTCCCTTTTCATGGTGTTGCCCACACCCCTCCTCCTTCACCTCCTCCTGCTCCCCATTCAGCTCCTCAACAACCGGCAATCACTCTGCCCTCCCACTTCAAATTTATGACCAAGAACAGGCCATAAACAGAGAAGACCAAACCTAATCCCAGGCACTGCACCTTCCTGTGTGCCAGAGATCGACAGTTTGATGGGACCATAAAGAATAAGCCTGCATCACCCCCATCACCCCATGAATCATGCCCTATGAAAATGACTAGCCGGGGGTGCTTCAGTGACTGCAAGTGACTCAGAACCCAGAGGCAGGGCTTCCCCTAAATGCCCAGAGCAGAGAATCCCCATGGATGGCATCACCATGGTGTGGCCTGACAATTTAAGGTAATCACACAACTCAGACCTTGCCAGGTCCATAGAGAGCAGGCTTTATTAGTGATTCATGTGAAATTACAAAGGCCGCTCCAGCTTACTGGTGCTCCAAGAATTACAAAGGTGCCACCTGGAATGACATTCCTACAGGACATGTTTGGGGAGTAAGAACACACCTTTCACAGTGCCATCTTCCAACTCTAGTGGCCTCTTAGTGTGTATATCATTGGCTGGTGCTTCTCAAACATGGTAATGTGTTGGAATCACCGGAGTGATTGTGTTCTGTTTCTCATTCCATTGGTCTGGGTGGGACCTGGGAATCTGCATATTTTATAAATCCCCAGCTGATGCTGAGGCTGCTTGTTCTTTCAACCATGTTTTGAGTAGTGAGATGCCAGAGCATTTTATAGCTTTCTTTTCCTCCTGCTTCCTTTCTCCATCTCAGGATGTTTTCTTTGGAGTGGAACTTGCCAGCTTTTACAGGAAACAGTAGTCATCTCCCCAACTGGTTTGGGCAGAATGAACCTTCTCTAAGACCAGGAAATATCAGAAACATTGCTAACTGGAAACATAGTTACTATTGAGTTTAGTCTCCTTTGTCTAATATGATTTAAAAAATTTATTCTCCTGATAAATAGCCTTCCAGGTTTTTTCTCAGGTCACTGCTACAATTGAGGGGTTTCAACCCAGCTCTGCAGAGAACAGCTAGTTTTTGTTGGTGGTGGTGCTGTTTAGCTATAAGCGTAAGCGAACACCTGTGATGGTGAAACCTGCTTCCACCCGTTGCTTTAAGTTTAGGCAACAGAGCAACACAAAACTTGTAGAGCACCTTTCGCGGTTCTGGAAACCGTCCTTTCCTTTTCTTTCTAGATGGGACAGTGGTAGCTGTGGTCTCTGCTTTGAATTCCAGATACACAACTGGGCCTATCATAGTGCCTGTCAAGGGAAAATAAGTGGAAGAAGCAAGAGGCTTAACTATTTGTGTATGTGCATGAGGTTCGAAAGGGGTAATTTTCTTCTGTGAGTAAGGCCTATAAGCTGATATTAGCAAAAAGTAAGTATTCTTGTGGCTCAAGGACTTGACCCTGAGACATGCCTCCCAGACAGGAAATATTCCCTTAATCTGCTTGCCTAAAAGAAATGTCTATAGACTTAACTTCTGTTGCTCTATCAAATGCCTCCCTACATGCTTCTTCCTGTGATATGTGATGTAAATCTGTGGGGACACAGCTCTTACAGTGGAACAAGCACATGGTTTGAATCAGGTAACCTGGGCTCAACTCTCAAGTACACAGTTGATTGTGTGGCCTACTCTAGCTACTTAACTTTCTGAGCCTGCGTTTCCTCTTTTGCAAATACCTAATCATACATATTTAAGAGGTATTTTTGAAGATTATATGAAATAAAATAGAAAAGCTTAACATAACAACTGACACAATACTCACTCAATAAACTTTAAGTCGGTTGTTTATATTGAATTTGACAGAATTAAGCAATCTATGGTAGTGTCAACTTCTGTACCCTCTGCGGTCAGTCTGTCTGGCTTTGAACCCTCGCTCGGCTATGTTCTTCCTGGCTGGCCGTAGATATGTTTACTTAAATATCTGGAGGCCTCCGTTTTCTGGATTTTGAGGATTAAATTAGTTACTACATGTAAGACACTTAGAAGAGTCTCTAACACCTAAGTGTTTCCAATATTATGATTTGAATTTTATTTTACCTAGTTGTACTTAAAGAGTAGCAAGTAAAAACAAGCATCCCCCCCAAAAAAAAAGCAAAACAAAACACCACTACCACATTCTACTTTTAGTTTTGGTACAATATCTGAGAAGTCATTCTCCTAGACTACTTTGAAGTAGTTCATACCTGGCAGGAATTAAAAGTTTTGAGTTATAGCTTTGGCAAAAATTAATTTGGGATGAATCATAAACCTTCATGAGATAGCTGGAATTATAAAGCTTCCAGAAGAAAATATAGGGCAATACTTTTACAATCTTGAGATAGGCAATGATTTCTTAGAGAGTATATAAAAGCAATAAGCATAAAAGAAAATATCAATAGATTGGACTTAATCAAAATTAACATTTCCTATTCTTCAAAAGATTCTTAGGAAAATTAAAATGTAATTGGAAGGAAGAATTTTCAAGACATATGTGTAAAAAGGAACAGTATGTATAAAGATCTACTACAAATTGATAGTAAAAAGGCAATAAAAATGGACAAAGAATCAAATAGATATTTCATAAAAAAAGATATGTTAATGGCCACTGGGCCTATGAAAAGATGTCCCACATTTTTAGTAATTGGAAAAGTATGCATATATATTAAAATCACAATGAGATCCCATTTTATACTTATGGAAATGGTTACAAATAAAAAGGCTAACAACACAAAATGCTGGTGAGATTTGGAAGTACATGGATTCTCAGACATTGCAGGTGGGGTTGTAAAATGGTATAATCGCTTTGGAAAATTGGCAATTTCTAATATAGTTAATCATAGATCTGAACTAGGGCTCTAAAAGTTCACTTCTAGGTATTTAAACAAGAGAAATGAAGACACATATTCATAAAAATACTTACAAAAAACCATTTATAGTAGCTTTATAGTAGCCTCAACCTGGGAATAGCAAAGGTGTGAATGAACAGGAAAGCAGATAAACAAAATATAGTATATTCTTATGTTGGAATACTAGTAAAGATGAATTATGGATAAGTGCAACAACACATGCATTGCAAATACAGTATGATATGGGAGAAAAAACTCTCTCCATTTACATAAACTTTAAGAACAGGCAGAACTAATCTGTATTTGAAATCAGAACATCGATTGCCTGTGAGGGGTGTGTATTGACAAGAAGGGACATAAGAGAGCTTTCTGTGGTCTTATAGCAAAGTTCTATGATCTGATGGGAGTGTTGGTTTCATGGATATGCTGCTTTGTTACAAATCATCCAATTATATACTTAAAATAATCTGTTTTACCCTATGTGTAGAACAGATGTATATGTGTGCATATACCTATTTTTTGAATTATTCTCTTTTTTTCTATCAGAATTATTTCTCTGCTGCTATCATCCTGACAACAGAAAATAGGATTATCAGAACAGTAAACAAAAGCCCCTTAATTAATTATCTGAATCTTTCTAAAGCTTGTACCTTCTCCTGCAGATAAATTATTTCATTGTTAAATGTCTCCAGGGGGAACCTCGTACCACTGCCCTTTATTTCTGGGCTTCTGGACTTTGCCTTTCTTGTCCCTTCTTGTTCTGGATTGTCACTTGTAGAATAGAGTTGATGGCCCTTTCCACTTGAGTTTGACTCTTCATTCACATTTTTCCAAGCACATTATAAGCTCTAATTCATTAACATCATCATAAATGGTAATGTCCTGTGAAAAGGAGAGGTGATGGCTCCAATTAAAATAATCTTCTTGTAGTCACACATCAAATCAATGTCAGTGCAAACACTTGAGTCAAGGATTGATGCACCTCCACTTCTCTGCCAGATTGATAGCAGCACAGTGGTTGAAACAAAGACAGAACCCCAGTTCATGCTTGTGGAATGTGCCATGCCATACTGGGCACATGGATCTGCTAAGACCAGTGACAAGGAGAGAGAAGAAATGGACCTGGACTAAATAAGGACATAATAGGCAATATATGTGTATATTGCTTGTCTTGAAAATACCTTGAAGGATATCTACAAAAGAATATTATTCATTCATTCATAGAATTTCAAGGCTGGCTGTAGCTCAATTATTTTATTGTTGACTTAATTGAAACCCAGGTCAACAAAGCCACATGTTCAATGTCACATAGCTGTTCTCTCCCAGATCCGCTGATGGCCAGCCCTGAGCCATTGCCAGTGCAGTCTTTATATGTTCCAGATCACATAAGAGATTTCCTTATTCCTGGACTTCCCAACTTTTACATAACAGAAGCATTTAATAAATGTATGGTGTGATTTGGGCATCAGGCATTAAATAATATAAAAATTATCTCATACTGCAAAGACTCTAATAATAATGGGCAGTTTTAGAGTAAGCAGTCTATACCCAGTACCCTTTTGAATGTTTTACATACATTTATTGAATTCTCACAATATACTACTTTGATGCTATATAATTGGGGATACTGTTATTACCTCCCATTTTACAGTTGTCCCAGATCTTGCAGTTTGCAAGTGATAGAGCCAGAATGAATATGTGGAATGTTGTTTCCTCTCTCTAGGAGAGGAGATAGAGAAGATTTGTCTCCTTTGGGTAAAAAAGCAATCTCAGTGAAGCAAACCTATGAGCAACTAATGAATGTGTATAATAACAGTTGATATTAAATAGGTAGTTGTCGCTGTGCAACATGGTTTATTTCATTTGAATTTTCACAACTCAATGAGAAAGTGTTATTATTGTCATCTCTCTATAACACATAGAAAAACTGAGATGTGCAGTGTTAAAGGAGTGTGCCAAGGCCTTGGAGTTGGGGAAAATAGGAACTGGGGCGGCCTGGCTTACAAGGTTGCTTCCTCTGGAGGACTGCAGGAATGTTGTAATAAAATGGTATTTGTTCAGCTCAGCTTTAATTGATGAGATACTAAACAGAGTCTGCACTAAATAAAATGTCATCAGAGAAACATTTATGCTTGGCTCTTTCTGAGCTGCAAAGGCCCTGCGATTTGATATAGACTATCTTCATTTTTATGGAGCTGGCATCAAACTGGTTTAAAAGGGACTGGCTTTTCTCCAAGGTCTCCCTGGTCTGTGTGACTGGACACATTTCTTGGTTTAAACTAGCAATTCTCATAAAAGGGCAGGGTTGGGAGGGATGGCAGTGTCCTCCAGGGGAGGTGTTAACATCTGGGAAGAAATAGTTGTTCCAATAACAAAGCAAAGATGGAGGATTGATTTTGAACTTGACCTATGATTTGCATCTCCCCTAGCTCTGATGAAAAAGCTTGCATCAGGTAAGCAGAGTCAGCATTCACAATGGTATCTTGTGATTGGGGTAAAAAGTGTGTTTCTTTTTCCCTAAAATTGTTTTAGTTTTGATTTGTGTTTAATCACAATTTTTAAGTTAATTTTCAGTGCTCTATGAGAGAGTGTGGGGATTTTATTTTTGAGGAACACACTTTTTAAGTTTAAAGAAAACTGGCTTAAACAGAGATAGGAGTAGTTGCCATACACCTCTCCCTGGTGTAGAGCTGTCGAAAATAAGTCCTTGTGGCTCTGAGACATTTTGAAGAACTTGGGTTCAACTCATCCAAAACAAATTCTGTTCTTTTATTGGAACTTGAAAATCATGGGAAATGTTTCTAGGGAATCTGGGTCCTTGGCAGGGGGAGGAAATGATTTCTAGGATAAAATTCAGGTAAGCCTTGGGCTAAGAAACTCAGGGTTTGTGTTACAAAGAACTAAGACTGATTTTTCAAAGTACCAGCTTCCCAGAAGACCCAAGACTTGTGAGTTGTCATTTATAAACTCCATACTCTCCTGTAGTTACCCTGGAGTAGTTTTTGAATTGTAAAGGGTGGTGGGCCACATTTGACAAAAGATCATGTCCTGATGCGTTGAGACAGAAAAGTCAGCCTGAACCTCTGCGTCCTCAGTTTTAAAAGATGAGCTGCTTCTCCTTGCGTGGAGCTTTCTCACTGCCAGATGAAACAGGGCTTTCCTAGCTTTAAGATGCAAAAATGACTCTTCTCCCGTAGTCTTGTCTCCTGCACTATTGTCTTGTGAGTCTTATCCTAAGTAAATGATACTCTTTCAATCAAGGTGCAAAAATCAGTTAGACCAGAAAGAATCCCCTTACCTGCTGACAGGGATAGAGGCTGCCTGTTTGGACACCCCATATGCCGTGTTTTCTGGAGTTCCTTGTGTGCATTGGCTCCCATGTCGTGATGTCAATTCTTGAGCGTATAGGACTGTGCTTACCTGACAGGGATATACAGGAGCAGACATTACTTACCAGATAGGGAAAAAATAGAGGAGGGTGCAACGAATCTTACTCTTTCAGAAAACACTGGGACTCTGTTCCTTTTCTTTCATGTTTCACTCATCAACTATTTGATTGAATGTATTAATTCATTCAGAACTTGTCATGTGGTCACCACATGCCCATTCCTGTGCTAGCACTGGAAATGTATGGATGACGCAAGCAAAGGAGGATGCTACTCGCATGTGGATTATGTCTAGTTGTGGATATGAAATTGAAGCAACTAGACTCACTGAGAGTGAAAGCCAACATCTGCCCAGTACTTAATACATTCCAGCTGTAGTTTTAAGGCTTTCTGTATGTTAACTCATTTAAATCTTTCATCAGGCCTACAAGACATATGCTACTATGATCTACTTTTATAGATAAGGAGACTGAGAAACAGGGGCTCTAGGTAATAGTTGGAGGTCATACAGGTAGGGAGTGACAGAGCTGGGATTTGAACCTGGGCTGTCTGACACCAGAGTTCATGATTTTAGCCATGATGCATTGAATACTGGGGGTTATCTACTTCATATTGGATGGTCGGGAAGTGATTCTTAAAAGAAAGTTCAGTAGAACTGAAATCCTGAAAGACAGTGAAGTCTTGTGGATAAAGTGAGTGTGTGTATGTATGTACATATGGTTGTATATGTGAGTATTCTATGTGTGTTGAGTATGCATGTTTTATGTGCATTTTGTGTTTCATGTATGTATTGTATGTATGTTTTATGTATATATTTTGTTCATGGTAGAGCAGGACCCTACCAGTCTTCCTAGCAAAGGAAACAGAATGCATGATGGTCCTAAGGAAAAAGAGTGGGAGAGAGATAGAGGCTTGGACATTTCAAATAATGCAGAGATCAGTGGGCTGAAAGCTGATGGTAGAAGTGAAAAAAATGTGAATGGTAGGGAACAGGGGCAGAACTGTAGGGTCTTACATGTCAAGTCTGGAATGTAATTATAGTCATTGAAAGATTTTAAACAAAAGAAGTTACCTAATTTAGTTGAGATCTTAAAAATATCAATCTTGCTGTCAGGACAGGAGAGTTGGTGTTCTTGCCCTTTTCCAAGCAGGAGGTAAAGATGGCTTGGCCTTGAGTGACAGGCAAGGCTCTGTGTGTGCTTTGAGGGTCTAAGCGTCCTGGGTAGCCATCTCCCATGTCATTGCACTTACAGCTTCTATTCCCTACAATGATGTGGACACCAGCCTGCAGTGTCTGTGGTGTTATGGATGAGATACAGGACAAATTCACATGGACTACTGAGTCCTGTGGAGGCAAAGGGATGGCACAGCTACTCTCTCAAGGGGAGAGCGCCTCGGAGTGTCCTGGCCACTCGCTCAAGAGGAGAGTGCGCCGACCCTTGCCTTGACAAGCTTTTATTGTGTTCAATTTGCACAAGAATACAGGTAAAGCTCCTTAATCATTGTCAGGCAGTAAGGATCAAACAATAGATAGCATACAAAGAACTATGAGGGCTTATTTTGAGTCAGCATCTGTTAGCTAAAGGGCTACAAAACTTTGGGAAACAAGCTCATTTCCTGCTTGGACTTTTGTCATTTAATTGAGAGCATTCTTAACAGAGCAGGTTTTACAGGATTTTATGTATTCTTTCCTAGGCCTGATCACCTGGGGAACCCACCCTTTCCAGCACAGGTCCACACAGCCCTCTGTCATTGTTTCAGGCTTAAGTCAGGCAGGGGAAATAAGGCAGCCAAGAGATTAAGAGACTTCTCACAGGCAGAATGAGGACTCAGGCTATGTCAAAGCTGAGGGGCGAGGGTCCATCACACCCTTTTGCTATAGCCCCCCAAGTCCTTCCCTGGGGCCTCCCTGTGATCGTGCCTGTCTTAGGTCATTCCTCCCTTGAGGAGTCTTACCTGTGATTGGCTAACCAATCAAGCATTGGGGGCCAGGCTGGGTGAAGTAAAAGGAGCAGAAGCAGTGCTCCTGCCAGGGAGATAAGCTTTGTCTCCTTAGTGGTTATGGTCCAAAGGTCACTCACTCAGCCTTAGCCGTGGGCAGAGGTTACAGCTTCTGAAACCAGGCAGGGCTGTTCCCAACACTACAAGAGGATGTTTGAGCTGAGCACAAACTTTTCACACAGATTTATCCCATTGGGGATTGAGGCTCTATGCAAGGAGTCTTGCTCCATCAGGATTCCTGGGCAGGAATGCTGAGAGTCGAGGCCCTGACTGAGGAAATCCTGATAGGGGAGGCAAACAGGATTCCATGTGTGTGTAGCATAGAAAATTTACTCTGAATCCTTGGAAGTAGGTTTGATGCCACTTACAAATTTCCTTTTGGGCACACTTTTCTCTTTTTTATTAGTAGTTTATATCTCTTTAATTGCCACATCCATGGATATCTGACAACGGTTTGGGTGGGTACAACAACAATAATCACAGTACCTTTACAAAGGAGTCTCCTTTCTGCTAAAGGCAGTTGAAGTGGAGGGGCAATATGGTATTTGCTGGAAAGTAAATAGACATTATTTTGATTTCCTTTTATGAGCTACAGGATTCACTCGAAGTGGAAGTTGTGTGTAAGTACAGTGGTGGCTTGTGAGCTGCAGTGGTCTCTAATGACCATTCCCAAATGCACCATGTTGCATTAGTAAAGGGGTTTCCACCACCCTCTGCCCAGCACTGTGACTGCTCTGGGCCACTTCTGTGTGTATTCCTTTATAATATATAGAAACAGCTTAGGCATCAGCTGCCCCTGTGTTCTCATTCCACCAAAAGCTAACCTTATGATTTCTTCTTCTTCTTTCTTATTCATAAAAAGACACTTTTTAGAGGATTCCAAGACAGGTGGATCATGGTAATACTTTACTCCATTCTAATATGAGTTGCTTTTCATTGAGCACCTACCATTTGCCAGGATTGGTATAGTTGCTGAATAACTCTCTTATTTCATCTTTTAGAGCAGCTTTAAAGAAGTTAATATTATTCCTACTATACAACTGAAGAAATTGGAGCTAAAACAATCTTGGCTTGGTAGTGATTGGAGCAAATTATGTAATTGTTTCATTGCACCCTGCAGAAGTCTAACCACATAGGGAGAATTGTGTTGAGATCTGAATGCAGGCAGACCTCTGAGATATTGTGGGTTCAATTCTAGACCATCACCATAGAGTAAGCATCACAATAAAGTGAATCCTAATCTTTTCGCTGGTGGAAGGTTTAGCCTTCAGTTTTTAAAAATGCAACATCTGTGAAGCATAATAAAGGGAAGCACAATAAAGCAAGGTATGCCTTTATTGCATTTTAAGAGAAACATTGGCAAATGAAGAAAGGAAAACATCCAAGATGATTTAATTAAATCTATGTACATTTCTCATGCACAATATGACAGGCCTGAAAAATCACACAGTGCTTTCAGGGGGATAGAGCAGTATGTATGCAGTAACATTCTTACCTCAATAAGAGAAAATAAAGGATATTGGGGGAATACATCAAACCTGGCCGGGAAATGATAACTGGGTCCTGAAAAAATCAATTTTAGGTAGCGAAACGTAGGCAGGCATCGGGAGCATTTTAGGCTAAGTGAACACCATGTATAAAAACCCAGAGACAGAGCGGGCGAATACAGGGACTCGCAGGCCATTTAGGATCATGAGCATGGCACACAGGTTAGGTTAGGGAGAGCTGAGACAATGCTAGAGAGTGAGCAGGGGGCAGATCAGGAAGGGCTTTGTGCTGTTAGGGGTTTGTACCTTATTTTAAGGACTCTGGAGAGGTGAAGCATTTAAAGTACAGGAGGATAGTGTGATTTCATTTGACTTCAATGTGAAGAATGCATGTGGTTTTGGGGGAGAAGTTGGGGGGTTTTTGTAGTAATCTAGGTGAGAAATGGTAGTGGTCTTAATGACATGATGGTGGAAATAGAGAGATGAACACAGATATGAAAGAGTTTAATTAGATACCTATAAACAGCGTGCATAGGGGTCTCTAATAGTTTAAAAACTATTTGGAAGGCTGTCATGTGGAAGAGAGACATGATTTATTCTGTGTATTTACAGAGGGCGTAGTAAGGACTTACAGGAGAAAGTCGCTGGGGAATATATTTTAACTTCGACACAGTGGGGCGGTCCAAACATTGAAAACCTAAGTTTATCATGTTTTACTGAATGTGTCTAAGCATTCTATTTTAATTCAATACATATTTTTAAATGCTTAGTATGTACTGTAAACAGGATAACCATGCAGAAGTCATTGAACCCACCCTTAAAGAGAATGGGATCCTGAAGATAATTAACAGCTGATTAAAACTGATGAAATACATATTATCAACATGAACAAAGAGCTCTGGAAATTAATTCTGCCATGTAGTTGCTCAGAGAACACTTGAAAATGTAAGTGTAGGGCTTAGAATATGGGGCTGGGGCTGGAGGAATATAGTAGGGAGTTTTCAGTATAACTATCATCAAAGCAAATGTCTGTAGAAGATTTGCAGGTAATATAAATAAGTGAAGCAGCCAGGCATAAAACAATAAGGAATGGAGGGAGTATGGAAAATTGTAAATTATTTTTCCAAAAGGCACTGCTGCTTCTCAGCTCTAGTAAATTGTTATCTTGTAGGAAAGGTGTCCCTGTGTGGCCAGATTTCCATACTTTCTAAATGAAAACAAAAACTTAGATACTTATGTTTTTAGGTTCTTTTTTCACACAGTGTATGTTTGATCTGAGTGTGGTCTAGAGCAGGGGTGTCAAACTCATTTTCACCTGGGGCCACATCAGCCTCACGGTTGCCTTCAAAGGGCAGAATGCAATTTTAGGACTGTACAAATGTAACTCCTCCTTAACTAGGGGCAAGGAGCGCTACATTCAGCCCTTTGAAGGCAACTGTGAGGCTGATGTGGCCCCTGGTGAAAATGAATTTGACACCCCTGATCCAGAGACTGTGAGATTGCCTTGTATGTATGTTATAAGGTGAACATTAAAGCTATGAATATGAATGAAATTTTCCCAAGTGAGTGGAGAAGTGGTCTGTGTGCACTGATGATCCTTCTCAAGTGAGGAACTAAATCTTATTTGATTTACAACCTTTCCTGTTTCTACATGTGAAGATTCATGATGCCATAGTGAGATCCGAGGAGGTCATGTAGGTCATTATCAAGCAAAGCACAAAAGACAAAGAGAGATAAAAACCTGATGTTAATCTAGAACCCAATAAAGATTTGGTTGTTTACAAAGAGTAATTTTTTCAGACGTCAGGAAACATTCCAGTCATAGCGTTGCTGTTATAATAAATATGGTTTTAACCCCTACAGATGGACCACATCATATCCTGGCATTCTGATGGTACTGCAACAAAAATGTTTTAGCACCGTTGTAGAGAACAGAGGCCAGAGAGGGAATCCCAAATTCCATCATTAGGGATGAGCGAGGAAGACAAGTGGAAAAGATGGGCTTTAGAATTAGCCAAGAGCAGTATTACCAAACCAAGAGGGAGAGAGCTTCAAGAAAAACATCAATGTTGGCATATTAAAGAGGTGAAAAACTGTACTCCATCAGGTTTAAAAAGCAGAAGTTTCTGATGGCCTCTGGTAGGACACCCTAAGGAGAAGAGTTGTCAGGATCTCAGGCTGCTGTGTTCTGGGCAGTGAACAGGAGGTCAAATGGGGTAACTGCAGACTGATCTTTTGGTAAAGTTGGCAGTAAAAGGAAGGAGAGAGGTAGTCCTGTTCTAAGAATGAGGCAAGGTTAAAAAAAAGTCTGTACTTTTTTTTCTTAGTGGAGTAGAGCTGATATTGAGAGGAGAAGAGTGATGGATAGTTGATGAAGCAAGGTATGGAATGAAGCATAAAATAGAGACGTCAGAATGAGAGCAATTGAGAATGTTCTTCCTTTCAGGCAGGGAAAAGTGTGAACCTTTGAAGGTGAGCAGAGAGGAAAATTGAGGGAGCTCATGCCTGATGAGTGCTCATTTTCTCTGAAGTAGGAGAGAAGGAAGGGTTTAGTAGAGAGCTATGGGCTGGGGAAAAAGAGAAACAAGTCTGGAACAGCTGCTGTAGGGAATTTAATAGGGGTGAATAAAAGAATTGTTGAGGTTCAAACTGAGGTTGGAAGCCATTAAGTAGTAATGATCAACACAGCTGTGCGCCTTTCTCTAGTGGAATCAGGGAGCCCAGAGGCAGGAAGGCAAGAAAGGAGGGGCTGGGTTGCTCCAGCCCTGGAGGATGACCAGCCAGATCCAGTTAAAGGTCAAAGGGAAGAATAGTTAAGCAACAGCTAAGCGGGCAGGCACATAGGTGGGCAATAGGAACATGGGCTTGGGAGGGAAATAAAAGGATTCAAAAGAGCACAGATTTGCTGAGAGAAAAGTCTCCAGGATAACGCTTTTCCTTGGATGTTAAAATAAGGGATTTTTGTACTAGGTTGAACTTCAATCTGAGTCACCTCTGAGGTTCCTTCTGATTACAAGATTCTTTCATTCTAGACATGAGAAACCACAGCCAGTTACATGCTCTTGTCACAATTGTCACAGTATGTGAAAAAAAAGGTTCTGGTTACATGGAGGTGTCTCTCTTCAGCCTGGCCCCTGAGAAAACCACGAAGTAGATATTTCTCATTTGTACTTCTCACCTCCTTTTGTGGTATCATTGCCCGTTCCTTCATCTTATCTCTAGTGGATCAAAAAAGTAAGACATTGCTCTATGATAGAAAGGCTGTCCTTAGGCCTTATTCAAATAAAAACCTCTGGTAGCTACACGTTCTGCTTCTAATTGGGTCCAAATGAGGTGTCCAGTTACCTATTTTCATTGCATTGCAACTGCAAGAAGTCTCACTCTCAAGTCAGTGTTTGGTCTTTCTGACTCATATCACCAGACAGCCATTCTATTGTTTCATTCTTGTCAATTCTTATAACTTCTACTGGACAGTGAGCAATATGAGGAGGGGGGATAAAAGCAATGGGAGCAATTAGCTAGTGCTCTTGAGATACAGAGGAAGAGATTCAACACCAGGGGCTTTGGTATTTTGAGTCCCATCTCGCAAGCCAGACGACACTTCTATGTTCTTCCCAATTTCCCTGCAAGTATACATAAATCTACTTCAGTTACCTCTGGTCTCGGCTGATAGGTTTTGGGAAACACAGGTTAAACAGGGGTTGTTTCTTCAGTGAACCGATAGATTTCACTGTGGGTACCAGCCCCCTTGCTGCTGAGACAGCGAAATGAATAAGCAACTAGTCTAAAATACACTCTTGACTCTGCAGAACCAGGGATTTTGAATTCTTGCCAGGGCTTTAGTGCCTCTTGGTGTGCTTCTGAGGCAGATCCAAGTTTGACACAAGGTTCTATTAAAGGAGAGAGTCTTCAGTGGGATCTCATGAGTGAATGCAAAACAGCCTCAAAATGAGAACAAGAGGTTCAAAGGCAGATGCTCCTTGGAGGAACTTCAATTTCATTGCATTTAAGCTTCTTTCTCTGATGGACTATCTCTACCTGAACACTTTCTGAGGATAAGTGCTGTGTCTTCTGTATCAGCCTCTCCAGCTTAGAACAGTCCTTGCCCCATGGTACACCCTCATTAAATGTACGTGGAAATCAGCCACATGCCAGGGTGCCAATTTTCCACCCCTATCTCCATCTCAGTTATGGATGAGAGGTAAAATGGCTTCTCTTACTTTGCCTGCATAGTCAAAAACTTTAGTTTATGTACAGTGTCAAATGATGGATGACCAGAAATCTATTCAGTGGCTTACATGTCCGACTAACTCTTCTTTCAGAAACCAGGAAATGACAAATGATGTGCAACCTGGAGAAGTTCCCTAATTTATTTATTCACTCAGTAGGAATTTATTAAGTGCCTTCTATGTACTAAGTACTGGGGACATAATGGTGTGTAAAAGCAGACGCCACTGTCTTTGTTCTTGTGCAGCATATGTTCTAGAGGGAGAGATGCACATCCATCAGATACTCTTGTGAACAAAAGCACATTTGCAGCAGTGATGAAGGCCACCGAGGGACAGCACTTGGAGCTCCTCCATTCAGAGATTGGATAGACTTGGGTAGGTCAGGTAGAGCTTGTTTGAGGAAGTTGCTGTAGTCAGAGATGAAGGAGAAGGATGAAGAGAGTTCACCAGGAAAGGGAAGAAAGAGCCCCACAGCCATAGAGAGCAGAGGTTGGCATGAGGGAATGTGATGAGGGTGAAGCCAGTGTGGCTAGAGCCAGGGAGCAGGGTTCAAGTTGATCCTTGCGAGGGAGAGCAGGCTCGGGAGTTTGATTTTCATTCAAGCTGCATGGAAAGCTGCACGATAATGATATTGCCTGAAGAATGACCTGCCATTGCAGAAGCTGGCCCAGCCTTCTTTCTGGGGTACATCTCACCCCCACTCCCAGACAAGATCTGTGTCATCAAGGTTTACTTCCTGTATCTCTTTGCTAACCAAACCCGGTTGTATGTGAGTAGCTGGCGTCCTTGTCCCAACTCACCCTGTCATCTTAAGAGAAGGATGAAGGGCACTGCCTTCCCACCCCCACCATGTCCATGGACCAGCACCTCATGCCTGGTGCCAAAGTGGGCAGAAAGACTAATAGCTGTTGTTTCAGTTTACCTGAGCTAAGCCATCACACCTCACTCAGAGACCTCAGCTCCACTGCTGAGCATTCTCTGTCCTGAGGTGAAACACACACAAGCAAATAAATAAGTAGGGAGCTCTTTGGAAATCCTCTTTGTTACTACTGAAGTGTGCTCATTTATTTAGCACAATGTCCATAATTTTTAAATTGCTTGGTTTAGCCATTGGCCGTTGGGTATCTTCAAGGGCTCCTGTTGGGAGCAGTGCTTCCCCATTACCTGCAAAAACAAGGCAGGCTTTTGATGGCTGGAATTAATTACATGCAAAGATTTTCATTGCTTGGAGCAGCAAGCAGCTGGTTCCTGCAGGGGCCAGGCAGAAATCTCCTGCCAATTCCCCTTCCCTGCTTGTCCCTCCCTCTACACCTACACCTTTTCTTTCTTTCATTATGCTCAATGGGCTCAATTCAGTGAGGGAAACTGTAATTAAAACATTTACAAAGCTCCAGTTTTCTCTGTGACTGCCCTTAAGACTGTGAACAGTCACAATTCATTCTTTTTCCAAATATAACACAATGACAGTCTCCAGGAGTTTCTTCCTTACTGACTCAGCCCCCCCACCCCAGAATGGTATTAATACATTTGAAAACAACTCCACAGTGAGCTATAAGACCAGGGGCAAAAGAGAGGGCAGGAGGTTTGCTCTTCAGGGGTTGGGGAGAAATTGTAGTAATGACTAAGTTTTCCCAGGGTACCTCGTGCTCTCTACTAGCCTTGCCGGTCAGTAGACAATGGTTTAGAGCTTTTCCATCTTCCTTCCTTTCCTGTTCATTCCTCATACCTCTGGTACCAAGAAAGGGGGCTTGTTTTCCTTTTAGATGTAATTAGAATAATCAAAGGGTTTGTAATACTCTTGTGTTTTATTTCTGTCTCTACTCAATTTTTTTCTGTGCAAGAGAAAAATATAAAACACAGAACATAAACCCTGAGACTCTGGGTTTTGTGAATTCTTGCAGGGAAAATTGGTTTTGCCATAATAGCAATTGGCAGCAATAATTCTGAGGTGAACAACCTGGAATTACTCCCTTACAGGCAATAATTTGTATAGTACGCATTTTGAGAAGTGGGGAGGGAGGACTAGGTGATCATTTAGGTGAATTTTAACAGAGTTTTATCTTTCTATTTTGTGATAAATGAGGAAGCAAACTGCTGGTGTAGTCAACCAAGGATGTACATTTGCATCTGGTTTTGTTTCTGTTGAATAGATTCTGGTTTGAATGACAAATTAAATTCCCAGCTTCTGAACACTGAATTTTTTTGTTGAAGATTTACATGTTCTAGAAAGGAAAGGTGCCCAAATACAGTTATCCTTTAAAGGTAAGGAGGTTAGGCAAACAAAGAATTGACAATTATTTTACCTTTTTTATATTAACAAAACCTTCTTGCAGCTCAGAGCCCGTAAGGAAATACTCTTTGAAAGATAATTTTGCCACCTCATTACAGGCATTTCCATGGTGACAAAGTGATGTGTCACAAACAAGGTTGTGCCATTTCTGAATATAAGCTGAAGGGAGGAGGAAAAAACAAAACACTGTTTTCAAGTTTCACAATGTATTTATGTTTGCTCAAGAAAGAGGAGCTCCTGAAATCTTACCCTTAAAGAGCCAAATAAAATGGTTTAACATCTTGGAATGGTGGGTCCTTTTTGTGTATTGGTTTAAAAAATAAGGATGTGGATACAGGGATAATATCACTAAATTTTTTTTGCACTTCAGCTCACTCTTCAGAATGTACGTTTCTATGACTGACTTTGGGCAAGGTACACATATCCCCGTTTTTGTGTGTCCATATATCCATAACAACCTGTGTGCGTGGGTAAGTCTACATCACTTTATTCTGATCACTCATATAAAAAACCAAAACAGAAGAAGGTGAATTTTTAAAAATTGAACGGTAAACTGCTTGTGTTCATATAAGCTTATGAGGCCTCTTTCAGTATCTCATCAATTTCTCATGATCACTGGCGGTTTTCATCTGGGAGAGAATCACAGGGTCAAGCATGGAGACAGTGGCACAGCCAGGAGTGGAACCCAGGTCTTTTTTTCCCAGGTGAGGACTTCATCATGCCCGCAGGGAAGTTTAGGTAGTCTTAGTCAAAACCAGCTGTAGGAGGGCACTGAGTTTCTTTTTAATGTTGTTCATGACCTGGAAATGACACAGGAATTCAGGGAGTCACTACAATGTTCCTAGGGATGAAATAGACTTCATTTATCTTCCCAAGGAGAGGACCACGGCCACGCTCACGAAGGGCCTCAGTGGGCAGACAGGGAAAAGGCAGTCTGCAGAAGATCAAATCCCTGAGGCTATTTCTTGATCTCCAGCTGACTTCTTAATGTGGAAAGGTAAACTGAGGCACATTTGAAGAGTTATATTTAAGCAACAAATGATTTGAATCAGGCAGCATGGTATGTAGCAGTCAGAAAAGGACTCCGAGGAGCTGTACAAAATGAAAGACTTTTATAGGCAGAAAGGAGAGGGAACAAGGAAGTCACACTAGGCAAAGGTGGATCAGCTAGCTTTCTTTAGGGGATGGCAGGGGCCTGTCAGTCAGACTACCTAACTGGTGCTGACCAGGTGATTCCTGACTGACTGGCTTAAGGTGCCATTTCTGGCAGAGATGAAACTGTAATTAGGTCTTTGTGTGGGGACACGGGGTTTAGCATAAGTGACTCCATTTGGGGCCTGTTATCTTCTTTTAACAGAAAATGTCTTTTCTTCTTGCAGCTTCAGGGACTGGAGTTAATATTCTACTTTTTGTTGCTTTTTAAAAAAATTAAAAAGAAAATTCACAAAAATATAAAGCAGTTAGTAGTTTTTATATATTCTCATTAATCAGAATCAACCACTGTTATTAATTTGTCATCCTTTTTTTCAGTCTTTTCTAAACTATAAAACTAACACATAGATATATTTTTCTTCTCTAAAAAAATGAAGTTCAAATCCCCTTATGTGCTTCCTCCTGAAACAGATCCAATTCTCCCGAGGCCCCAAGGAAATCACTATTTTGAATTTGGTGTATCTATTAGGGTTCTAGAGAGAACAGAACAAACAGGGAAGACATCTTTATATATCTATACCTATCTGTGGGAATTTATTATAAGGAGTCAGTTCATGTGATGATGGAGGCTGAGAAGCCCCATGATCTTCTGTCTGAAGGCCTGAGAACTAAGAGAGTCAATGGCCAATGGCAGAAGTTCCAATCTGGGTCCAAAGATAGGGAAAACCAGTGTCTCAGCTCAAGATGATCAGACAGAGGTAGCAAATTCTTTCTTGTTCAGCCTTTGGTTCTGTTCAGGCCCTTGACTGATTGGAGGAGGCCCACTCACACTGGGGAGGGCAACATGTTTTACTAGGTCTACCAATTCAAACATTCAAGTCATGCAGAAACTCCCACACAGACACACCCACACAATGTGTAACCAAATATCTGTGCACCCCTAATCCAGTCAAGTTGACTAATAAAAGTAACTATCACAGTGTTGATACTTGTGATTTTTAAAAAGACTTTATTTATTTATTTTTAGAGAAAGGGGAAGGGAAGGAGAAAGAGAGGGAGGGAAACATCAATGTGTGGTTGCCTCTGATGTGCCGCTACTGGGGACCTGGCCCACAACCCAGGCATGTGCCCTGACTGGGAATTGAAACAGAGACCCTTTGGTTTGCAGGCCCGTGCTCAATCTACTGAGCCACACCAGCTAGTGTAATATACTTGTAATTTTTAAAACATGCATTTACATGTATATATCTATCTACCTAGGGAAAACTCAGCATATGCTATTTTATGTAGTTTATTCAGTTACTTACATAGTACAGTGCTGGTTGCCCTGTTCCATAGTTTGATCCTTTCTTTCGATGTTGTGTTTTTGATGTCTTAGTCCCTGATAGAATGGATATTTTTCAGAGCAGTGGCATTTGATCTGGACCCTAAAAGATGGCTAAGACTGTGCCAGGTCAAGAAAGCAAAGGGACAGGCGGAATAATAGTACCTACCTACCTTGGCACAGTTTCATAGGGGTAAGGAATAGACTGTGGAAAACAAGGTTGTTAGATATTGAGGAGCAGTTGGTGAGAATGGTCTCATAGAAAAGATTAAGTGAATCCAGTAATGAAGACCATGTATTCTAGGCCAGACAGTCTGAATTTTTACAAAGAGCCAAGGGGCTTGTAAGTGAAGATGAAGTATATTACTGTGTGAAGGCTGCTGTGACAAAGTACCAAAAACTGGGTGGCTTAAACCACAGAAGTTTGTTGTTCCTGAGGCTAGAAGTCAGAGATCAATGTATCATTAGGATTTGTTCCTTCTGAGGACTGTGAGAAAGAATCTGGCCCATGCTCTCTCCCCATTGGTGGTTTCTGGTAATCTTTGGTTTGCAGACACATCACCCTGACATTGACATTGGTGTTCATATGGTCTTCTCCCCGTGTGCACATTGTGTTCCAGTATGAGTTCAACAGTCATGTTGGACTAGGGCCCAGCCTCATGACTTCATTTTAACTTGATTACTTCTATAAAGACTCTAACTCCAAATAAGGTCACATTCTGTGATACTGGTGCTTAGGACTTCAATATATAAATTTTGGGGTGGGGGGACCCAATTCAACCCATAATATGAAGTGACAAAATGTTTCTTGATGATAATTCTAGCTCTTGCTCAAAGTAAGGTGAAGTGTAGAGAAATGATGATGGGAGAACAGACATCAGGCTGCGAACACGTTGAAGGACTAGAAACCACTCAAGTACCATCAAATCCTCTGGAAACGCTCACCCTCTCTAGACCCTGTCTCACTTTCCCTTAAAGAATGCAAAGGAAAACAGACTTGGAAAAATATCTATGGATTCCTGGAAGTGAAGTACAAGAGTTTATGTTATCTGTCCAGAGTTCTTTTATTCTAATCTCAGATGCAGGTTTTTCATTTAATTATATAGTAAGTGATTTTAACATAAAATAAATACTTTAAAGGGTTAACTTCTGTAATTACTTAGAAGGAAGGACTGAGAGCCTCAGTGTTGATATTTGATCATGGTCACGTTTGGCCATGACTCATGATCATGAGTCAAAGGCAGCACTGACTTTCAAGTTGCCTGCTTAATTCTCTAGACCGTGCCTGCAACCTTATATTTATGTCTTAATAACATGTACATGGGCAGCCTAGCTGTTATGGGGACAGTGGGAAGTATAAATTTGATTTTTCTTGACTTCTCCACGTTTAAAGTCTCTACTTGTTGGTTGAATTAACATGGTATTTTAGCATTTAATTTCCTGGGGGGTACCAGATGTTTTATTTTGCATGTTTGCTTTATTTGTATCATAGTTGTTGGCTTGTTTAAAATGAAACTCAAAAAAGGAAAGAATGGCACAACCCAATAAATATGTAGTTTAATAGTACGCAGAATGTTTATATGCACAGTGAATATAAGTCCGAACAAACATACTTCAATAAAGAATTATAAGAGGTTGCCTATTTTCATATGGATTTTCAGTTATGCTATTCAAGTTGAGGGGAGGTTTAGAGGAAAGGGCTGTGGAGGAGAGAGAGAAGAACAGCCTTATGGGGTGTAGTTTCTCAAAGCCTTTTAATTGATTGATTAACATGTGAATACCAGCAGCAGAGTTACTGTGTTGTGTTCTAGGGAACACTGACGTGGCATAATTTTATGTGATGTGGTTCCCACTGATAAAGGGATGATGAACAGAAGTATACACTGAATTTCCCTTCTGAGCACAGAGTTCCTTTTGCTAGGACTGTTGGCTAAAAACGAAAGTGTTAAGACTATGAGAAATGGCATCAAGAAAATAGTAGACAAAAATGTAGGGCAAGGGTTGGAAACCCATGAACAGTGTAGATGTCTGACCAACTCTTTCTGTCACTGACTTCATTATTTCTTCTTTCTCTTTCTTTCCTTTCCCTTTCCCTTTACCCAAACTAGTTTAGCACTGTGATTTCCACACTAAGCCCACATCCAGTTGTGTGGGAAGACTCATTAATTAATTCAATAACTATTTGCTGAGCTGAACAAAATGGACCAAAGTCCCTATCTTTGTGGAACTATTTTTTTCTGGGGGAGTTTGGGAGTAGTTAAAAAAATAAATAAGCAAATCATGCCTTATTAGATAGTGCTAAGTTTTACAAAGATAAATAAAGCAGGGAAAAGGGAAGGGGAATTGTGAGGTTGGAATTTTATAAAGGCTAGTCAGAGAAGAAACTGCTTTTGTGATGAATTATAAAGCTGTGACCTTGTTGCTTTTTAGATGTTTATTCGGTAGCTATTAACTCTTCCAGGAACTTTGGTGACATTTGGGTCCCAGCATCTTGGCTGTGTTATGACCATTTAAAAAATTATTGTAATGAACAACTAGAAGGCCATTTTAGTTCCAGCCTGGAGAATGTGATGGATTTGTAACAGTCTAATAGTTTAAGACAATGGTCCCAAGACACGAATCTTCAGGACCTCTTTTAGACCTATGTTATGAATTGTCACAGTGAAAGCAATTTGGTAAGAGAAAAGCAGTATGGTCATTTTTAAGAGAACTTTCCAAGACAAATAGGCTGTGCCAGTCACCTTCTTTCTTCTGCACGTTTCTTCCATCTGTTTTTGTTAGTGTCAGCATACGTGCTATCTCTAGGCTTAGTGTTTTGTATATGTTAGATTTTCATTCATTTGGCAAGCCACTGTCACACCGAATTAGGGAGAATGTGATGAGCCTTTAACTGGCCATTACATTATATACAAACCTCCTGTGTTGGTTCTGGCTAATCCCAGCCTCTAACAATTTGATCATTGACTGTCAGTTTCCATAATGCCCTTGACAGTTCCATGTGATTCTACTTGGAAACACTGATCTCTAGACTGTGGTGAAAGGAAGGGGTGGAGTTCCTTTCCACTCACCAAAAGCTAAGGGCAAGTACAAAGGGAATGGAAAATGTCGGGGTGCTCTCGACCATGTGTCGAGTCCCCACTCTCCCTGCAACCACTTTGTCAGCTGCATGTATGAAAAGAAACAAATCAGGGCTCCATGATGTTTGGGAGCTTTGAGTAACTGATGATCCTTCAGTATCTTTTGGAAAACTTTGGGCCCTACTACAGACAGAGCCAGTTCTTCCTTAAGAGCCTATTTCCACATTTCTCTCCTCTTGTGTGTGTTTCTTTACTGTTTCCCCCTTTAGAGACATTTGCATTAATTAAGATAGTTGGACTTTCAAAATTTACCTTTTCTTTGCTATTCACACCTGAATACCCTTCTCCCCACCCCAAGAAGAGTAATTATTACAGCTATTACCACAAATACATTTATTGTGGAAGAATTCAGGGTCTATCCTCGAAAAAATAAATCATAATTATTTACAATGTTTGTTTTCAGCATCCTTTTTGAAGAAATGTAGACATGTTGGGGAGTGTCTGGGGCCAAGAAAAACATGGGATGGGACTCACTTTAAGAGTACAGCAGGAATGTATTAGGGCTATGCATACACACTTCTCTTGCCTTGGAAGAATCAGTGTCCAATTCTTTATACCAATTAACATTCAAAGAGGATTTATTAGCTCTATGGCTTCTTTATTCATCTTTGAAAGGAACTGAGAATCATTGGGAAATAGATTTTTTTGTGAAGATCCTATTAAATATCTCTCAGTTGCTTCTCGTGACTTCTCAGATATCCTAAATAATACTAAATTTCAGCACTGCTCCAATTCAACACTGTTTCAGTTACGTGGGAGAAATACGTTTTTTAAACCCACGATGAAATAAAAGTGATATTTTTTACCTGTATCTTTGCTAGCATTTGATCTAAACCGTTGAATTGGCTGTGTAAGCAACATTTGATGGATGGATGGATGAGTTTATGAATGGAGAGATAGGTAGGTAGATAGTGAAACAACTACCTTGGAATTTCCTTTTCTGATTTCAGAACATCTTGACAGGGCCCTTGATTGTCATTCTAACTGGTGTGTGGGAGATGACTTAGTGCAATTGTTGAGTGGCTGGTTGTACTTAATATATTTTTTTGAACAGCTACTTGGGCTCAATGCAGGAAAGTAGGGGAAAATGTTTCTCTGGGTTTTATGAATGTCTGTGAAGCCGGTAAACTTTCATGAAATAGCTTCCAATCTCTTCTTCTGCAAGGCAGTCTGTAGAGATCGCCAGTGCCAAAGGCTTCATTGAAGTTATCAGTGGTGCTGTGATGGTCTCCAAGTCTTTCCAGTGTGGAGCTGCTGGGTGGACAGTACTGACTGCACACCCTGCTGGTTGTTCTTGTTGTTTCGAATCACACATCTCTGATCCTTGACTGAAAATTGAGTGGTTTCAGTTGGGATAAAAAAGTAATACTGTCGTGTAATGAAAAGAATACAATGGTTGTGGTTTGAAAATATAGAGATAGCTCTCAATTCTAACATGAAATCATTTTTAACCTTGAATGTGTCAAGTTGTCTGACCTAGCTGATAATTAGGCTTATTTCACAAGGCAGGTGTGAGAACCAGGTGAGATAATGCGTGAGCAAATGCAAAGTGACTCTAAAGGATGTAGCATACTTGTGCAGTTGTTGCCGTATTGGAGTTCATTCTGGCGATTCTATTCCATGGCAGAGTGACTATGATGATCACCCCTGTCTCCCCACTTGCCACCCCTCCTCTGTTTTTCCAGTGTAGTAAGTATGTGTTCACATCCCAGTACGAGCCTAAATACTGTTTACCAGCTGTAAGTCATGCTGTCAGAATCAACAGATTTCCTCCCCTACCCCGACTCTTCTGGAGGTAGTCTAGACTATAGAAACAACTTCAGGGATTCCAAGTATTAATTCTGCAGATAGATTTCAGAATGCAAAGGGGACATTGACATGCCTTTAACTGTTTCCCATGGAAACGTCTTTCAGATGTGTATCTGAGTGACAAATTGGCATTTATTTTTATAACCATTGAATTGGACCATGTAAGAAAATTGCAGATTAAATTAGCATTTTTCTCCTGCTAGGTGTGAATTAAATTAATGCTGGGATGGGAATCCTCATTTATCTATGTGGTAGAGGTTACCAGATACAATGTTTGGTGGCTTAGGTCCTTAAGGAAACTGGAAAACTCTTTGCAATACAGAGGGCCTTAACTGAAGCCTTTTCTTCTTAGGCTCTTCCCTTTGCAACTACTAGTAACCTTTCTTTGTAAGCTAAGCCAAGGATATATTGAAAGTCTCTATTCTGATTTCTTATCTGCACAATTGCTTTTAACACTTATGCACTCTTTTGGTCTTATGAAATGCCAGTCTTTTGTAAGGTGGCACACAAAAGTGTTAAAAGAACAGTTTCTCAAGCAAGACTGCCTGTGTTCAAATTCCAGCTCTGCCATGTTTTTGCTGTGTGACCTTGGGGAGTTATATAACCTCTCTGTTCCTCAGAGTCCACTTCATAGGAGGGTTGTTAGGAGGATTAAATGAGTTAATCTGTGTAAAGTGCTTAGAAAAGTACCTCACAGGGAGTATGTGCTCTGTAAGTTTTTGTTACATAAAATAAGGCTGAGGGGATTACCTGCACTGCACACATTAGCATGTTACCTTCCACACAGTAGTGATATGATAACTACCTGATGACTAACTGAATCAATAAATTGGAATGGATCAGAGGACACATGGACACATTCTCATTTTCTACTAAATAGCTACGCAATCTTGCAAATTGAATTTCAACTTCTTTGGAGCTGTCTTCTCATCTGTAAAATAGATATAATAATATTTATCCAACGTATTTCACAGGGTACTTATAATTATCTAAGCAATCACGAACTTTCAATGATTTTAATATATACATGTGAGGTGTTATGCTATTTATATTTACCAGATTACCTAATTGGTTTCAGGGGGAGATACGCTGAGTAAACAGTTAAGGTTTGACAGACATACACGGTCTAGAGGTTGGCAGTCATCAGGAGCACTGAGACCTGGAGACTGGCAGCCTGTATTGATTCCTGGAAATACAGAAAAGTGTTTCAAGGCTCCCCATCTCATTTGCCTACCAGGCCCCCTTGGCTATATTTGGCTACTCCTTGTTAAGAAAGGGAACCTAAGCAAACCTTGGGAGTTTTAACTTCTCTTTATCGCATCCCTTCACACTGATAGGCTAGGTTCCAAGGACAGTGGGTTGAAGTGGTTTGTTTTTATGCTGATGGATGTTGCAGCCTGTAATCCATGAACCGAATCAGGGCTCTTCTTCCATTGCTGCGAGCATATCTTGTTGTGTTTATGAGTCTGACAGGCCAACATATCTAAGTCATATCTCATATGCTGATCTGTGAGGGAGATAAGCTCCTTGTTTTGCTTGACAGAAAACAGAATAAGCAGGTGGCAGAAAACCCTGTATTGATTTCTACTTGGGCTGTGCAACAGCCAGGATACAACCGGGTCCTTCTTGGGCACACTCCAGCCTCTGCCATTTGATCATTTGACTCACTTGCATAACAATTGAAGGGAGGAGCAAGTTTCTTCCTGCTTCTATAAACTGACTTTTAATTGTTTTTTACTTCATAAGCTGCTGCCAACTCTCTTGTGATAGATATTGTTATAGAGGAAATTGAAAGTCAAATACTGT